>CM067329.1:87855000-89055000 GCA_034376525.1 Nicotiana benthamiana | reverse complement strand
TTAGCAGAATACAACATGTGATACCAACTTATACATAAGACACACAGGCCTATAAGAGCAAAACAACCACTCATATACTGAACATAGGCCGACAAAGCCATATTATTTTTTACGTACATGACATCTGTTAACAAGCCTCTAAGAATACGTAATTTTCATAATGGTCGAGACAGTGTCCCGTCATACCAGACAATATACGTCTAAATCATATTAACAAAACAAGCAACTACAAGATAAATGGAATTCACCAACATCTTTTGCTGAGCTGATAGCCTATTTGGAGAGCTCTCAACCTATCTATCGCAACCTACGGGCATGAAACGCAACATCCCCAAGCAAAAGGGACATCAGTACAAATAATGTACTGAGTATGTAAGGAATGAAAATCAGCAAATAATAGAGACAAGAGAAACATGGAGCAAAAGACTCGACATATAGTCTATAATTCTGTGAATCATTTCACTTTTATAATGTCATGTATATTCGTATAAATGTCATACCATGCATACGTATATGCTTCATAATATCATCAAGCCTTAGAGGGCATCTCATCATATTGTTTCGGCTACTGTGGGTAAATTATCAATGTATACTAGCTGATCAGGTGGTGGTGCGTCTATAATGCTGTAACTTTTTCCCCTATCGTGTATAGATATAATGTACATATACACGCGTATATAACCATCTAGTCATGGGTCCATGTAAGTGAATGCAATGCATGATAAGTACGTCAATAAAATCTCTTGGAATGTCATAAGATCATTATGCCTTTGAGTAATATCATGAGGTAAACCTTTTTTCAACTTGCGTATTTTCTGAGACCCATGAACATATGATAGAATAACAAGATACAAGGAAATTCAAGAATATAGGAACTCCTAATACTTCTATGAATAGAGTCATTTATGGAAGTTGCGCATTTTCCCATTTCATTCGTGTCGTATAGATCATGCCAAAAAGACAGAAGGGATAACATTAACATACATGAACCGAGTTCCTTGACAATCCCTTTAACACTCATTAATTGCGACAAAACACATAATGGCAAAATCATAGTAGGAATAAATTCGTATGAAATACCCAAAGCAATAACTTTGATATTTAAAGATAATCTTGGCTAAAACTCTTTCTCAATAACGTTGCTACAGTCCTTGGCGGAAAATCTCTGTCAATAGCGCCAATATATATTCCTTGGCAGAATGTCTTTGGCACATTCTTGGATGAAAGTTTTTGTCCATAATGTTACTATATTCTTGGATGAAAGTCTTTGTCCATAATGTTACTATATTTTGGATGAAAGTCTGTCAATAATGTCAATATATGCCTTTGTTGGAAGCCTTTTAAGAGATTAGGAAATGACTCACTTTCTTTAATAATTGACACATATCATAGTTACCTTTGAGTCACACTTCTTTAATTCCTTGCTGCCACATTACTATACTAAACCATATACAAATTTTCATCCATTCTCCTCAATCAACTTATTTATGCCCCACTAATTAAATAATTAACTCATTACCAATATAATTAGGAATTATCTCATATTTATAATATTATTCACTTTTAACACATTTTATACACCTCACTATTATGTTCATGTGGTACTTATATGGTACTAGTCCAAAAATACGGGTATTTTAGCTCAGACCGTATTTTATCCCAAAATATCAAACTTCGACGAGATTAATTTCCTTTGATTTGCTTACCATTTCTCCTTTGCGAATTTACTCATCCCGTGTTTAAAATAACGTAATGCTTATAAATCAGAATAATTCAATTCCCAAACTTACGTCGATTAACTTACGACGAAACTTTATCGTATGAAAAATACGGGATGCAACATCTCATTTTCGAGATTCCATCAATTTATTTATGGCGTATTATCACGTATGAAAACATGGGATGTGCATCATTACCCCCTTTGGAACATTCATCCTCGAATGTTAACTGATGCACTTATCATTCTCATAACTCATAGGTCTTACGAATACTTTAGTATTCATCTTTCAATCTAGGCGATTGTTCTGTGAATAAATCTCAAAGGCCAGGGCATTCCCCACTTTAAGCCTCTTTCTTACACCACGACTTACAGTTGGAATCCTCTAATCTCATAACTATTTCTACCTTCTATCATGCAGCCTTTACGACTCTAACTTTGTTTGTGCGCATGACTCTTATCTTCTCTTCCAACTTTTAGCCAATCTCTAGGTTTCACTTTGTGAACATATACAAAAATATGTAAAGTTGTCTATCCGGATTTTATTTGCTTTACTATATCTAAGTAGGCCATACTATACCAAAATTCTTACTTTGATTTATCGTTACTGAGGTCTGTTACTAAACTCAGATTACTCTCATTGCTTATCCTATATGCATAAAGTTAAATCCTTTAACGCTTCTTCATTGCTATCCATCTTAAGACTGATAGCCCAACTCATCTCATACTTTGCAACTTTTACCCTTCCATTGTTGATTCACCTCAATGTTGATATACAATCATCCATTGATAACTTGAAATTTCTTATGTAATATATTGCCACTAGGGCTTACGTTTCATCATGGAATGTTTGAAGTGATTTTCCCGATCCACTTAGGGGTGATACTGTACTTCTGTAATCGTATTTTCTACTATCCCAATGTGATTCACCTTACATGGGTATTTTAATTTCATACAATTCATGAAATCCCTTTCAAATCATTACTCAATCGAAGGCCCAAACATCAGTTTTTATTTATTACAACTACACCCTCATTGCAATATCAGGGAAGCATTCCATCTCTCCTAAATGCTACTATCTTAGACTCCTTTGAGTTCATTTAGGCTATACTGAACTTTCTATAACTTAGAGAAACCGTTAGCTCTCTTGTTTTTATAGGCTTAATCTCGAGGACTTATCTATTCTCGTCACCTTCTTACTCGTTGCTTTACTATACTTTAGCTTGTGACCTCTACATGTCTATTTATACTATTCGCAACCTTCCTTCAACTTGCTTACACCATAAATTCCCTTATTTTATTCCAGAACATCAGGAAAGACATCACATCGTCTCTAACTCTTCTTTCCTTTCTTGGTTAGATCTCTTGGTACCTAGAAACCATAGGCTGGAAGATATGCCACTGTCGATGCTGCTATCGATACTGAATCCCAACACATCTAGCCTCCTACTCAAAGTATGAACTATTCCGAACCTTCTTCATCTGAGTACCTTGTACATAGTTTACTTTCACCTTTTTTACCTTAAAATCTCGCATTACGTCTTATATCCTTTCATGACCTCCTTTCCACATAGGTATAATTCATTTCCATAATTTAATGTTCTATTATAATACTTGCACCTCTAGTGGATACATAATTTGATGGGAGCTTTGTACTGACTTCTCATGAGGCTGGTACTACCGGCTTTATCCTAGGGTCGTTATAGAATATGGTTGTTGTACTATCCCTTTGGTACCTTTGATATTAAGAGTGATCCCGTAATATTCTCAATCATGATTTCTATAATTTTTTGGGTCCAACATCAAATTCCTACTTTACTTCGTTGATGTAACTCTTTAGTTTCCTCCTTCTTTTGATCAACCTTTATGTAGGTTTAACCTACCTTCCGATATGCGGTTCATGGTGTTAGTTATTACATTTAGCCTTTCATGGCACTGAGGAATATCCATGATATAATCCTTTAATAATTCAATCATTCAACTATGACTTGAGCTCAATTATTTCTTTTAACTTATACCGAAATCTTCTACGGTTGTATATGTTGCATATATAAAACTCCAAACTCTTAAGTGCGTTCATAGCATAACTAACTCCGGGTCATGAATCGAATAATTCTTTTTGTCCCATCTCAGCTTTCTTCAAACGTAAACAATTACTTTTCCTGGTCTTTCTGCCCCCTTTTTGGATGTATGCTTAACTTATCTTGGTTACTGGAATTCCATGCAACTCATACGATCTTGAATATCACTTCTAATATTTCTTCCCATTAATTAGTCAGAATATGTGCCATTTTCTTATGGAGTGCATACAATATTGTTGAGACTGTTGTTATAAGACCATTTCCTCCTTAGGTTACCTAGCTCAGGTTAATGCTTCCTTCATTACTTTCTCACCTAGTCATTCATTGTATTACTTAGGGAGGACCCTCTTAAATCTTGTAAAGTTGTGAGCTTATTACATCGTATACTCGACGGACTTTTCTATGTACTTTCTTGCCTATTATTATCTGTAGTTACTTACCTTTATGCCCTTATACTTATAAGGCTGCTTCTGAACTGATATTTTGAATGTCTTCCCAGTGGCACTCTGTTTTATTCTCGTATCATTCATACGGTACCTTTACCTACCCCGACTCCTATCTGAATATTTCTCAAGGGTATGATGTCGTATCTACAAGACTAAATTCCCTATGTTAGGATTCACTACGCTTATCTTGCATGATTTTTTGATTCTTTTGTAACCTCATGTTTAGCCATAACTAGGCTCTTCCTGAATCAACTGCTAACTACTCATTGGCCCATTGTCATATCCATATTGTCTAACTTACCTCTCACACTGGCTCCTTATTTATCAATAACATTTTGGGCATAAACATTTACTTATTTCATTGATGTCGTACTTGCATAATATTATGGAATCGTAGCAGATCTGTATGATTTGGATAAGTGCAATCTCATTCCTTTCTATCCAATCTCATTCCTTTTTGAATTTTTTTTGCATTCTTCCTTTATCACTCCATAGTCACAAGAATCACTTAATTCTGAATTAATACCACATCATCGTACTAAGAGTTGGAGCCACGAGGATACCTATAGATGTTTTGCCTCTTCATCGTTGGTGTCTTTTCACATCATCAATGACTCTTACTTGCCTTGCGGAAATTCTTCTGTACGAAGGGTAATAAAAAAGTTCTCTTACCTATACGGGTGACACTTAATGTAGCTGGCACACATAGTCCCCTAAGTTTTTAACTTTACTCGCATTGCTTGCTTTAGGAAAATATTTTCCTGAATGACCATTCTCTGAATTTCTCATGAATCTTCTTCTGTTGTCCATTCTACTATTGCCAGAACACAGTATGAAATTCTCATGATGCTGACTATTATAAATCACTCAGTCCCTAATTCATGTTTATTTTATCTTGTTACCAGTCCATAGGTCTAACTTTTCCTTTTGTTAATCACATTAGAGTTCGGAACATATTTCTCGAAATGAGGATGTGACTGTATGGCCTATACCCTTTTGTTGTCTTAAGTCCCATCACCTCTGATCTCTTTCTTTATTTGACTATAGATTCTATAACACTCTAGTTGTTATCCATGTATCACATCTCACTCAAAATGCTTCATTATTCCTCTTTGTACTTCCCTTCTAATATTTCTACCTATTACTTTATTTTGAAAATTTTAACTTGACATTCTTTTGATTTTAGCTCCCTTTGGCTCCATCCATTAGCTCTTCAGGTTGCCTAGCATTATTTCTACTAGGGACCGGAGCCATGCTAAGATAATATTTATCCTTTCCAAGCTTCCAGTGCCTATCGTTGTATTACTCACATCTGGCTATACTATTTTAGAGTGCACCATCTGGGAGCCTCACAAGGAGATATATTAGCACCTTTGCAATATTCTTCAAAAATATCAACTAAGACAAACAATCTATCCACCATTTTGGGTCACTCTAACCCCCGCCGGATCCTGATATATGTCCTTCTAATATACTACTTCTGTTAGGCCCAAAGGGCATAAATTAGATAGGTGTGGCCAATTGTACATACCTATGCTATTATTGAAGGTAACTCAAGATGTTTATATCTCACTTCCTGAAGTGTAGATAATGTTTATCTTTACTAACTAGGTACCTTTGTACCCTTCTTCACCGTGCTTCTTTTACTTGTTGAAACTTGTACCTTGTGATTCTATCGTTTCTTTTTACCATAGGGTGAATATATACTCATACCTTAGGGCTCCTTAACAAGAAGCTTACACGTCTTAATACCCACCTCTTCTATTGGAGACCTTACATTTACTCATCAAAAGCATAATGCAAAAATTGAGTTCCTTTAACTCAACTCCTCCACAGCTGTATCTCTTACCAACCATTTCTGTATATAGGCATCGTTGTATTATGAATAAGATAGAGTATAGAAAATTGAGTTCTTACAACTGAGCTTTACTACACGATCTAGATTAAAGAGAAATACTGACGGTCCTAAATGCCCTGTAGCCTCCTGCTTATAAGTGTAGTGTACAACACACCTATAAACAAGCATCTACTAGAGACAGCTTGTAGACTCCCTAGGATAGAACTGCTCTGATATCACTTTTGTCATGACCCAAATCAATAGACCGCGATGGCACCTGGTACCTTACTCAACTGAGTACCAACATAATATATTTTTTCATGTCATACTTTCATAGATAATTGAGCCGAAAGGCTGCCGTGACATAAGCAGAATACAACATGTGATACCAACTTATATATAAGACATACGAGTCTATAGGACTTAAAAACCTCTTGTATACTGAACATAGGATGACAAGGCCATACTATCTTTTACGTATATGACATCTGTCAACAAGTCTCTAAGAATACATAATTTTCATACAGCTTGGGACAGAGCCCCGCAATACCAAACAATACACGTTTAAATCATATTAACCAAACAAGCAACTGTAAAGCAAATAGAATGCACCAACATCTTTTGCTGAGCTGATAGCCTACCCGGACCTATCTATCGGGACCTGCAGGCATGAAACACAGCGTCTCCAGGCAAAAGGGACGTTAGCACAAATAATATACAGAGTATGTAAGGAATGAAAATCAATAAATAATAGACACGAGAGATAGATGGAGTAAAACACTCGACATGTATGTCTGTATTGCTCTATGAATTGTTTCAATTTTATAATGGCATGCATATGCATATAAGTGTCATACCATGCGTAGGTATATGCGTTCATAACATCATCAAGCCTCAAAGGGAATCCCATCATATCATTTCGGCTACTGTGGGCAAATCATAAAAGTATGCCAACCGATCAGGTGGTGATGTGTATATAATGCCGTAACCTTTTCACATATCATATATACATATATACACATATATAACTATTTGGTCATGGATCCATGTAAATGAATGTAATGCATGATAAGTACGTCAATAAAATCTCTTGGAATGTCATAAGACCATTATGTCTTTCAGTAATATCATGAAGTAAAATATTTGTTGACACCCATGAACATATGATAAAATAATAAGATACATAGGAATTCAAGAACATAGGAACTCCTAATACTTCTATGAATAAAGTTATTTATGGAAGTTGTGTATTTTATCGTTTCGTTCGTGTTGCATAGATCATGTCAAAAAAAAAAGAGAAGGGATAGCTGTAACATAACTGATTCAATTTTCTTGACAATTCCTCTAACAATCGTTAATTGCGACAAAACACGTGATGGCAAAATCGGAGTAAAAAAAATCCCTATGAAATTCCCTAAGCAATAACTTTGCTATGCAAAGATAATTTTGGCTAAAACTTTTTCTCATTAACGTTGCTATGTTCCTTGGTGGAAACTCCGTGTCAATAGAGTTAATATATATATCTTGGCAGAATGTCTTTGGCACATTCTTGGATGAAAGTCTTTGTCCATAATGTTATTATATTCTTGGATGAAAGTCTTTGTCCATAATGTTACTATATTTTTGAATGAAAGTCTTTGTCAATAATGTCAATATATTCCGTTGTTGGAAGCCTTTTAAGAGATTAGGAAATGACTCACTTTCTTTAAGAATTTCCACATATCATTGTTACTTTTGAGTCACACTTCTTTAATTCCTTTGCTGCCACGTAACTATACTAAACCTTATCCAAATTTTTACCCCTTCTCCTTAATCAATTTATTAATGTCCCACTAATTAAATAATTAATTCATTACTCACATAATTAAGTATTATCTTAAATTATTTATAATAGTACTCACTTTTAATATATTTTATATACCTCACAATTATGGCTATGTGGTATCTTGTATGGTACTAGTCTATAAATACTGGATATTTTAGCTTGGGCCGTATTTTGTTCCAAAATATCAAACTTCGACGAGATTCATTTCCTTTAATTTGCTTACCATTTCTCCTTTATAAATTTACTCATCACATGTTTAAAATAATATAATGCTTATAATCTCAAAATAATCCAATTCCCAAACTTACGTTGATTAACTTACGTCGAAATTTTATTGTATGAAAAATGCGAGATGCAACATCTCATTTATGAGATTCCATCTATTTATTTATAGCGTATTTTTACGTATGAAAATATGGGGCGTAGCACTGTATTTCTAGTTCATACAAGTATGAGAATTCATATGTGCACAATCTTGACTCTGGTTGAGATGAATATTCTTATTATATTGAAAATAAAGTGAAACAACCACCGGGAAAAATGATAGTGTTGAAGAGCTTGTGTATAAGTTCATAAATAAGCTAGTAAAGAGATTTACACAATATGATGAAGCCATGAACAACCTAAAAATATAAAAAAAGTCAAATAATAAGTACACTTTTCAGAAAGCTCATTGCATTGTGATGGTAAATATGTGGACTAGATACCCTGCGAGAATGAGCCTATCCAAGAGGATGAGCATCCACAAAGAGAGATCTTTAGTGTTCAATAGGACTCTAATTTAACTGAGATGATCGAAAATAAGGTTGTGGTTGAGTGTGAAGTAACGGAATAATAGTTCAAACCCCAATCAACCATTCTACCTTTGCAAAATGTAGTAGAAGAGAATAAGAAACAAATGGTCTTGGACATATTAGAGGAATATTAACTTCACCTTTCTTCTTTGGTTTCTTATCATAACTTTGATCATGTGGATTTTATTTTCGAGGATTTACGGATTGATCATGTGAAAGAATGCAAGAACAAGTTGAGGATGATCATGAACGAGAAATTTACCACTCAAGATGAGGACAAGAAAGCAAGAAAAGAGCGGGTCTTGCAGGTAACCTCAAATGAATCTGGCTTAATGAGCTCCATAAAGAATCCCAAGGGGCGAAGACGAGGAATGAATTCAGAATTAAGGGAGGAGTTCATAATTTCTCTGAAAAGAAGAAAATTCCGAGAAGTTTTCTTTACCTTATGCTTTTTAATTATGTTTCATAGGGACATTCCATATCTTAAAGTGTAGGTTGGGGGATATATTTGTATGTTGTATGTATGTTAGTTTTTGTTTTTGCTTTTGTTAGTTTTAGTAGTAGTGATAGAGAAAAAGTTGAAAACCCATAAATTTTTAAAATTTTTGACTTTTCCTGACGATGGATATCATATCGATAGGTTTCGTGAGGATTAAAGTCGAATGAAAAAGACAAAAAATATTTTCTTTTGTAGGTAGTGTATCAATTCCCCTTGAATTTCTTTGTGCCGTGGTTCTTTTCCAAGAGTTTTATTTGAAGCAGGTGTAGTTAGTTTTTATTTTTGTTAGTAGTAGGAAAACTTGTGCTATGATGAAAAAATATATCTTGATCTGGTTATTCCTTGAGAATGGTGAGTGCGTTAATTTCGATGCTTAGGCTAAGTTTTTGACTCTTGTGTAAGTACCTTAATTTTTATGATCTTGACTTTGCTTAACTGCTTTGACTAGAGTGTCTTGATTGTTCGATCATGAGTGAGTTATGTGCCATGTGCATGTGAAGTTTGTGTATTTTTTGCATTGCATTTGATGTCTAGAACTTGTTCAATCTTGGAAGTGATATAAGCATTTCATTGTTGAGACAGATATATGTTTTACCCACCTTATTGTTATGTATCTTAGTTAACCCCTTTTGATCTTGTAATCCTTTTTCTTTTGCAACCACATTACAAGCCTTATTCATTTATTTGAATTGACCATCTATTTGAACCTTTGCACCTCTCGTGAGCACTTGAAATTGTTATGAACTTTGTAAAAGTTGAAGTGTGGGGTGGTTGATTTGGCTTTTGAGTGGAACTATTAAAATAAGAAGAAATGTGCAATGTTGTGAAAAAAGTAAGAGCCATTTGAATAAGAAAAGAAAAAAAGATTAGTTGTATTGCTGTGAAAATATTCACTTATAAGTGTTAAGTCCTTTTGAATTGTGGTTAACGAAGTAGGGAGTTACTGTGTATGTATGTGAAGATGAAATATGATTTGACATAAGTGTGGGGTTTTGAAATGTAAATTGTATGTATTAAAGTGCTTAGGGAGGTATAGTCCATCTTACATCTAAATATATCCTATTCATCCCGCAACCTACGTTACAACCACTTGAAATCTTATTTGATCCTTGATTGATTGAGCTCAATTAGTAGAGTAATACACTACGAAAAAGCCTAGGGTTCATCTTTTGTGGTGCATGAATGTCATTTATGAGAGTGAGTGAATTCTTTCTATCTTGAGTTCCTGATTGTTCTTAAACTTTTTTGTGTGTGGAACTACACCCTATTGTTGTGTGAGGGAACATGATTCATAAATAAAGGTAATGTCGTTGACCTCTATGTTAGAGTAAGTGAGTAAATTATGAATTATGTGTGGTACTTTTGAGTCAAATCTTAAAGTGAAGAAGTTACACTATTGTGCTTAATCAATTATAAATATTCTTGGTGTAATGAGTTAGGATAGTTGTTTAATAAGGCCGTGTCAATATATTAATTTGATTGCTCAAGGTCGAGCAATAGTGTAAGTGTGAGATATTGATGGTAGGCTATAATCTCGTGTTTTAGTCGCTTGTCGCACTATAATTTACTGCACTTTTTTTGAGTAAGAGCTTTAATCGCTAGTATTTTGCAACAGTGTATTTTATGCCTTGTACGGGTGATTTCGAGCTATGTAGATATTATAGAATGAATTCAAGTGATTTAGAGCTTTGAATTCTGAGTAAAAGCCCAAAGAATTAAGTTGGTATCATCTTCAGAGATCAACAGATGATAGTACTCATTTAAAATGCACATAAATTTTCACTTAAAATATCTGTTTGGGCTCCACAATATATAGATGGAAATATATTTAAAAGGGATATAACTTTCATGTTTTATGTTTCCCCAAATTTCAAACAAAATAGGGTGAAAAGTGCGCATTCGCGAACTGGGCGCACATATGGGGCAACATAGTGTGAAAAGTGCGCAAACACACTCCGAGCTGCGCGACCGCGTATGTCCAACTCTGAAAAAGTGTTCTATTTTGTGTAGGAGAAGGTGCTTTCAGTTGGACCCGACCTTACTTAGTATATATACATGGAAAAAAGGTTTTTTTATGACACATCTAAGACCTAAAGAAGCTAAGGAAAAGTGGGAGAAGCAAGAGCACAAAGAATCCATCATTCAACCCCAACTTATGACAAGGGTTTGGAATGTTTTATGTTTTTCTTTGCTTTAAACTTAATTATGATGAGTTACTCCATATCTATGGAGTAGTTCTCTTTAAGGTTTGATGGATTTGGTGTATTCATACTTGTTTGCGAATATTAACTCTAGTTTTATGTATTTAATCGTTATGGATGTTTTAATCGTTACATCTATATTCACTTGTTAATGTAATTGAGAGAGACATAACTTGTGATATTTTTGCATTCTATCTTGTTGATTGAATTCATTAATTCTTCTTAGTAATCGAATGATACTAGTAGAATTGTTGATTAAACCTTGTTTGGAGGATAATCGAGAGAGGTTCTCCAAAAGACCAATCCACTATGAATTCTTGCATATCTGCACAATTGTGAGGTTGAGACTTAATCAGGAGAGGAGTTTCTACTGAACAATTGAACTAATAACCAAGTGAATTCGAGAGACTCGTTGAAACATTAAAAGTGAATTATCTAGAGTTAAATCCCAAACATTTATCTTGCATCTATCCTCTCAACCCTATTTTCTCCCAATTGATATCTTCCTTTCCCTACTACTTGCGTTGTTTGTCATTAGTCAATAGTTTAGACTAAGTTAATTTTAGTTTTAAATCACATAAGTGTCAATTGTTGATCATCTTAGTAATCTAGCTACAAACTACAAAATAACTTTTTAACTCCGACCCATGTGGATATGATGTTATGTTTACTATATTCGACTAGTGAGCATATCTAAGTGTGTCTTTCAAGCTCGTTAATAACATATTATACTTAGTTAATAATCCAATATATAAATAATATATGCAATCACACAGGTACACAAGCAAGGAAATCACAAGTCAATAAGAAATGCAATAACTGAATAGAACACTAGCCAGTCTTTCCTCATACCGTGTATAAACCATCAAGAGAGAAACATGAGAGGGTGACCCTAGGGGTATGGATCCGTATCCACACAGTGCACATAACTCACTTTTCATAATATCATCCGCATGGCATATTCACGTGCTAATTATCACAACTGCATGGTGTATTCACGTGTTAACAATCACAACCGCACGACGTATTGACGTGCTAATTCACAACCACAAGGTGTATTCATGTGCTAACAATCACAATCGCATAGCCAACTCACATGCTTATAAACAAACCGCATGGCTAATTCACGTTATAATATCATAATTGCACGACCAATTCACGTGCTACTAGTCCAATCCATATCATAGAGGAGCAGGTATACAATAATATATCTCTATGAACAATGTATTCCAAATTTCATACTCGTGGACTGGTATAAGTTACATGGTAAAATTTATGTATGTGAAAAGTGTGCTATCTTAACTCAAATCACAATTAAATCATAAAAGTAGCAATTATAAGGTTCAATTAGGAGATTAACCTTTGCATAACCTGAAACGTGGCTCAAATAGCTCATAAAGGGGTACAATTATAAGAAACATCATAGCATGAAGCTTATCAATCAATTCAAGGCATATAATAGCCTAAGTACTACCCCAAGCATGAATAATACCTCGGTGCACGTATATGGGCTCAACCCCACACATTTGCACCACCCATAACATATAACTATCATAAATATCTAAGGAAGATGGTACTTAAACTTAGTTTAGGTAAGATACTTAGCTCAAGCAAGATAAATGAGTACTCTAGAAATCTCTTCCCGCGTGAATTAATCTTCGAACAGATCGAATCTGGCCAAAATATCATAATAATATCAATAGATTCCATTGGAAAGAAGCCCAAATAATGAAGCTAAGATTTTGATGTAATGTTGAAAAGTAAACTCTGGGCCCACACCCAAAAATCGATAAAAATTACAAATCCCAAATACTCATTCTGATACGAGTCCAACCATATGTATTTCATCCAAAAATTAACCTTAAATCGGCTATCAAATCATCATTATCACTCTCCAAAACCTTAGTCAAAGCCCCCACAATTCCACCTTTAGTTCACATAAACTAGGTGTAATAATCCACGGGTAATTAATATCTATGATAAAAATCAAGTAAAGTTTACATACCTATTCAATTGTGGTGAAACTTCTCCCTAAAATCGCCCCTAATCGAGCTCCGCAACTCTAAATAATGAGAAAATGACCAAACCCTTTGAATTAATGTTCTTCTGAGCTTATCCACATCCGCAGACACTTTTACGCATCTGTCGCTCCGCTTCTGCTAGAAAACCCTCACACTTGTGAGCCCACTTAACAACTTGACCAACCGCATCTATGGTCACCTTGCTGCTCCTGCGAAACTCACTGATGCGGTCTCTTCATCACAGATGCAAGACCACTTGTGCGCCAAACCATCCACATTTGTTATCCCTGCCTCTTCCAGGTCATCTTCGTTTTTGCTGCCCCGGGTCCTTATTTGCGGACTCACACGTGCGGCCCATCCTTCGCAGGTAAGAAAACACAAGAACTACAAATTCTTTGGCAATGCAACATAGTCCAAAATGATCCAAGATCAATTCGTAGCACAACTGAGGATCTTGAGACCCCGTATAATCACGCCAATCATTTCCAAAACATAATATGGACCTACTCGAGGCTCAAATCACACCAAAAAACATCAAAACCACAAATCTCACCTCAATTAAACTCTAAAGAACTATTTGTACATGGTGAAATTGGAGGGTCGAATTCCTCGTCATCGAGGCACCTCAGAAGATCATCTCGAAGGCTCGAGGCAACAGGGCTACGGTCGAGTTTCCTCCCTCGAGGTTCGTTGATGCTCGAACTTGGGACAATGTTGACTACAACTATGGTAGGAAAGGAGAGTTCCCAGGGCACATGGCTAGGGCTAACAAAGTCTAGTAGGCTACTCTAAACCCGAATCTGGGCGTCATCTAGCTGTCCCATCTCTATATATTTGTAATTAATGCATTTTTTCTATGTTAGGATTTCCCTCATTTATAAAGAGGATCCTTGTCATTTTATAAACATCTATTGCTCCATACTAAATGCACAAGAATATTCTCTTTGCTCTTTAACACCTCCTCTTGATGTTATTGGTTCTATTTATTATCTTCATTATTGTTCATCATTTGTTGCTTAGCATTGGCCATAAAGATCATCCATTGATTTTATTATAACTGTTAGTCGCTTTTCAACTGCCTTCGATAGCTCCCAGTCGAGCTCCAAAATTGACATCGAGGCCCCCGAATAAATAAGCTTGAGTCCCCAATTGTTAACCTATCAATTTGGTTATCACCTTATTCCTAACTCTTATCTCGTTTCTAAGTCTCACACATAACATCATTTGCTTAACAACCATCATAAAAATAGATCACATATTTTTAGAGTCTCATAATCAAATTTAATTGTTATTACTATTTTCACGGTAAACAGTTTGGCGCCCACAGTGGGATTAAAAATAATAGTGATTATTTTCTTGCTAGTTTCATTATACAACGCAAGTTATCTTTCATACCTTTTATTTTCCAAGATCTTCAATTTCAGGTAAAATTGGCGAACTAAGTAAATAGAGGTGAAAAGGACAATCTTGAGAACCACAGAGAGAATGTTGTGGTTGCTCCAGGTGTTGGTGTGCCACCACGAAACCTTTAGAATGCACTAGGACCAATTCCAGCAGACGTAGGTTCACGCAGCGCCCAATAGGTCGATATAAGCTCACACACTAACAAGAGTGTGCAGCAAGGAGATCAACAAGAAGCTCATAAAACTCCAACTAGGAAAAATGTAAGATTACCTTTCATGTTTTTTTTAATGTTGCAGGTACAAAAACTGCCTATTGCTCATCTACAAAATCACCAGAAAACTCCTAGCACAACAGCACTAGGGACAGCTCCCGAGCCGAATAAGTACCGGAAAAATCGAGCAATAACGGGTCGATAGCCAATCTCGTCATCATAATGATGCTATAGGACCTCACCAGAAGGATTGAATCAGGCGAGAAAATCATGGAAGCCACCAATAAGAAGGTCGAGACTTACAATTTACAGGGTCGACCAAATTCTGGAAGCGCCCCCGATCTTGAAAGGAGTGGACTCAAAGAAGTTCGTACAAAAGACGTTACCACAAGAAGCGGCCCCGAAACCCATTCCAAAGAAGTTCAGAATTCCAGATCTTCAGAAATATAACGGTACCTCGGACCCTAATAAGCATGTTACCATTTACATCTGTGCAGTAAAGTGCAACGACCTGAGAGATGATGAGATCGAGTTTGTCCTGCTGAAAAAGTTAGGAGAAACACTTTCTAAAGAGGAAATGATGTGGTATCATAACCTGGATCCATACTCTATAGACTCATTTGCCATGCTGGCAGATTCCTTCATAAAGGCACATGCTGGGGCCATCAAGGTGGCCACGAGGAAATCCGACATCTTATATATTAAACAAAGGGAGAATGAGATGCTGTTAGAATTTGTATCTCGCTTTCAAATGGAACGAATGGAACTACCACCGATATCCGATGACTGGGCAGTGCGGACCTTCACTCAAGGTCTGAATGAGCAAAGCTCGGTGGCTTCGAAGCAACTGAAATAGAATTTGGTCGAATATCCCGTTGTGACATGGTCGGACGTCCACAACTGATACAAGTCGAAAATAAGGGTCAAAGATGACCGGCTAGGAGCCTCATCGGGCTCAGCATACCTAAGCGGGCTTCTAGCAAAGGAGCCAAAGCGAAACAGAGAAAGATATCATCCATACACCAAAGAAAAAATGAACTCCTCGAGGCGCAGCCCATCTCACAACGACGTAGGATAGGCCGAGGATAAAATTCTCGAGGACTCATCAATAGAGCCGAATTCGATAGGAATGCCGGCCAATAGAGGCACCTCATTTATCAGATTACAACTTTAACGTTAATGTATCAAAAATCGTATTCGTCTTTCGTAAAATCAAAGACGCCAGGTGGCCCAAGCCTGTGCAATCATATCCTTCACAAAAGGAATCATAACTTAGAGTGTGAATTTCACAACGCGCACGGTCGCAGTAACGATAATTGCCACCAGCTCCTACAAAAAGTAGCCAGACTACTCAATAAAGGTCACCTCCAAAAATTCTTAAACGACCAAGCCAAAAATTAGTTCCCCGAAAGAGAGGCGTCCAAGAAGAACAAAACGAATAAGGTGCAACATGTCATCCAGATGATCTTAGGAGGTATAAATGCCCCACAAGAACCTGTGATGAGAAGGACAAAAATATCCATCACCAGAGAAAAGCAAACCCGAGGATGCCCTCACATTCAGCAAAGAGGACACTAAAACCTTGTCTCAACCCCACAATGACGCATTGGTAATCTCTTTCCTTGTAAATATATTTCAAATAAAATGTGTACTCGTGGATCCAGGTAGCTTGGCCAACATTATCATGTCGAGGGTAAGAGAGCAGCTCGAACTGCTTGACCAAATCATGCCTGCCACTTGAGTCCTCAAGGAATTCAACATAGCGAGTGAAACAACAAAGGGAAAAATCATCCTCCCAGTCAACATGGCCGGCACAACCAAAAATGTCAAATTCCATGTCATTGAAGGAGACATGAGGTACAACTCCTTGTTCAGGAGGACGTGGATACACCCCATGCGAGCAATACCATCCACCCTCCACCAAATGGTGAAATTCTTGATAAAAGAAGAGATTAAAATTGTCTACAAGGAACAACATGCGGCAAGAGAAATGTTCGCGGTGCACGATGTGGCGCCAGCACCAATACCTACATGCACATGAGCCAAAGGGTAATCAAATTGCATCTTCGATTAAGCCCGATTAAACAAAGTAGAGCACCGTACCGCGTCCTCATCACAAACGACTAGAACATATCTGACCTTGCAACATCGCCGGCACATCCCACACTGAGGTATAGCCATCTCCCTTTGTATTTTAATATATATTCCATTCTAACCTTTATGCAGGAGTCCGACCGAGGCAGTCAAAATGCTAAAACCATGCTCAAATACCTTAAGGTTTTAAAGCATCCATTGCACTCTTTCCTTAGACTGGGTTTTTTCCCAAAGAGGGTTTTATCGGAAAGGTTTTTAATGAGGCAACATCCACACGCTACCTAAGGAAGACTCAAAAATATTCAAGGCTTCTTTTGCAACCAACCTCGAATACTGGTAGGCATCCGCTCGGAAGGCCATCTGCTCGAAAAAGCCAAGAAATGCCGAATGGGGTCCCAATAGGAAAATGATGTACCGGGTCAAACAGTTGAATGAACCGTGTCCATATAACTGGGCCCCCATCGGTGAAAACATGTATACTTGTACCAAGTAATTGAATAATATCTTTTATCAAATCTTCTCACGCGCCAAAAGAAACTCGAAATTCTTGCAAAAATGACTCCTTTGATGAAAACGTCTCGAGCACTCGGGGACTGGAGTCAATAATTCAACACTAGAGAGATCCACGGATTGGAACTCCAAAATCATAAGCCCTCAACGAGGCAAAATCACGAAACATCTCCTAAGCCAAAAGTGTCCAGAGCACTCGGGGACTGGTGTTATAACCTCAAAAAGTGCACGACCTCAGGGTCAAAATCTCTAAAATCTTAAGCCCTTAATGAGGCAATATCAAATTTACGAGTAATGGCCCCCGAGACACGATACCCTCAATGACTCGGGGACTATCACCAATCACCATTCATTAAATAACCCGAGGCCATAAGACTCAAACGATCAGACTCAGTCTTGTAAGACCTATATAGGGAAGCAAAAGTATCTGTAAGACCTCAAGCAAGGGATAAACCATACTTGTACCAAGTATCTTAAAACTATAACACCTCAAAGGCATGAAAATTTTGTAAGACCTTACTAAAGGAATAAGACCAATATCAAAGTTAAGGCTATATATCGAACTTGTAAGACCCCTAAAAGGCATACCCTCGTATAGATACCAAAACTACTTTATTCGGGATCAAAAATGGCTCCAACCCAGCAAAATAACTCCTGTCATAAGGTTGTACCAGCCAAACTAACGCGACTCAAGGACGCCTGACCATCACTACACAGGCCTTCAATTACTTCGAATCTACTTTGAAAAGAACTCGTTTAACAGGCTACCCTAGACATAGGCAAAATCGCTTCAATCATTTCAGCTCCAAATTACAGGCTTCTGGGTACTCATCCTCTGAGCCAAACCTCCCAAGGTGCTCGATCATCGCGATATAATGAATCGTAATTGAGGTTTTTATCGAACCATTGAAGATTCAGGCAAAAATTATTTCAAAAACGTTTAACGAGGGAAAAATAAAGCCCACATAAAATGTCACTTGACCCAAGGCGTAAGAGCCATTGTCGCCAGCCTACATAAAATGTCGGTTCGACCGAAGGCGTAAGATCCATTGTTGCCAGCCCACACAAATCCAAAAACTTGAGGGTCAAATGTCGAGTCGAAACATGACTCGTAGACTAAACCCAAAATGGTTAACTAAATAAGCTAAGAGTAAGGAATAAGAGCCATTGCCGCTAACCCACATAGAAGCTCGCTTCGACTCAAGTCGTAAGAGCAGTTATCACTAACCTACACAAATACAAAACTTATGGGATGAATGAGATCGAGTCAATACCCGACTCGGACATCGGACCCAAAATAATTAACTAAAAATGCCTAAGAGCGAAAGCATAAGAGCTCAAATTCCAGCTTTCACTAAAAGGTCGCTTTGACCCAAGATGTAAGAGTCATTGTGGCCAGCCTAATGAGCCTCAGGTGCACACGTAAAAGGTCACTCTGACCCAAAGTTTAAGAGCCATTGCTGCTAGCCTAATAAGCCTCAGGGCCACACATAAAAGGTCGCTTCGACCAAGTGCTTAAGAGCCTACGAGCCAGCCTAATGAGCCTCAGGGCCATGTCATAAATCTAAGGATTCCTACCAACTCAAAGACCAGTTAATCTGGCTAAATTATAGGCAAACAGGAACCTAGAAAATAAACAATCACGATGTTTCTCCCTTATACACACATGTCATAAAATACAAAGCTCATTTTACAGCATATTTTGAAAGTACTATACACAGAGACAGAAAAAAATGAACATCCCCCTTGGGGACTATAGCCTGACGGCTCCATCCTCGTTGTCCTCGACATCGGACAGAAGGAACTTGACGTTGTGTTCTTCCGCCTTGGCTTGCCTGATCTTCTAAAAGATCGAAGCCACTGGCATGAATTTCCTCGAGGGTTTCCCTCCAAGATTTGTACTTCACGTACTCTTTACTACTGCTCCCGTGATCAAGAGTTCTCCTCAGCTCAGCTCTAGCAGCGGCATCGATCTTCAAATAGGCCATCACTTTCTGGTCAACCCTAGTGCTGCTCATTATAGTTTCAGCCTAGACATTCACCACCTCGACCTTCGCCTTCGAAAGCTCGGGCTTGAGCGTTGTGATCATAGTCACTCGTACAGAATCATTCGCACGAGGGGTCCATACTTGCACCTCTAGGGCAGAAGCCCTAGCCAAAGCACTCTCCTTGCCCGCAACTTGGGCAACTACGTGAGCCTGTAGCTTGTTAAACTCGCGTTTGGCCTAGCTAACTTCACTCCAAAGTCATTCCATCTCATCCATTTTGCTCTTCAACTAAAATATTGAGACACTTATCTTTGAAAATGAAAGAGGAGAATCCAACAACATAAAATACATACTACCTATCTTTCGAGGTGGCTTTCATAGTTCAGACATTGATTCACCTCAAACCGCAGGGATACCAACTTGCTTTTCCTTTCTCGCATACAGAAGCTTAAGGGATTTCTCCCTATCCAAAGCTTTCCGCAACCTAGCATCATAGCGAAGCAGCTCGAACTTAAGCCTGTCAAAAGCCTGCAAGGGAAATTTCAATAAGAAAGGAAGAATGCAGAATTAAAATAAGCCTATGTCAACTACTAAATCTTACCATAAAGCCAATCCACTGAGCCTCACCAAAGGGCGAGCCAATGTCTGATGGATTAGTATCCTCTGAAGCGCCTTTGGTAGAAAAATAAGAAGACGCCAGCCTGACGGCTCCAACCTCGTTGTCCTCGGCATCGGACAGAAGGAACTTGACGCTGTGTTCTTCCGCCTTGGCTTGCCTGATCTTCTAAAATATCGAAGCCACTGGCATGAATTTCCTCGAGGGTTTCCCTCCAAGATTTGCACTTCAAGTACTCTTTACTACTGCTCGCGTGATCAAGAGTTCTCCTCAGCTCAGCTCTAGCAGCGACATCGATCATCAAGTAGGCCATAACTTTCTGGTCAGCCCTAGTGCTGCTCATTATAGTTTCAGCCTAGACATTCACCACCTCTACCTTCGCCTTCGAAAGCTCGGGCTTGAGCGTTGTGATCATAGTCACTCGTACAGAATCATTCGCATGAGGGGTCCACACTTGCACCTCTAGGGCAGAAGCCCTAGCCAAAGCACTCTCATTGCCCGCAACTTGGGCATCTACGTGAACCTGTAGCTTTTTAAACTCGCGTTTGGCCTAGCTAACTTCACACCAAAGTCATTCCAGCTCATCCGTTTTGCTCTCCAACTAAAATATTGAGACACTTATCTTTGAAAATGAAAAGATAAGAATACATCAACTTAAAATACATACTACCTATCATTCGAGGTGGCTTTCATAGTTCAGACTTTGATTCGCCTCAAACCGCAGGGATACCAGCTTACTTTCCTTTCTCACATAAAGAAGCTTAAGGGATTTCTTCCTATCCAAAGCTTTCCGCAACCTAGCCTCATAGTGAAGCAGCTCGAACTTAAGCCTGTCAAAAGCATGCAAGGGAAATTTCAATAAGAAAGGACGAATGCAGAATCAAAATAAGACTATGTCAACTACTAAAACTTACCATAAAGCCAATCCACTGAGCCTCACCAAAGGGCGAGCCAATGTCTGATGGATTAGTATCCTCTGAAGCGCCTTTGGTAGAAAAGGAAGAAGACGCCACGTGCTCCTCACTCTTCGAAGTACCCTCATCATGAACGGGAAATGTTCTTTAAAAAACGGAGTCCTCCAAAGATGGAAGATCGACCGACTTGCCTCATTTGAACCTTTGAGAAGGACTTGCCCCGTTGCGAGCCTCCTCACACCTTGGAGACTCTTTTCGTTTGTTATCAACCCTCGATCCTAAGGTTGGCAGCCTTTCATCATCCCTAGGGGCACAACCTCATCTCGGAAAAATCTCCAACACATGTGGTGGCTAAGTTAGTACGCTAAAGAGATAAGCCACTAAGCGTCTACCATGGTGCTTGCCTCATATCTCTCTTTGATCAAGATCTCGCCACATGTGCTTGTCATAGGTCGAACAAGGTGCCAACTTATGGGACCATCTGGCCATATCAGGGACCTCATTCGGCAACCAAGGAGTCGCTACAAAGAAAGAAATAGAAAAATGTCATTATGGAGCTTGCCTCCGCTACAGACAAAGTGATAAAAATATAGGTATTCCAGTTACGTGTGATATTCCATTTCTCAGGAAAGGGCAGAAACTCTCCAGGGATGATATCGACGTCTGTGCTCGACCAAACCTACTCATCCATTCTATATACTCTTCATCGCTAACACTAGGGGGCCGGGTGGGTCGACACTGCAGAGTAATTAGACTCTAGTAACGCAGCGGTAGACATAACCTCACAAGATGACTAAGGGTGAATTCGAGCTCGGCCTTATCTGCAAACTACCTTATCATTTGCACTATCTCCCAAAGGGATAGACGAGCTCGCACCAAGGTAACCTAATATCTTCGATAAAAATAAAGCATGACGCGGTCGGGGGACCTAACATAAATGAATACACGCTAAAAATTCCCTCGACGTGGGCCATGATGCTCTCCTCAAAGGAAGGTACTTGAAGTACCACTCCTTCTCCTAATCCGTAGTCTTTTCTGATCATTTCAATCTGTTCTCCCTACTGATGAGATGAACCTCGACGCATGCTCCTGATGTCCTATAATGTTGGGATGTCTCTCTACGTATAGTATCTCCTCGAGACAAAGCACCTTGAGGCCCACTCACCTGGCACCAGCGGTGTACCACCGACCGGACGCGAAACAGAGGAAGAACTCCCATCTTCTTGATGGGCGGATGTCGACGTAGCAGTCATGGCTACGATAATATAGAAAAATGAGGGTATAGATTTTGGCAAAGATTTTGAGTTGAAACAACAGGAGAACTAGCACATAGAACCAAGTTCTATGGAAGAAATAGTTACTCATAGTAGCATAATCTCCATTTGAGGAGCAAGCGAATGAATATATCGGGGAAAACCAGCGAGTGCTTGCCTACCCAGAGGGCCAATTAATTCTGGCCATGATAACATCACTTTTTACTTGGGAAATGTACTAATAGGACCACCCGGGGGTCCCTTTATCAGATCGCCACAATGTTTCTATCTCACAAAAATAAGAGGTATTGAGACCTTTATCGACCTAATTTCAAGATAGGACCTGATTTCAGGTGTCCCTATTGCTCCAAGTATGGGCTCCAAATAGTTAATGTTAAAATTCAAAGGCTAACTCCACAAGAACGACGAGATTTAAAGAATGGAAAGACTTGGAGCAGAAAGACTCTCTTGAATTGCCAAAAAATATATTTACAAGGGGCGTCTTTACAAGACTCGTTTCCCCAGGATTACATACATAGAAATAAAAAAGAAAAGCATAAGTGACACATGGCCTACTCTTCATTTCCATTATCCTCTGAATCGTCTCCAGGATCCTCATCTAACGCGACTAAGAGCGTGAATTTTCTCTTTAACTCTCGTGCCTCCTCAATCTCGACTGCAAAATCGACACCTTTGGCTGTAACCCCATCTAAGGATTCCCTCTTTGCCTTCGCATTTGCATGAGCGACAGCCCTAGCCATTTTTAGCTCGACCTCTATCGATATATTATGGGCTAGTTAATTCACAATGGCTACGTACTTAAGATAATTAGCTACTTTCCCTTCGATCTCGGATGTGGCCGTAGTCAGCGCAACAATCTCCTTTCTAGCATTTTGGATAAGACCATGGGCCGATTCCAACTCTAAGGTTGCTTCCTTGTTTTGCTACCTCCAAAGCAGCCTGGAGCTTGCTTGACTCCTTCTCTATTTGGCTAGAGCAAGCCTCCGACTCTCGCAGTTCCGAGGTAAGCCTCTCGAGCTCCTTTTCACGGAATGAAAGCTCCTCCTAGAGCCTAGAGAGGGCATGGTCATACATTTCCTTACACTAAGACAAAATAAAAGAGTTAGAAAAATGAAGAATAATGCTTGAGGCTAAAGAGATATACACAAAACATCTATCACATGCTGCTGGAACCTCTCTGCTGCCTTGACAATGCCGAGAGCGTTGAGATTGATGTTCTCGCTGACATCGTCAAGAATGTTGCCAAGCACACCTCTCCCCTTGAGAAGACCCCCCATTTTGGCGATATTCATATCCTAAGCATCTCTTAGCTCCCCAGATGCGATCCGAGGGCCCAAACTGAAGTCATCCAGGGCATCAATGTCCCCAATGGGAAACTCCTGCCCCCAAAAAGCTCTAGGCCTATACCCTTCAGGAAGCAGCAATGGTCGCCCCAACAAAAACTGCACCATATTCGGTCACGAGATCCATGACCATATTAACACCCTCCTCGAGGGTCTTCGATGCACGGGACCGACCTGAATCAACCATTACTTATTTAGTAGCCTCCGTTCGAGGCACCTACGCGGCTCTCACGTGTTGAAACACGTTCTCAAGTCGCTAAAATAAACGTGTGTTCATATTTGTAGGTTTTGATAAATGACAAACCGACGTGAACGGAACATTGACATATGCCGAAGTCCAAGCACAAGAGAAACAAAGATCAAGAATTAGTAGAGCAACAAAGTTATACATGAGTCGTTCTATAATTGTGATCTTGATCCGACAATTGATTCAAGACTTGGCTTCTCTCGTAAAATCATTTTTATCAAACCATGCATCTCTAATTTAAAGCAAAAATGATTTTCAAACATTTTATTTTAACCAAAATGAATTTTAAACTTGTCTTTCAAATCTGGACAAAGATAATCGATTATGTACTTTATAATAATCGATTATGTTAAAGCAGTGTACACCAGATTTTACAAAGCTGTAAGATAATCGATTATGTACCTTATGATAATCGATTATGTTAAAGCAGTGTACACCAGATTTTACAAAGCTGCAAGATAATCGATTATGTACCTTATGATAATCGATTATGTTAAGGCAGTGTTCACCAGATTTTTCAAAGCTACAAGATAATCGATTATGTGCCTTAGACTAATCGATTATGTTGAGGCAGTGAGCATCAAATTTTACATAGTAGCAAAATAATCGATTATGGCCTTTCTAGTAATTGATTATATTAAAGACCGTTGCCAAAATATTTTCAAACGCTGAAAGATAATCGATTATGTATAATCAGACAATCGATTATGTTAAGCATAAAATCGGGAATTGATTTTTGAACGTTGTTAGGTAATCGATTATACGATTTGGATAATCGATTATTCTGCTTAAAATCTGGGATTGATTTTTGAACGTTGGCAGATAATCGATTATGCAGAATCAGATAATCGATTATCCTAGCACAAAATCAGCAATTTGTGATTGGCAATTAAGCAACGGTCTTGGGTGTTTTGAGCACTATAAATACAACTCAAAATCACTCTTCTAAGTACAACAACTGATTACATTCTTGCTAAAGCTTACATACTCTCTTTGCAATCATTTTATATTCATTTCATAAGTTTTTGAGAGCCAAACTCTTGACGAAGTTGTTGTGTTCTTGAGCGTATTGTTTTTAGTCATATCTACTCTTTAAAGAGAGTCTTCTCTTGAGTGCTAAGTGTTTGTACACACTTGAAGGGATAGTCTAATCCTTTGTTGTATGAAGGAAAAGTAGTTCCTTGGTTTGAAGTCTTGAGGTGCGGTATCCTCGAGCAGGTTGAAGTCTTGTAGAGTGTATATCTACGAGCAAGTGTAACGGTTTATTAAGCACCCGTAAGCTTAACGAAGTTAGTGTAAAACTCGAGAGAGTCTCTCGGGGACTGGAATAACCACGTGTTGTGGTGAACCAGGATAAAATTCGGTGTGTTCTCTCCTTATCTTTTTAATTACTGCACTTACGTTATTCCTGCAATTTTTAATTCCGCAAATTTACATTGTTTTTTATTATAACGCTATTCACCCCCCCTCTAGCGTTAAGCGTATATTCTAACAATTGGTATCAGAGCCTAACTCTCTGAAAGACTTAACAGTTTGAGAGAAACTTTCCATGGCTTCTACTCGTAGTGTTTATGCAGGACTAGGTGAAGGACAATGCTTCACAAGGCCACCACTTTTCGATGGCACCAACTACACTTACTGGAAGGATAGAATGAGGATTTTTATACAATCAAACAACTTCCAACTGTGGAAAATTATCAAAAATGGAGAACTACAACCTACCAAAAGGGTTGGAGAAGAACTCGTTCCAAAAACGGAAGTCGAATACGACGCCGATGATATCAGAAAAATAGAGAACAACGCAAAGGCAATCAACATGATGTATTGTGCAGTGAACCCCGATGACTATCGAAAAATATCATGTTGCACCACTGCCAAGCAAATGTGGGACAAATTAGAAATCACCTACGAAGGTACGGACCAGGTAAGGGAAGCTAAAATTGATTTCCTAACCCACGAATATGAACTGTTTCGCATGAAAGAAAACGAGAGGATAGATGACATGTTCGAACGATTCTCAAAAATTGTTAATGACCTACACGCCCTCAAAAAGACATTCACGGATAAGGAGCTTGTCCGGAAAATTCTATGAAGCCTCACTCCGGAATGGCATTCCAAAGCCGATGCTATCCAAGAATCAATCGGCATCACAAACGTCACCATCGACGGACTACGAGGTAATCTTAAAACTTATGAATCAACTATTCTTAACTCTTCTTTGGATGATCAAAAGAAAAGAAAGATTGCGCTCAAAGCATCAACTACTCAACCTCAAAACGATGAGGAGTCAAGTGATGAAGATGTCGAGCTTGGACTCGTTATTAAGAAATTTCACAAGTTCATGCAAAAGAAGTATGAACGAAAAGGTAAGCAACAAGGCGACCAATTGAAGTGCTATGGATGCGGAGAAATCGGGCATATCAAATCAAATTGTCCAAACATCAAAAAGGAGAAGAAACCATTCAAGAAACAAAGAGCATACATCTCGTGGGGAGGCGACTCCGGAGACGAATCAAGTGATGGAGAAGGAAACGAGACCGCAAACCTGTGTCTTATGGCACACGAAGAAAATCAAAATGAGGTATGTACCACTTCTAAGAACTATTTCACTTTAGAAGAATTGCAAGATGCATTTGATGAGTTGTATAAAGAGTTTATTAGCGCTTCTACATCTATAAAGGATATAAGAAAACAAATTTCTTCAAAAGAAAAAGATTTTGATAAACTAACACTTGAAAATGAGAAATTAAAAGAGGAAAACAAGTTTTATGGCGAAAGAAGCGCCGATAAACCCGAAAGCTCAAATAAGGATTGTACTTCTTGCAAATCTCTAAAGGAAGAAGTAGAAAGTCTTAGAAGCACTTTGCACAAATTCAATTCTTCACACAAAAATCTCAATGAAGTGCTTGTAAATTTGAAATCCACTAAGCACGGTATAGGCTTTAAACACGAGACGAAAGAAAAAGTTGAGTCCATTCCTAAACCACCTAAGACTCAACTTAGGCCTAACAAAATAAATGTCAACGCTCAACCTAGAAATTTTAATCCTAAAATTGCAACTGATCCTAGAACAAATGCTAGGAGAAATATTGGAATGTATAGACCACCTTGACAAGATTTTCGAAAACCACATCAAAAGTATATTTCTAAAAATGTAGTGAACACTAGAAGAAACGTTGGCATGTATAGACCACCTAGACAAGATTTTTGAAAACTACATCAAAACTATGTTCCTAAAAATAGAGTGAATAATTTTAGACCCCCAAATTACTATCATCCTAGAAGAATGCACAATCCAAATGTCATTTGTCATTATTGCAATAAAATTGGACATATTGCTCCCGCATTCTTCACTAGACATGGACATTTCACTACAGGGCAAACACACCAATATGTTGCACCTAACCAACAAGGACCCAAAATGGCTTGGGTACCAAAATCTCATTTATTTGTTTTGTAGGTGTGTTTGAAGGGATCAAGTGTACTTTGGTACCTTGATAGTGGATGCTCCAAACATATGACCGGGGATGCATCAAAATTCCTTCAACTAAAACCTACGGAAGGACGAAATGTTATTTTTGGAGACAATAACAAAGGAAAAATTATCGGCATTGGATCGGTCGGTAAGGACGAATCCTCCTCCATTAAGCATATTTTGCTTGTTAAAGGTCTCAAACATAATCTCTTGAGCATAAGCCAATTATGTGACAAGGGAAATCTTGTATTGTTTGACTCCGAAGAATGCTTAGTTATCCGTCGTAGTGATTTTAAAATTATTCTTCGTGGTTTTAGAATGGATAATATCTATATGGTTGATCTTGAAAATTCTTCATCAAGTTATGTGAATTGTCTTTTGAGTAAAGAAGACGACATGTGGTTATGGCATCTTAGAGTAGCTCATGTAAATATGAATCTTTTAAACAAACTAGTTTCACAAGATTTAGTACTTGGTCTTCCAAACATGAATTTTGAAAAAGGCTCTATTTGTGATTCTTGTCAAAAAGGGAAACAAACAAAGGCTTCTTTTAAATCCAAAAATGTTGTTTCAACCACTAGACCTTTACAACTTCTACACATGGACCTTTTCGGACCTTCTAGAATTGAAAGTCTTGGTGGGTAATCTTGATGCTTTTGTTATTTTTGATGACTATTCTAGATTTACATGGACGTTATTTCTTGCTCATAAAAGTAATGCCTTTCATGCTTTCAAAAGTTTTCTTAAACGTGTTCAAAATGAAAAGAACTCAACTATCACTTCCATAAGAAGTGATCATGGGGGGGAGTTCGATCACAATCTCTTCGCGGATTTTTGTGACGAACTCGGTATTGAACATACCTTTTCAGCTCCACGTACACCACAATAAAATGGAGTGGTAGAACGTAAAAATCGATGTCTCAAAGAGATGGCTAGAACCATGCTCGAAGAGGCCGATATTCCCAAATTTTTTTGGGCGGATGCCGTGAGTACCGCAAGCTATGTTTTAAGCAGAGCTATCATTAGACCGATACTCATGAAAACTCCCTATGAACTCTATAAGGGAAGGAAACCAAATATTTCCCATCTTAGAGTCTTCGGTTGTAAATGTTTTATTCACAACAACGGAAAAGATAACTTGGGAAAATTTGATGCGAAATCCGATGAAGGAATTTTTCTTGGTTACTCATCACGTAGCAAAGCATATAGAGTGTTTAATAATCGAACTAAAACTGTTGAGGAATCTCCTCATGTAGTATTTTGTGAAAATGATGCTCGCTTGGCGAGAAAGGATTCTTGTGTTGATCTTGCAGATGCTTAAAAGAAAATCAATCTTCAAGACGAGGTACATAAGGAGGATCCAAAGGAAGTTCAAGATGAAGTCATGGAACAACCTTCGGAAGAAGTACCACCACAAGAAGAAGAATCGATGATGCCTAAGGCTTGGAGGGCGTCTAAAGATCATCCTCTTGACAAGGTAATTGGCAACATCGAGAAAGGGGTAGGTACACGAAACCTTCTTAAAGATACTGTAGGACATATGGCATTTGTTTCACAAATAGAACCTAAAACCATTTCTGAAGCTATTGTGGATGAGCATTGGACCTTGGCAATGCAAGAGGAGCTTAACCAATTCAAACATATTGATGTTTGGGAATTGGTGCCAAGACCCGATAATCACACCATAATTGGTACGAAATGGATTTTTCGGAATAAATTAGATGAAAATGGTATAATCACTAGAAGCAAAGCTAGGCTAGTTGCTAAGGGATATAATCAAGAAGAAGGCATTGACTATGAAGAAACCTATGCACCCGTTGCACGCCTAGAAGCCATTCGTTTATTACTTGCTTTTTCATCATCTATGAATTTCAAATTATTTCAAATGGATGTCAAAAGTGCCTTCCTCAATGGGTTTATTCAAGAGGAAGTGCATGTTGAACAACCCCCGGATTTTGAAGATTTTACATCTCCCGACCATGTCTTCAAGCTTAAGAAAGCTTTATATGGTCTTAAACAAGCTCCTCGAGCTTGGTATGAACGTCTAAGTAAATTTCTCTTAGACAATGGGTTTGAAAGGGGGAAAGTTGACACCACACTTTTTATCAAAAATAAAAACAATGACATTCTATTAGTTCAAATTTATGTCAATGATATTATTTTTGGTGCTACTAATGATTTTCTATGCGAGGAATTCTCTAAGTTAATGACTAGCAAATTTGAAATGTCAATGATGGGTGAGCTAAACTTCTTCTTGGGGCTACAAGTAAAACAAATGAAAGAGGGAACTTTCATTTGCCAATCCAAATATTGCAAGGAGTTGCTAAATCGTTTTGAAATGAGCAACGCCAAAGCAATGGCCACCCCAATGAGTACATCCGACCATCTTGACAAAGATGAGAAAGGTAAGGAAGTAGACACCAAAAAGTATCGAGGTATGATCGGATCTCTTCTCTATCTTACTGCTAGTAGACCGGACATCATGTTTAGCGTGTGTTTACGCGCTCGATATCAATCATGTCCGAAGGAGTCACATTTAACTGCGGTAAAACGGATTATGAAGTATCTTGTTGGAACAATAAATGTGGGACTATGGTATTCCAAAGATTCTTCATGCCAACTTGTTGGCTATTCCGATTCCGATTTTGCAGGTTGCAAATTGGACCGCAAGAGCACTAGTGGCACTTGCCATTTGCTCGGTAGCTCCTTAGTTTCTTGGTTTAGCAAGAAGCAAGTTAGTGTTGCGTTGTCCACAACCGAGGCTGAATATGTAGCCGCGGGGAGTTGTTGCGCTCAAATCCTTTGGATGAAACAACAACTCTCGGACTATGGCCTTAGTATCGATCATGTTGCTCTTCGATGTGACAATACTAGCGCCATAAGCTTGACGAAGAATCCTATTCTTCACTCAAGAACGAAACACATAGAAATTAGACATTACTTTATAAGAGATCACGTTCTCAAAGGCGATGTCAAAATTGAATTTGTTGAAACCAAAAATCAATTGGCCGACATCTTCACAAAGCCTTTAGAGAAAGAGTCCTTCTTCCGAATTCGTAGTGAACTCGGGATTCTTGACTCCACGTTGATCTAATTCATGCATTGCATTTTTATGTTTTAACGATTACTAACTTGAGCTCGGAGGCGCCTAATTCTTTTTTGCAGGTATCGCCCCAAAGACAGGGGGAATTATCAGACACTGGTGCAGAATAATCGATTTCTCTAAAGTCAATAATCGATTATTCCCCATTTACGTTTTATGTTTATCATGTTGAAAAATTGACATAATCGATTATACAACACTACAATCGATTATCTAACAGTTTTGGCTTTGCAGGATTTTAGCTGTTAAATATAAAAATCGATTATCACATATCCCTAATCGATTATGTTGACAGTTATGTTCAGGTGTTAAGTCACTGTGTGAAAATAATCGATTATATAAAACAGAGTAATCGATTTTTCTATTACCGTCTGGGATGTCCGTTACTACATTTCCTGAAATAATCGATTATCTCAAACGCACAATCGATTATTCCCCGAGTTAATGAATAATGTCTTGTCTCTTTGTTTTTCTAGTTTGCATAATATTCTGTCTTTTATTTTTATGTATTTGCAATATTGTTCAATCAATAAAAAATTAGTTATTTTGTTGCTAATGTCAAAAGGGGGAAGATATGGGCTATGCACATTGGCATAAATTGAGTGGGAATTCATAACTTGAGGGGGAACTTGTTGCATATCTATATACTTGTCTTGGATCGTCATTATGAATTAATTAATATGCATATCCCGATATTGGTTTGCCACTATCAAAAAGGGGGAAATTGTTGAAACACGTTCTCAAGTCGCTAAACTAAACGTGTGTTCATATTTGTAGGTTTTGATAAATGACAAACCGACGTGAACGAAACATTGACATATGCCGAAGTCCAAGCACAAGAGAAACAAAGATCAAGAATTAGTAGAGCAACAAAGTTATACATGAGTCGTTCTATAATTGTGATCTTGATCCGACAATTGATTCAAGACTTGGCTTCTCTCGTAAAATCATTTTTATCAAACCATGCATCTCTAATTTAAAGCAAAATGATTTTCAAACATTTCATTTTAACCAAAAAGAATTTTAAACATGTCTTTCAAATCTGGACAAAGATAATCGATTATGTACTTTATAATAATCGATTATGTTAAAGCAGTGTACACTAGATTTTACAAAGCTGTAAGATAATCGATTATGTACCTTATGATAATCGATTATGTTAAAGCAGTGTACACCAGATTTTACAAAGCTGCAAGATAATCAATTATGTACCTTATGATAATCGATTATGATAAGGCAGTGTTCACCAGATTTTTCAAAGCTACAAGATAATCGATTATGTGCCTTAGACTAATCAATTATGTTGAGGCAGTGAGCATCAAATTTTACGAAGTAGCAAAATAATCGATTATGGCCTTTCTGGAAATCGATTATATTAAAGACCGTTTCCAAAATATTTTCAAAAGCTGAAAGACAATCGATTATGTATAATCAGACAATCGATTATGTTAAGCATAAAATCGGGAATTGATTTTTGAACGTTGTCAGGTAATCCATTATACGATTTGGATAATCGATTATTCTGCTTAAAATCTGGGATTGATTTTTTAACGTTGGCAGATAATCGATTATGCAGAATCAGATAATCGATTATCCTAGCACAAAATCAGCAATTTGTGATTGGCAATTAAGCAACGGTCTTGGCTGTTTTGAGCACTATAAATACAACTCAAAATCACTCTTCTAAGTACAACAACTGATTACATTCTTGCTAAAGCTTACATACTCTCTTTGCAATCATTTTATATTCATTTCATAAGTTTTTGAGAGCAAAACTCTTGACGAAGTTGTTGTGTTCTTGAGCGTATTGTTTTTACTCATATCTACTCTTTAAAGAGAGTCTTGTCTTGAGTGCTAAGTGTTTGTACACACTTGAAGGGATAGTCTAATCCCTTTTTGTAAGAAGGAAAAGTAGTTCCTTGGTTTGAAGTCTTGAGGTGCGGTATCCTCGAGCAGGTTGAAGTCTTGTAGAGTGTATATCTACGAGCAAGTGTAACGGTTTGTTAAGCACCCGTAAGCTTAACGAAGTTAGTGTAAAACTCGAGAGAGTCTCTCGGGGACTGGAATAACCACGTGTTGTGGTGAACCAAGATAAAATTCGGTGTGTTCTCTCCTTATCTTTTTAATTACTGCACTTACGTTATTCCTGCAATTTTTAATTCCGCAAATTTACATTGTTTTTTATTATAACGCTATTCACCCCCCTCTAGCGTTAAGCGTATATTCTAACACCACGCATGACCTCATTCTCTGTACCAAACAACACTCGCCCTCATTATCATCTTCATCCTCAACGCCGAGGCTTGCTCCGGAAGCTGAAGTCAAGGTCCTAATGGCGACTCGAGGACCACATGAATTAGGTTTCTTTGCCATGGGAGAATTAGCAGTTGCCTTGCCCTTTTTTTTGCCCTTAGCAGGCTCCGAAGTCTCCATCTTGTCACCAGGAGGCGGTCTCATCCGCATACCATCGCTAAGTCATGCCCAAACACAATGGCCATAACTTATCAACACAAAAGATATAGGGAGAAGCATAAGGCTAAGATATAGGTTGCAAGGAATACTTTACCATGCTTCTTGACCACCCACCGCGTCTAAGCTAGGTCGTGCCAGGACTAGACGAGATACGAAAATAAGGTATCCAACCGCCTGATCCATCTCAACTGATCCTGAACTGCTTTAGGATACCAAGCAGTAGCTGCAGAGACCAAAATGTGATTATGTTTTCAGAGGGAGGGAAAGAAGATGACAAAATATGTCTGAGGGAAAAAATACTTACGTGTGTGTTCCATTTCTCCAGCAATGGATCCTCACCGTCGGAATGATGTTTGAGGTCCTCATTCCGATGAACCTACTCATCCACCTTCGATTCTTGTCCTCATAGGTGCTCGAGAAAAATGATTTTTTGGACTGGTGGTGAAGCTTAATAAAACCTTGATAAAATCAAGGGATGTACAAACTAATCAAATGGTCAAGGGTAAAGGTCTCACCCTAGATCCCATCAGAGAAATGGCAGAGCATCAGCACTATCCTCTAGAAATATGGCTAGATTTGACTGAGCATAACTTGGTATTTGTCACGGAAATCGAGAATAATCGGATCTATATCTAGGGAAGAGGATTTAGAATAATCGACTAGACCAAAAGTGAACGGGTAAGTATATACATGAAGGAAACTAGATTTGTAATCCGTTATGCTCTCATCAGGGTAGGGAATCTCGACCTTCGTCGCCTCCCCCCATCGGTAGTCTTTCTTCACCTTCCCTATGTTGGTCAAACACTAATCTACCGGACCACGTGTTCGCATCGACCCAGTGCAAATAAGGGTTTGTCGATGGTAAAATCCTTCATCATGTCGAGCTCGGTAGGAGTACATTGTTACACAGTGGGTATCACTTTGGGTTTACCATTGATGTTTGGGATGAAGAGGCAGCCTCGTCTTTTCGAGGATCAGTCTTGGAAGTTCTAGACATGATGGTGGTGAAATTTCCCTAAGGAGGTAAGAAGAAAGGATGCGAAAGGGGATGGGTCTGGCCTGGCAAATTTGAAGATGTCTAGAAAGTAAGAATTATCAAACAATTGGTACATATATAGACACTGTGCAGATAGTAGAAGGGATGAACCAATAACAATTCCTGGGCTTCCCGACAGTCGCATTTGACGGCGACCCTTGTGCAATTTTTGAACATGGCATTTAAATGCTCCGATGAACTGACATCATGACAATGATGCCCTCAGAATAGAAGCTCAAAATCGTTTCCTATCGCTTTGTTCTAGGAAATGTTGGGACTATCTGTATACGACAAAATTGGAGGGTCCAATTCCTCGTCAGCGAGGCACCTTAGAAAATCATCTCAAAGGTTTGAGGCTACATGGCTAATATCAAGTTTCCTCCCTCAAGGTTTGTCGATGCTCGACCTTGGGACAATGTTGACCATAGCTATAGTATGAAAGGGTAGTTCCCAAGGTACACGGCTAGGGCTGACAAAGTGTAGTGGGATACTCTAAACCCGAATCAAAGCATCATCTAGCTGTTCCATTCCATATATTTGTAATTACATTTTGTACTATGTTGGGCTTCCCCTTATATATAAAGGGGTTCCTTGTCATTTTTTAAACATCTACTGCTCTACACTAAACACACAAGAATATTCTCTCTGCTGTCTAATACCTCATCTTAATATTATTTCTTCCATTTATTTTCTTCACTATTGTTCATCATTTATTGCTTATCATTGGCCATAAAGAGCCTTCATTGATTTATTAACTGTTAGTCGCTCTTGAACTGCCTTCGATAGCTGCCAGCCTAGCTTTGGAATCGACCTCGAATTCCCCATCGACAATCTCGAGGCCTCGATTGTTAACCTATCAGTTTGGTTATCACCTTATTCCTAACTCTTATCTCGTTTCTAAGTCTCACACATAACATCAACTGCTTAACAATTAGTATAAAAATAGATCACACATTTTTAGAGTCCCATAATTAAATTTAATTGTTATTACTATTTTCACGGTAAATACTAATCTAAATTTTCAAATTCAAAACTTACATCGAACAAGAGTTATCAACTCGGAGTAATCTGGAATTTGGATTGCAAGTACCATATGACACCACAGACCTATTCCAACTCTGGAATCATAATCCGAATCAGATATCATCAAAGTCCACTCTCATCAAACCTATAAATCTTCCAACTTTTGCCAAATACAACCAAATTAATCTAGAAACCTCCAAATCTAAATCTAGACATATGCCAAAGTTCAAAATCACCATACAAACCTATTGGAACTATTAAAGTATCATTCCAGGGTCGTCTACACAATGGTTAAACTCCAGCCATCTCTAACAACTTAAGCCTCCAATCAAAGAACTAAGTGTCCCATTTCAATCTAAAACTTCACTAAAACCAAACCAACCACCCATGCAAATCACGTAACCATATATACACATATTTAAAGCATTAAATAGAAAAATGGGGCTAAAATACTCAAAATGACCGACTGCGTCGTTACAACTATTTAAGGAAGACAACAAATAAAAACATGAACACATAGAAAGATATAGAAAATAGAGGTATGTAACAAGTGAAGGTATGTATCGAATAAGTAAAGACATATAGCAATTAATGTTTAAAACAAGAAATACCATGGAAACAAAAGGAGACATGATATAACTGAAGACGTGTAATTAAGTAGTCCACCCCCACATGCTTAAACTCATGACAACACATATACACTCGTCACATTACATATATGTCGTCCCCACGAATAAATCACTTAACAAATAGACCAAACAAGTTCTAATTCCCTCAATTCAAGGTTATCTATGATACTTACCTCTTTCTACAAATACGTCAAAAATCTAACACGTCTTTTCTTTTGGAACGAGCCTCCAAGCTAATCAAATTTAATCGAATAGTGTTCAAACACATCAAAACAAGCTTTAGAAACTACCCCGTATGATAAAAGTTCAATCTTCGACAAAAATTGAAGAAATCAACAAAAGTCAACCTTGACCCACATGGTTGAAATCCAAGCTTAGGATCAAATCTTGATTACCCATTCACAAACGAGCCTAGATATGTGATTTGTTCCAAAATTTGACCTCAATTCGGGGTCTGAATCTCAAGTTTATAAAATTCCTAAATTCTACCTAAGGCCTCCAATTTCTATTTTGAAATTCATAGATTTGATGATAAAATTCATGAAAAAATAATTGAAATTGAATGAAAATAAGTTAAAGTTGCTTATCAATGAATTTGGGAAGAAATTGTTCTTAAAAATCCCCTCTATAGAGTTTAGGTTTCAAAACTAGTGTAAAATGAGCTAAGTCCTGAAATTTCCAACCTTTACCCACCTACAAATGTCGCAATTACAAACTCTTCTTTGTAATTGCGATCTTCGCAAAGGCGAACCACTAATCACAAATGCGATAAGATTCCGGATCTATCTCATATTGCAAATATGATTATGACCTCATATTTGCAAAGTCCCCAGCCATCGCAAATACGATAAAAGCTTGCAAAGCTGTACATGGCCTCCAGTTACCACAAAAGCGACACCCAAGTCGCAAATGTGACGCGCTCTTCGCAAAATCGAAGACCAAGCCCCCAATCCCCATTCACATTTGCAAGCCTGACATCGCAAATGAGAGGTTCACAATTGCGATCAGGTCCTCACAAATACGGGACCTGCATATCAACACCAACAAGAAATTATCATCGTTTCACAACTTAGCCAAAACACGTCCAAAACTTACTCGAGCCCCTCGGGCTCAAACTCGAACATCCATACAAGTGCTATATCATCATAAAAACTCTATATCTATCTCAAGTTATTAAAAATAACATCAAGTATCAAGATCGATCGTCAAAACTCAAGATTTTCAAGTTCATAACTCAATTTTCCAATTTTTCATATAATGCGGCGAAACGGCCTTGGGTGACCCGAGACCCAAAACAAATATTTGTACAAATCTAAAAATATTATACGAACTTATCGGAATTATTAAATATCAATCCGAGATCGTTTACCAAAAACATTGACCGTGGTCAAGTCTTGTTGCATTTAAAGCCACATATTTACTTTTTCTTTAAATTTTCACATAGGAACTTTCCAAAAAATGATAGGGTCCATCCACAGAAAAATCTATGAGAGGTCTTAGAACACAAAAAATGAAGCTAGTACTTAAAATGACCTATCGGGTCATCACAAAATGCTTCAAATATCTTTACATATATCATATTCTTATGCGACATCTAACTTGTGGAACATGTTTAACCAATATATGGCCTCTTTTTACTATATTCAATCGACCAAAAAGGGATTACAAATGATAAACTAAATGCTAACACTATTTTTCCTTTGCTGGGCGAATAAATTATGATGAATTTGATTGATAATGACGAGAAGGAATATGTAGGGTTCACCACTAGAACTATGATAAGAAGAGAACCTAATTAAATTAGGAATAGCCATTAGTAAATTATTGAATTTAATAAGGTTTATGAATGATTTTATGTATAATATGCCTTTTCTTCACCACTGCTTATATCTCTTATGCAATCACTGGTTTGCTTTCGGATTGTATGGAGTGCTATTATGCAATCACTGGTTTTCCTTTCGGATTGTATGGAGGATTGAAGTCACCTTTAATATGTTTCACTTGGTAGGAGTATTAAGTATGGTGTCATTCTTTTTCATGGACTCTCAGAAATATGGAAGTCACCCAATTACGATTGAGTATGATAGATTAATTAAAGTGATACCAGTCAAGATTAAAGAATTATAGGTGTTAGGACTGGAAGTACCTGATGGAAAAATCTTTCGATGATTGATTAATACATGGAATAAATATGTTTAAGCGTGAGGATAATACAATTGAACTTTGATGATTTATCTATGAAGGAATACGTTAATCTAAACACATTAGATAGCACATAAATCATAAAATGAGAACTTACTTATTTTTCGTGAAGTAGACGCAAACACGGATAAAACCACACTGAAATTACTGGTCTGCGGTGATTGTCACAGTGTGTTAGAACAACTCTTGTTTGCAGTGAGAAAGAGAGCGCATGGAAAAATATTGCTTATAGTCTTTTTAGTGTACACACTTAGTGTACATATATAGGGAATATTAGGATTAACTAATAATCCTATTGGGCCTTAAAGCATCCCTTATGGGTGGACCCAATTATCTTGCATCTCCCACTTACACATAATGGGAGTGCTTATCAAATATGAGAAGCATATTCTCATCTCCTCAATCATTCATACATGGAAAGTAGACCATGCGACTAGCATACTGTGAGAGCTAAGTGCTATACATATGTTAGGAGTATATAGCCTCTCGTTGAGTGCGAACCTGCAAGTAGATCATGAAGTATGCATTGCTCTAGATCATATAAATCACATTTAGTATAATCTCAAATCATATATCATTATTTCTTATATTTACAATCATAAATCATAAGTTATAATTGGTGCACCACTGAATACAAATAAATGAGATTTCATCAATGATCTTCCTCTTCTCACGATCCCCTTAACATTAGCATGACAGAGTTTCAAGATATGCTCTGCTTGATCGAATCTATTTTCATGGTCTTTTGGAATTACAATAAGGTAACTAACATCACACTAAGTCTCAAGTATCTGATTAGAGTATGAGGGTATAAAATCTTGAGCCATCATAAAAGCTCTAGGTTTCCCACAATAATAAGTTGAGAATGGACTTATGTTAACCCAAGTGGTCGATACTAGCACATATGGTATGAAACACTTGCTACAGCATTTTCTCCTTTTTTAAGGATTGTATGTCATATTCATGACTCGATTTTTCACCCTCAGTAGTCGTGATGGCGCCTACTAATGAGAGCTGGCAAGCCAATCCTTAATTACTTACTTCATTATCCAATTACTTCTTTTTAGCAAATATGAGGCAATAATCATGAAAACAGTGGAACTTTAAATAATTAAGTGGAAAATGACAATTAAATATCTGGTATTTACATCTATGAATATAATGATCGGTGGCGAATACACGTGTATCCCCTCTTTCTAGGAGTGACATACCAGGTAACGCATTGATGTGATCCCTATTAAAACAAACCTAGGACCCCTTTTACATTCACAAGCATGCTTAGATTATAACTCTTTTCAAAACCTTGACTTTATTGTTTTTCAAACACTTGTGTATTTAAATTCAAAAGCCCTTATTACTTGAGCCTTATTTGTTTCCTTTACTTGCTAATTGCACAAATTCACAAAAACTATCTGGCCGGGAACCACACTAGTCGATCCTAAGGGGTGCCTTACACCTTTCCCTTAAGATCATTTCAAGCCCTTATCCTTTCTCTGGTTACCAAACATAGTTTTAGTTGAACATTATAGGTTCCAACGCACCATAAAATCGTTAGGTGGCGACTCTCCGAATACGCAATTTCCAAAAGTAAATGAGTCATCACACTACCATGAATGTCGAAACATGAATTCCTCTCCGCAATGGAAAGGGAAGAAAAGGGGGCACGATAGCAGTATTATATTATGATGATGTTATGCCTTGTAGCGTTACATTACGATGATGTTTCGCCTTGTAGTGTTACATTACGATGATGTTACGCCTTGTAGTATTACATTATCATGTTTTTACGTTTCGCCGTAATAAGTTACGACAATGTTGCATCCTGCAGTATTACATTATGGTAATATTACGCTTCGCGGTATTAACTTACGACGAGGTTGGATCTTGTAGTATTGTACGTTGAATTTTTCTTAAGGTAATTCACATCAGTCCAAGTAAAAGATTATTTGGAGATTATAAGGATTATTCTATTTAAAAAGTGATGAGTAAATTCGAGAAAGTGAGAGGGGAAGCTAAATCAAAGAAAATAAGTTTCATCAAAGTTTGGCATGGTGGGATAAAATATGGCCTGAGCTAAAATACCCGGTATTTATGGACTAGTGTCATATAAGGAACTACATGACCATGATAGTGAAGTGTATAAGATATGTTAAATGTAAGTAGTATTTTAAGTAATTTGAGATAATTATTAATTATGTGGGTCTTTGGTTAATTATAATTTTTAGGTGGAAGATTAACCATGTAATTAAGAAAATGGGTTGCTAAAATTTGGATAAGCAGCAAGCCATGTCTAAAGTAATGACTATTGAATTACAAGACAATGTGTCATACTTCGATGTAATTAAGAAAATGGGTTACAGGTTGAGTCAATTGCTCTATATTTTTTCCATGGCTATTATTTACTTATTTATGTGCCTTACATACTCGGAACATTATTCGTAGCGACGTTCCTTTTTCCTGGGGATGCTGCGTTTCTTCCCGCAGGTCCCGATAGACAGGTCGAGGGCCCTCTAAGTACGCTATGAGCTCAGCGAAGATGTTGGTGCGCTCCATTTGCTTCAGGGTTACTTGTTTGGTTAGTATGATTTAGACGTGTATTATTTTGTATGGCGGGTCTTTGTCCTGATCTTTATAAAAATTTCATATTCTTAGAGGCTTGTAGATAGATGTCATGTATGTAAGATATTGTATGGCATTCGGCCTATATTCAGGATACAAATGATTGTTTTGGGATTTTAGGCATGTATGCCTTATGTATAGAATGGTATTACATGTTGTATTCTACCTATTTCACGTCAACCTCTCCAGCTCAGTTATTTTTGATAGTATGACATGTAAAGATACGTTACGATGGTACTCGGTTGAGTAAGATGAATTGGAGTCTATGAGAGTGAAAAACGTTTGGGAACTAGTTGACCTCCCCGAAGACAAAGCAATTGGGAGCAAATGGGTTCTCAAAATTAAGCTCAAGGCTAATGGCACAGTTTAGAGATATAAGGCTCGACTGGTGGGAAAAGGGTATAGACAACATAAAGGAATAGACTACGAAGAGACTTTCTCGCCTGATGTACGATTTACCTCGGTTTGCCTGGTTCTACATATTGTTACAAGCTTGGATCTTGAATTACATAAGATGGATATAAATACTTCCTTTCTCATGGAGAACTAGATGAAAAAATATATATGGAACAACCTGAGTGTTTCATTGAAAAAGACCACGAACAAAAGGTTTGTAGACTTTTGAAGTCTATTTATTGCCTCAAACAATCTTCAAGGAAATGGTATATACGCTTTCATAATGTTCTTGTATCTAATGGTTTTACCATGAAGGATGAAGACCATTGTGTTTATACCAAGAGATCAAGAAACAAGCTTGTGATTTTAACATTGTATGCTGATCACGTACGTATAGCTGAAAATGATAAGGAGTTTACAACAAAGAAAAATTCATGGTTATCAGCATAATTTGAGATGAAAGATATGGGTGAAGCTGCATAAATTCTTGAAGTTAAGATTTCAAGAGATCGTCCAAAGGAACTATTGTATCTCTCACAAGAGAATTACATTAGAAAAGTCATTGAACGATTTAATTTGAAAAATAGTAGCTCTGTGGAAACTCCTATTAGTAAAGGCCATGCCTTGGGAAATCAGATGTGTCCTAAGACTCTTTAAGAGACAGAAGGATGAGTCGAGTTCCTTATAAGAGCACAGTCAGAAGTTTGATGTATACTATAGTGTGCATAGGACCTAATATTTGTCAATCAATTGGCTTGGTAAGTAGATATCAAATCGGCCCAGGTTTAGCACATTGACAAGCAGTAAAGAGGATCATGAGATATCAAAAGGGAACTGTTGATTATGCCTTTTGTTACGAAGGCGGCAAGGATCCGCGATTAGTTGTATTCGATGATGTTGATCATGGAGGAGATCTAGACGAGAGGAAGTCTACCTCAGGATATGTTTTCTTACTAGTGATGGCGCCATATCATGGAGTAGTAAGAAACAATCATATGTATCTCTATCCATGATAGAAGCCAAATATGTGGCTCTTACATCAACAACACAAGAAGTTGTTTGGTTGAAAAAGCTCTTGGAGCGCCTGTTAGATATCACTGAAAAATACTAAACCAGTGTTAGTCTACTATGACATTGTGGCTGCAATATCCTCCACCACAGATCCTAAGCTTCATTATAAAACAAAACATAGACATATCAAGTATAACTATGCGAGAGACATGGTTAAACTCAAGGTAGTGAATGTAAAGTATATGTCTACAGAAGATATGTTAGCAGATCCATTGACCAAGCCTTTGTCTAGAGATACAGTTGTGAGACACACAAGGTCTCAAGGCTTGCGTAGACTCAAAGACATTTTATTTTGTAATTTATTTTCCGTATTCACAAAATTGATGTTCTTTGATTATTAATAAGTTGATTTATATACATACATATTTTTATTGTTGAATGTATGTACATTATTTGTTCATTTTTTAAGTGTGTCGAGTAGACAAGAAGTTGGACTTCTCATACAGGAAACTGCCTCCTTATCTTAGTGATGTGAGGAGATGAGACATAGTTTTAAGAAAAATTATCATAAGGCTAATTTGAGTGCTATTCACTTAAAATTTGAATGTCACTTAAACAATGGCATAAGGCCATTAGGATGAAAAAAATTTACCTAGTATACTTTGTGAGCTAGATGTGAGTTAAAAATAATAATGTAGATCAAATAACTCAAATTTAGATACTTGTGGTGTCGAAATATCATCTATACAGCACTATTTATGAGATAAAGTGATATGATCCAAAAGGGTCATCACTTGCTTTTAAATTGAGTTATGTGTTCTAAGGCCTTAAAGACCTCTTCTAGAATCACCACGATTTGCGTGCACAGTCCTGGCGCGTATCCAGAAAGCATAAATGAGAAAATTTGTGAAAAGATAATAAATTTTCACTATAAAATGAATTAATTTGACTTCGGTCAATGTTTTGGGTAAACGGACCCAAACTCATAATTCAAGAGTCCTGAAGGATCTGTAGGAAAACATAGGACTTAAGCGCATGCCCGAAATCAAATTCCGAGGTCCCAAGCCCGAGAAATGAATTTTTAAAGAAATTTGTTTTCTGAAATGGTTTAAAGGGATTTGAAATGAAACCTTTTTAGAATATGATAGTATCAGGCCCGTATTTTTGTTCTGATTCCAAGTAAAGGTCTTACATATGATTTAAGATGATTTTGTGGGATTTGGTGAAAAACGGATGCCGTTTGACATGTCTTGGACCTAAATTGCAAAAAATGATATTTTAAGAAGATTGAATAAATTCTTTGAATTTGAGGTTTAATTCGCCGTTATTGAGGTTATTTTGGCGATTTGATCACACGCATAAGTTTGTCTGATGTCATTGAATTAGTATGTATGTTTGGTTAGGAGCCCCGAGGGCTCGGGTGAGTTTCAGATGTGATTCGGAAGGTTTCGTACTTGTGAAATGTTGCAGAATTGCTGCTGCAGGTGCATAGATCTTTTGTGCATCGCAATTGCATAGTACCACTGGCGATCACAAAAAAGAATTTGGAACTGGGATTGATTTGTTCTTCGCAAATGCAAATCCACAGACACGAACACGAAGCATTGGGGGATTGCTCATCTCGAATGTGACATGTGTGATGCGAACGCATAGTGTAAATTGGAGGTGGGTTGGGGTGTTGTCATTCTTCTACACGAACGCGTATGCAGGTCCACGAATGCGAAGGTCAGGGAGGCCAACCCTTTGCGAGCGTGTAGGAAAACTCGTGATCATATAAGTCCACATCTGGCAGCTTTTCGTGATCATGACAGTGTCCTTGCGAATGCAATGAACACTGTTGCCCAGCACTTAAAACAATAGCCGTTACGAGATTTCTTCAAAATTTCATAACTTCTTCATTTCAACTCCATATTGGCCAATTTTTGAAACAGGATTTCACCACCAATTCATAGGTAAGTAATCTTAGACCCATTTTCTTCCATTTCCATTAACACCCATTAGATTTCTAGGCTTATATCATGTGATTAAAGGTAGAAAGTTAAGGACTTAGGTAGAGTTAAGCCTTTTATATATTTATGATTTAAACCTCGTTTTGGAGTCAAATCTTAGAACAAATTATATATTCGGTCTCATGGGTGAATAGATGATCGGATTTTGGTCTGAACCTCGTGTTTTGACCAAAAAGGCCCGAGGGTAATTTTTGACTTTTTGGTAAGAATGATTAGAAAGCTATAAATAAGTATTGAAATGGGATTTTTTGCATTTATCAATGTTATTGAGTTGATTATTTATAGATACAATTGATTTGGAGCTGAATTCGAAAGGAAAGGCAGTTTTTGAGGATTGAGTTGGTCGTGGAAGTCTGAGGTAAGTGTTTGGTCTAACCTTATCTTAAGGGATTATGAGTTGAGTCCTAGTTGCTATGTGATAATTATTCCGTACGATGTATAGGCATGGTGACGAGTATCTATACGTTAGATTCAAGCATGCCAGTGAGTCTTATATTGTGATTTTCATGACTTTGTTGTATTAACTATGCTTTCGAGGTGATTTTTATTTGTTGTGAAAAGTTTATGGAAGTAATTGTGACCTTTGAACATCGAGGAGAATGAACTCAAGCTACATTATGAATTGTGAAAGTAAAGGAGTTTATTAAACCTTTTGGAGCATTGGCTCAAGTGGTAAAGTGAGTTGTGAAGTAAAAGTGAAAAAGAAAAAGAGTCATTAAATTGTTCCCTTGCTGAGATATTGTTTCTTTATTTGTTATCTCCCTTGCCGGGATGTTGGTATTATTGATGTTGTTCCCTTGCTGGGATTTAATTGTTTAATCATTGTTCCTTTAACGAAATTCCTACTAAAATCTTGTTTATTGCTTCGCCCCATTGTTTGTGGTTGTTGTTTGGGTTAGGAAGAGTGTTAAAGCACGATGGGTGATGCCGTGTATTGTTTGTTTTGTGAGCAAATAGTGTAAAGTATGAAGGGTGATGCCGTGAATGATTGTGAGAAAAGAGTGTAAATCACGAACGGTGATGTCGTGCCGCACGATGTACCATTCCATGCCGATTATATTAATTATATAATGAGGAAAGAAAGTAAAAGCACAAAGAGCGATGTCGTGCATATTTTTATGATACAATTGCTTTGGTGAGGACTGGAGTAACAGCATGAAGGGTGATGTCATACATTCATTGATTTCCACTTCTTTATTGATATCCGAGTTATGTTTTTCTTTCGTTACTTTATGTCTTTTTATTCAAAAATTGTTATCTCCCCCACAGCACGCTCCCCTACCCTTATTGACTGGTTATCTCTATATTTCTTTTCCATTGTATATATATTTGAACTGCACAGATTTAGTTAGGTATGTCTGGTCCTAGCCTCGTCACTACTTTTCCGAGGTTAGGATAGGCACTTACCATCACTTGGAGTCGGTTGCGTTGATACTACGAGAGGAATTGGAGTGCTTCCTTCAGTACGCCCGGAGACCCAAGGTAGACCTGCAGGCGTGCATAGGTCCTGGCTTCTCCCTCTATCCGTCTTTCCTATTTCAATTTCCTTTTATTCAGAAACAGTATACTAGTATTTCTTCAGACTTTCTATATAGTAATCCTAGATAGTTTATGACACTATGACACCAGGTTTTGGGAGGTTGAGGCTTTAAGAGTTGTAATAGATGTAGATTTTAGATATTTAATTGTCATCTTCTACTTATTTATTTAACGTTTCACTGTTTTCATGATTATCACCTCTTATTTGCTAAATTGAAGTAATTGGATAATGAAGTAAGTAGTTAAGGATTTGCTTGCCTGGCTCTCATTAGTAGGCGCCGTCACGACTCCCGAGGGTGAGCAATCTGGGTCGTGACAAGTTGGTACCAGAGCTCTAGTTACATGGGTCTCACATTTCACAAACAAGCTTAGTAGAGTCTGATGGATCGGTACAGATATGTATGTATTTATCCTCTAGAGGCTATAAAGTTAGGAAAAACTTCACATCTATTGTTTCTTCTCATGCGGTTTGGTTTCTCAATACTGATTGAATTTCTATTTTTTTCTTTCGCAAATGTCGAGAACACATTCTTCCACATCTATCGACCAGCAGCTCCTATGAGGTACAGAGGCCGAGGCTGTGCTAGAGGCCGAGGTAGGGTTAGAGCATAACCTAATGCAGCAGCACTTGTAGCGGAGCCTCAGGTTTATTTTGATGATGAGGTTCCGGCCCCAGCAGCTCCGGTGGGCCCTTCTCAGGTTCTAGATGGGTTTATTGCTACCCCAGTTCTTCAGGATGTTCTGGTCCAACTAGAGGGCCTTATGGGGAGTGTCACCCAAGCAATTTTGCTTCCAATAGCACCAGCCATCTCTCATGCTAGAGGAGGATCCCATACTCCTGCTACTCGCACTCTAGAGCAGATGGCTCCCTAGTTTCATACTCCAGTGGTTCAACCAGTTGGAGCAGTTCAGCCGGGTATGGTGGCTCAGACTAATGATAGAGCAGCTATGTATGCCTATGCTTTGTAGAGATTGTCCAGGTTCACCAAGCTCTTCACTTTTATTTGCAATGGTGCATCTACTGAGGATCTCTAGGATTATCTAGACAGCTATCACGAGGTTCTTAGGAACATGGGATAGTTGACACCAATAGGGTTGATTTTGCCACATTTCACTTGTCTAGATCCGCCAAGACTTGGTGGAGAAATTATTGCTTGGCTAGACCATCCATATTGCCAGCCTTGACCTAAGAGCAGTTCACTCAGCAATTTTTGGAGAAGTTTCCCCTATCACACCAAAGGCCTATCAGAGGAAGTTTGAGTGCATCCAGTAGGGTTCTATGATTGTTACCAGTGTTAGACCAGATTCATCAACTTGGTTTGTCATGCTCTGATCATACTCTCCACCGAAAGAGAGACGGGATGAGGAGTTTCATTGATGGACTTATTCCGATTCATCTACAGATGGCTAGGAAGACATGGAGTGAGATTTCTTTCCAGAAGGTGGCCAATGTGGCCTAGAGAGTTGAGATGGTTCTATCGCACGCAGGTGGTCACGGGTCGGATAAGAGGCCCCGTAATTCAGGTAGATTTAGTGGTGCCTTGTTTGGAGGCAGAGATTCATATGGTAAAGGCCATCATCCTAGGACCTTTCAGTTAGCGCTTCAGGTCTCTCACGGTGCTTCTGGTGGTCGTGATTCTCATATGCAGTATTCTGATCAACAGCCCTATAGTTCACCGCCACTTTAGAGTTTCAAGGTGGTCATTTAGGTCGACAGGGTCAGCAGTCGAGGGCTTGTTACACTTGTGGTGATTGGGGTCACATTGCTAGGTTTTTCCCTCGAGCACCGAGTAGCTCTGACTTTCAGGGTTCTCGTGTCATGGTTCTGGCACCAGGCGTTCCATAGCCTTCCCAGCCAACTAGAGGTAGGGGTACAGGTGCTACAAGTAGAGGTAGAGGTACTAGAGGTGGAGCTCAGACAGCCAGAGGTGGAGTCTAGCCAACTGCAGGCCGTTCTAGAGATGTAGTCCATGGTGGTGGGGCCCATCCCCGATGTTATGCCTTTTAGCCAAGCCCGAAGCTGAGGCTTCAGATGCAGTTATTATAGGTATGGTTCTGTTTTATGATAGATATCTTCAGTATTATTTGATCTAGGGTCTACCTACTCGTATGTGTCATCTTATTTTGCACCGAATCTGGTCATGCCTAGTGATTCTTTGAAGGCTCATGTTTATGTTGTCTACACTTATGGGTGATTCTATTATGGTAGATCAAGTCCATTGTTCTTGTATTGTGGTGATTGGAGGTCTTGAGACTCGTGTAGATTTGCTTCTTTTGGACATAGTCGATTTTGATATCATATTAGGGATGGATCGGTTATCACCTTACCATGCTATCTTGGTATGTCATGCCAAGACTGTGACCTTAGCCTTGCTGGATCTACCTAGTTTAGAGTGGAGAGGGATTCCTGGTCACTCTACCTATAGTGTTATCTCTTATGTGAAGGCTCGGCGTATGGTCGAGAAGGGGTGTTTGGCCTATTTGGTTTATGTTCGTGATTCTACTGTTGAGGTTCCTTCTATTGATTTTGTGCACATTATTTGGGAGTTTCCTAAGGTATTTCCTTCAGACCTGCTAGGTATGCCACCCGACAGAGATATTGACTTTTGCATTGATTTGGCTCCGGGCACTCAGCCATTTCTATCCCCTTGTATCGTATGCCCCCGCCTAAATTAAAGAGTTAAAGGAGCAGTTGCAAGACTTTCTTGAGAAGGGTTTCATTGGACCTAATGTTTTGCCTTCGGTGCGTCGGTGTTTTTTGTTAAGAAGAAGGATGGGTCAATGAGATGTGTATTGATTATCGGCAATTGAACAAAGTTACAATCAAGAAAAAGTATTCGCTGCCGAGGATTGATAATTTTGTTCGATCAGCTTCAGGGTGCCAAGGTATTTTCAAAGATTGACTTTAGAACTGGCTACCATCAGTTGAGGATTAGGGCATCCGATGTCCGTAAGATAGATTTCCACACTCGATACGGGCATTATGAGTCTTGGTGATGTCATTTGTGTTGGACAATACGCTTTACGCTAGAGGGGGGGGGGGGGTGAATAGCGTTTTAAAATTATTAAGCGTTTTAGTGCGGAATTTAAAAACTTTGCAGAAATTAAAACAAGTGCAGTAGAATAAACTTACACAATGATGTATCCTGGTTGGCCACAAACGTGGTTAGTCCAGTCCCCGAGAGACTCTCTCGAGATTTCCACTAAACTTGTCAAGCTTACGGGTGCTTAACAAACCGTTACAGCTGAGGACACAAGCCTCACCTAGGTGCTCGGGGATCACAATCCCAAAGACTTCAATTGCTCGGGGATACCAATCCCAAAGACTTCAATTGCTCGGGGATAACAATCCCAAAGACTTCAACTGCTCGGGGATAACAATCCCAAAGACTTCAACTGCTCGGGGATAACAATCCCAAAGACTTCAACCGCTCGGGGATAACAATCCCAAAGACTTCAACCGAGGAATCACAAGTTCCTCAACAAACGAGAATCGCAATTCTCTTACAAACACAAAACACACTCACTTTACAAAGCACTCCTTAATGAGTAGATATGAGTAGAAATAGTACGCTCAAGATCACAACAACTTAGCTCAATAGAATGGCTCTTCAAAAAGCTTTATGGATGAATGGAAAATGATGATCAATGTAAGAAAGCTTTTAGCAATGAAAATACTCAAAGTGTATATGTTGTTGTTGTGAAAACACTGAGTTGAAGCTGTATTTATAGGTGAGAAACTCAGTCTTACCGTTGCCTAATTGCCAATTAAGGATTGCTGAAATTACTCAGTGACAATCGATTGTCAAGACTAAACAATCGATTGTTTGCCTATTAGATAAAAAATTCAATCCCAGATTTTACGTCAACAATCGATTACTTCAAATCAATAATCGATTATTTATAACGTTAAGAAATCCTTTCCAATTTTTGGCATAAAACATCGATTGTCCGGAAATCAACAATCGATTATTTTAACAACGTTCAGAAAATCTTCTCCAGATTTTACGCAAAACATCGATTGTTAAATATCAACAATCGATTACCTGACGGTAATTGAAAATATATGACAACGGTCAGCTTCAACAATCGATTATCAAATGGGATAATCGATTATTAATTAATTTCAAAACTCTCTGTCTCATATATAATCGATTATCAAAAGCCACAATCGATTATCATTTTATTTAAAATCACTGGGAGACATTTTTCTCATTCTAATCGATTACCATTAGTTCATAATCGATTTTTATGAGTTTTGAAAACTTTGCCTCAGTTAACAATCGATTATCATAAGTACACAATCGATTGTTATGCAGTTTGCAAAAACCTGATGTTAACTGACTTACTCACAATCGATTATCATTAATTCACAATCGATTGTCATGCAGTCTTGGCTTAGAGATACTCGATTATCATAAGAACATAATCGATTATCTTAGCCCAGATTTTTGAGGCATGTTTGGAAAACATTTTAACAAATGTAAATATGTATAGTTTAAAATCATTTGACACTTAATTTAAATATGCATGATTTTGGAAAAATAATTTTAGTAGAGAAGCCATGTTATGAGCCAAGTTGAGGAATCAAGATCACAATTAATATTGACTCAATTAAAACATTTCTAAACTTTGTCTTGAGCTTCTTGTAATGCATCCATTTTGTGCTTGTCCTTGAGCATTGCTGTATATCGCTTTTTGCTTTGTTTGACATTCATCAAAACCTACAAAAGAACACACGTTTAGTATATTGCATTTGAAACGTGTTTCCAACAATTTGGGTTGACAAATGCCCCAATAGCTTTTATGGATTAAATGAACCGAGTGTTCAGGCATTATTTGGATTCATTTGTGATAGTCTTCATTGACGATACTTTGATATATTCCCTCGGCCAGGAGGAGCACGAGCAGCACCTTAGATTGGTTCTTCAAACTCTGAGGGATAGTCAATTATATGATAAGTTCTCCAAGTGTGAGTTTTGGTTGAGTTTAGTTGTATTGCTGGGTCATGTTGTAGTAGCATAGGGTATTCAGATTAATCTGAAAAAGATTGAGGCAGTCAAGAACTAACCTAGACCAGCATCAGCTATTGAGACTTGGAGTTTCTTGGGATTGACATGCTACTATCGTCGATTCATGGAGGGGTTTTCATCTATTGCAGCCCCAATGACCAGGTTGACCCAGAAGGGTGCCCAGTTTAGATGGTCGGATAAGTGGAGGCGAGCTTTTAGAAGCTCAATAATGCTCTGACTATGGCACATGTGTTGGTTTTTCCCACAAGTTCAAGGCCTTGTACTCTATATTGTGATGCATCTCGTATTGGACTTGCTACAATGTTGATGCAGGATGGCAAGGTCATATCCTATGCTTCGCGTCGGTTAATTATTCATGAGAAGAAGTATCCAGTTCATGATTTAGAGTTGGCAGCTATTATTCATGCATTGAAAATTTGGAGGCATTATCTGTATGGTGTGGCATGTTAGGTGTTCACGGATCACAAGAGTCTTTAGTATTTGTTCAAGAAAAAGGAGTTAAATATGAGGCCTTGTATTATCTATTCTTCATAGGTGATTTTCATTTGTAGTGAAAAGTTTGTGAAAGTAATTGTGACCTTTGAATATTGAGGAGCATTTGAACAAACTACATTATGAATGAAAATAAAGGAGTTGATTGAACCCTTTGGAGCATTAGCTCAAGTGGTAAAGTGAGTTGTGAAGTAAAAGTGGAAAACAGAAAGAGTCATTAATTTATTCCCTTGCCGGGATATTGTTGCTTTATTGGTTTTCTCCCTTGCCAGCATATTGATATTATTGATGTTGTTCCCTCGCCGGGATTTAATTGTTTAATCGTTGTTCCTTGCCAGGTTCTTGTTAAAATCTTTTTTATTCCCTCACCCCAATTTTTGTGATTGTTGTTTGGGTGAGGAAGAGTGTTAAAGCACGATGGGTGATGCCGTATATTGTTTGTTTTGTGAGCAAATAGTGTAAAACATGAAGGGTGATGCCGTGAATGATTGTGAGAAAAGAGTGTATAGAACGAACGGTGATGTCGTACCGCACGATGTACCATTCCATGCCGATTATATTAATTATATAATGAGGAAATAAAGTAAAAGCACAAAGGGCGACGTCGTGCATATTTTTATGATACAATTGCTTTGGTGAGGACGGGAGTAAAAGCACGAAGCGTGATGTCATACATTCATTGATTTCCACTTCTTTATTGATATCCGAGTTCTGTTGTTTTTTCGTTACTTTATGTCTTTTTATTCAAAAATTGTTATCTCCCCCACAGCATGCTCCCCTACCCTTATTGACTGGTTATCTCTATATTTCTTTTCCATTTTATATATATTTAAACTGCACAGGTTTTGTTAGGTATGTCTGGTCCTAGCCTCGTCACTACTTTTTCGAGGTTAGGATATGCACTTACCAGCACTTTGAGTCGGTTGTGCTAATACTACACTCTGCACTATGTGCAGATCCCAGAGCAGCTTTTGAGCAGTAGTTGGAGTGCTTCCTTTAGTCCGCCCGGAGACCCAAAGTAGACCTGCAGGCGTCCATTGGCCCTGGCTTCTCCCTCTATCCCTATTTCTTATTTCAATTTCCTTTTATTCAGAAACAGTGTACTAGTATTTCTTCAGACTTTCTATGTAGTAATCCTAGATATTTTATGACACTATGACACCAGGTTTTGGGAGTTTGAGGCTTTAAGAGTTGTAAATAGATGTAGATATTAGATATTTAATTATCATCTTCCACTTAATTATTTAACGTTTCACTGTTTTCATGATTATCACCTCTTATTTGTTAAAAAGAAGTAATTGGATAATGAAGTAAGTAGTTAAAGATTTGCTTGCCTAGCTCTCATTAGTAGGCGCCGTCACGACTCCCGAGGGTGAGCAATATGGGTCTTGACAAGTTGGTACCAGAGCTCTAGGTTACATAGGTCTCACAGTTCACAAACAAGCTTAGTAGAGTCTTATGGATCGGTACAGATATGTCTGTATTTTTCCTCTAGAGGCTATAAAGTTAGGAAAAACTTCACATTTATTGTTTCTTCTCATGCTGTTTGGTTTCTCTATCGACCAGCAGCTCCTATGAGGGACATAGGGCGAGGGCGAGGCCGTGCTAGAGGCCGAGGTAGGGGTAGAGCATAACCTAGTGCAGCAGCACTTGTAGCGGAGGCTCGTGTTTATTTTGATGATGAGGTTCCGACCCCAGCAGCATCGGTGGGCCCTTCTCAGGTGCTAGATGGGTTTATTGCTACCCCAGTTCTTCAGGATGTTCTGGTCCAACTAGTAGGCCTTATGGAGAATGTCACCCAAGCAGTTTTGCTTCCTATAGAACAGCCATCTCTCATGCTAGAGGAGGATCCCAGACTCCTGCTACTCACACTCTAGAGCAGATGGATCCCTAGTTTCATACTCCAGCGGTTCAACCAGTTGGAGCAGTTCAGCCAGGTATGGTGGCTCAGACTAGTGATAGAGCAGCTATGTCTGCCGATGCTTTGTGGATGTTGTCCAGGTTCACCAAGCTCTTCACTTTTAATTGCAATGGTGCATCTACTGAGAATCTCTAGGATTATCTAGACAGCTATCACGAGGTTCTTAGAAACATGGGATAGTTGACACCAATAGGGTCAATTTTGCCACAGTTCACATGTCTGGATCCGCCAAGTCCTGGTGGAGATATTATTGCTTCGCTAGACCATCCGGATTGCCAGCCTTGACCTAAGAGCAGTTCACTCAGCAATTTTTGGAGAAGTTTCCCCTATCACACAGAGAAAGGCCTATCAGAGGAAGTTTGAGTGTGTCCAGTAGGGTTCTATGACTGTTACCCAGTGTGAGACCAGATTCATCAACTTGGTTTGTCATTCTCTGATCATACTCCCCACTGAGAGAGAGAGGGGATGAGGAGTTTCATTGATGGAATTATTCCGATTCATCTTCAGATGGCTAGGGAGACAGGGAGTGAGATTTTTTTCCAGAAGGTGGCCAATGTGGCATGGAGAGTTGAGATGGTTCTGTCACACGGAGGTGGTCACGGGTCGGATAAGAGGCCCCGTCATTCAGGTAGATTTAGTGGTGCCTCGTTTGGAGGCAGAGATTCTTATGGTAAAGGCCATCATCCTAGGCCCTTTCAGTTACCATTTCAGGTCTCTCACGGTGCTTCTGGTGGTCGTGGTTCTCATATGCAGTATTCTGATCAACAGCCCTATAGTGCACCGCCGCTTCAGAGTTTTCGAGGTAGTCATTTAGGTCGAAAGGGTCAGCAGTCGTGGGCTTGTTACACTGGTGGTGATAGGGGTCACATTGCTAGGTTTTTCCCTCAAGCACCGAGTATCTCTCAATATCAGGGTTCTCGTGTCATGGTTCAGGTACCAGGTGTTCCATAGCGTGCCCAGCCAACTAGAGGTAGGGGTACATGTGCTACAAGTAGAGGTAGAGGTACTAGAGGTGGAGCTCAGACCGCCTGAGGTGGAGTCTAGCCAACTGCAGGCCATTCTAGAGATGTAGTCCAGGGTGGTGGGGCCTAGCCCCGATGTTATGCCTTTTAGCCAAGCCCGAAGCTGAGGCTTCAGATGCAGTTAATATAGCTATGGTTTTGTCTATGATAGAGATTCTTCAGTATTATTTGATCTAGAGTCTACCTACTCGTATTTGTCATCTTATTTTGCACCGAATCTGGTCATGCCTAGTGATTCTTTGAATGGTCATGTTTATGTTGTCTACACTGATATGTGATTCTATTATGGTAGATGAAGTCCATCCTTCTTGTATTGTGGTGATTGGAGGTCTTGAGACTCATGTAGATTTGCTTCTTTTGGACATAGTCGGTTTTGATGTCTTATTAGGGATGGACTGGTTATCACCTTACCATGCTATCTTGGTTTGTCATACCAAGATTGTGACCTTAGCCTTGTTGGATCTACCTAGTTTAGAGTGGACAGGGAATCCTGGTCGTTCTACCTATAGTGTTATCTCTTATGTGAAGGCTCAGCGTATGGTCGAGAAGGGGTGTTTGGCCTATTTGGCTTATGTTCGCGATTATACTGTTGAGGTTCCTTCAATTGATTTTGTGCCCATTATTTGGTAGTTCCCTAAGGTATTTCCTTCAGACCTGCTGGTTATGCCACCCAACAGGGATATTGACTTTTGCATTGATTTGGCTCCGGGCACTCATCCATTTCTTTCCCCTCGTATTGTATGGCCCCGCGTAAATTGAAAGAGTTAAAGGAGCAGTTGCAAGACTTGCTTGAGAAGGGTTTCATTGGACTCGGTGTGTTGCCTTGGGGTGCGCCGGTGTATTTTGTTAAGAAGAAGGATGGGTAAATGAGATGTGTATTGATTATAGACAATTGAACAAAGTTACAATAGTGAATAAGTATTCGCTGCCGAGGATTGATAATTTGTTCGATCAGCTTCAGAGTGCCAAGGTATTTTCAAAGATTGACTTGAGAACTGGCTACCATCAGTTGTGGATTAGGGCATCCGATGTCCCTAAGATAGCTTTCCACACTCGGTATGGGCATTATGAGTTCTTGGTGATGTCATTTGGGTTGACAAATGCCCCAATAGCTTTAATGGATTTAATGAACCAAGTGTTCAGGCCTTATTTGGATTCATTTGTGATAGTCTTCATTAACGATACTTTGATATATTCCCTCAGCCAGGAAGAGCACAAGCAGCACCTTAGAGTGGTTCTTCAAACTCTGAGGGATGGTCAATTATATGATAAGTTCTCGAAGTGTGAGTTTTGGTTGAGTTTAGTTGTATTGCTGGGTCCTGTTGTATTTGCAGAGGGTATTCAGATTAATCTGAAAAAGATTGAGGAGTCAAGAACTAACCTAGACCAGCATCAGCTATAGAGATTTTGAGTTTCTTGGGATTGACATGCTACTATCGTCGGTTCGTGGAGGGGTTTTCATCTATTGCAGCCCCAATGACCAGGTTGACCCAGAAGGGTGCCCAGTTTAGATGGTCGGATAAGTGTGAGGCAAGCTTTTAGAAGCTCAATAATGCTCTGACTATGGCACAGGTGTTGGTTTTTCCCACAAGTTCAAGGCCTTATACTCTATATTGTGATGCATCTCGTATTGGACTTGGTACAATGTTGATACAGGATGGCAAGGTCATAGCCTATGCTTCGCGTCAGTTAAAGATTCATGAGAAGAAGTATCCAGTTCATGATTTAGAGTTGGTAGCTATTGTTCACGCATTGAAAGTTTGAAGGCATTATCTGTATGGTGTGGCATGTGAGGTGTTCACGGATCACAAAAGTCTTCAGTATTTGTTCAAGCAAAAGGAGTTGAATTTGAGGTGGTGGAGTTGTTGAAGGACTATGATATCACCATCTTATATCATCTGGGAAAGGCCAATGTGGTGGTCGATACTTTGAGTAGGAAGTCAGCCATTATGGGTAGTCTCCCTTATATTTCGGTCAGTGAGAGGCCGCTTGCTATGGATGTTCAGGCCTTGGAAAATCAGTTCAAGAGGTTGGATGCTTCTAAACCCAGTCGTGCGTTAGCTTGCACGGTTACCCATTCTTCTTTATTGGATCGTATCCATGATCGGTAGTATGATGATCCCCATTTTTGTGGCCTTAGAGACACGGTGCAGCACGGAGGTCCCAAGCAGGTTACCTTAGGTGATGATGGAGTCCTGAGATTACAAGGTAGAGTTTGTATACCTTTGTGGATGGACTTCGAGAGTTGATTTTAGAGGAGGCCCAAAGCTCCTTGTACTCTATTCATCCGGGCGTCGCAAAGATGTATCAGGATTTGCGGTAGCATTATTGGTGGCGGAGAATGAAGAAGGATATCGTTACATATGTGGCTCGATGTTTGAATTTTCAACATGTTATGTACGAGCATCAGAGGCCCAGTGGTTCAATTTCAAGGATTAAGCATCTTGAGTGGAAGTAGGAGCGGATCACTATGGATTTCGTTGTTGGACTTCTGCAGACTTGGGAGAAGTTTGACATAGTATGGGTCATTATTGATAGGCTGACCAAGTCAGCACATTTCATTCCTGTGGTAGTCTCCTATTCTTCGGAGAGGTAAGCTGAGATCTATATCGGGGAAATTGTTCACCTTCATGGTTTTATCGTGTCTATCATTTATGACCAAGGTACGTAGTTTACCTCACGTTTCTAGAGAGTAGTTCCACGAGAGTTGGGCACACTAGTTGAGTTAAGCACAACATTTCATCCCAGACAGACGGGCAGTCCGAGCGGACTATTCAAATTTTGGAAGATATGCTCTAAGCTTGTGTCATTGACTATAGAGGTTCGTGGGATCAGTTTTTGCCTTTAGCGGAGTTCGTCAACAACAACAGCTGCTAGTCGAGTATCCAGATGGCTCCTTATAAGGCTTTATATGGTAGGTGGTGTCGGTCCCCAATTGGATGGTTTGAGAAGGGAGAGGCTCGGTTATTGGGTAAACAAAATCTAGTTCAGGATGCCTTGTGTCAGGATGATTCAGGATAGGTTTTATACAGCTCAGTCCAGGCAAAAGAGTTATGCCGACCACAAGGTTCGAGATTTGGCTTTCATGGTCGTTGAGCAGGTATTACTTTGAGTGTTCCCTATGAAAGGCGTGATGAGATTTGGAAGAAGGGCAAGCTTAGCCCTACGTTTAGTGGTGCGTTCAAGATTCTTGATCGAGTGGGAGAGATGGCTTATAGACTTGCATTGCCGCCGAGCTGATCGGCCGTGCACACAGTGTTTCATGTGTCCATGCTTCAGAAATATCGTGACGATCCATCCCATGTATTAGATTTCAGCACTGTCCAATTGGACAAGAACTTGTCTTATGAGGAAGAGTCGGTGGCTATTCTGGACCGGCAGATTCGTCAGTTAAGATCGAAGAGTTTTCCTTATGTTCGTGTTCAGTAGAGAGGTCAGCATGCTGAGGCGTCGATCTGGGAGTTCGGGTACGATATGCAAAGCCATTATTTCCATCTTTTCCCCGACTCAGGTATTTCCTTCTTTTGTCCGTTTAAGGACGAACGATAGTTTTAGAGGTGGAGAATGTGATGACCCAAAAGGTCATCACTTGCTTTTAAATTGAATTCTATATTTCGAGGCCTTAAAAAACTTTTCTAACGTCACCTCAATTTGCGTGCACAGTCGGGGCACATAGCCGGAAAGCTTAAATTAGAAAATCTGTTAAAAATGATAAATTTCGTCTATAAAATGGAATATTTATCTTCGGTAAATGTTTTGGATAAATGGACCCGGACCAATGATTTGACTGTCGCGGGGGGTCCGTAGAAAATATGGGACTTAGGCGTATGCCCGAAATCGAATTCCAAGGTCTCAAGTCCGAGAAATGAATTTTTAAAGAAAATTATTTTCTGAAATGGTTTAAAGGAATTTGAAATAAAATTTGATTATAACTATTGGACCCGTATTTTGGTTCCGGTGCTCAGTACATGTCTTATATATGATTTAAGATGATTCTGTGGAATTTTGTAAAAACGGATATTATTTGACGTGATTTGGACCTAAATTTCAAAAAATGATGTTTTAAAAAGTTTGAGGAAATTCTTTGGATTTGAGATTTAATTCGTTATTATTGAGGTTATTTTTGCGATTTGATCACACAGATAAGTTTGTATGATGTCATTGAGTTAGTACGTATGTTTGGTTAGGAGTCTCGAGGGCTTGGGTAAGTTTTGGTTGTGATTCGGAAGGTTTAAAACTTGTCAAAAGTTGCAGAATTGCTGCTACAGGTGCACAGATCTTTTGTGCATCAGGACCGCGAAAGGAAAATTGGGACGGGTATCGATTTCTTCTTCGCGAACGCAAGGCCACAGACACAAATGTGGGCCATTGAGGGATTGTTCATCCCGAATGTGATCTGTGTGATGTGAACAGGTAGTGTAAATTGGAGGTGGGCTGGGGTGTTTTCATTCTTCTACACGAACGCGAAGGTCAAGAAGGCCAACCCCTCGGAAACATGCAGGAAAACACGCGATCGCGTAAGTCCACTTCTAGAAGCTCTTCGTGATCGCGACAATATCCTCGCGAACGCGATGAACACTGTCTCCCAACACTTAAAGCAATAGCCATTATGGGATTTCTTCAAAATTTCATAACTTCTTCATTTCAACTCCAAATTGAGAGATTTTTGAAAGAGGATTTCACCACCAATTCATAGGTATGTAATCTTAGATTCATTTTCTTCAATTTCCATTAACACCCATTACAATTCTAGGCCTAAAATAAGTAATTTAGGGTAGAGATTAAGGATTTGGGTAGAGTTAGTCCTATTTATGCATTTATGAGTTAGACCACGTTTTGGGTTCAAATCTTGGAACAAATTATATATTCAGGCTCATGGGCGAACCGGCGATCGGGTTTTTGTCCGAACCTCGTGTTTTGACCAAGTGGGTTAGGGAGAATTTTTGACTTTTTGATAAGAATGATTAGAAAGTTATAATTAAGTATTGAAATGGGATTGTTGGGCATTTATTGATGTTATTGAGTCGATTTTGTATAGATAAAATCTATTTGGGGCCAAATTCAAAAGGAAAGGCGGTTTTTGAGGATTGAGTTGGCCGTGGAAGTTCGAGGTAAGTGTTTGGTCTAATCTTAGCTTGAGGAATTAAGAGTTGAGTCCTTTTTACTGTGTGATAATTGTTGCGTACGATGTATAGGCATGGTGACAAGTATCTATACGCCAGAGTCAAGCATGCCCGTGAGTCTTATATTGTGATTTTCATGACTTCGTTGTATTATCTATTCTTTAGAGGTGATTTTTATTTGTAGTGAAAAGTTTGTGAAAGTAATTGTGACCTTTCAATATCGAGGAGCATTGGATCAAACTACATTATGAATGAAAGTAGAGGAGTTGATTGAACCCTTTGGAGCGTTAGCTCAAGCGGTAAAGTGAGTTGTGAAGTAAAAGTGCAAAAGAGAAAGAGTCATTAAATTATTCCCTTTCCGGGATATTGTTGCTTTATTTATTTTCTCCCTTGCCAGGATATTGATACTGTTGATGTTGTTCCCTCGCCGGGATTTAATTGTTTAATTGTTGTTCCTTGCCAGTATTCGTGTTAAAATATTTTTTATTCCCTCACCCCAATTTTTGTGATTGTTGTTTGGGTGAGGAAGAGTGTTAAAGCATGATGGGTGATGACGTGTATAGTTTGTTTTGTGAGCAAATAGTGTAAAACATGAAGGGTGATGCCGTGAATGATTGTGAGAAAAGAGTGTAAAGCACGAACGGTGATGTTGTACCGCAAAAGAAAGTAAAAGAACAAAGGGCGATGTCTATGATATAATTGCTTTGGTGAGGACGAGAGTACAAGTGTGAAGGGTTATGTCGTGCATTCATTGATTTATGCTTCTTTATTGATATCCGATTTATGTTGTTTCTTTCGTTACTGTATGTCTTTCTATTCAAAAATTGTTATCTCCCCCACAGCATGTTCCTCCACCCATATTGACTGGTTATCTATGTATTTTTTCTGCTATATATATATATATATATATATATATATATATATATATATATATATATATTAATTTCACCGGTTTATTTGCATATGTCTGGTCCTAGCCTCGTCACTACTTTGCCGAGTTAGGCTAGGCACTTACCAGCACATGGGGTCGGTTGTGCTGATACTACACTCTGCACTATGTGCAGATTCTGGTACAACTTTTGAGCAGTAGTTGGAGTGTTTCCTTCAGTACACCCGGAGACCCAAGGTAGACCTACAGGCATCTGCAGGCCCTAGCGTCTCCTCTATCCCTATTTCCTATTTCAGTTTCCTTTTATTCAGAAACAATATACTGTTATTTATTCAGACTTTGTATGTAGTAATCTTAGATAGTCTATGATACTGTGACACCAGGTTTTGGGAGTTTTAGGTTTTAAGAGTTGTATATCTACCCTTCCCACCCCGTGAAGGTATTAAAGTGAGGATTGGTCTCGACCACTATTGCATTCTGTTACATGTCCCATTCCTATCTGTCTCGGAGAAATTTAGGACTACTATTCCTATAAGAGGGAAGTTTTAGGCCGACTCTTAGGTTTAAAGGTAAAATGCTAAGGCAATATACAAAAATACGTAGGACTACATTTAAAGGGGAGACATGTAAGCAATTAGAAGGCTCATGTATACCTCCGCTAATAGTGCATAACCTGAAACACAATTAAGGCCTGAATTTTAAAATCCTAAAAGCAGGGTGTTTGAGTCAGAACCAGATTCATTATATATAACTCAAAAAAGAAGTCCAAATCAGGTATGTCTGCTGGTTGTAGTAGTTGATAATTAAACAAAGGCAGTTCCGATTTTATTTAAGTAATTTCTTAAAGATTTCCTAGGCGTAAGAAGTATTCATGGTTATTAAGATAGTTTGGAGATTATTATTACCTAAAACACGTAGGACTACATTTAAAGGGGAGACATGTAAGAAATTAGAAGGCTCATGTATACCTTCGCAAATAATGCATATGAATAGCACGACTTAAACACAGTTAAGGTCTGAATTTTTAAATCCCAAAGCAGGGTGTTTGAGTCAGAACCAGCTTTATTATATATAATTCAGAAAAGAAGTCCTAATAAGGCTTGTCTGCTGGTTCTAGCAGTTGATAATTAATCAAAGGCAGTTCCAATTTTATTTAAGTAATTTCCTAAGGATTGCTTAGGAGTAAGAAGTATTCAGTACTTATTAAGACAGTTTGGAGATTATTATTACCTAAAAACATGCTGTTCTAGGTGTTCAACACATAGAATTGTTGCTAGTTAAATGCAAAGACTAAGTAAAATTGTTTTATTCCCTTTTTATGCACTCGTATTTAGCTTAAGCGTGTTTAAGCGAATATGAATGAAATCCTAAAGACATGGTATCAAGAGATGCAAAATGACATATATGCAGATCCTAAGCAGGATTTCGATAGGCACCAATATTACAACATTTAGACATGATTACCAGAATATGCAGAGATGACATGCCTGTTAGTGTTGTTTAGCCTAAAACAGGATCGGTAAGTGTGCATGGCAGTAGGAACATGATCATAGAAAACACCGGTTATTAACACATTAACGTAGGATTTGCTAAGTGATATGGTAATGAAATTGACATGCTGAAAAAGAGTAAATGTAAATCCTAAGGAACATGATCTCTAATGCATGAAATGAGTCCTAAGCATGGAATCTATTATGCAAGTAGGAATGTAAAATTAATAACACACTTTCTAACCCTTTTGATAGCATGCCTATTTCCCATCCATTTTCACTAGCCAAACCCATACTTGTTTACAAATTATTACAGACCAAATGATTGAATTACAAAAGAAACGCAAAAATAAGAAGTTACAAGCATAGGAAGCCTGATCTTGACTTCCACTCTGAGTTATGCAATGAACCACCTCAATGGCAATATTATTCCAAATCTTTTCTCATATATGGGTATGTCAGAGTTCCCTAAGGACCTCAAGGGATCTCGGGCAGTGCCCACACCTAGATTTGCATAAATGAACAGAATGAGTAAAATGTGGAAGGGTCAACTTTTCTTTGTCCAAGTTCAGAGGGAGCTCAAGGCTCCCAAGGCAAGGCTCACACAAAAGGGGCAGAACCTAAATTCGAAGAGTATAGGTGAGCGTGCTTGACATAGTTTGAAAAAAAGAATTTGTTTACAAACTGGGTTGAAAGTAATCAGTAACAGAGGTGATTGAAAGTAGTTGTAGTAACAAACAAAACTCATACTCCCAGAATGAGATCACCCACATAATCAACAATCATACAAAGGGGCCAAGGGATTTGGGACAAAGTGATTGTAAACACATGACCCATCAAGGGTCTTAGGACTAGTTGGATATTCACGACAATAGCTGATACTGGCGTGATCACATACTAGTCCGAAAAAAACATAAGCACATTGAAGGGATTGGTACTTGGGATGGAAAGTACACAATAAGTGACTGACAGAGTATGCCTTGAAACACACATAGCGGGGTACATTAATCTAAAGGGGAAAGGGAGAAATTATACCATGCTGGTAACGTAATTTGACTGCAGAACCACAAGAAAAATTAGACAAGAATGAGAGAAACTGAAACAATTAAAGAAGCATGTTGTTGTTGAAGCTTTAAAATTAACTAGGACATATCAGTAGAGAAGGCAATGTGCAGAAAGGTAAAGCAAGTAATATTCCACAGTCTAGCCTTGGCTTTCAGCTGACTAGATAAAGCAATAACACAAGTAATAGTAGAGAAAGAGAGAGTTTTGAGTATGTGAGTGTGTGTTTTTGAATTCAGTTATTCGTGTTTTGTTCATGAAAACATTAGGGTATTTATAGCTTTAAAACGAGTAGAGAAATAAGGTAACAAGTAAAAGTTTAACACAAATATGGAAATAATCACAATCAAAATCAATTAATACAACTACTTCCTTTTAATCAAGGCTTCTTAACGGATACTGACAGGGATAATTAAGGAAAGAAAATCAATTTGAGAAAGATCGATTTCTGGCCCTATAGAGGATAGTAAAAGTATAGAGGAAACAATTGAGTCTAAGTACAGAAATATACTTAATTTTGGGAAAGGATTCAACAAGGTAAATCATCACAGTAAATAAAGGGAATCTATCAATTTAAACAAAACGAGTGAAACCAGGGGTTTATAAGAAAATATTTGCAATTAGTAGTGACTTGAGGAAATCAAGATCAATCAAGAAAGAATCATGATTCAGCACTTTGCCATATAAATAGAGAAGAATGAACATGCAAGGCCAAAAATATTTGCAAAGAAACAACTAGACGTACACAAACATATAACAGTAACTGGAGTAGGCTAGGGCTCAACAGTAAAAAACCTACTAGAAGCAGGGTAGTCAACAAGTCAAGTAGTCATATAGAATCAAAAGCAAAGAAACCATAGAAACAGGTAAAAGAGATCAACACACAGAAACAAGAAAAGTCTTTAAACTCATAACAATTAGTGAAGAAACATTTTATAAGGAATTAGGGTTTTGACAAAACTGAGTTGAAAAGGTAAGAACTTTAAAATCAATCAAATAAAACAGATAAGGACCTAAACACAAAGAACTCAGTCAAAACTAGTATACATGCAAGACAAACAAAGACAACTTTAGAATCCCAAAAGATACCTAGGGTTTTAACACGATGAACCAGGTAGACGAAAAACATGAACAAATCGTTTAAACATAGTAGAATCACAAAACAATACTAAAAATTGGAGAAGATATCTTTTTAATAAGAGGTTAAGAAAAACCCTAATCATTTAAAAATGAAAAAATAGCTTTGAAAAATCAGAAAATCTTTAAGGAAAACTTTTTAGAGGTTTATAACATACACAGATCTAAAGAAAAATTGGAAATCCTTTAAAGTTAGGATTTTGGAGAACCCAGAAAAAACGAGAAAGACTTTGAAAAGTTACCGATCTAGCTGGAAAAGTCAAGGATCTTACTCGAACAAATTGATGGCTGAAAAAAGGCCATGGGTAAAAGTAGAGCCAAGAATGGACTAGATCTATTTGAGATCTATCCATGAAATCATGAAAACAAGCAACCGGAGAGTCCATGGATAAGGTGAGAATCAACGGGGATTAGGGCGGCGGCGGCAAGGGTTAGCCTTAGGTTTCAGAGAGAGTTTGAGAGGAGAAGGGATTCAAGGGCGGCGGGTTGGTAGAAATGATTTAGGTTTAGGGGTCGTTTGGGTTTATTATTGGTAGGTGAAATGGTGGACAGTGATTTGGATAATCAACAGCCTAGATTAAAAAGGGGTAGGTGGGGATCCGAGTTTGGGTATGATTTAATTAGGTAAGGGTCGGGTTTAAATTTAAATCGGTCTGGGGGAATTGGGGTTCAATTTAGGCTAAAATAAAAATACGAATGGTTGTTATTTAAATAGCCAAATTTTTCCTTTTTAAATTTTATAAAATCGTAAATAGATTCTGAAGATTAATTGAAAAAGATGAAATGATTTATAACATATAATTAATAATTTAAAAAATATAGGACCCCATTTTATAATATAAAATCTAATTAAGGCTAATATTGTAATTATATACAATTTAGCTTAAAAAATACTAAATAAAATTGTAAAAATATGTAAAAATTACATTAGCCATATTTTGGCATAAATATGAAAATCATGTAGATGAATTTCCAGAATAATAATTTTAGAAATAATTATTCGGGATTTTATTGATGAAAAAGGGAGATAAATAAATTTAAAAACCTAAAAATTGTGGGAAAATAATAAAATGATTGGAAATGCTTATATATATATATGCTATTTTGAAGTTATTTTGCATACCAAAAATATATAGGGAAAAATTGAGTAGCAACACATGCACGACGTAACATTGTCGTAATATTGCGGTGTGTAATATCATTCCCCCCTTTGGAACATTCGTCCTCGAATGTTTGCTGATGCTCTTATCATTTTCATAACTTATAGCTCTTATGAATATCATAATACTCTCCCTTCCATTTAAGTAGTTTCTCTGTGAATAAATCCAAAGTCTAGGGTATTCCCCCTTTTAGTCTTCTTGCTCATATCATGTCTTGTGATCGAAATCTTTCTAATCTGGCCACTGTTTGTACCTCTATCTGGGGCCTGTATGACCTTGGCTTTGTTAGTGTGATTATGTGATTCATCTTTCCTTTTTCCTTTTAGCTTTAGTCAATCTCTAGGCCTTTGTAAACATATATTAAGCTTAATAGGATGCCTCTCTCGGCATCTATAGGTGTACTGAAGTTCTTCACTCGATACTTTATAGAACTTGAGAATATGGCCATATCTTATTTTATAGATCTGATAATCCATTCGTATGGCTTTACTGCATCTACATAAGCAATACAATACCATAATTCTTATTTCAATTTATTGTTACTGATGTATGCTTACAAAACTCTCGATTATTTTTGTTTCCTATCCTTTAGGGTAAATCTCAGTCCTTCAATGCTCTGACATTACCATTTGTCTTAAGAAGGGTGGCCTAATCTCCTGTCATACTTTGTAACTTGTATCTATCCATTGTTGATTCACCTCAATTTTGATCTACAGTCCTCCACTTGAAGACTTGAAACGTTTTACGTAATACATTGCCGCTAGGGCTTATGTTACATATCCATTTATACTACTCACACCCTTCTTCAACTTCCATATACCATAGATTTCCTTATGTTATTCTGGAACATCAAGCAAAACATCACATTGCCTCTAACTCTTCTTATTCTCTTAAATACACTTCTTGGTACCTAGAAACCATAGGCTATAAGATAAGCCACTGACAATGCCGCTATCATTCCTGAATATTGAATCCATGTGCTTCTAGCCTTCTATCCGAAGTATAAACTATTCAAAACCTTCTGCATTTGAGTATCTTGTACGTTATTAACCTTTACTATACTTACTTTAAAGTCTTGCATCAAATCTTCTATCTCCTTCATGACCTTCCTTCCACACAGGTAGAATTCACATCCACAACTTGAACTTCTATTATAATACTTGCACCTTTTTATATGATTTGTTGAGAGATTTATACTAACTTCTTATGAGGCTGGTGTTCTTCTACCTGGACCTATGATATTAAGAGTGACCCTGCATTGTTATCAATTACCATGTCCATAATTTTTTAGGTTCAATAATCAAACTCCTGATTCACTTAGTTGATGCAACTCTTTAGTTTCTTCTATCCTCTGATCAACCTATATGTAAGCTTAAGCTATCTTTTGATTTGTGGCTTATGATGTTATTTATTACTTTTATCCTTTCATGATGCTATGGAATATGCATGATACAATCCTTTACCAATTTAATCCTTGCTCAATTATTTCTTTTAACGTATCCCAAAATCTTTTATGATTGTATATGCTATATGTATAAAACTTAGAACCCTTAAGTGAGTTCATAAAGTAACAACTCTGGATCATTGATCGAATAATTCCTTTCTTTCCATCTTAGCTTTCTTTAGTCGTAAGCTATTACTTTTCTTGCTCTTTCTGCCCCCTTGTTGCGTCCATACATAGCTTATCTTAGTTTCACACATATTGAAATTCCATGCAACTCATGTGATCTTGAATATAAATTTCCATTTTACTCCTTATTCATTAGCCACGGTAGGTGCCACTTTCTTAGGGAGTGCATATGATGTTGTTTGGAGACTATTGTCACACGACCATTTCCTCTTTCGGTCGTTGTGCTTAGGTTGAAGCCTTCTTCCTTATTTCCTCAGCTAGTCCTTTGTTTTAGTACTTAGGGAAGACCCTCTAACTCCTATAGAGCTGTGAGCTTATTACATTGTAAAATTGGCGGACCTTCTGATGTCCTTTCTTGCCTATACTTATCCGTAGTTACTTACCTCCACGCCCTTGTGCTTGTAGGGTTGTTTATGAAGTGATATTTTTACAGTTTTCCCAGTGACAATATTTTGTTTCCGTAATACTCATATGATACCTTTAACTACCCCAACTCTTATTTTAATATATCTCTAGTTTTATAATGACATTACTACGAGGCTGAATTCTCCATGATGAGGTTTACTATATTTATCTTGCATGATTTGCTTATTTGTCTGTAGCCTCTTGTTTAGTCATGATAAGGCTCTTCCTGAATCAACTACTAACTACTTGTCAGCCCATTCTTATTTCCATTTTCCACATAATCCTCCTTGGAACTTACCCCACATACTGGTTCCTTATCTATCGATAACGTCCCGGGCAGGAATCCTTACTTTTTTTTACGTCGTGCTTACAACGTTCTGGAATCATTGCATATTGTAACATTTGGATAAGGGCAATCTCATCCCTTGATCATTTGTTTAATCGAATTCTTCCTTAATTATTCCATATTCCCATCTTTAGGGGAGTACTAAGAATTAGAGCTTTGATGACCTGTATATGAATGTTTTTCCTATTTATCTTTGACGTCCTTTCACATCATCAATGACCTTTACTTGCCTTGTGGTAATCCTTCTATACTAAGGATAACAAAATTCTTCACTCGCTATGGTGACACTTAGTGTAATTGGCACATACAGTCCCTTAAGCTTAACTTTGCTCACATTGTCCCTTAAGCTTAACTTTGCTCACATTGCTTGGTTTAGGGAAGCGTTTTCCTAAATGACCATTCTCTGAATTCATCATGGATCTTCTTTGTTGTTTATTTTATCATCATTGGCACACAATATAAAATTCGCATGATGCTAACTACTATCAAATCACTGAGTCTCTATTTTTTTTTGTTTCTCTTGTTCACCAGTCCATACTGATTTCTATTACTCTAGGATATACATTTTCCTTCTGGTCATTACATTGGAGTCACAAACTTATTTCTCGAAATACGGATATGACTTATGGCCTATTCTCTTTTGTTGGCTCAATGCATATCATCCCCCGTCCCTTCCTTCACCTGACTATAGACTTTGTTTTATTGTCATTTTTTTCCTACCGTTGTTATCCATGTATCACACCTTATTCATAATACTTCCTTATCTCTCTTCATATTTCCCTGCTAATATTTCTACTGATCACTTTCTTTTGGAAACATCAACATGATATTCTTTTTCTTTTAGCTCCCCTTGCTTCATCCATTGGCTTTTCGGGTTGCCAAGAATTCTCATTCTACTGGAGACGGAAGCCATACTAAGGTAATATTTATCCCTTCAAGGCTTCCAATACTTATCTTTATAGTACTCATATCAAGTTTTACTATTTTGGAGTGCACCGTGTGGGTGTATCATAAGGGGATATATTAGCACATTTGCAATATCCTTCAGAAATGTCAACTGATGCAATTGATTCATCCATCATTTTGGGTTACTCTAACACCAGCCGAACCCTAATATCCCGTCCCTTCTTATACTACTTCTGTTAACCTCTATAACATATCTAGAATGAGTGCGGCCAATTGTATATACCTCTGTTACTATTGAAGGTAACTCTAAATACTTATATCTTATTTCCTGAGTTGAAAATACCGATAATCTTCATTAACTGGATATCTCGCACACTTGCTTCTGTTACTTGCTGGTGCTTATGTCTACCTTTTGATTCCGTTTCCCCCTCCTTCTTTTTGGTAAAAGTGGACAGGCATTCTTGTCATAGGGATCATTATCAAGAGTCTTACATATCTTAGTATACACATGATTTGCTGAATACCTCATATCCATCCATTATAAGCATGATACAAAAATTGAGTTCCTCTAACTCAACTGTTTTACAATTATATCTCTTACCAACCATCTTTCTAGATATAACTATTGTTGTACCATAAGTAAGATAGAGTTTAGGAAGCTGAGTTCTTACAACTAAGCTCTACTACACGATCTAGAGTAGGAAGAAAGAGTGATAGTCCTAAATGCCCTGTAGCCTCATATTTATAACTGTGGTGCACTACACACCAATAAACAAGACTCTACTAGACACGACTTGTAGACTCCCTAGGACAGAACTGCTCTGATACCACTTTTGTCACGACCCAAACCGATAGACCGCGACGGGCACCCAGTACCTTACTCAATCGAGTACCAATATAACGTATCTTTTCATGTCATACTATCATACATAATTGGTCCAAAGAGGTTTCCATGAAACATGTAATACCAATTTATACATAAGACATATAGGCCTACAAGCCCAAAATAACCACTCGTACCCTGAATATAGGCCGACAAAGCCATACAATATCTACATAAATTCTGTTAACAAGCCTCTAAGAATATGAAATTTTCGTAAAGGTTGGGACAGGGTCCCTCCATACTAAAAATTACATGTCTAAATCATATTAACCAAACAAGTAACTCTGAAGCAAATGGAGTGCACCAACATCTTTCGCTAAGCTAATAGCCAACTTGGAGGGTTTCCGACATGTCTATCGGGACCTGCGGGCATGAAACGCAACGTCCAAGGCAAAAGAGACATCAGTACGAATAATATACTGAGTATGTAAGGCATATAAATAAGTACATAACAGACATGAAAGAAATATAGATTAAATGATCAACCTGTAAGTTTGGAAGACTTTGTAAATCATAAAATACTTATAGTGTCATGTATATGCATATGAATCTTATGTCGTACATAGGTATATATTTTATATCATCATCAGCCTCTGAGGGCATCCCATCATATCATCTCGACCACTATAGGCAAAATCATCAACGTATACTAGTTGATTAGGTAATGGTGCGCATATAACACCACAACTTTCCCATATATATATATATATATATATATATATATATATATATATATATATATATATATATATATATATATATATATATATATATACATACATACATATAACATATTTATAATGCCATTTGGTCATGGGTCAATGTACATGAATGCAATGCATGAAAAGTGTGTTAATAAAATCTTTCAGAATGTCATAAGACCATTTTGCCTTTGTGTAATATCATAAATTACACTCTTTTCAACTTTCGTATTTTTCTGAGACGCATGAACATATTATAAAATATATTAACACATGGAAATTCAAGAACATAGATGTCTCTAATCCTTCTATGAATAGAGTCATTTATGAAATTTGTGCATTTACACGTTTCTTTTGTCATATAGATCATGCCAAAAGAAAGAAATGATAACCTTAATATACCTGTGTCGATTTTCATGACAATCCCTCTAATACACGTTAGTTACGACAAAACATGTGACGATAAAATCGGAGTAGGAAAAATCCGTATGATATTCTTGAGAAAATTACATCGTACTCCCTTATAATTGCAAAATCTCACACTTTGAATTGTTGAAGAATTATGTTTCTCATGAAGTTATCTTGTTGAAGCCTTTTTGGATATAGTATACTTTTATTTTTGAAATGGGGAATGGATTTTGCTGAAATTTCTTATGGAAATCTCACATTTCATATCATTTCTCTTTGTTAGAGATATCTTTTATTATAGTGGATGTAGGACCCAATTATAAGGCTTACTTGGCCAACAATTCCCTTCAAGTATGACACCTTGTCTTGTAATTCAATAGTCATTACTTTAGACATAGGTTGCTGCCACGTTGGGGTGGATTTAAGCTTATCCAAATTTTATCCATCCATTTTCTTAATTACATGCGTAATCTTCCACAAAAAATTCACAATTAATCAAATACCCACATAATTAAGAATTATCTCAAATTACTTAAAATACTATTTATATTTAATATATCTTATACACCTCAATATCATGGTTATGTAATACCTTTTATGGTACTAGTCCATAAATACCGGGTATTTTAGCTCATGTCATATTTTATCCCACCATACCAAACTTTGAAAAAACTCATTTTCTTTCATTTAGCTCCCCCTCTCACCTTCACGAATTTACTCATCACTTTTGAAATAGCATAATCCTTATAATCTCCAAATAATCTTTTACTTGGACTGATGTCAATTACCTTACCACAAATTGAATGTACAATACTACATGGTACAACATCGTTGTTACTTAATGATGCAAAGTGTAAAATTACCGTAATGTAATACTGTAGGGTGCAACATTATCGTAACTTATTACTGAGAAGCGCAAAATCATCCTAATATAATACTACAAGGCGTAACATTATCGTAATATAATACTGCAAGGAATAATATCATCGTAATATAATACAACATGATGTAACATTGTCGTAATATTGCGGGGTGTAACAATATGTTTACATCACTATCATATTTATGTGAAGAAACAAATATAGAAAAACTAGAATTATTATTAAGTGAATCATAATCCAAAGCCATAATAATTAAATATCTGGTCACATGACCAAAACCAAATAAAATTGAACCAAAAGTCAACTTGGAAGAATTTCCATGACAAAATAAGTCAAATCCTAGCTTAAGTAAAACTGAAACTAAAATAACATTACAATGAATTGTTGGTGCAAAAAAAACATCATATAGTATTAGGTCTGGACCACCACACAGGAAAAACTTGCATTTACCTATCCCTTCAATAACAAATTTATTGTTGTTTCCCACATATATCTACTTTGCTTCACGTGAAACTTGCCGAAATTCAAAAAAAGCACTGCATTCCCAAGCTTTGTGGTCCTTTTCTTCTAACTCTACAATCCATAAAGGATTAGATTCAGTTAGAAAAAATGAACTAAAAACACGAAATTCACTAATTCGAGCATCGTAAAATACCTTTCTACGAGGCTCAGAGCAATCTCTGGCATAGTGATCCTTCTTGTCACAATTATAGTATATCACTTTAGCAACTTTGACACGTTTAGGACGTCTGTTCTTGCCTTTTTCAGTCTTTGCCCATTTTTGCATGTTGAGATGGCGTCTTCTTTCCCTAATTAATTTGTTTTGAATCATTCTTGGCTTTGGAGGTTGTTTCCATGTGTAACTCATCTATTGGCTTTGTAGGCTCAAGTCGTTCCTCCTCTAACTCAAGATGCCTCCAGACATCTTTCAGAGCTGTGATTCTCTCACTATGGGTCAAATATATTTTTATATAATCCCAATAACTAGGTAAAGAACGTATGACAACTTGAATTTGTTGTTCATTAGTCAACACATGACCAACATCTTTCAACTCCGCGATCATGTTTGTCATTTGCCTCAGATTTATTTTCAATGAATGTTCTAGGCATTTCTTATATGATTCAAATTTGATCGTAAAAGATCGCAGCCTTGTAGTGGAATAGGTACCAAACCATTTCCTCGAAGCATTCCAAAGATCTATTGCTATTTGGTGATCCTTAAACTCCCTTAGAATGTCCTCATCCAAGGTTATCAACAATGTAATGCGAGCAATGAAGTTCTTTTTCTTCCAATTGTATTAGGCTTCACGCTCACGCCTAGGCTGAGCAGTGTTTCCTTGCTTAGGCTCGTTCATTACATTGTTAATGGCATCCAGAGCCTCTTGCTCCTATAGCACATACTGGACTTTCAAGCTCCAAGTTTCATAGTTTTCACCATTGAGCTTCAACCTTTTATTGAGCTTATAAATAATGTTTTTCGAAGCAGTAGTTGTTCTTTAACAAAATAAAAACCATTATGAAGATCATGTAAAAAAATAATGCAAGGCATGATATTCCACATACATACATATTATGACAATAAACATCACTTGATTAAGTTAATAAACATATATATTAATTATGGAGCATCGTCCAATAATTGGAATAGTATGAAAATTAACCTATTCAATTATCTAACTAAGTGCCTTAATCATATTTATGATAAAATAATTATCTATCATGATTTTATAATCCCGTATGGATCATAGGTTACCAAATAACTTACATATTAATTAATATGATTTCATGCTAATTAATTAACATAAAGCATGTGTTAACTAAACGTGTTTAACGGTTCAACCGGTCCGGGCCGGGTCGGATTTTGTTCGACACGTCCGGGTTCCGGTCGGGTCCGGGCCGGGTTGAACAGTACCAGTTTTTTTGGGGGCCGGGTTGGTTCGGGTGAAAATTGAACCATACGGGTTACAGGTTGAAAGGGGCCGGGCCGGGTTTAGTATATTTTTAATTTTTTTTTTAAAATTAAGTATAACTATTAAGTTATAATTATATTAATACTTTGTAATCATTGAATGAATACAAGTAAGATCGGAAAAATTTGCACTTATTGCAAGTGCTACTTTATTTCTCAATTTCAAATTAATAAGTACAAAATAAAATGTTTACATTTTTTCTAACAAGTAAACTAGTGAAGTAGTAATTTCAAATGTTTTGCATCGCCATTAGCAAGTTCATCATAATCAATACGAACCGATTGAACTTCTTCTGGGGAGTTAAATTCCGATGGGTTTCCATGGGTTAATATATCTCCAAGTTCTTCGTCTTCTGGGCTATCAACATCTTCCTTTCCTTGATTTCTTCGTTCCGATCTAATCCAATCTCTGAAACATACTAAAACTTCCAAAGCATTGCTTCCCAATGAGTGGCGGGTGTCTCCAAGTTGTTGTCTTGCTTGGCCAAAAGCACTCTCCGATGCAACGGTAAAAATTGGCACATTAAGCACGCCACGAGCCATAGCGAAAAGAACAGGAAATTGCTTTGCATTTTCATGCCACCATCCAAACGGTGAAAAGTCCTTTGTGCGAGGCTCTTTTTGCTTCTGCAAGTAGAATTGAAGCTCATCAATATTCCTGCTACTGGTTTGAGTGTTAGAAAATGTAGAAAAAATAATAAAACTATCAAGGCCTTCATTATCCACATTAGAAGAACTGCTACATTGCATAGCGGGATTAACATTGTCAGAAGCACGAGCAGTATTATCACATTCATTTGCATAATAATTATATAGTTGTTGCTAATATTTGTTTAGTTTGTTCATAGAACCATATAAATTTGGGGTTTCAGATTCTCCAATCTCCATATAAGTATATAAAACATTCATTAATTGGTGACAATCAGACATTTTAATAGAAGGATTTAAAACTGCACCAATTAAGTAAATTGGAGGAATTGGAAAGAAATATTTTTTGAATTTCGCTTGCATATTTACAACAACATCCATATATTTTTCTTTCTTCTTAAATTGATATAGTAGCAAAGAAATTTCAGCTATATGTACTAAAGCCATAGTAACAGTTGGGTAATATGCGCCAGAAAACACAACAGTAGCAGTATTGGGCATTTGCCCTCTTGGGCTTTAAGCGAGCCCGTTGTGTTTTTCTTTTGTTTGCATATGGTTGCTTGGCGTAGGATTTGGGATTTTTAGTGGACTTTGGGTCACGAGTCCATTTGGGTTGTGATTAGCAGGCTCGTAAGTTGGCTGTGTGTTTGGCCTTTCTGATTCTGAACTGAGACAGCCCTACCATGCTGTCGGGCTCATGCTAGACCCAAAAATAGGCAGCTTTTCCCCTTTGAACCAGTATTTCACGTGTGGACTGTAGTTTTCTTTAAAATCAATCTTTTATTGCGACCCTTTTAGAGAAATATGTAGTCACGATTAGAATTTTAATTAACTAGGCCCTTATTAATAGCGTGCCATGTAAAAAGTAACAATTGCACGGACCTCATATTAATTAATCTTGTATTGATACTTAGAATTCGGGGCGTGCCATTTATTTGAAGTTGCACGGCCCTCACAAACTTGCAAACACATATTCATCTTAGTCACATTAGTTAAATAATTTACTTTCCTAAACTCTAGTGTACATTATGTGACCCAATTCCAAATCTCAACATTAGGTGAAATGTGTTGCGAATTACAGGTGCATTTATATGACGTGGTTCAAGTCGCATTTTAATAATGTTGCAATCTTCTTAAAATCAAATTAAAGCATTTAAAGGTGTACAATTTTCCATAGGCACAAAATTGCATTAAAATCAGATAATTAAGTCTAATATAATAGTTGAGCGACCGTGCTAGAACCACAGAACTCGGGAGTGCCTAATACCTTCTCCCGGGTTAACAAAATTTCTTACCTAGATTTCTGGCTCGCAGATTGTATAACAGAGTCAACCCCTTCCTCGATTTGGGATTTAAACCGGTGACTTGTGACATCATTAATTATCCCAAGTGGCAACTCTGAAATCTCTCAAATAAATCCCGTTTTGATTGTCCTTTAATTGGAAAAACTCCCTTATCTATGCCCTTCGCAGGGTAGTAGTGTTAAAAAGGAGGTATGACAGCTCTAGCGACTCTGCTGGGGATTGAACCCAGAATCTCTGGTTCAGGGTTCAAGAATTTGAGCTTTGAATAATTGTTATATCTGGCTTTATTATTATCTGGTTTTATTGTATAATTGTGCTCAATGTGTTAAATGTTGTTTTACTGCTTTAATGTTATTTGGACTATATATAAACTGCCGTGGAACCCTTCTCTTCTCATATTCGGGGATGTGCTTGCTGGTAGAGACTCCCTATTCTATTAGTGTCATACCTTCAAATACGAAAGAGGCTCAGACAAGTTACAAAGCCGGATGACATTTTGGTTTCCGGTACATAGCCCCCCCTCCACGACTCGAATTGTCCGCTAGGGTACACCATCTAGATCCTATACCAAGGTTTTGAACCTAGAGTAACTTAACCACATGCCGGAGCCCTACTAGGAGCGCTTATTTGCATCATGCATTTGACTTAGGGGACTCAACACAGGGGTTGGGTCCGTCTAGGACAGGTGCACCCAAAATAATGGACCATCATGATTCCTTTTGCGTGCCACTTGTGCATTCATTCTAGATTTGCATGCCGAATGGCTTTTTAATAAGAAGAAAAGAAAAGAAGAAATAATAGGGAGAAAACAAGAGAAAGTAAAATCTGACAGTGTGAGGGGTGAGAAGGAATTTACCCGTGTCACAAACCGATATTGAAATACTGCCAAGTTTTGGAAGAAAACGAGCAAGCAATACCCCAAAAAGGAGGAGTCTGTTAATAAAAAAGAAAAAGAAAAAACAGAAGTTGGCTTTTAAGTCTGTTAAAATTCCTTGAACTACGCCAGTTTGATTCTCACAGGGTGTGAGATACGTAGGCAACCTCATCAGGCCCAACTTTATTTTTACGAAATAGCCAAAAAGAACCAGATTTTTGTTTGTGATTAATAAATAAAGTAGTTTTTGTACAAACTAGCTGAGTGTCCCTAAAAGGGCATCGGAAGGCTGTTTTAGCAAAAACAGTCGCCTTGGATTATTTTCAAATTTTGGTTGGTAGTAGGCACAACCTTTTAATCTTCGCCCGGAAGTGTTGAAAAACCATATTTACAAGGACGGGATTATATTTTGGAAATGAAAATTTAGAAAAAAGAAAAACTAGATTTTGTTTTTGAGTTTGATAAATCATGATTTTTGCTTAATCACCCTAACAAATGTGCAGAATGAGAATGAATCGAAATTTTCCAATCTGAGTCATGAAAAAGATCCCTTTGGAGGTACACATGTGGTGAATTGGGGATAAACAAGTTCAATACGCACTTGCGAGGACTTATCGGGTTCTTGAAAATTAATCCTAGAGGGGACATCATTAAAGCATTGGATACATTCTGGGACCAGGCCCATAACGTATTTCACTTCCTGGACTTTGAACTCACCTCGACCCTAGAAGAAATAATTGGATATATCGGGGTTCCCACAATTCCTCTAGGTCTTTAGTACTTAATTTCGCCAAGGGCCATCGTTGTACACAAATTCTTGGATTCATTGAAAATAAGCAGAGGGGTTCAAAATCCAGATCTGTCAGCCATGTTTTGCACTCCACAGTTTATATACCAAATATGGTCATATAGGGGGGTTTAATGACCCAGAAATCAAAATTTGTAGCAAGGGAAACCGACTCAAATGGGAGGAACACTGGTGTTTCTCATTTATGGTATTCTTCCTAGGCCTTTTAGTGTTTCCACGGAAGAGCGGGAATACTGACATATGGATAGCAGGGGTTGTCAGCACTTTTCTCACTCAAGCCAAGAGCACCCTCGCACACATGGTATTATCTGAAATTTTCCGTGCCTCACAGTTTGTAAAGCCAGGGAAGACTTCTTCGAAGGATGCAATTTGTTGTTACAGATGTGGATGGTTGAAAATCTGTGTCGCCGAACTCAATTCATAAGTTATGGGTCACAGGAAAGAGCCGCATAGAGGAATCTTATACCAGAGTTGATGTGTCCAGGTTACCAGAAGGGGTTACAGAATGGATATCATATCTCCGGACCATAAGTGCAAGTCAAATAGAGTGGACGTTCGAGTGGCTCCTCATTGATGAAATTATATATATGCCGGCCACCAGCTCTCATTTCCGTCTAATGGGTCTCCGTAGTATCCAACCTTATACTCCACACAGTTTGCTAAGACAGTTAGGGAGGTGCTAGATAATTTCCAGGGATGAAGACATTAGTCGCCATGTGGTCGAGATTAGTTCCAATGGTCAGTTTCCTAAAGCAGTAGTCCATCAAATTTGTAGCAAATGTTAGTACTTGACGACAGATACTCGAGTACGGGTCATATCTAAAGAGAGGTTGCACCAAGGTACCTTTCTTGGTATAAAAAGGAAATACAGTTCGGAAGGCCAGCTAAAAGGCCACATCTCTAGGAATATGCTGAGGCGTCACAAGAACAATGGAATTGGTTAGCGAAGGAAAATGAATACAGGGCCACAATAGAGAAATTGGAAAAGGAAGTCAAAGACCTTCAATTCTAAAATTGTTTGCAATCTGCGGCAGACGAGGGGGAATAAAAAAGAGTAGCCAAAGAAAATGAAGCTTTGCAAGTCCAAATTCAGAAAATGAAAATAGCCGCAGAGAATCCCGCTAGAAGTGTGAAGGATGAAAAGCTCATAGGCAATTTGAGGTAAAAAGTAGGAGAATATGGGTTTGACTTGAACAAAGCAGAGGGTAAGCTGTCCAGGGCCTGAAAACAATTGGCCAAAAATACGGAGGAACGAGCATCCATGATTGAACAATTAAAAGAAAGGTATGACGACAAGGTTGCTAAGTTGAAGAGGAAGGTCATCATGGTTGAAAACAAAATAGCCAAGCAAGCCAAGAACTTCAAGGCTGAGAGAGAGCATTGTTACACAGCAATAGCACGATTAGAAAGAGATATGCAACAATTTCAAGATTTGAATCATGTAGCCAAATGAACTTTGGAGGCAAGGGCCCAGCAAATTGGGTGAATGTTGCAAGAAAAGGGTGCTATGAGAGTGAGGGTACAGATGATCACTGATTACATCAGCTTAAAGTGTATCCACTGTGAAGCTATGACAAGATCTATGTTTTTTGCCATCGCCATAACCTTTGTTCGTTAAGTGATGGAATACCTCCACCACCTCCAAGGGGATTTAGCACACAAGCCTGCAGCGAGACCGAATGATGTCCTGCGGTCCCTAGGAGCATTAAAGGTTTTAATGTATTCATGAACTTCAAACCTGTTGGTCCATTTGAGCGTCTGTATTTTTTTCTTTTTAAATTTGTTGAGTCAGTTGTTTTTGTTTTAAGTCAAAGTCTATTGTTTCAGTTGAGTTGGAGTCTGTTAATTTCTTTAGTGAGTTGTAATCAAGTGCTTTACTTTATGAAAATTGAAGAAAGATTTCTAAAATATTTGTTGTACTTATTTTCTAGAACTAGGCTCGGTCTGATTCATGCGGAGTCATGATACGTAGGCAATCTCGATAGGATTCGACCATAACCAAAATAAAGAAAAGGTGGTAAATAAAGGAGATAATAACAAAATGAAAGACGTAGGCAAAACAAATTAAGTAAAAGAGGGAAGACAAAAGGAAAAAATAAGAGAGAAAAGAAAGTTGGAATAGGATAAGAGCCGGGATAACGCAAGAGGTCACTTCATGTGCATAATAGAAATTGATAACTTCTTAGGTGCATTCATCCTCGAACATGTGGCTACCTATGTGGTGAAACCTAACCATAACAAGTTTTGGTGTTATCTTTCCCAATCCAGACAGGTGATTATTTTTTTCGGCATTCTTGCAACCCACCCCTACAACACTCGGTCCAAAAGCAAGTTGATTATGGCCAATCAAAAAACCGATGCTAGTATCATTGATCCCTCGAAAGAGGTAGATGAGTTGGACGTTTATGCAATGAAAGAGGAAATGTACAAACTGAAACATCAGATGGTTGAGATGTATCAGGCATGGGTGAGAGGGCACCCACTACCAACTTATCATGCTAATCTGACCTTCATCCCACCGCTAGCCCAGTCACATGACCATCCTACCATTGATCCACCGCCAAGTTTTGCCGTTTACCCATAATACGAGGGTACGACTTCTCAAGCGCCCCCAGCTCCACCACCTAAAGCTGTTCCTCACCCCCTACACCAGTTTCTCCCATTTATATGGCACCTCCTCCCCCACACTCCAATGATCATCTAGCGAGCCTTTGCTCCAAGCTCATGACAACCAGTATTACCCACCCAAACTATCTACAAAGTCCATGAACCCTACTCCTATGCTCCATGTTTTGAAGTCCATGTGGAGGTTAAAAAGCCAGTCAAAAATCCCAAGCAAAAGGAGGTGCTCAAGAAGGTCAGAAGCTTAGAACAGTCATTAAGAGATATGCGAGGGTTAGGTGGCCAGGTGAGTGTGACATTCAAAGACCCTTGCTTGTTCCTAGATGTGCAATTGCCTCCAGACATTAAGATGACCAAGTTTGACTTGTACGACGGACACGGTAATCTAGTCGCACATCTAAGGGGTTTTTGTAGCAAAATGAGAGGATCCGGAGGAAAGGATGAATTGCTAATGGCATACTTTAATCAAAGTTTAAGTAGGTTAGCATTGGAATGGTACACCCAGTAGGATCCTGCTCGGTGGTACACTTGAGATGATCTAGCACAAGCATTCGCCTGTCGTTTTCAATATAATCTTGAAATTATCCCGAACTGTTTGTCTTTGACGAAATTGGAAAAGAAGCACAATGAGAGCTTCAGAGAATATGGCTTCCGTTGGAGGGAACAAGCAGCGAGGGTCGACCCCCAATAAAAGAAAGTGAAATGGTAGATTATTTCTTGCAAGCTTTTGAACCTACATATTTTGGTCACCTGGTATCGCTGGTAGGTAAATCCTTCAATGATGTAGTGAAAATGGGAGGTATAGTTGAGGAAGGACTCAAATCCAACAAGGTTATGAGTTGCTCTGCAATCAAAGCAACCACCCAGGCTATACAAAGCATGAACGGAGGAGAAATTGGAAAGAAGAAGAAGGAGGAGGTAGCAAGCATTGACTCAGGGACTTGGTTCAGGCCCTAGGTTCCATCCCATTACAGCCAACCCCGTCCTCACTACCAAATCTACCCACACACTCTATATAGCCTACCACAACATTACTACCCACCCGCTGACACTCGTTTCTCAGTCCATTATGCCCAAACCTATACCCAACTTCCTGTCCACGCACATTGGCGTGTGCCAACTCCATAAAGTAATTACCCAGATCCACAAATTAACTACCCTCCAAGAGCCTACCAACAGCCCCCGAGACCAGCTTTTCGAGCCAACTAAGCTTTAAAAACTAATAGGATGTTTTAGAAGAAAGTATTCACTCCATTGGGAGAATCATATACCACCTTATTCCACAGGTTGAAGAAGCTAGACATGTTGAGGCCGATAGAACCAAAATTGCCGAACCCTCCCCCAAGATATCTAGATTATTCTGTTAGTTGTAAGTATTGTTCCGGTGCCCCAGGGAATGACACGGAGAAATGTTGGCATCTAAACTGTGCTATTCAAGAACTCATTGGTTCCTATTGGATTGAGGTGCAAGCCTTGGAAGCACCCAACATTAATAAAAAAACGATACCTGCTCATCAAGAGACAAATATGATCGAGATTAGTGCATAAAGAGGGAGAGCCCAAAAGGCCTTCGCAAACTGTCATGATGATCTGAGCTAGTGAACGGAAGATGGGTGAGGACTTGACAAGAAAGATGTCGACATTTAAGGTTAGTGCAGCAAATAGTGAGCCTATTGTTACAGTAAAAAAGGAATCCCCGAAAGACGGGATGGTGAAACAAGAGAATGCAAAAGTGGTTGTATCAGGGGTAGCAAGCAAGCCTGTGGTTGTCGTGGAAGGCACTTGTTCAGAGCCTATCATTATCAAACCTGTCGTTCAGCTATCAATGATCAGCAACAAGCCAGTACCTTGGAATAATGATTGAGTAATAGTGACTTACAAAGGGAAAAAGATTAGAGAAAAAGTTTGTGAGACTCATGGATTTACCCAATCAGGGAGGCACTTTGCCCCCGAGGAATTGAGAAAATCAAAACCAACCAAGGATAATTCAGCTCCGGTAAAAAAAATTGTGAGTGAAGAAGAGTTAGAAGAGTTTCTAAAGAAGATGAAAATACATGATTATTCTATTATGGAACAATTGAGAAAGATTTCTGCTCAAATCTCATTGTTATCATTGTTGATTCATTCAGACGAGTACCATCGGGCTCTAATGAAGATCTTTAACGTGGCCCACGTTCTTGATAAATCACAGTCAAACATTTGGATAAGATAGCCAATAAGATTTTTGAGGTGAACAGAGTCCCCTTTCCAATGATGACTTACCAATAGAAGGCACCGTGCATAATAAAGCACTCTACCTCACGGTGAAATGCAAAGATTCTATGGTGACTCAAGTTTTTGTTGAAAATGGTTCAAGCGCGAATACTTTCCCTTTCTCCCTATTAAACGAGTTGAAGGTGGAAAATGAAAGAATCCACAAGAACAACATCTGTGTACGAGGGTTTGATGGGGGGGGGGGGGGAATATTCGATCAGTGACATATTGCACAAATTGATAATCGGGCCCGTTGATTTTACCATGGAGTTCCAGGTGCTTGATGTGGCTCTCTCTTACAACCTACTATTGGGACGACCTTGGATCCATGCTACTAGAGCAGTACCCTCTAGTTTGCATCAAATGGTAAAATTTGAATGTGATCGACAAGAAATAGTGGTGCACGGCGAAGACCATTTGTATGCTCACAATGATGCTATCTCCATTCATTGAAGCAGATGATGCTAAAGGGCCCTGGGTGTATTAGGTTCATGACTAAGTATCAGTGCAGAAGGTCCCAAAGGGGAAGCGTGTTCCAATACAAATATTGGCTACCGTAGCAGTCATGGTGGCAGTTGAAATGCTAAAGAATGGATTCGTTCCTGGAAAGGATTTAGGGGCCTCAGTTCAAGGTATCATACAACCAGTGTCTCTTCCCTTGAATCAAGAAACTTTTGGTTTGAGGTTCAAGCCTACAAGTGCAGACATCAAGAGAGCCAGAAAGATGAGAAAGGAGGCATGGGACCGCCCCAAGCCTGTGCCTCGTCTCTTCAAATTGTTTGTGAATCCTGGCACCAAGAAGGGCCTGAAAACAACAAGTGCCAGTACTGCGGTTGATCCTGACAAGGAATTACTCAAAAGGTTTGAAAGGTTGTTTGATGATGTGAACATGTTGGATTCCGGTGAGGGATCAAGCAAAACAAATGTGCAATTTGTGGGACCCCATGCAAAAGTCAACAATTGGGAAGCTATTCCTCTTCCCAATCAGAAGCAGTCGTGGTAGTCGGCTTTGATTTTTCTTTCATTTTAATCTGGATTATCTCCAGATTTGAAATTTTGATATTATGTTTTTCTCCGTTTGGATGTGTAAACCATGTTATCTTTCCAATTTCAATAAAATGCAATTTCCCTTTTCTTTAGTGCTAATAACTTTAATTTTTCTTTGGTTTTCTTTCCCTTATTGTACAGTTATTTTTATGCTGGCTCCATTGATGTGACGTGCATAAGGACTCTTCAGCCCAGTCTTATAAATCGGTCTAATTCAGATGTAATACTTCAAGAGATAGAACATGAAGATGAACCAGAATACGATGAGGAAAGGGCGTTGGAGGAAATTAGTAAAGAGTTGTGCCATTTTGAGGAAACACCTAACCCAAACCTGAGCGATATAGAAGCGGTCAATCTAAGGGACCTAGATAATATCAGAGAAACCAAAACAAGTGTCCATCTTGAGCCACAACTTAGGGAAGAAATAATCGAAGTACTGCTTGAATAGAAAGATGTTTTTGCATGGTCTTACGATGATATGCCGTGATTATGCACTGACTTGGTGGTTCACAAATTGCCCACTGACCTGGCCAGCCCTCCGATTAAACAAAATTTACGGAAGTCTAAAACATATGTGAGCATGAAAATCAAAGAAGAAATTACCAAGAAATTTGTGGCCAAGGTCATCCGAGTCACACGATATCCCACATGGTTAGCCTATGTCGTGCTTGTGCCAAAGAAGGATGGTAAAACCAGGGTATGCTCGACTATCGTGACCTCTACAAAGCAAGTCCAAAAGACAACTTCCCACTGCCAAACATTCATATATTGATTGATAATTGTTGAAAGCATGAGATTGGGTCCTTTATAGATTGTTATGAAGGCTATCACCAGATTTTGATGGACACAAAGGATGCGGGGAAAATAGCATTCATCACACCGTAGGGATCATATTGTTACAAGGTCATGCCTTTCGGCCTGAAGAATGTAGGGGAAACCAATATGAGGGCAATGACAACCATCTTCAATGATATAGTACATATGGAGATTGAGGTATATGTGGATGATGTAATTGTAAAATCCAGGAAGAAATCCGATCATGTCAGAGAACTGAGGAAATTCTCCCTGAGGCTCCTCAGGTATAATCTCAAACTCAGTCATGTGAAATGCGCATTTGGGGTCCCTTCAGGGAAGTTGCTAGGGTTTATAGTCAGCCGCCGAGGCACTGAACCAGATCCATCAAAATCAAAGCCATACAAGAATTTCCACCTCCCTGGAACAAAACAGAGGTGATGAGTCTATTGGGGAGATTGAATTACAACAGTTGATTCATTGCTCGGCTCACAACAACCTGCGAGCCCATCTTCAAGCTATTGAAAAGAGATGCTGTGGTTAGATCGACAGAGGAGTGCTAAGAGGCTTTTGATAACATAAACGAATATTTGTCAAACTCACGGGTGTTGGTCCCATCGGAACCAGGCAGGCCCTTGTTCCTGTACTTGACAGTCTTGTACAACTCATTCGGATGCGTGCTGGGTAAGCATGATGTCATCGGGAGGAAGGAACGGGCCATATATTACCTTAGCAAGAAATTCACAACTTATGAGGTTAAGTATACCCATCTAGAGAATACGTGTTGTGCCCTTACTTGGGTAGCCTAGAAGTTGAAACACTACCTATCATCATATACTACTTACCTCATCTCACGCCTGGACCCGTTGAAATACATCTTCCAGACCCATGCTCACGGGGAGGCTTGAGAAATGGAAAATATTGCTCACCGAGTTCGACATTGTCTATGTGACCAGGAGTGCAATGAAAGTGCAGGCATTGGCTGATCATTTGGTAGAGTATCCGATAGATGAAGAACATGAACCTTTAAAGACATACTTCCCAGACGAGGAGGTAATGCATATTGATGAAATGGAACAAGGCGAGAAGCCGTGATGGAAATTATTTTTTGATGGGTCCACCAACATAAAGGGCATCGGGATAGGAGCAGTACTCATTTCTGAAACAAGGCAACATTACCCCATTACAGCTCAGCTCTGCTTCTATTGCACCAACAACATGGTAGAATATGAGGCATGTATTTTGGGTTTGAGGTTAGCTGCAGACGTGGGTATCCAAGAAGTCTTAGTCTTGGGAGACTCGGAACTTCTGGTACATCAAATTCAAGGGGATTGAGAAATGCAATATTTGAAGCTCATGCCATACTGGCAATGCTTGCATGGCTTCTGTCAACGTTTCCGATTAATAGAGTTCAGGCAAATCCCAAGAATTCACAATGAGGTTGCTGATGCTTTGGCTACTTTTGCGTCAATGTTACATCATCCAGATAAGTCTTATGTTGATCCATTGTATATCCAAGTCATGACCAACATGCGTACTGTAATGTGGTGGAGGAAGAGGTTGACGGTGAGCCTTGGTTTCACGACATCAAAGAATATATCGGGATGGGTGTCTACCTAGTACAGGACACAAGTGACTAGAAGAGAACAATCCGTCGTCTATCAAGAGGGTTTTTCCTCAGTGGAGGGGAGCTATACAAAAGAATGCCAGACCTTGGGTTGTTGAGGTGCATAGATGCTAGATAGGCCACGGTCATCAGGACCGAGGTACATTTCGGAGTCTGCAGACCGCACATGAGTGGATGCGTTTTGGCAAATAAGATTCTCCAGGTAGGGAATTATTGGCTCACAGTGGAGCGTGACTGTATTAGTTTTGTGCGCAAATGTCATCAATGTCAAGTGCATAGAGACTTGATTCACTCTCCGCCATCTAAATCTCATGCAATGTCTGCACCATGGCCTTTCATTACTTGGGGTATAGATGTCATCGTGCCCATCGAGCCAGCAGCTTCCAATGGAAACATGTTCATCTTGGTTGCTATTGATTATTTTACCAAGTGGGTCGAAGCTAAAACGTTCAAGGCCGTGACTAAGAAAGCCGTAGTTTACTTTGTGCATTCAAATATCATTTGCCGGTTTGGAATCCCAAAGACACTCATCACTGATAATGGAGCGAATCTAAATAGTAATTTGATGAAAGAAGTATGTTAGCAGTTTAAGATTACACATCGCAATTCCACCCCATACCTTCCCAAGGAAAGTAGAGCAGTTGAGGCAGCCAATAAGAATATAAAGAAGATACTTCAAAAAATGGTGGGAAGGGTCCAGGAAATGGCATGAGAAGTTACCCTTCGTACTGTTAGGCTATCGCACTACTGTCTGCACCTCAGAAGGGCAACTCCATATTTGTTAGTATATGGCACAGAAGCTGTAATACCGGAAGAAATTGAAATCTCGTTCTACGGAGAAATTGAAGATGGGGAATGGGTCAAAACCCGTCTGGAGAAATTGAGTTTGATTGATGAGAAAAGATAGTGTGTCACGGCCAGTTGTATCAAAAGAGGATGGTTAGAGCATATAACAAGAAAGTTCTTCCAAGAAGGTTTGAAGTGGGTCAGTTTGTATTGAAACGTATCCTCCCTCGCCAGGCAGTGGCAAAGGGCAAGTTCGCCCCAAATTGGCAAGGGTTGTTCATCGTATCAAGAGTGTTGTCCAATGGGGCATTGTATCTAACAGATGTGGAAGGCAAGTGTGTAGAAATTGCCATCGATTCAGATGCAGTAAAGAGATATTATGTATGATTTTCTTTGTTCAAATCATTGTTTATACTTGGCATGTTGGTTTGTTCTTGACATGTTTTAGAGATCGAAATGACGAAGGCATTTTATTTGTCTGTTTAATCACTTTATCCTTTGCTAACCCTTTTGAGCTTTAATTATTTTCTTTCATACCCCTCTTTCGCAATCAGTAACAAAAGTCAGAAACGCAAGTGTGGAAAGTCAGTGAAAGGAAAAGAAAAGGAATAAATGAAAAGAAAGAGAAATAGAAAAGAAAAGGAGGAAGAAGAAAACAAAAGAAGAGGAAATAAAAAGAGAAAAGAAGAACAAGAAAAGAAAAGAAAAAGAGAAGAAGAAAACAAAAAGAAAAAAAACAAAAGAAAAAATGGAAAGAAAAAAAAAGAAAGAGAGAGAGAGAGAGAGAGAGAGAGAAAGAAAGAGAAAACCCACAAAACAGCAAAACAACAAAAGAAAAATGAACAAAAAGAATAAGGAAAAGAACATGAGAGAAGACCACAAAAACAAGGAATCGACATGAACTACGTTTGACCTAATTCCTTTTTAAAGGATACGTAGGCAGCCTCACAGCTCGGTCATATTCAAATAAAAACTCAAAGTTCTCCAAGCAAGAAACTGGGGCAGAAGATGTAGTTGTTGTAAGAACTTTTATTCCGAAAGCTATAATTTTTGAACCCATCTGAATTATTTTGAGCCTTTAACGCCCTTTCTTTCTAACCTTTTCCAAAAGCCTGCATTACAGTCCAATAAAAAGATCTTCTGATCAGTCTTTAAGAAATACCGTCAAGCAAGAAGAGGTAATTCATACCCTGGGGAAACACTCTAATACAAGCAGGAAATTAATAAAAATGAGAGACTTTTATTGGTGAAAACCCTCACGGGCACCGTAAGGCGACTGGAGTTGAGATAAATAAAAATGAGAGAGTCTTATCGGTGAAAACCCTCACGGGCACCATATGGTGAAGGCAAGGCAAGAAATAAGCAACTTGAAAAGGGATATTGGTGGAAATCTGTCCAGGACACCATAAGTTAAGCAAGGATAGGTTTTGGTTAAAGGGTTTGGGTTTAAAGAAGGTCGCTACAACAAAGCATACAACCGAAGGACGATCATTTGCAAAGACCGAGTCGACTAAGCCGAAGTGCATATCATGACCATGGGAACCAGTTATTCCTCTAAAGATAAGTTTCTCCTCCTTTCCCTCTCAATAGTCACCAAATTTGGAATTCTTTTATTCTATAAAATTCAGAGTCATTGCATCTCATTTTCTTTCGGGCCTTCATTTTTCTTCTAAGATGTGTCAAAATTCATTGTGTTTAAGAAAGCAGGAGAGAAATATGAAAGCTCACTACCAGCTCCCAAATGGCAAGGCACATGCCGGTCCAAACATAAAAAAGGCAACAAAAGTATAAACGGCAAGGGGAAGAATGTCACGCCCCAAATTCGAGGGACATGACCGGCACTCGACCGGGTATCCCCAGTCAAGCGGACCTGGGTGCCTTTCCTATCCCACATGTTACCCCTCATTCTCATTGCCTATAAATCAAGTGAAATAGCCATTTATAGGATATGAACTCTATTAACCGAATATTTTTAAAATCACAATAATAATTTCCATTAGAAAATTCATTTACCATAATAAAGTTATTCCAATTTCTTATACACCATTGCCACACATCAATATTTATCTTTTAAATTACCCTGCCCGACACTATGCATAACCTGTCTACGGAGCATCTAAATACAATTGAAGAATACTATGGAAATGCCGCAAAAAGGCTCCGGCTGTACCTTATACAACATCAAAACAAGATCAGAAAAACAGAAAGTGGCGTGAGCCACATTCGGCCTCGAATGGAAAGGAGCTCGCCGAATCAGCTGACGGAAAGTTATGAGGAGCTACGGCCGGTGGACTGGAGTGCCTGCTATAGATCCACCTAAAATCATAACACGAATGTAGCACCCCCGGCAAAAGGGACGTCAGTACATTTGAATCGTACTGGTATGTATGAACAAACTCTGTCCGAAGTAAACTCAAGCCAAATTTCATAAACAAGTATAGAACTGAACAAAAATAGTACAAGTACAACCAGGAGGCAACAACCAAACATTCCACAACAAATGATTCAGGTAGTCAAACAAAGGGGCAATCAGAGCCCCACAAGTTACAAACTCTCCTGCTGTCTCCTTTCACAATTCCACATTTATCATTTCATGATTCATATTAATATCAATAGTGATATTGGATCACATTTTCCACCCTTATTGTCTCGTCCACCCTTATCACCCCAACCCATACCTTATTTCACCGTGTTGTGGCGCGCAACCCAACCCTGCCTGACAGTTTTCAATTCACAACAAGAAACAGAACAACAACAAGTACAAGGAATCAACCATGGCACATTGTTAAAATAATTCCACAACAAGGGTATTGAAATCCCACAACTAGCAACAACAACTTCCTCATGTTCATAAAAATTGATACACGATTTATATCGTCACAACAATTATTCACAACTAATCACACATATTGTTCCACATTATTCCCATTTCCATTGTTCCACATTGTTCCCATTACTATTGTTCCACATTATTTCCATTTGCATTGTTCCAATTACGTGTTCCACAACATTCATCACAAAATGTTACCACACAATCATACAACACAGAAGCTTCACGATGATTCTCACATGAAGATCAAGTATCAACAATTTTACAACTAGCATAGGGCGATTTCACAAGGATCAGAGTTAGCCATGCATAACTCGATTGAGCTTTCCTTAAGTTACTACAACACTCCAAAAACTCTAGCAATTCCAATCTTCTATGAGACATAATGAAATTAAACATATTAGAAAGATATTCATGAAGCTAGCTCGTCTGAGCATTTTATCAAACACTAGTTGAGCATCTTGACTTCAAATCCCCTTTTTAAGATTTCCTTCATTCCCTAACCCAATCTTTACTAATCTATTTTAAAAAATCTTTCCATAAAACTAAGTTGTACATGCATGCATACACAATACTAAAATACCCAATAATCACACCTCAATAACCCATCTTATACTCTAAACTCGAAATTAGAACCCAGGGCATAGAATCTTACCTATTAGATGAAGAAATAGGGCTTTCACTTGATTATCTTAAAGGAATTAACAAGATATTGTGGATAAATTTTATGGGAGAAACTTTCTCTCTATAAAACCCCTCTCTCTCACTCTAAAAATACGTAGAAAAATGCTTAAAATGAGTTATGGGGTCAAATATAACGATAGGAGGTCATGTTTAGAAGAAAAAAAAATCCCACGATGTCGATTTTGCTATATCAAAACGGACGGACGAACCGACACACGGTCTGTAGAATGCGTTGCAGAATCGATGCTTAAAACTGGGCTTCTCGAGTTCGAAATTCGGCAAAAATGTGGCCGCATAGTGCATTGTGCCATCCAAAATGCGATCGCAGAATTAACTCAGGATATGCATTTCCAGCCTTTTGTAATTTGACCATAACTTTGTGTAGGAAAGCCCAAACGACGAATGGTCAAAACTGTTGGAAATTAGACTCAAATATCTTTCGTTTGATGTTCTATCCACCACATAAAACATCATACATAATTATATTTTTAAGTTTAAAGTGGAGCCTTATGCGAATCCATTTGGAACTTTAACCTATTTCGAAACGTTTCCCATTTGGCATACACCTAGGCTTCCCTTTGGACCTCACATAACTTAACATAAGACTTATACTCACATTTACAAAGTATAATTTATATCCACCATGTTAACAGTATATAAAAGCATTATGATACTACGAAATCCTAAATTTCTTAGGGAAATTTTCTGGGGCCTTACATTTTCCCCCCTTAGGATCATTCATCCTCGAATGAGGAGTAGAGTCTTCCCCAAACAATGTAACATCACACATCTTTTTTCTAACCTACGTCAATTCCTAAAAAATTTTGTCTAACTCCCAAATTTTCAGAAATTTCGGCAGAGTCTCCTTTGTAACAAGGCCTATCTACCTGCCAGAGAACCACTAAATTCGTCTCAACAACACATCTAAAACTATACATAGCACCAAAATGTATATATCCACAATCCTAATCCCAATATTGCTAGCAATACATTATCATAAGGATACCAGAACATGGACTGCACAGTTTTATGTCAAAACACCTATATGGTACATTCCAAGTCAAAACTAACTGGCATTCAATCAAGCGAAAATATTTCCTTCCAGGACACATTCAACTTTCCATATGACATTATTGACTTACAAGCATTGTCATGACACCTTCTCAAAAATAATACCAACTCCTAAACATACATAACAAGGATGACAAATAAACATCTTGCATGAGATAACTATCCATTGACTTTACCTTTTAATAACTTCCACTGTACAATCTACATTTCCTCGGATATTGAAATTCATGGTAACAACATCAACCCACAATTCCCTCACATAGAATCAAACCCTCAAGAATGTCATTTCATAGTAAATAAACAATCATGTGTTCATAATAGTCAGTACCAGCCATTAATGTAATCACAATTGTGTTCATCAATCAAGAATATAATTTCATTTCAATCAACAGTCCATATGAAGTCAAGCCATCATGATTCTTTCTAGTAATGCATCATATAATATATTACCATGATCATATAGTTCGTTCAAACCAATTCATTACCTTCTTAGACATAACATATGGAAACACAAAGTACATGAGAAACAGTTACGAGGGATATCATACTCCTATTGCAACCTAATGTGTAATACAGTCATGTCACCTTTATTATCAACTCACATAACATTTTCATGGACACTCACACTAAACCCTTGATGACCTTTAATAGTTACCCTAAGATTCGATATCATAAACTGGCCATAGAATTACCTATCCAATATATATGTATATATAATCACAATATGAAGCTTTATCTTTGACTTGTCTGAACTTACCATGCCCAATGGATCTAATACAATAAGAAACAACAGAGTTCAAGATCAGGCTGGAGTTATTCAGGAATCCATTAATGCGCTAAGTAGAGTACTTTATGAGGTCATATACTAATAGACACAAGAGGTTACTACTAACAATACTGACATGGTTTATTATTGTGATTACCTCAATTATTACACAAATGAGGCATAAGAGTAAGTAGTACATGGGAAATAGGAGTCATTAAGAAGGAATACTCAAGTACATGAACTACTCATTTTCTAGAGTGTAGGGAAAATTAGTCTATCCATAATAAGAACTCTCGGGCATCTTGAATGTAATATGGGTTTCAAAATACATGAAGTTGAATTACACTCTTAATGTTAACTGACATATGAAATCTATGCCAAAAGCCCACGAGGATGAAAAGAAGTGGAACACTTATGAGATTATCAATCTTCAAATAGCTTAAACCTTCCTAATAATTGATCATATATGCAGGAACTAAAAATACGACCATTTGTCATTCAAATCAACACGTTCATGATATGTGCAAAATATGAATTCATCTAAACCTTTCACGGGTGAAACTCCATTGCTAGGAAATTTTGATATTGGGACAAAATCATGAATTGGTTAGATGGTTCTAATAGTTAACACAATGCTCTGGAGATAAGGAATACAATACTCCTATACAGCCAAAAAGGCGAGATGCCAAGGATAGTATAACTCCCTGCACATGACACTGACATAGTCAAGGATTTCAGAAGTTGAGGGTGTAAAGAAAACCAAACTCAATAAGATAGTGCACAATAACTACCGAAGGTTTGCAAATGTTCATGATGGGATCTCCATAGGTTTTGACTTGAAGAAAGAAAAAGAAGGTGTCATAGTGAAACATAGAGGGCATGTTCCCTCATGGTTATCGTACAAGTGTTTGGTACTAGCACAACGAATTCACTAAATAAGGAATACAAGTAACACATTGTGGAGACATAAAGAGAAAATAATCATTCGTTATGAGTTGGAAATTCTTATGCTATACTAACTTCAAAACTGCAATACAATTCCACATCACAGGCAACTATAATACTAGAAACCAAGTGAGCTACTTACTACGGGATATCTCAAGTGGAAACAAAAATTATGGCGATACAAGATCTTCCTATAATGGGATGCGAGGATCTCAATTTTCAGAAAAACATTATGCACACAGCGATCATTTCAATTGATAGGTACTTGTAGGAAATGTGTTGACGCATACTCTCATGTTACTTAATGGTAAAAAGGTTTTCATGATGTTACTTGCAAGAGAGTGGATTGGCTGTGTAAGCCATATACACAACTGAGTGAAAGAGTGACTTGAGAAGGATCACAAATCTTGAATACTTTGCATGGAACTCGACACCACATGTACGAACTATATGATGGTGCATGAAATGTTTTGTAAATTAGATTCTTTTTAAGAACAAATATATGCAAGGAAAAGGAAGTTATAAGGGTCTAGAAAAAAGTTTAAACAATCACCACATTACCATATATAATGGATCGCATAGTATTCACATAATTTCCATACCTCTAGGCTCCATTTCATAGCCATGTTCAAATATAAATTATACACCTATGCGCTTGATACAATAATAAGGAAATCAAAAGTACGAATAAAACACTTTAAATGATCAACACATTATCAAGTAAAAGAATCATGCCATTTTTACGTATATTAGTCCATCTGCTCTTGGGGCCACAATTATCACAAGCACTAGGCCACATTCCATAACACAGCCTCTTCTTTCCCGCATTTCACATCATTACGGCATATTTCACACCAACATCATAATCTGTTTCATATTCCCTCATGTCACAAGTATCAGCAGGTACGATTTCATTTCGAGTTCTCGACACATTTTCCATACTCTATTTCTCAATATCCTTTGACTTATTTCAACATTTCTATACATAGAGGATTTCACACGGTTTTATTTAATATATGCTACTCCAATTTCAATTTAAGGCCTTCGTATTCCAATACATGATTCATATTCCTTGCACCCATTTTAAGTTGTTAATAATCGCACATTGATTATATTGGAATGCATCTTTCACAAACATTGGGTCACAACACCCATTCATGTAAAGTATCAAATCACATCTAGAATCCTACATTTAGTCTTACCACATTTACGCGGTCACTTACTTCATTTCCAAACATCTTTATACGTTACCAACAACTAGACGCAATCAATCAAATACCTTTGGCACACATAAGAACATTTTGGAGGAATCCACCATAACAACTTTTCTCACAAAATTTGTCATCCAAATATCAATTTAAACTTGACTTGAAGTCTAGAAATTTTAGAACATAGTTCACATTCTTAATATATCCTCATTTACCAAGAATATATATTAGACACATGAAGAAGTACCCCCCAAATATATTTTCGCAACCATAATTCGCTTAACATGACAAAATGAGTACTGCATCAATTATATTTTGAACCTGCAACATTTACGCGGGCTCCATGGAAGCTTCATTTCTAAGAGACAGGGTTTTAGCCATACACACAGATATATACAACATGATCTGGTGGTGTAGTAACATTAGTAGGAACAAGGGAACTCCTCTTAACAACAAGTTCTACCAATCCCTCCAAGGCTCAAAATATTCCTCTAACAAGTCCTTAGGTACTCCACTTTGACTCAATGGTGGGATCAATCCCTCCTTACAAGCTTCAAATTCGCGGATTATGGTATTAAAATTACCAATCTTGAGAATAAGACTTAGAGAGGAAATTAACTCCTTATCTTGAGCTATATCACACGACCTGGATTATCAAAGAATGGTGAAATTCTTAAATGTCCAAATAGCCTCCAACTTATAGATGTGGTCGACAACACACTGATAAGAAGGAATCTACCAGACACGGCTCCGAGGCATCCTAGGACACATTAAAACGTTAGGCTCTGATACCAAGTTTGTCACGCCCAAAATTTGAAGGACATGACCGGCACTCGACCGGGTATCGCCAGTCAAGCGGACCTGGGTGCCTTTCCCACGTGTTACCCCTCATTCTCATTATCTAATAATCATGTGAAATAGCCATTATAGGATATGAAATCTATTAATTGAATTTTTAAACATCACAATATTAATTTCCATTAGCAAATTCAATTACCATAATAAAGGTATTCCAATTTTTTTATACACCATTGCCGCACATAAATATTTATATTTTAAATTACCATGCCCGACACTACACACAACCTGTCTACGGAGCCTCTTAATAAAATTGAAAACTATTATGGAAATGATGGCAACAAGGCTCCGGCTGTACCTTATACAACATCAAAACAAGATCAGAAAAATAGAAAGTGGCGTGAGCCACATAGGGCTCGAATGGAAAAGGGCTCGCCGAATCAGCTGATGGAAAGTGATGAGGAGCTACGGTCGGTGGACTGGAGTGCCTGCTATGGATCCACCAACAATCATAACACGAATGTAGCTCCTCCGGCTAAAGGGACGTCAGTACATTTGAACTATACTAGTATGTATGAACAAACTTTGTCCCAAGTAAACTCAAGACAAATTCCATAAACAAGTATAGAATTGAACAACAATAGTACAAGTACAACCAGGAAGCAACAACTAAACATTCCACAACAAATGATTCAAGTATTCAAACAAAGGGGCAATCAGTGCCCAACAGGCTACAAACTCTCCTGCTTTCCCCTTTCACAATTCCACATTTATCATTTCCTGATTCATATTCATATCAATAGGGATATTGGATCACAGTTTCCACCCTTATTGCCTCGTCCACACTTATTACCTCGGCCACCCTTATCACCCCAACCCACACCTTATTTCACCGTGTTGCAACACGCAACCTGACCCCTCCTGACAGTTTTCAATTCACAACAACAAACAGCACAACAACAAGTACAAGGAATCAACCATGGCACATTGTTAAAATAATTCCACAACAAGGGTATTGAAATCCCACAACTAGCAACAACAATTTCCTCATGTTCATCAAAATTGATACACGAGTTATATCATCACAACAGTTATTCACAACTAATCACACATATTGTTCACAATATTTCCATTTCCATTGTTCCACATTATTCCCATTTCCATTGTTCCAAATTGTTCCCATTACTATTGTTCCACATTATTTCCATTTGCATTGTTCAAATTACGTGTTCCACAACATTCATCACAAAATGTTACCACACAATCATACAACACAGAAGCTTCACGATGATTCTCACATGAAGATCAAGTAGCAACAATTTTACAACTAGCATAGGGAGATTTCACAAGGATCAGAGTTAGCCATGCAGAACTCGATTGAGCTTTTCTTAAGTTACTACAACACTCCAAAAACTCTAGCAATTCCAATCTTCTATGAGACATAACGAAATTAAATATATTAGAAAGATATTCATGTAACTAGCTCGTTTGAGCATTTTATCAAACACTAGTTGAGCATCTTGACTTCAAATCCCCTTTTTAAGATTTCCTTCATTCGCTAACCCAATCATTACTAATTTATGTTAAACGATCTTCCCATAAACCTAAGTTGTACATGCATGCATACACAATACTAAAATACCCAAGAATCACACCTCCATAACCCATCTTATACTCTAATCTTAAAATTAGAACCTAGGGCATAGAATCTTACTTTTTAGATGAAGAACTAGGGATTTCACTTGATTATCTTCAAGGAATTAACAAGATATTGTGGAGAAATTTGATGGGAGAAAATTTCCCTCTCTAAAACCCCTCTCTCTCACTCTAAAAATACTCAGAAAAATGCTTAAAATGAGTTATGGGGTCAAATATAACGATAGGGGGTCTGGTTTAGAAAATAAGAAAAATATCCCACGATGTCGATTTTGCTATAGCAGAACGAACCGCAGAATCGACATGTGGTCCGCAGAATGCATTGCAGAATCGAAGCCTAAAAATGGGCTTCTCAGGTTCAAAAAGCGGCTAAAATTCGACCGTAGAGTGCATTCTGCTATCCAAAATGCGATCGCAGAATTGACTCACGATATCAATTTCTAGCCTTTGGTAATTTGACCATAACCTTATGTAGGGAACGGTCGGAAGCATTGGAAACTAGAGTCACGGTTATTTCAGTTGATATGCTATTCACCATATAAATCATTATACATAATTATATATTATAGTTTAAAGTGGAGCCTTGTGCGAATCCATTTGGAATTTTGGCCTATTTCAAAAATTTTCCCATTTGGCATACACCTAGGCTTCCCTTTGGACCTCACATCACTTACCATAAGACTTATATGAGTATTTACAAAGTCTAATTTATGTCCACCATGTTAATAGTATATAAAAGCATAATGACACTACAAAATCCTAAATTACTTAGCAAAATTTTTCAATGAAATTTTCATTAGTAAACAGACTCGGTAATTTCTAGAAGAATGTAAGGATTCTGGCAAAAGGGTCAGTAGTATAACATAATAATGGGGGGAACAGAGCAGTCGGTTCATGTATGAGCCATAGGGTTCAGGGGTCAGCCGAGAAAATTAGGCGACCCATCATCAATACGGAAATTGGACACAACAGAACATGAAAGTGGGGAGGCCATTTGCAGCAAGAATGCCACAAGCTAACCACCACTTTTTCAAACAAACAAGATTTTGTTTGAATGGAACAGGGGCATAAAATTCTGGAACATCCTCGGGAAGTCCCCCACAAGGGAATGCAAGCACATGGCAGGAATGATTAAGAACCTCAGGAACCTCCTGGGAAATGGGATTCAGTTGAAATTCAAAAGGGAGCATGATCTGGCACAAGAGGCATTTAACTAGAAATTCCTAGCAGAAACAACTGAGTGTCAAAAGGGGCATTTAATTGGAAAATTCTCAGTACCCTCCTGGAAAATGGGACTTATTTAAAGGATTTGAGATAAATAGGAATAGAAAAGAGCATAAAGTAACTTGCATGTAGAAATAGGATTCAATTAAGTGTTGTCAGGACCCTCCTGGGAAACAGGACTAGGTTTAAAACTCAAACAAGCATGGGTAACATGGTAAGGCACAAAGATTTCTCCAACAAGAGTCGTAAGGACCTTCCTGGATAATGGGACTTAAATTTTAATAGGTTGTGGGGACCCTACAGGTGATGTGATATAATTCTAAACACTAATCCCCAAGAAGATGATATATGGATCAAAAATTGGTCATAATTAAGAATTGTCAGGACCCTCCTGGATAATAGAATATAGCCTCAACTACTGGCCCCCAACAGATAACTTGGATAACAAGACACATTAGAAGTAGTACCTTGGGAGAATTTAGCCTAATCTTAGAGTTTCCATTAATCAAGAGTTGTCAGGACCCTCCCAGATAATGGGATTTAGTTCTTAGAGGTACTTGGTAACTGCATTTTGTTAACACTCACAGATGCGCCCAACACAAACTGGGGCAGAAAAATTTCTTTTGCTTTGTTTGTTTTGTTGTAATCAGGTTTAAAGGCAGCAGTTCCAAGGAATACTTTTCAAGTTTTTGTAATCAAGCGCCAACCTGGAAAACAAGGAAATACTTTTCAAGTTTCATATTTTGGTAATCAGGCACCCACCTGGAGAACAAGTTAATACTTTTTATGTTTCAAGTTTTTGTAATCAGGCGCCCACCTGGAGAAAAAGGGAATACTTTTCAAGATTCAAGATTTGGTAATCAGGCGCCCACCTGAAGAACAAGCGAATACTTTTCAACTCTTCAAGTTTTTGTAATCAGGCGCACACCTGGAGTACAATGGAATACTTTTCAAGTTTCAAGTTTTGGTAATCAGGCGCCCACCTGGAGAACAAGGGAATACATTTCAAGTTTCAAGTTTTGGTAATCAGGCGCCCACCTAGGGAACAAGGGAATACTTTTCAAGTTCCAATTTTTTGGTAATCAGGCGCCCACCTGGAGAACAAGGGAATAGTTTTCAGGTTTCATGTTTTGGTAATCAGGCGCCCACCTGGAGAACAAGGAAATACATTTCAAGTTTCAAGTTTTAGTAATCAGGTGCTCACCTGGAGAACAAGGGAATACTTTTCAAGTTTCAAGTTTTGGTAATCATGCAATGCATTTCAAGTTTCAAGTTTTGGTAATCAGGCGCCCACCTGGAGAACAAGGGAATACAATTCAAATTTTGAGTTTTGGTAATCAGGTGACCGCCTGCAGAACAAGGGAATACATTTCAATTTCGAGTGTTTGTATTCAGCCACCCATCTAGATAACAAGGGAATAAAATTCGAGTCCATCAACACGTCATCAACATGGAGGAAGAAATACAACTCAGCAAGCCAACAAGGGTCGATAGCAAGTTTGAGGACATAAATAGGTTCTTTTGTAATCCACAGGTCATTGATTAGTCTAGATTCTTTTATTTTTTCATGGTGTAATAAAGGGAGATTAGCAAGCACTAGCACCAACAGCAACAACAGTGAGATCACAACTTCGGTTGTCCCAGCTACCAAACACTCCTGAACTACACTGACCTGATTCCTCTTCTGCCGAGGGTATGTAGGCAACCTGTGAAGCAGGGTGCGGTCAAGCTTTTCCAAAATGATTCTCATAGAGTATTCAAACGGGAAAAAAATTCTCATATCCACTCACTTCTCTTTGCATGAAAACTTTTCGTGTTTCCGGGCAAAGAGGGGCAGCTGTGAGCATGTGATTTTTTCCCTATATGAATTACTCCCATAAAATTCAAAATACAATAATTTCTTTTGTTAATTGTAATTTTGTGGATTTTTGTGGCATTATTTGTTAATTGTTGCATTTGTTTTCTCATTTTATTTAATGAAAAATACAAAAATATATGTTGCATATGCATTTAAGAGTCAATTTTCCATTTTGAAGTTAATTAGTGATTAGGCTATTTTTATAATGCGGAAAACAACAAAAATGGTCATCTTGCACCCTCTAATTTTAATCATTGTGTTTTGAGTTAGTTTTGTTTTATTATTATTAATTATGGTATTTTGTTAATATAATCTGGGTTTAATTAATTTAATTCAGAATTTTAGGTTTAATAAGAAATTATTTTTTTTAAACAAATAAAAGAAAACCAAGTAGTTGGGTTCCTAATTTTAAAACTAAATTTGGGCCAAAAACCACCCTAAGTCCAATTAATACTTGCCCCAACAAGCTCATACCAATCCCATACTCGATCCGCCTCCCATCAAAGCTCAAAATGACGTTGTTTTTGTAATAGCTAATTAGAGCCGTGTATTTCTTTTAATCGGACGGTATTGGAATTGTGTAGTATTTCACATATGAGTGTCAAAACACCCCATCCCATAGAAGACCTCATACCTTGTCTCTCCAATCTCTCACAGAAAACCCTAACTCCGTTGCCTGGAAATCGCCTCCGCCGGCGGCAGTGTCCCAAGCCCCACAAAAATAATACCATCTCCTCTCCTCAATTTCCTTTATTCAAATCCATGAGTGCTTTCCCTTGAATCCTTCCCCATCATCCCAAATATTAGCCGAAAGTTTTGACTCCATTGGAGACTCTTGTGGTCTGAGAACACATCCACATGGACTCCATTGAAGCATATGCTATAACCTTCTAATGTTGCATCAACACACACCCCAAACCGACCTTGGAGGCATCGCAATAAAACACAAATCCTTTTGTGCCTTCTGGCAAGGTCAATATCGGTGCCGAGGTCAACCTCGACTTCAATTCCTGAAAAGTTTTCTCACATGCTTTAGTCCATTGGAACATAATTGCTTTCTTCGTCAACTTAGTCAATGGGGAGGCGAGGGTAGAGAATCCGTCCACAAACCTCTGATAATACCCTGCTCAACCCAAGAAGCTACGAATCTACTTCTAGGTCGTGGGTCTAGGACAATCTTTCACTACTGTAATCTTCTGGGGATCCACCTGAATGCCTTCATTGTAAACAACATGACCCAAAAAGGTAATGGACTCCAACCAATTTTCATATTTCAAAAATTTAACATACAACTGGTGCTGATGAAGAGTCCAAAGAACTGCCCTGAGGTGATCGGCATAATCCTCCCGGCTCCGTGAATAAACATGGATGTCATCAATAAAAACAATCACGAAGGAGTCTAGAAATGGTTTGAAGACCTGATTCATAAGATCCATGAAAGCCGCCAGGTTGTTGGTTAGCCCAAAAGACATGACCACGAATTCAAAGTGACCACAGTGAGTTCTGAAAGCGGTCTTAGGAATATCCTGCTCTCTGATCCTCAATTGGTGAACCTAGACCGTAGATCAATTTTGGAGAAGAACCTTGCACCTTCCAATTGGTCGAACAAATCATCTATCCAAGCAAAGTATATTTTTTCTGGATGGTGACTTTGTTAAGCTACCGATAATCAATACACATCCTAAGCGACCCATCCTTCTTTCTGATAAAAAGAACAGGAGCACCCCATGGTGACACACTTGACTGAATGAGCACCCCATGGTGACACACTCGACCGAATGAACCTTTTTCTAATAAATCCTTCAGATTCTCCTTTAATTCCCCTAACTCCGCTAGCGCTATTCTGTATGGTGGAATATATACTGGCTGCGTATCTAGAAATACATCAATCGCGAAATCAATCTCCCTATCTGGTATAATCCCTGGAAGCTTGTCCGAAAACACTTTAAGAAACTCATTCACGACTGCCATGGACTCGGGGACAGACACTTCTGAAGTAGTGTTCGCCACCCGGACTAAATGATTGATACACCCCTTCTTAATCATCTTCGAAGCCTTAAGGTAAGAAATAAACCTACCCTTTGGTACCATACTATTTACCGTCTACTCAATAACCGGCATATTAGGGAACCCGAGTCTCATGACTCTTGTTCGGCAGTCAAGTTTAGCAAAGCACAAATAAAGCCAATCCATTCCCATAATCACATCAAAATCGACCATTCCAAGCTTGATAAGATTGGCCATGGTAACACGACCACATACCGTGACAATACAATTACTATAGAATCACCCACCAGAGTTGATCGTGTTTTATCCCAAAACCTGAAGCAATGAGGGGGTGACATAGGACAAAGAGGACCCCAAATTAATAAGAGCATTACAATCAATGGCCTGAACAGATAAGATACATGTAACAATATGTAGATAAGCCTCTGCACTCTGGCGACCACTCAAAGATTAAAACCGGCTGGGTACATCTCTACCACGAGCTCCATCCCTAACTACACCACGCCCTGCTGTAGCGGGAGGATGCACAAATGATGTGGCAGATGAGTAACCGAATGACTGAAAAAATCCCCTACCCATTCCCTAACTGGGCACACGATAGTCCTGCTAGATATGACCTCTCACCCTACATTTATAGCACACCAGGATATCCAAATAACATGTCTCGAAATGGAATCTCCCACCCTCCTCTGTTGCTGAAATTTCCCTCCTAGATGACGAGATTGTTAGGGTCTCGCACTGTTTGAACCTGGTCTCAAGTGATTACTATGCTGATAATTGTATACGGATGGAAATGCGCTCGCTGAAGACTGAGCATTGACTAGGATGGCCCTGATGGCCCTCTCCCCTTTACTGGTCTCCCAGAGTGACCCACTGATCGAGCCATACTGCTACTCTATCTTTCCTCCTCTATCTTCAACTTTCTAGCCTTTGTGGCCTGGGCGAATACCACAATACTTCCATAATTCATATTCAAGTGTAAGGCCACTGTAGAAGCCTCATTCACCACCAAAGGACTAAGACCCTGAACGAATCACCGAACTTGAGCATCCATGGTCGACACTAACTGAGGAGCATACTTAGAGAACCTCACAAACTCCATGTGGTACTCCCAAATAGTAATACTGACGTGCTTGAGGACCTTAAACTCAGTGGCACGGGTTTCAAAAGTCTCGGCAGGAAAATGGTGGCCCATAAATGCTTCTACAAACTCATCAAATCTAGCCGAAGGACGTTTCTCCCCAAGGGAATCCTCCTACGTCTTGAACCACGAATACGCTGCTCCCCTCAGCCTGTATGAAGCAAACTCAATTCGCTCCGTCGTTGTAGCCCATATCACTAGAAGGGTCTTACACATTTCATCAAGGAAATCCTGCGAATCGCCCTCTTGGTATGTGGCTGTGATCTCTAGAGGGGCCAACTGCAGACAATGGTTGACCCTGGAGCTAGCGGAATCTCCCTGTCCGCCGGAGGACGTAGGGGCATCATGAGATCTCTGGGCCTGAGCGGCCACTAACAGGGTCAAAATATGGATGGCTTCTCTAAGGTCCCCATCAAAAACTCAGGATCAGATGCTGGAACTTTATCAAGATTAGGAATAATGGCAAGAGGGATGGTAGCACCCTGTGCCGCAGCAGGAATATGAACAGTTTGATCTGGGATAGATGGGCTAGGTAGATTCAAGATCGGGGACTCTCTCTGACCCATGGTATCAGGTAAATGGTTCATAGCCACACTTGGGGTGGCATTGGCCCCAAGGCCGAATCTAGCTCCTTCTAAGGTGCCATTACTGAAAAGTTTGGAACAAAGCACGAGTTAGACATAAATACTTTCACTTTTCACTTCACCGTACAATATATAATAAGAAAGAGAAGGGTAATTTCCTAAATGTTTATGTAGCACCCTACTTATAAATGTGGTCGGCAACACACCGATAAGAAGGGCTATACTAGACATGGCTCTGAGACATCCTAGGACTCTTTTAAAACCTTAGGCTCTATACCAAGTTTGTCACGCCCCAAACCCAAGAGACACGACCGGCGCTCGACCGGGTAGCCCCAGTCAGGCGGACCTAGGTGCCTTTCCTATCTCATGTGTTACCCCATGATCTAAATACTCATTATTCAAGTGAAACAACCATTTATGATTTAAGACATTCATACAAGACATAATAACATACATGCTTACTTTACGTGACCTACGAGTTACACTGCCTGAATACATAAGTACATAACCAACATTTCCTGTCTACGGAGCCTCTAGGGATACAAATGAGTTTTTTAATACTTGCCAGTAAGAAGGCTCCGGCTATACCTTACACAAATACAAAAATAAAACTCCGGGATGGAAAGATGGTGTGAGCCACACAGCATCCCAAGATGAAAGGGGATCACCAATACTGCTGAGGGAAAGTGGAGGAGGTTCTAGTGTCAGTGGACTGGAGTACCTGCTATAGAACTACCTACAATCATAACAACAATGTAGCGTCCCTGGCAAAAGGAACGTCAGTACATTTGAATTGTACTAGTATGTATGAACAAACTTTATCCTAAGTAAAATCTATCATACACAGATAACGAACAATAATAGAATCAACAATCAATGCAGATGAATGGAACAACTAAGGCCAAACAAATTTCACAATCTCTTCGTTTCTCTTTTCAACATCGTTTCATCATATCAATGATTTCACAAACTTTCTTTGATAATGATAATGATCACATTCCATCCTTATTACCTAGGCCACCCTTATTACCTTGTCCACCCTTATTACCTCGGCAACCTTTATCACCCCAACCCAAATTTTATCATTTTGTGTTGCGGTGTACAACCCGATCCCACAGGACAATCACATTTCACACAACAACAATAGTTCACAGTTCAATCACATGGCTTCAAGCCATCCAGAATATCATTTCACAACAACAATAACAATTCACAAAGAGTTTTCATTAACATCAGTACCATTTCCATCATATCCAACAACTCGTATACAATTCAAGTCACAACGATAATTTCCCACGACAATCCATACATGATATTACCATAGTTGTTTCAATTGCATAAATTACGACTTCTTTCCATTATTTATTACACAACCCTTACCACATAAACACATTCACACACACACACACACTTGGTTCGTTGCCATTTATTAAACACATCATATGAGAACGTTTAACTAACAAGGCATATTAATCACAAGAATTCATGAAATATGCCTTCTCGCCTTAACACTTGTGAAACAAACAAAATTCACAAATAGTCCACATAAGTAACACATACCAATTACTCGTACACCAAACATGGTGACTTTACAAAGGTTAAAGTTAGCCGTACATACCTGGAGTCGAATTCCCTTTTTAACTCCTACTCCTAATTCACCAAACCGCCAAGTACCGTCAATGTAGTTCACAAGCTATTACATATATCTTAGAATTGAAATTCACAAATACAACCTAAAATCACTTAGGTTATCAAACCATCCTTTTTGCAGATCTTTACTGCTACCCGATTCCTCTTACTAGATTTTAGGTATTAAAGAACATGCATGCATGGTTCAACTTATATTTTCAAGAATCTATTCATGAGAATCCCCCTTTTTGTTTAAATCTGAAAACCAACGAAAAAGGGTTAGGGATTTTAACTACAAGAACGAAGATGAAGATAATTACTCGAACTTTCCAGGCCAGGGTGACTTTGAAAATCAAATTGATATGGCTGAGACTTTCTCTCTCAAGAATCTTCTCTTCCATCTCTCTAGCTTGGTTTAGAAAATGGATTAAAATGAGGGCTTGGGGTGTTTTATTGCAGAAGGGGTCGCGTTGAAAAATTAGAAAAATAGGAGCCACGACGTTGAATGCGGCCAGGAATGCGATCTTATTCCTGACATGTGGTTCGTAGACTGGTCGCAGAATAGCCTTAAAAATAGGCAAAACATAAAATACAATGTACAGGTATGCGGTCGGCATACACGTTATCCGATCACATAGTGCATCACATAACCTCCCTCACCAAAAGTTAAGTGGCAATAATGCGATAACTATGCGGTCTGCATAACTAAAATGCGAACGCATTTTGGACCGCATAGTTTTCCTCCAATTGGGCAATGGCCTGCCCAGGTATGCGACCATTATGTGGTCTGCATACACGTTATGCAGTCGCATAGTGCGTCGCATAATGCTCAATTTCTAGAAAATTTTATCTTTCAAATTCCGTGGTGTTTTTCACTCAAAAAAGTCCAACCTGACATTGTGTTAGGCAAGAAATTTTACGGGTATTTACACTACGTCACGTCTGTTCGATGCCGAGGATAGTGAGGATGAGGTCGATGGGCCATAGTCCCCTAGGGGACGTAGAACTCCTTTTTCTGACTCTGTATATAGTACTTCCAAAGTACGTTGTAAATGGAGCTTGTATTTTCTTGCATATATGTATAAAAGGAAACCTCGTGGTTTTATTTCTCATGCATTTCTTTTTGCCTTGATTTTAGCCTGATAAACTGGCCTTCGAGTTAAAAGGAACCCTTAGATTCATAGTAAATGCCCTGGGCTCATTAGTCTGGCCTGTAGGCTCTTATGCGCTTTGGTCGGTACGACCTTTTAGCATAAGTCGTTGTTTGAGCTCTTATGCCTTTGCTTTGTAATATTTAGTTAACTATTTTTTGTTTATTCACCAAGTTGGGTTTCGACTCTAGCTCATTCAAGCTCAAGTATTTATATATAAAGCTAGCCCTTAGGCTCTTAGGCGTGGCTCTTACGCTTTAGGTCGGTACGATCTTTTGTGTTAGTTGGCATCAGTGGCTATTATGTTTTAGGTTGGTACGTCCTTTTGTGTTAGTTGGCGTCAATGGCTCTTACGCTTTGGGTCAATGCGACCTCTAATATAGGCTTTATTTTTCCCTCATTAAGGACTTTTTGAAATTGTGTTTTCCGGACTCTTTGAGAGTTTGACAAAAACTTTTATTGTGAGTCATTATATTATGATGATCGAGCACCCGGGAGGTTTGGCTCGGTGGCTAAGTATCTAAAAGCATGTACTTAGGAGCTGATGGTCAAAGCTCTTTTTTCTATGTCGGGGGTAGTCTGTTTAACCGGTTCTATTTGAAGTATATACGAAGTAATTGAAGGCATATGGTTTGGTCGTGAAGGATAGGTGTCCCTGAGTAGCGTTACTTTGGGTGGTATAGCCTCATAACCATAGTCACTTGTGTTTGCCGGAGCCTTTCAGTTCTTGAGTGAAGTATTTCCGCCGTCTATTGATGTGCCAGAGAATTTCGGATCATTTAATATCAATTCCTTAGATCTTAAGTTGTTTTAAATGCAATTATCTCTTATACTTATGTAATTTTAATGGTTTGCAATGCATGAGGTTTAAGGGCCCAAGAACATGGAAATAAAATCAAAAAGCTGTAAAAGGACAAGATAATGGAAAAATTGCTATTGTAGATGCAACAATGCAGACCGCAAACCCAACATGCGAGCCGCATATTTCCCAAAGGAACTGCATATCCAAACAGCTTGTTGGCCAAATTCAGGCGCAACAAATTCAGTCCAGTATACGACCGCATAATAGGTTTGTGGATCGAATAATGGATCGCAAACTCTCTGTGGATATGCTAAAGCTGGAAATATGCTGACATTATGCGGTTGCAAATTAACAATGCAGACTGCATAACAAAGATGCAACGACCACCTGCAAAATAGGGTTCGAAGATGCAAGGGCTTTGAAGAAAATGTGGACCGCATGTCTTTTATGCGATAGATATGTAGTCGCATAATTGACCTGGAAGGGCATTTTTGTCTGAAATTGGTCCCGAATTTTAGACCGCTATAAATAAAATCATTTGCATATCTGTATGACCTTCCATTAGAAATATATTATATTAACAACAATAACATTACATTTTATTGAATGGGACACAACCTTCGTTTAATTAATCTAATTATTTACACACTTACCGTTACAATTGATTATCTCTTCAAATCACAATCATATCTTGCTCTTGTTATAATTAACGGAATAGAATTACGACCTAAGTCAAGTAGCACACTACTCGAGCAACCTTTTTTTCGCCTGTTTCCTATGAGATTCATCTCCAACCATGTTGGGTTATTATATTTTACACCGACAGCCTTACACTACTTAATTAATGTGTTATTTGAGCGTATCAAACTTTGGCGCCATTGCCGATTATATAGTGTATGCTTTATTTTACATTTTATTCTATTCCATCACACTTTGCTTGTTTGCTTTGTGTTGATAGTAAACATGATAGAATGAAGAAGAATTGGATGAAGAAATGGAAGAAAATTCTTTTGCGGACCTAGATGAGTTCTTTGAGAATACAAATGATATTGTACCTTTGGTTGTTGGTGCTGCAACTTCAAGCTGGAACATCATTTAAACCTAATGCTCAAAGAAGTGGGGTTTTTCAGGAATTCCACTGATGATGATCCGACATAATATCTTAGAAACTTCTCAGGCAAGTGTGTGTGTGATGCATAAGAAGAATGACGTCTCAGATGATGCCCAAAGTTGAGGGTGTTCAAGTACTCACTAGCTGGGGATGAAAGGAAATGGCTTTAAAATATTCCACCAAACTCCATTCATTCTTGTCCTGAACTTGTCCAAGCATTCTTAGCTAAATGGTTCCCACAAAGTAAGAAATTCGAGCTTTGGGATAAAATTTTCTTTTTCCAAGCAAGTATCGGGAGAACATCTATATGAGGCATGAGATCGATTCAAGTTATATTTGGTGAGTTCTTCCGATCATTGTTTTTTGGATTTTATCTTGTAGGAGAAATTCTACATGGGTTTCTATCTGATAAACTAATCAATAGACAAGGATGCAGATGATGGATCTTTTATGGAGAAGACATTCACAAGGATCACACAGATCCTTGATAAAATGGCACAACATAATCAATCTTGGCACTCCTAGGACACCATAGTTGGAATTGCATATGATTCTCTCTCCTTCACAAACATGATTAAGGCGAATCAAGGGAGAGATCAAGTAATCGCAGGGCTTGCTACCATTGTTATTGTTTTGAAAAAATGTTCATAGAAATCCAAACGAAGAAGGTAAATGTGGTGGAAGATGTGCAACTAATATCAAATGAAAGATTTTGAGGAAGAAAACTATGTCAACAACTCTCAAGGAGGATATGAAAGGCAACAATACCAAGGTCAAGGACAATAAAATCAATGGAGGCCCAAACCACAAGAGCAAGGCAACTAGCATTGGTGAAATGTCCAAGGTAGCTCAAATCAAGGAAATTTGAATAACAACAAATACAACTTCTCAAATCGGAGTTCATACCCTTGTGTTCCACCAATGGGTCAATAGTCAAATCAAGGTTCCTGAAGTGGTTCCAAGTTGGAAAGCATGCTTGAATGGGTATTGAAAAATCAAGAGAGGTCCGACAATTCTATGAGGAATATGATCGAGATTTTGGGTTCTCATACCATGTCAATTTAAAATTGGGGATGCAAATGAGAGATCTTCCAAGTGACAGAATTGCTAACCCAAAGGGTAGTTGGAGTGGTCCAACTTCTCATTGCATGGAAATTATTACTCGGAGTAGACAGGTACTTCAAGGAGAGAATGAACTAGTGGTTGAAGTGGAAGAGCCCGAACAAGAGGTTGATGCACAAGTTTAAGAGCTAATTGTTATTGCAATAAAAAGGGTTCTGAAAGAGATGAAAGTGTAAGAAGTAAACCTGGAAGAGGTAAAGGAAAAGGTAAAAGAGACAACAGAAACTCTACCACTTATTTTTAGACCTCCTCCTCCATTAACTCAAAGACTTGCTAGAAAGGTTGATGATAGCAAACTCGAAAATTCTATGACATTCTCAATCAATTATCGGTGAATATTCCATTTGTGGAATCATTTCAAAAGATGCCAGGTTTTGCTAAAAATTTTAAAGATTCTATTACCAAGAAGAGAACCATCAAGACTGAAATAGTGAATGTGACTCACCAGGTTAGTTCCTTCATTGCAATCTCTACCGTTCAAAAGAAAGAAGACCCAGGAGCTTTCACTATTCCATGTACTATTGGGGCGCATGATTTTGCAAGAGCGCTTTGTGTTAATGGAGCTAGCATCAACTTAATTCCTCTTTCCATTTACAAGAAAGCATGGTTAGGTATGCCAAGGGCCACAATTATAAGATTGCAAATGGCCGATAGTTGCATAAAGAGACCAGTGGGAATTGTCGCTGATGTGCTTGTAAAACTGGGAAAGTTTCATTTACCCACCGATTTCATAATCCTTGATTGTGCAGTTGACAAAGAGATCTATATCATCTTGGGAAGACCATTCCTTGCCACAGGAAGAACACTAATGGATTTAGAACAAAATGAGATCAAATTCGGTGTGAATGAGGAAGAGGTTATATTCCAAAAAGAAAAGGTATGAAACTACCACATGAATATGAAAGCATCTTGGTGATCGATGTCGTTGATGAAGTTGAATATATTGTTGAAATAAAGATGGAAGAACAATTCTTCGGTGAGGCATTGGAATCTATTTTGGTAAACTTCAACGGTGAAGATATGGAGGGGTATATGGAATCTATCAATGCACTGGAAGGGCTTGGGTCATATTCTAATGCTCCAAAGAAGCTCTCTCTCGACTTAGAGAATAGGGATACTCCTCCCACAAAACCTTCAATTATCGAACCACCACAGCTAGAGCTCAATCCACTTCCACCACTCTTGAGGTATAAATTTCTGAGCTCAAGCGATAATGTACCGGTAATTGTTTCTTCTTTGTTGAATGATGTGTAGATAGAGAAAATGTTAAATGTCCTAAAGGAGTATAGGAAAGCTATTGGATGGGCACTTGCAGACATTCTAGGGATTCCTGCTGGAATTTGCAAACACAAGATCCAATTGGAGAATGAGAGTAATCCAAGTATGGAGGATCAATGAATGTTAAAACCTTCCATGCAAGAAGTGGTTTAGAATGAAATAATCAACTGATCGGATGCCGAGGCAGTCTACCCTATAGCCCATAGTTCTTGGGTGACCCCGTTGCAATGTATGTCGAAAAAGGGAGGCATGAAAGTGATTGAAAATGATAAAAACGAGCTCATCCCAACAAGAACAGTTATAGGATGGAGGGTGTGTATGGATTATCGGAAGCTAAACAATGCTATATGCAAGGACCATTTCGCTATTCCTTTTATTGATCAAATGCTCGATCGGCTAGCCGGAAGGTCATTGTATCGCTTCTTGGATGGATACTCCGGCCACAATCAAATCAACATTGCATTAGAAGATCAGGAAAAGACAACATTCACTTGTCCATATGGGACATCTGCATTTAGCCGAATGCCATTTGGGCTATGCAATGCTCCGGCCACTTTCCGAAGGTGTATGGTGTTAATATTCAATGATGTTGTGGAAGATTTATTAGAGGTATTTATGGATGATTCTCGGTCATGGGTGATTCATTTGAGCATTGTCTAGACAACCTTAGCCGATCGAGGGGATTGTTTTGGGCCACAAAATTTCTAAGCATGGTATAGACGTTGATCGGGCAAAGATCGAGATAATTTCCAAACTTCCTCTATCTACTTTTGCTAAAGATATCCGAAGTTTCTTTGGACATGCCGGATTCTATAGGCGTTTCATCAAGGATTTTCCCAAAATTTCAAATCCCATGTGCAAACTCCTCGAGAAAGATGCAAAATTTGTGTTTGACGAGAAGTGCCTCAAAGCCTTTGAGGAATTAAAACAAAAGCTCACCACGTCACCTATTATTGTCACACCTTATTGGTCTCTTCCATTTCGAACTCATGTGTGGTTCAAGTGGTGTAGCTATTGGGGCAATGCTTGGCAAATGTAATTACAAGGTTCTCCATCCGGTTTATTATTCAAGAAAGAAAGTCAGTGGAATGGAAATGAACAATATGGTGACCGAGCAAGAACTTCTTGCCGTTGTCTATGCCTTTGAGAAATAATGGGCTTATTTATTGGGATCGAAGATGATAGTTTAAACATACCATACTACTCTTCGCTATCTCATGGCAAAGAAGCATGCAAAGCCTAGGTTGATTCAGTGGGCCCTATTGTTGTAAGAATTTTACTTCGAAGACAAAGATCGAAAAGGGATGAAAAATCTAGTAGCGGATCATTTATCAAGGCTTGAAGAGGCAGGGAAACCAAAGAAAGATCTTTAAATCAAGGATGCTTCCCCAGATAAACACATATTGGCATTATCTAAAACTTTTGATCCTTGGTATGCTAATATTGCTAACTACTTGGTTAGCGACCTTATTCTGAACTGATTGGAAGCTTATAAGAAGAAGAAGTTTTTATGAGATAGCCGACAATACTATTGGGAAGAACCATTTTTGTTCTGTTTTTATGTTGAAAGAATCATCAAAAGGTGTGTTCTAGAAGAGGAGATTATACAAATTCTAAAGGCATGCCATGACTCGCCAATCGGGGGTCACCATGGGGGCAATAAAATGACGGCAAAGGTGCTTGAGTGTGGTTATTATTGGAAGACAATTTATCATGTTGCCAATCAAATGGTCAAGGCTTGCGACTAATGCCAAAGGAAAGGATCAATCTCCAAGAGGCATGAAATGCCAATGTACTTTTTGATAGAAAAAAAAACTTTTGATGTGTAGAGAATTGATTTTATGGTCCCCTTTGTAATCTCTCGTGGTATGAAATATATCTTGGTGGCTGTGGACTATGTGTCCAAATGGGTTGAATAAATTGCCTTAGAAAACAATGAAGAAAGGAGTGTGACCACATTCTTAGAGAAAAATATATTAACGCAGTTTGGCACTCCTCGAGCGATTCTTAGTGATGGTGGGTCCGACTTTTGTAACAAGGCTTTCACGGGGATACTAGAGAAATATGGCATCAAGCATAAGGTTACAACACCTTATCAACCCCAATCAAGCGGCCAAGTTGAAGTTTCAAACCGGGAGATAAAGAGTATTTTACCAAAGAATGTTAATGCAAACATGACAGACTAGTCAAAGATGACGTATTGTTGGTATGCCGCATGGCATACAAAACCCCTATTGGCACTTATCTTTATCAATTAGTCTTTGAATAGACTTGTCATCTACCCGTAGAACTAGAACACAGAGCCACGTGGGCTTTAAAACGGTTGAAACTGGACTGGGCTGAAGCTGCAAATTTTAGGTTAACACAACTCAATGAAATAAAGGAATTCTATTGCCATGAATATGAAAGTGCAGTTGTGTACAAAGATAGGATGAAGTTCGTTCACGATAAAAAGATCCTGAAAACAGAGTTCAAGTCGGCTGACTTGGTTTTTCTCTTCAACTCAAGGCTCATATTATTTCCAGGAAAGGTGAAATCGAAATGGTCCAGTCCGTTCAAGGTGGTAAATGTATTCCTTTTTAGAGCTATGTAATTAGAATCAGAAGATGGGCTCCGAACCTTCAAAGTAAACGACCAGTGAATCAAGCACTACGTGGGCGCAAATGGAGAAAAATACTTAGTGGAACAGTTGGCTCTCAAAGATGGTTCATACCCGACTAATGAGTGAACCTAAAGAAAGGTTAACTTCGTCATGCCAGGACGTTAAATCAGGCGCTTCATAGGAGGCAACCCATGTATAGTAACATCCTTTTTGTCCTATAAATTTTAACTTTTGATAGATGTATTTAATTGAGCAATTTAAAGTCTGTGTTAGAGTGTAGGTGATTCAAAATATCATAACACAAGGTAAAACTGGGTGTGATGGGGAAGAAAAGTCACCATGGGAAGTCTGCTAGTGGTCGTAGACCTGGGCAGTGTTTTTGGGAAATGTTGATGGTATAAATGTGGCGAGGACGTGCACATTGCAGACTATATTTCAGTTTTGCGATTGCACAAGTGCACCATATTGTGTCCATGTGCAACTCAAATTAAAACCACCACATAACACTTGTATTTTCGTATAAGGTGTTATGTAGTGACATATCCACCGCAAAATTCACAGGTAAGTATCCTTTACCCTTCGTACATAAACACACACCAGAACTCATATTTCCTTCCTGAATAAAATAAAAAAAACACAAAAAGAAAACGAAACAAAAAGAAAAAGGAGAAAGGAAAACGGCTAGTGTAAACAATGATCCCACTTGTTGAACTCATTTCCCAAGTGTTCTACATTCTCCAGTCTTGGTATGTTTTCCTTCCCACATTTCATCCCTGTAAGTTTTAGTTTTTAATTTTGTTGTGTGTTTTTCCTGTTTGTTGTTTTAGTTTCCTTTCTTGTGTGTTCTTACTTCCTCCTTGTTATTAGATAATTTCTCATTATGGGGGTGGGGGGAGGGGGGTTTCTACAATAATTAGTTAAGCTGGGGTGCTCGCTAGTGAAATTGGGTTCGCCATTGTAGAGGGTAGAGATTTTTTTTTTGGCAATCCGCTAGGCAGAGCCTTGGGCTATTTTTTTATTAATAACATAAAAGAAAAATACAACAATTAGGATAAATACTAATAAGGAAGACAATAGCGCCGGAGTTGTTACCCATATAACAAAAACCGGGCTAACCTTACGGTACTCATCCTATTGAGGCTTCAAAACCTCATTACTAGCAAGCATGTAAAAAATAAGAACTTGAAATGATTAAATAAGCTATGATCATCGCAGAGTTTATAACATACTCTGTGATGAAATTACGTATGAGGATATTAATAAAGATAATACTAATGTGATGGTAAAATAGAAATATGAAGTATCCATGAAGGTTCTCTCCTTTCTCCAAATTTGTGAGGATTTCAAATTGTAGTTTATTTTGTTCGTCCACAATTTTTCTCAGAATGTCTTCAAAAGTCATGGTTTGTTCTTCGTTCGATTGGACTTTGTAAGAGTTGTTTGAGTGACCTGTTTTTGTTTTGCAGTTCTCATTGGGAGCTTCCTTATGTTTGCGTCTTCAAAGACCCCCTGCCGTCCCAACTTCTATCCCTTTGGCGAGACTTCTTACTTGTTTTACTATGCGTTGGTGACAAATCACCTTTTCTTGAAGCATCTGTTCGGCATTGCATTAAGATATCCTCTTCCTCCCCTTCTTCATATATATGTCTTCCTTCCATCGGATGCAGGAGTTGTCTTTCCTCTGAAGAGATTAGTGGAGCAGTTGATACATGCTGGTGTTGTCCCGCCTGTGAAAATGCTACTGTGTTGCTATCAGCAGAATGGCAGTTAATTAGTGTAATTTCATTCCTTTGCTACCGTTGTCTTGTATGCAAAGGTTGTATCATTGTATCCATTAGTTGACTCTCCTCCAAAGTAGTGAATGGTTCTATTGGTACAATCTGATTGTGGCCAAATGTTGACAGTGCTGTTTTGATTTGATCAACAACTGATGTTTCACCCAAGGATTGGATTACTTATACATTATGTGCTGTTTCCATTTGGTCGATCTTTGCTGTTGCTGTATTTGAAGTACCTGCTATTGCAGTATTTGTGGGAAATAAAACTGGAGCGTTATGGTTCAAATTGCTGTTTGAACTTGCTGCAGATGGTAGATTTGCATTACACTTGATAGTTGCAGGTTTCCCTTGAAATTTTGGATTGATAGGAGCCTCAATGTCCTCTCCTGCACTATTGAAATCAACCTCTTGGTCGTCTTCTGCACATGAGAAACCAGCAAGTCCTTCACCCCAGCCCTCCTCATCATCAAATTCTCGTTGGTCTTTCCACAGTTTCGATTTAATGACCATGTCCCTCATATAAGCTTGAATAAATCGTTTGTTCTTTCCATTGGAGATTGATGGTTCCCCATAATCTTTGATAAATTTCTCCATATGTGTAATGGATAAAGGAGTGGGTGGATAACTTTGATCGTTGGCCTGCTTTTATGAATTTGGATCTTTGGCATAAGCTTTATTCAATGACTTTGTAGTCGATGCGCTATTTTGATAATAACTCTCAACCATCAGCAAATTCCCTCCAGTCACCTTTTCATCCTCATTACTGACATTTGCAAGTGCAGCAAATGAGTTTGAGTTTGTTGGTAATGCTGGACTTTTTTCTGCGATCTGCTTTTTTGTTTTGTTTTTTTGAGTTACTTTTTTGTTGGACATCGATGACCAATTGTTCTTTGCAGTATGTTATCTAGCTGCCCTTGTTTGTTGTGTATCATCACTAGGCTGTAGATCAAACTCACTTTGATACAAGGCATTGTTAGAGACATCTGTAGCTGCTGTACGAACTGAGATGGTCACACTGCCTTGTTGAACCATCTCAGGCTTATGAGAGGTATCTTGTCGAAATAAGTTCTGCGCAACACCATTATCTGTAGGAATTGCTGTTATTTGAAGAAGTTGACTCACAACATCATCACTCCCAGATATAGGTCGATCAGCAAGACAGTGCAAAGGAAGTGTAGAATCCAGCTTTTGCAAAATAGACACTGCAGCAGCTGCTTCATTATGTAATGTCCAGTTGGAACTCTTGTTACCCTTTGTTAAAAATGCTGCAAATTCCAATTCCATAGCATCACATTGAACACCCACCTCTTAATTTCATTTTGCCCAGCCATTTTAAAGCCATCCAATGCTACAGTTGGATCTACAGTAGCTGGTACATTTACCTCCCCTGTTGCTAGCTGCTGAACATTGGATAGTTCTGCTGTATTTAGAGGTGTAAAATTAACCAAAGCTGCTTTATTCAATTCATTGCTTTGTTGTTGTCCAGGTATGTTTGAGGCAATAGGTTAATTTGTTACTGAGGACTTGTCAGCTGGTTGAATTGATAAAACTATAGAATCTGTAACTGCTTCAAAAGTATCCACAACCTCCAAATATGTACCAGTTGCTTGACCAACCAGAATAGTGTTTTTGATGTTAGAATTGTGCAACATCTGCTGCTGGTCGATCAAAATATGTTCCTGCCTTTTTACATTGTCATGTGATGTCTCAGAAGGATTTGACATCTCCTTATCACTTAATACATTCAAGGGAAGCTTCAATGTAACAGTAGATGGCATTTTACAAAGCTGGGCAATATCAACATTTGGGCTTAAAAGAGTTTCTGCAGCTGTAACATTTGAAGCAAAAACAGTTTTTTGAGCTGCATCACCAACCTTAGTAGGTAGAACCTCTTCGACTCGTCGTCCTGCAATATAAGCATTCAAGTATTCCCTAGCATCACCTCCTAATTTATCCAAACTGCCCCGGCCTTCAGATTCGCCTACATGAATTACTTTTTTATTAAGATCTTATGTACTCCAACGACATGATTTTACATAATGACCTTGATGATTACAATACGTGCAGTATATAGGAAGATTATGAAACACGATCTGCTGGTCGTATTCAACAATTTTTCCAGATTTTATATCAACTATCTTGATCTTGATTTTCTTTGGATGTTTGTCCAGTAAATTAATCAAGACTTTAACTCGTGCCGTACTTGGTCGCGTTCGATCTTTAGTAGCCTTATTTACTGCAAGAGGCTTTCTCACAGTAGATGCGATGGACATTAAGGATTTTTTTGCGAAGAAGTTTGCTGGCAGATCTGGAAATGAAATCCTAGCCACAGCTTTTGACGTTTCTTCACGGGGGTTACATCCTATTGTCCATAGGAATGTCCTAAAGAAGAACTCGTCTCCTTTTGGCTGAACATAACCAGTTGTTCTTGATACCACATGAGAAAAATCTTCAAATAAATCGAATCTTACCAGAATATGTTGATATTCTAGCTGTCCAATGTTGCAATTACCTTTGACGTCGAATTGTTTCCGCAAAAATCTGTCTCAACTCCTGAAGCTCAGGTTTTCCATATGAAAATTTATTACAACTGCTTGTTGAAGACCTTCCTCCCTGGTGAATGAATTTACTTCATCTACTGTGAATTCAACAGTAGGTATTCCATGTTCAAACATAACAGGACAAAGTTCCATCTTCGAGCTTGTTGTGGCAGATTGCTTCCCAGCTAGTTGCGATGCGTATATTTGTTTGGTACCGAGCGGAATTCAATTTTTAGTATTGTTTTGAACAGCCTCTCCCATAGCACAAGGCTGGGGAGAGGACGCAGCTTCCATGGTTGCCTTATACGTCAACCACAATCCATTACAAACAGACTGTCGAATAGCGCTGGAATTTTCAAAAGGAAATGATGATGCTAGAGTAAATCGCGAGAATAAGATTTAAGATGTAGGAATATTGGTTATAGATTTGAGGTAAAAATCAATTGGGATTGTTCGCAAAGAGAAGGGGATCTTGTGACGCCAAATTTGTGACAATCCACCACCAAAATCTTGAGATATGGCCGATGAATAGTGAAGGAATCACTATTCACCCTTCTTCCTAGAGAGAGTTATTAGTGCTGCACTTCCTTGAGGGTAGAGTTCAAACGCTGAGGACAACTATTTTTGTGGACCACATAGTCGAATTTGCGGCTTGCAAGAAGATGACAATTTGCGGAGGCACTGCGATCGCATAAATGATATGTGAACCACAAAGCCACCGCATAGTGAAATAGTTTATGTCTTTTTTATAACATGTTGTTTGCGACTAATCTGCGATCGCATATACATCTCCGCAGTGGATTTTGTAATTGCATAGTGTGAATAGCAAATAGTTTTGTAATGGTTATGCAAACAGCATAATGGATTTTCAATCAAAAAATCCATCAGATAACTATCTCTTTTTAGCAGACAGAAGTTTGTGATAGGTTTGCGGTCCGCATAGTGGTTATGCGACTGCATAACCTCTCGCATACTTGACTTTCTTTGTAGTTTTTTCCTGATGTCTGCTATGTTGATCACGCTTCATTACTTTGCAGATATTGCTCCCAAGAAAAATATATCTTCCAAGAAAAGCGCCTCAATCGTCAAGCACCACAAGCCAAGCGTGCACGACCCAAATCATCCCGGCTTACTGCTGCACATCCCTCCCAGTCTAATGAGTAGGAGACCTTGGCATCAGTTGACCTACAAGTCAAGGCAAGAACAAAAAGAGGAGTTGTCTTCAAACTCAGGTTTGGGGTTGAAGACTCTAGGGATCTGTATAGCGAATGGCTCACAAAATGGAAAAACCTTGACGAGAAACAACTGATCCTGAACGGGCTACTGGAGCAGTACCCTCACATACTAGAGAACATCAAGACTAGAAATTGGGAATGCTTCACAGAGCTACCTGGTGATTATAATGAAACATTAATCCATGAACATTACGCATCTTATGGAGCTTTTAGAACACCTCACCACAATCGAAACAAAGTAGTCTATGAGACTCTCTTGGTCGGGGTAAGTAGGTGCTCTGTGGCAATGACACTATGAATGAATTCTACTTTCCAAACTTGAGATCATGCATAGCGGAATACGATTTCAAATGAGCCAATAGAGATAATGAGAGTGGTTGGATAGCCTCAGTGAAAGCTAAGGGACCCAGCTTGGAGTGACCCTTTGCATAAAATATTCAAGGAAGATCTCACACGAGAGGGTAGGTTCTGGATTATTGCATATATTATGACTGGGATAAGAATTGATATGGGTGACATTATCTTCCAAGAGATAGGGATCCGGGCCACCCAAAAAACCACGTCACTTCCATTCCCGTGTTTGATCACAACCCTATATAAGGTTGTGGAAGTCCCTTCACTACCACGCACTGACAAGATCGGGAAAGCACAGAAGAATATTGATATCACACGCATTAATGACGTGGTGTCGTCGGTAGTTGTTGCTCCCCCAGAGGTTGAGACCTAGAGTGCTACTAATATAGAGATCACAGACCCCGGATGCCTGTTACTCCTCAGGCCACAGTGGCTTCCACTTCTACTCCAAAAGCCCACCTCTCAAGCGACCATTGTATAGCCTTTTATCACATTGCCTGCTGTTTCGAGGCTCGGTCTCTTAGCCCAACATACAAATGCTAAGGTAGACCAGCATCTGAAGAACCTCCCCACCCTCATCAGGCAGGCATTGACCTCTATCCAATCTTCAGTGACGGCCCTCTAATAGCAACAAACATCTTATGGGGATATCCTGAAGCAACTAGAGGTACAGATTGAAAAGAAAGAGCGGGGTGAGTTTGGAGAATTGCCAAAGCTCTGTGATGATGTTGCCATAATGAAAACTGAGCTCTACAAAATTCAAACTCTTGTGTTCGATCTATCCTTTCTTATGTCAAAGGAAGGTAAGCAGGGAGCGGACACGGTCGTGGATGCATTATATTTTGACTTTTCCACCTTGATGACAACTCTTGCACCTCAGACTATCGGGGCTTCCCAGACTATTGCTTTCCCTACACACATTTCCATTCCTTCTGAGAAGATTCCAGACATTCTACAAAGTTCGAAGGTGGGGAGACAGATGAGGGAGAGACTGATGAGAAGTCATGGTCCAAGAAGGATGAGGGCCCTCAGGAGAAAGGCAAGTAGGTTGTTGCCCCTACAGCTGCAGAGGAGGAACAAGTAGATGGTTAGAAACGATATAACATTCGCTAGTAGACATGGTCGTCCAAGCAAATCCATCGACCAGTCAGACATCCGCGGGTGAGGCTAACAGCTCACGGGCCCTAGCTCCTGCTTCGGGCCAGTTGGAGATTCCTTCTCCATCAATGGAGGTAACTTCTCAGGCTGAGATCTCATCGGTCCTAGCTTCAGCATTAGATGGTGACCCCACCATCATTCAGCCAACTTACGACTCCCATAGCACTTAGTGCGCCTCAGTGAGCCCCTAAACTATGTCTTATGTTCTTATCTATTGAGGACAATGCATTTTTGTTAGTTGGGGGTGGGATAGCGTTGTACAAACAAAAAATAAGTAGATAGTTTGATACATGCTCATCTTTAGTAATTAGCAATGAATGCCCCATGGTTTTTCTTTGCCAAGTTCTTTTCCTAAGGTGTAATAGTAGAACCATGGCAGTAATATTAAACTTTTTGATTGATTTGGTGTAATTGTCTAGTTTGAAGCATGTTTTCCTGTAAATAACCTATACCCTTCCATTAATATAAAAAAAATGAAATCAACTATGTGAACTCGAGGCTCGCTCTTTGAATCTATGTTTACCTAGAGTCATACATCTAAATATGTTAAAATCTTCAAGTTGCCAAGTGTTGACTCAAGGGCTAAAACTATGTTGAGTCAAATAGTTCGTGTGCCATGTGTGTGAGACTTTGTATAAATAATTATTGTGTCTACTTCTGCCGTTTAGAACTTGTCTGGTTGGTCTTTTGATGCTAATAATAATTATATTTAGTTTGAGAAATGATCGTAGGCAGTCCTTGGAAAACCAGTTAGCATTTCAAGCTACCCATTGTATAGATATTATCACTAGTTTCCTCATTTGAGCCTTTCAACTTTTATTTGGTCACCTCATTACAAACCTTTCCCCTTTTACAAAATAACTCTTTGTTTTGAACCCAACCCTAATATGGGCTATGTGGTTCGAAAAGAAGCAAAGAGCAACAAGAAAGAAAACTACTAGTAGTGTTCAAGGAGGGTCTAGTCACTTGTACCCAAATGTTTATCCGACCCTTCCCTACACCTACATTACAAGCTTACAAAGTCCTTATAGGATCTTCAACCGAACGTTGTTAAAATAAACCGATGAATTAAAATAAGGTCAAGCATATGAGATGGCAAGTTGTAACACTTGAAACTCTTTTTGAGAGTGAGTGTCTTTGCGAATCCATCCCTTATGTTGTCGTTGTAAAAATAGTGAGTTTGGGACTTTCTTTCTAGTGAGAGCACATGAATTGTGAGGTTGAACAGAAGTTGAGTTTTTTAAGTTGAAAGCAAGTGCACTCAGCTGAGAGTAACATTTTGTCAAATAGGTTGAGACTCAAAGTTTCACAAGTTGATTAGTTCCTTTGTGAATAACAATGACTATTCAGGAAGGGTAAATAAATGAAAGTGCATGCTTATAGTACTGATAATTAACACCATCCACATTCACTATTGTTTCATATTGTTTAGCTGGAGTCTGGAATAAGATAGTGTCGTTTTTGTTGCTTGAGGACAAGCAAGAGTTTAAGTTGGTGGTGTTGATGTGGGGGAGAATTTTGGCACATTTAATACTAATTGCTTATATTTAAGCTTAATTTAAGTGCAATTATCTCTAGACTTATATATTTTTAATATTTTGTAGTGTATGAGGCTTAAGGGACCAAGAACATGGAAATGAAACAAAAAAAAGGCACAAAAAGACAAAAAAATGGAAAAATGTGATTGCAGATGCAACAATGCGGACCACAAACACAAAATGCGGGCCGAATATTACCTAGAGGAGCTCCATAGCCCAACAGTATTTTGGCCAAATTTAGGTGCAAGAAATATTGTCCATTGTGCGGCCGCATAACAGGTTTGCGGGCCGCATAATGGATTGCAAACTCTCTATGGACATTGCTGAAGCTGGAAATACAGTGACACTATGCGGTCACAAATCAACAATATGGACATCATAAGCAAGATACGACGACTACCTAGAAACTAGGGTTTGAAGATGCGATAGCTTTGAATATAATACAAAGCGCATATCTGTTATGCCCTAGATATGCGGTCAAATAATTGACCTGGAAGGGCATTTTTTCTGAAATTGGTCTCGAATTCTAGCCCACATTAAATAGATTTATAGGAGTTTTGTAGGGGGGCATCTTGTCTGGTCTTGAGCTACAATCCAACCTTTCAATATTGCTCCCTTTTGGAAGCTTTAGAAGTGAAGAATCTTGCACTTTGTAAGCTTGATAGCACTTAATATTCTCATACTTTTGTACATTAGCGTGAGTATCTAGCTTTAAATACTAAGGTTGTGGACCCTAAATGGGTGTTTAGCATTGAATATATATATAATGGTTGGTTGATATATATTTATTTCTCATTCTTTATTTATTGTTGGAGGTTGACAATATTAACAAGTTCCACTAAACTCTTTCTTTACTTGAAAAAGTGAGTTAGAGTTTGGTAGAAGTAAATATCAAAGACTCGAGGCTTTAAACCTCTTTTAATAGAATCGCTTAGGAATAAGTGGATTTTATTTGGCATAAATTGATTGTCTAAATTGCAATTCCTTTATATTTGGAAACATTATAAAAAGGAAATACTACCCAACTATTGGAAAATATTAGGTAGTCATTTAGAAATCATTTGGATATCTAAAAGACCTTCAGTTAGAAATGTATCATTATCCTTTATCAAATTATTTACACTCTCAATGTTACAATTAGTTATCTCTTCATATCTCAATCGTATCATACTCTTGTTACAATTAACAAAATAGAATTACTACCTAAGTCAAGTATCAAACTACTCGAGTAATCTTTTCATGACAATTTCCTATGGGATTCGACCCCCACCATGTTCGGTTATTATATTTGACACTGAATACCTTACACTACTTAGTTAATGTGTAATTTGAGAGTATCATCTATATTGAGGGTATGCCTTTTTAGGGGGTCTTAGAAATCCGATATATAGCCTTAACTTTAAGCTTTGGCTCCTTGGTACAAGTATGGTTCATGACTTTCTTGAGGTCTTATAGATACTGTCACTTGATACAAGTATGGTTGATGCCTTGCTTATGGTCTTTCAGATATTGCAATTACCTTATGTAGGCATTATGAGACCGAGTCTGCTCATTTGGGGTCTTACAACCTCAAATTTTAAATAAGTCGAGGGGGATAGGTATTGGCGGTAGTCCCCGAGTAATTGAAAATTTCGTAGATCGGGAGACTTTTCTTGTAAACCTTATATTGTCTTATCGAGGGCTTATGCATTTTGAGTTTTGGACCTAGAGGTCTTGTAGTTTTTTGAGATTTGGCGCCATTCCTCGAGAGTTCGGGACGCTTTTGGATTTAGAGTCGTCTTGTGACTTTGATGTTGCCTCATTCAGGGGTTATGAGTTTGGAATTCCGACCCGGAGGTCATTCTGGCTTTGAGTTCTTGACGCTAGTCCCCGAGTGTCCGAGACGTTTTTTGTCTTTAGAGCCATTCATTAGAAAATGTCGAGCTTTATTGAAATTCGAAATGCTTTGGAAAGTATCCTTTTGATTACTTAGCATAAGTATACATGTTTTTGCTATTAAGGGCTCGATTATTCTATGCGGACACGACTTTTTTGACCGTTTGACCCGATACATTATCTTCCTAATGAGACCCCGTTTAACATATCTTCGTTTCTCCGAGGAGGCGATCTTCCAGGGAGATGCCCCTCAATATTTGAGGTTGATGGGAAGGAAGCCATGAGTACTTTGTTGAGTCTTTCTTAGGTATCATATAGGTGTTGCTTCGTTAAAACTTTTCTGGTAAAATCCTTCTTGGGATAAAACACGATCGAAGGAAAAGAGTGCAACGTGTGCTTTTTTGAACCTAAGGCCTTCGAGTTCGAAAGTGCTTTGGCCATTTCGGTCGGATACCTGCACTCAGGTTAGTGTAGAATGTAATTGAAGAAAGAAAGGAGAGGGTCACACCTTAGTGCTGGCGGTGTTTCGAGCCTTGATATGTTTAGTTCGCTTTCTACGGGGACACAAAATGGTCCTTTACTTTATTCAGTTTGGCTTCTCACACCTCCTCTTTACACGGCTACCCCAATGGATAAATTTATTAGGGAGTTTTTTCAATTTAAGTGACATTATTCGAAATGGAATTATTTATTAGTAGCCACTTGGGATAGGCTTGGCTTTTCGTCTCCCAAGTCACCGGTTTGTTTTAAAAATCCCAAATCGAGGAAATTTTTTGACTTCCCAAATGGAGTCTGCGAACCAGAAATTTTAAGTAAGGAATTCTGCTAACACGAGGGAAGGTGTTAGGAAGCCCTAGATCCCATGGTTCTAGCACGGTCGCTTAAACTATTATAATTGGCCAAAAATCTTATTTTTAATACATGCCATCTTATAGTGCCATTTTTTAGGATTATTTATTACATTAAATTAATAATTTTTAGGAAATTGAACGTCGCTTAAAACATGTTTTTGGATCACGTCACATGAAATGCACCTGAATCTTTGACACATTTTATCCAACATTTTGAGATTTGGATTTGGGTCACATGAAATGCACACCCATATTTAGGAAGGTAAAATTATTAAAGGACGTACCTAAAGCGACAACCAAGTTGTTAACTTCGCTGGAGACCGTGAAAGTTTGCTAAATAACTCGTCCCAAGTTATATGTATTTTAATATAAATATTTAAAGAGGGCCACACAATTTATGAGTTTTATTTGGCGCGGCGCACCTCATTTTATTTTTAGAAGGCCAACGTAGAGCAAACTATTATTTTCTATTCAATTTTCCTCTAAAGGACTAATTAATTAGCATTATGAAATCGGGCCTCAAAGTCAAGTCCGAATTCAAACAAAAGGGTGAATTTCTTAATTCAAATTCGCTACCTAACGCGAAGGCCCAAGCATTCATTGAAAAATTAAACTAAGAAGATGTCCAGCGCAAGGCCATAGCATAAGCCCAATTCGGGGATGTTCTTGACAGCCCACAATTCAGCAAAATACATTGGCTGAGTAGGCTATTGATACTTGGGCTCGTTAGTATGTAGCTGGGCCCAAATCTCATTTAAATGAAAAACTATCATGTTGGGATCCTGAATGAGCCCAAACCCAACACATGATTTTATTTAGGTCTCAAAAGTACCAATTATAAACCAACTGGACCTAATGATTTTTAAACAAGGAAAAAACACAATTTATTCAAATTGAATGTTTGACACAACTTCAATTCAAATTTCACTACATTATTGAACTCATTTTTATACTAACATACTTAATTGGGAATTTGATATACATTTAAAGTAATTAATGAATCCTTAAGCTAACATGAAATACAATGTAAATACTGATAATAAATTGTAATTAACTTCTGGATTTCACGTTTCAGCAGGTACATAGTGAACAGGTTAAAGTAACTAGCTCTTTAAAACTACAGAAGATGCCTAATTCTATATTAATATGAGTGTGCATGCTACTTTCGAACTCAGTTTCTAACCAACACATTATTCCACACTCAAGTTCAAAATGGCATGACAATCAAGACCAAAATTAACTATATTAAGACTATCATTATTAACAGGGCATGCATATGACTCTTAAGAAATAAAATCCAACAGTTCAGTTAATTACAAATGGTTGTATTGTTCAAATATACAAATGTGCTGAACATCTAAAACAAGTAAAATAGTATGAATTTTCGGAGAGTAACAAGTAATAATTCATCATTAATCTTCAAATTTGGTCATACATTGGAATTCAATCTTCAGATATCATTTGGGACCAAAGGAATACCTGGAATTTGAATAGAAATAAGGAAATTGAGAGTAAGCTAGGCAGTGGTATTGTAGCAGATGCAGTTTCAGTAGAGAATTAGCTGTTCCAAGTAAAAAATCCAAGAAAACAAAAACAGGATGCAGTAGACTTCTCAAAATAAACTTCAATCTACCAAAACCAAGTTGAACTAAATTGTGATGATTCAAAGTGAGCTTCTATAGGTGAATTACAACTAGTTTTAGAGCTTGGAAGTGAATTTCAGCTGTTGAAATTGGATGAGACAATAGGTTTTTCGACTTCTATGCTATTTTTGTTCAATTTTGTGGAATTATCTTCCTAGGATATAATGTTTATGTATCTCTCTACTTTTACAGAAATTGTTCTGAATTTTCAGTAGTGTTTTAGGCCTTTAGAACTCTCAAGCTTTCTGATTACAAATTTTTCTTTGGGGATTTGAGTTTCAAATTTTCAGATTCCTCTTGGCTTCTAAGACTTTGAATTTTGAATTTTCAGATTTGTGGACCTCTCCAAATTCTAAAAACTCTCCTTTTGCAGGCAAGGATATGCCCTTTTTATAGGCAAAACTTAGGGCAACCCTTTCTATTTCAATTACACTCTAAGTCCTTCCTTATTCTTCAGAGTTTAGCTCATTAGTCCTTTTATTTATGCCTTGTTGGCCAAGTCATTGCACTTGATTTCTAAGAATCTATTTTGAACCCCATCTAGAAGCCTCTAGGAAATTCTATTTCAGTTATTACAAGATTCCATTTATCTAAAAGCCTATACTACCCTTGGATTTAATTTGAAATTACTAAGACCATCCTAGCCCTTTTTACCCTAGTTAAATTTGACTATAGTCACTCAAAGATTTTGAGTTATTCAGCTATATCCAAACAAACTAAACTGATTAAGAACTAACTAACAAAAACAATTATGAAATCACTAACTAAATCCAATACTGAATAATAAAATTGAAACACATTCAAAACACAATTAAACTAATATCAGGGATCAAAAAAATAGAATAAAAGAAAATTAATACTAAAAATAAATCAACGCATCACCAGAACAAAACCACTCGTGAACAACAACTAACAAAAAATGGATTAAAACAAAATTGAAAAATCATGATAATGGGAGCGGGCCCATCAAAGAATCAAAACTTAAGAAGAAACCTACTAGGTCATGAACTACAGCTAAACCTATATAAAATCAAAGGCAAATATCCTAATTACCAAAAATAAAACTTAGATAGAAAAATCGTGAACAAAGAAGCAGAAAAACAAACAAGAAAAAAAAATAAACGAAAAAAATATACCTCAACCTGAATCCAGTGGCCCTTCTTGACAAATTTGAACTATAATCATCCCTAAGTAGATATTTCCATGAGAAAACACCTAATTAAGGGCTATTATAGCCCGGCCACTCTTTATCCCCAATTCGTAGGCATTAGGGTTCTTGGCCAGACTTCGATCCAAAATTTGAAGAAAACCTTAGAGATTCGGAAGTAACTAATTAGAGGTTTAGGAAGAGGGGTGAGGAGTCCACGGGGTGTGATTTCGGTATCATTTGGAGGTGTTTAGGGTTTGGCCGGAATCTTCGATTTGAGTTTTGAGGATATGCAGGAGGATTCGAACGAAGCTGGCCAGGAATTTGGATAGACGACCCTTGAGAGAGCATATGGTGTAAAATTGGGGTCGTTTGGTGGTGGTTCCGCCGTGGGCGGCGGAGGCGGCGAACACTGTTAGAATTATTCAAGGAGTTTGAAGATGATTTGAAGAAAAACATAGCCAGATTTGTAATGAGGGGGTTGCGATGTTATGGTGATGTAAATTTGGGTGTCATTGGATGCCGGCCGCCAGCGGAGGAGATTTCTGGTCGTCGTGGGACGGTGGGAGACGGCGAAGGTATGGTGGTGTTACATTCTCTGAGTTAGGGGTATGGGAGATGATGGTTTGGGGGTGGGGAGGACAAACACTTAAATTCTCTAAACCTTGGCAGTTCCAGACCGTTTGATCTATTGAGATCAATGGTCTTGATCAATAATGTCAAAACAGTGTCGTTTGGGTACTGTTGGGATTGACCGGGTAAGGGTCAATTTCGGCCGGGTCAGTACGGGTTCTTGTGCACTTGGGCCGTGGTATTTGAGCAAAAATGGCTCGATTTCGGGTCTGTTATTAAGAAAACTAGATTTTTAACTTCTTTCTTTTGTTTTCATTATTTTAAATACTAAATTAATTAAAAACCTGATTGAAACCTAAAATTAATCTACCTATTTCCTCAAAATTGATTAAATCCTACTTTAAATGGAAACTATGCCAAATTCAAAATTAATAGTAACAAATACAAAATAAACTATTTTTATTAATTTTTCTCTTATTTGAGTAACTTATTTACTAATTAATCGTAAAATGCTAAATTAAGCCTTAAATGCAAATGCCAAGTATATTTTTTGTATTTTACATTAATTGAAATGCACAAACAAAATACAAACAATTAACCCAAAATGCCAAAAAAAGTCCACTTCGATGTCGCCCAAGTACTATGCTCCTTTCGGCAATATCTTTCTGATAATGTATGGGTCTTTCCAGTTAGCTTCTTTATGTTGAGGGAGAATGCGCCTTAATATAAGTTGTCCAACCTCAAAATTCCTAGGGCGCACTTTCTTGTTATTAGCACGGGCCATCCTTTGCTGGTACAATTCCCCGTGGTAGACTTCCGCCATTCTTCTTTCATCAATTAGAGCCAACTGTTTTAGTCGAGTCTTCACCCACTCACTATCCTCAATATGTTCTTCAACGATTATCCGGAGTGAAGGGATTACTACCTCTACGGGTATAACAGCTTCAGCTCCATAGACCAATATGTATGTGGTTGCTCCTATCGATGTGTGCTCCATGGTGTTGTTAAATAATACGCTTAGCGCTAGCGGGGGGGGGGGGTGAATAGCGTTATAATAAAAAGTAGCGTAAACTTGCGGAATTTAAAAATTGCAGGAAATAAATAAGAGCGATAAGTAAATCTATTAGAACAAACGCACCGATGTATCCTGGTTCACCACAACCCGTGGCTAGTCCAGTCCCCGAGAGACTCTCTCGAGATTTCCACTAACTTGTTAAGCTTACAGGTGCTCAACAAACCGTTACAACTTGAGGACACAAGCCTCAACAACCTTTGCTCGGAGATACAACACTCCAAGACTTCAACCAAGGAAACACAAGTTCCTTCTTACAACACAAGGGACTAACACTTCCCTTCAAGTGTACAAAAACACTTAGCACTTAAACAAGACACTCCTTTAAGAGTAGATATGAGTAAAAAGAATACGCTCAAGATCGCAACAACTTTTGACAAGAATTTTGCTCTCAAAAGCTTATGTAATGAATATAAAATGATAAGCAATAAAGTATGCAAGCTTTAGCAATTGTATGATCAGTTGTTGTGTTTTGTTGTACTTAAAAGACTGAATTGAAGCTGTATTTATAGTTGAAAAACCTTGTATTACCGTTGCCTAATTGCCAATTAAGAGTTGTTGATTTTACTCTGTGACAATCGATTGTCAAATTACCACAATCGATTGTTTGCCAGTTCTTCCAAAAATCAATCCCAGATTTTACGCATATCAATCGATTATCTAAGATCAATAATCGATTACTGGCAACGTTTAAAAAATCATTTCCAGATTTTACGTAAAACAATCGATTGTCAGAAATCTACAATCGATTACTCAGCAACGTTCAAAAAATCCTTTCCAGATTTTAATTAAAATAATCGATTATAAGAAATCAATAATCGATTACTCAGCAACGTTCAAAAAATCCTTTCTAGATTTTAATTAAAACAATCGATTATAAGAAATCAATAATCGATTACTTGACGGTATTTGAAAACATTTTGGCAACAGTCATTTATACAATCGATTATACTAAGTTAACAATCGATTATATATCAGTCTTGAAAAATCAATTTAGACACTGCCTCTTGACAATCGATTGTTATAGGTTCACAATCGATTATTTAATAACTTTGAAAGTCTGGAAGACACTGCCTCAACACAATAGATTGTAATAAGTTCACAATCGATTATTTTGTGACTTTGAAAAATCTGATGGACACTGTCTCTTCACAATCGATTGTCATTAGCTTCACAATCGATTATTTTGAGCTTTGAAAAACTTTGATGGACACTGCCTCATCACAATCAATTGTCATAAGGTTCACAATCGATTGTCATGAAGATTTGAAAAATCTGATGCTCACTGCCTTAACACAATCGATTGTCATAAGTTCACAATCGATTGTCAAGCAGCTGACTTAAACATAATCGATTCTCATAAGTACATAATCGATTATCTTAGTCCAAATTTTAGAGGCATGTTTAAAAATCATTTTGACTAAAGTAAATATGCATTATTTAAAATCATTTTGCTCTAAATTAAATATGCATGATTTGTTAAAAATATTTATACGAGAGAAGCCAAGTCTTGAGTTTAAGTTATCGGATCAAGATCACAATTAAATACCGACTCATATAAAACTTAATCTCGGTCTTTGTCTTGTGCTTGAATCTCGTTATATATCAATTTTGCGCTTGTGCTTGGACCTCGTCATATGTCAATTTGCGCATAGTTTGTCATTCATCAAAACCTACAAATATGAACACACGTTTAGTATAATCCCTTGAGAACGTGTTTCCAACAATTTCCCCCTTTTTGATAATGGCAAACTTTAAGCGGGATATGCATATTAGGCAATTCATAATGACGATTCAAGACAAGTAAAGATATGCAAGTAAAGATATGCAACAAGTATATAGATATGCAATTCTGTTCCCCCTCAGTATATGAATTCCCCCTCAATTTATGCCGATAAGTATTGAGAGTGCATACGCGTTATCTTTCCCCTTTTGCCATTAGCAAAAAAATAATCAAAAAAACTTGTTTATTAAATAAATCTATAATAACGCAAATAATGTCAAGACAATCGATTATTGATACTGGATAATCGATTATATAAAAGAGAAATCGATTGTTCTGTGCGTCAAGCTTTATAATTCCCCCTGCCTTTAGGGCGATACCTGCAAAAATACGTTAGACGTCTCCAACGCTCAAGTTAGAAAACATGTGAAAGGGAAAATGCAATGCATGACTTAGATCAACGTGGAGTCAAGGATCCCGAGTTCACTACGAATTCGGAAGAAGGACTCTTTCTCTAAGGACTTTGTAAAGATGTCGGCCAATTGATCTTTGGTTTCAACAAATTCAATTACGACATCGCCCTTGAGAACGTGATCTCTTATAAAATGATGTCTAATTTCAATGTGTTTTGTTCGCGAATGAAGAACGGGGTTCTTCGTCAAGCATATGGCACTAGTATTATCACATCTAAGAGGGATATGATCAAGACTTAGGCCTTAGTCCAAGAGTTGTTGTTTCATCCAAAGGATTTGAGCGCAACAACTCCCCGCGGCTACATATTCAGCCTCGGTTGTGGACAACGCAACACTTACTTGTTTCTTGCTAAACCAAGAAACGAGAGAGCTACCGAGCAAATGGCAAGTGCCACTAGTGCTCTTGCGGTCCAATTTGCATCCAGCAAAATCGGAATCGGAATAGCCAACAAGTTGGCATGAAGAACCTTTGGGGTACCATAGACCCACATTTACAGTACCAACAAGATACTTCAATATCCGTTTCATCGTAGTTAGGTGAGACTCCTTCGGACACGATTGATAACGAGCGCATAAGCACACGCTAAACATGATGTCCGGACGACTAGCAGTAAGATAATGGAGAGAGCCAATCATACCTCGATACTTTTTGATGTCGACTTCCTTACCTTTCTCATCTTTGTCTAGATCATCGGATGTGCTCATGGGGGTTGCCATTGCTTTTGCATTGGTCATTTCAAATCGTTTCAGCAATTCTTTGCAATATTTTGCTTGGCAAATGAACGTACCTTCTTTCATTTGCTTTACTTGTAATCCCAAAAAGAATGTTAACTCACCCATCATAGATATCTCAAATTCGCTTGTCATTAAATCGGAAAATTCCTTGCACAAAACATTGTTAGTAGCACCAAATATAATATCATCCACATAGATTTGAACTAATAAAATATCATTGTTTTTATGCTTAACAAAAAGAGTGGTGTCAACTTTCCCCCTAATGAAATCATTTTCCAATAGAAATTTACTCAATCTTTCATACCAAGCTCGGGGAGCTTGTTTTAAACCATAAAGAGCCTTTTTGAGTTTGAAAACATGATCGGGAGATTTTAAATCTTCAAAACCGGGGGGTTGTTCAACAAAAACTTCTTCTTGAATAACACTATTTAGAAAAGCACTTTTCACATCCATTTGATTTAAATTGAAATTCATAGAAGAGGCAAAAGCAAGCAATAAACGAATAGCTTCTAATCTAGCTACGGGAGCATATGTTTCTTCATAGCCAATACCCTCTTCTTGATTATAGCCTTTTGCTACAAGCCTAGCTTTGATTCTAGTGATTACACCATTTTCATCTAGTTTGTTTCGAAAAACCCATTTCGTACCAATTATGGTATGATTTTCGGGTCTTGGCACCGAATCCCAAACGTCATTCCGTTTGAATTGGTTAAGCTCCTCTTGCATTGCCAAGGTCCAAAATTCATCCCCAACTGCTTCGGAGATGGTTGTTTGTTCAATTTGAGAAACAAAAGCAGTATGTCCTAAGGTGTTCTTAAGGGAGTTTCAGGTACTTACCTTTTCTCCGACGTCGCCAATTACCTGTTCGAGAGGGTGATCATTGATTGTCCTCCACTCGTTAGGCATTTTTGTTTCTTTCTCCAATTGTGGCGTTTCCTCCATTGATTGTTCCAAGATTTCATCTTGAATTTCGTTAGGAGTTTCCTCTTGTACTTTGTCTGTTAAACTATTTAAAATACCTGCAAGATCAAAACAAGAATCCTTTCTCGCCAAGCGAGCATTATTTTCGGAAAACACAATATGAGGGGATTCCTCCACAGTTTGGGTTCTATTATTAAATACCCTATATGCTTTGCTACGTGAAGAATACCCAATAAAAATTCCTTCATCGGATTTGGCATCAAATTTTCCCAATTGATCTTTTCCATTGTTATGAATAAAAACTTTACAATCGAATACTCTAAAATGGGAGATATTTGGTTTCCTTCCCTTGTAGAGTTCATAAGGGCTTTTCATGAGTATTGGCCTTATGACTACTCTATTTAAAACGTAGCATGCGGTACTCACGGCATCCGCCCAAAAATGTTTGGGAATTTTAGCCTCTTCGAGCATGGTTCTAGCCATCTCTTCGAGACACCTATTTTTCCATTCCACCACCCCATTTTGTTGTGGTGTTCGTGGAGCGGAAAAGGTATGCTCGATACCGAGTTCGTCACAAAAGTCCGCAAAGAGATTGTGATCAAACTCTCCCCCATGATCACTTCTAATTGAAGTGACGGTTGTTTCCTTTTCGTTTTGAACACATTTAAGGAAATATTTAAAATTCTGAAAAGCATCACTTTTATGGGCAAGAAATAAAGTCCAAGTAAATCTGGAATAATCATCAACAATAACAAAAGCATAACGATTTCTACCTAGACTTTCAATGCGAGATGGTCCAAATAAATCCATGTGAAGCAATTGCAATGGTCTAGTAGTTGAAACAATATTTTTCGATTTAAAAGATGCTTTTGTTTGCTTCCCTTTTTGACAAGAATCACAAATAGAGTCATTTTCAAATTTCAAATTTGGAAGACCAACAACTACATTTTGTGAAACCAATTTGTTCAAAAGATGCATGTTGATGTGAGCTACTCTACGATGCCATAACCAAGAATCATCCTCTTTGCTCATTAAACAATTCACATATTCGGGTGAAGCATTTGCAAGATCAACCATATAAATGTTATCCATTCTAAAACCACGAAGGATAATTTTAAAATCGCTAAAAACTAAGCATTCATCAGAATCAAATAAAACAAGATTTCCCTTGTCACATAATTGACTTATGCTCAAGAGATTATGTTTTAAAGCTTTCACAAGTAATATATGCTTAATGGAAGAAATTTCATCCTTACCGACCGATTCGATGCCGATAATCTTTCCTTTGTTGTTATAACCAAAAATAACACTTCCCCCTTCCTTGTGTTCTAGTTGAAGGAATTTGGATTCGTCTCCCGTCATGTGCTTGGAGCATCCACTATCAAGGTACCATAGTACACTTGATCCCTTGAAACATACCTACAAAACAGATTAATGAGTTTTAGGTACCCATGCCATTTTGGGTCCTTGGGGTTAGGCAAATCATAGTGATGTGATTGAGTGTTATGTCTATGTCGTGTAAAACAAGCAGGAGCAATATGTCCAATTCATCTACAATAATGACAAGTCACGTTAGGATTATGCATCCTTCTAGGTTGATAGTAATTGGACGGACGAAATTCATTTACTCTATTCTTGACAATATAACTATTGCGCAAATCATGAAAATCATTTCTCCTACCATTTGTTCTAGGATATGCATCATTTCTAGAATAGTCGTTTCTAGGTTGGAAGTCATTTCTAGGTGTTCTAAAAGGTTCAAAATTCCTTCTAGTGTGTGGCCTAGAATGTGCATTATTTCTAGCATGATTATTTCTAGGTTGCGATTGATGAAAACCATTTCTAGGTTTATTGTATCTAGGATGAACATTTGTTTTATTTATCCTAGGTTGAGCCTTAGGTGGTTGGGGGTTGGCTTCAACTTTCTCTTTAGGCTCGTTTCTAAAACCTATGCCATGCTTGGTCGACTTCAAATTAACAAGCACTTCATTCAAATTTTTATGAGAAGAGTTAAACTTATCTAAGGTGCCCTTAAGCCTTTCTACTTCATTTTTGAGATGCATGCAAGAAGTACAATTTCTAGAACTCTCGGGCTTGTCGGCGCTTCTCTTGCCAAAAAATTTGTTTTCCTCTTTCAACTTCTCATTTTCTAAAATCAGTTTTTCCAATTCCTTATCGTTAAAAGAGAGTCGTTTTTTAAAATCTTTTTCTTTTAAAGAAGCATTTTCTTTTATACTCTTAACAGTTTTTGAAGCTTTAATAAATTCGCTATACAACTCATCAAAAGCATTTTGCATTTCTTCAAGGGAAAAGAAATTTTTGGAAGAAATTTGACATACCTCTTCTTTGATGTCTTCTTGTGCCATAAGACAAAGATTTGCGGCTTCGTCTTCTTCTTCCTCACTTGACTCGTCACCGCAGTCGCCTCCCCAAGATATGTATGCTCGTTGCTTCATGAAGGGTTTCTTCTCCTTTTTAGCATTTGGGCAATTTGATTTAATGTGCCCGGTTTCTCCGCACTCATAGCACTTTATTTGATCTCCTTGCTTTTTGCCCTTTCGTTCATACTCTTTTCGCATGAACTTTTGAAATCTCTTGATAATGAGTCCGAACTCGTTGTCTCCGTCCTCATCATTTTGAGATTGGCTTGTGCTTGCCTTGAGAGCGATTCTTTGCTTCCTTTGATCATCAAAAAGAGGGTTAAGTATAGTAGATTCATAAGTTTTAAGATTACCTCTTAATGCGTCGATGGTGACATTTGAAATGCCTATGGATTCTTGAATCGCGTCGGCCTTGGATCGCCATTCCGGAGTGAGACTTCGGAGAATTTTTCGGACAAGTTCCTTATCCGTGAAGGTCTTCTTAAGAGCATGTAATCATTTACAATTTTTAAAAATCGTTCAAACATCTCATCGACCTTTTCACCTTCCTTCATGTGAAACAATTCATATGCATGGGTTAGGAAATCAATTTTGGCTTCCCTTACCTGGTCCGTACCTTCGTACATAATTTCCAGCTTGTCCCTCATTTGCTTTGTCGTTGTGCAACAAGATATCTTCCTGTAATCATCAGCATTTACAGCACAATATAATAAATTAATAGCTTTAGCATTATTTTGCACCTTTCGGATATCATCCGCATCGTATTCATCTTCGGACTTTGGGACCCATTCATTTTCAACCTTCTTGGTTGGAATTTGTTCTCCATTCATTATGACCTTCCAAAGATGAAAACTATTTGATTGTACAAATATTCTCATCCTCTCCTTCCAGTATGTATAATTTGTACCATCGAATAGCGGTGGTCGGGTGGAGCATTGTCCTTCACCTATTCCTGCAAAAGAATCACGAGTAGAAGCCATGGATGTTTCTCTCAAACGGTTAAGTCTTCAGAGAGTTGGGCTCTGATACCAATTGTTAAATAATACGCTTAACGCAAGAGGGGGGGGGGTGAATAGTGTTATAATAAAAATTAGCGTAAACTTGCGGAATTTAAAAATTGCAGGAAATAAATAAGTGCGATAAGTAAATAAATTAGAACAAACGCACCGATGTATCCTGGTTCACCACAACTCGTGGCTAGTCCAGTGACCGAGAGACTCTCTCGAGATGTCCACTAACTTGTTAAGCTTACGGGTGCTCAACAAACCGCTACAACTTGAGGACACAAGCCTCAACAACCTTTGCTCGGAGATACAACACTCCAAGACTTCAACCAAGGAAACACAAGTTCCTTCTTACAACACAAGGGACTAACACTTCCCTTCAAGTGTACAAAAACACTTAGCACTCAAACAATACACTCCTTTAAGAGTAGATATGAGTAAAAAGAATACGCTCAAGATCGCAACAACTTTGACAAGAATTTGGCTCTCAAAAGCTTATGTAATGACTATAAAATGATAAGCAATAAAGTATGCAAGCTTTAGCAATTGTATGATCAGTTGTTGTGTTTTGTTGTACTTAATAGACTGAATTGAAGCTGTATTTATAGTTGAAAAACCTTGTATTACCGTTGCCTAATTGCCAATTAAGAGTTGCTGATTTTACTCTGTGACAATCAATTGTCAAATTACCACAATCGATTGTTTGCCAGTTCTTCCAAAAATCAATCCCAGATTTTACGCATAACAATCGATTATCTAAGATCAATAATCGATTACTGGCAACGTTCAAAAAATCATTTCCAGATTTTACGTAAAACAATCGATTGTCAGAAATCTACAATCGATTACTCAGCAACGTTCAAAAAATCCTTTCCAGATTTTAATTAAAATAATCGATTATAAGAAATCAATAATCGATTACTCAGCAACGTTCAAAAAATCCTTTCTAGATTTTAATTAAAACAATCGATTATAAGAAATCAATAATCGATTACCTGACGGTATTTGAAAACATTTTGGCAACGGTCATTTATACAATCGATTATACTAAGTTAACAATCGATTATATATCAGTCTTGAAAAATCAATTTAGACACTGCCTCTTGACAATCGATTGTTATAGGTTCACAATCGATTATTTAATAACTTTGAAAGAGTGGAAGACACTGCCTCAACACAATCGATTGTCATAAGTTCACAATCGATTATTTTGTGACTTTGAAAAATCTGATGGACACTGTCTCTTCACAATCGATTGTCATTAGCTTCACAATCGATTATTTTGAGCTTTGAAAAACTTTGATAGACACTGCCTCATCACAATCGATTGTCATAAGGTTCACAATTGATTGTCATGCAGATTTGAAAAATCTGATGCTCACTGCCTTAACACAATCGATTGTCATAAGTTCACAATCGATTGTCAAGCAGCTGACTTAAACATAATCGATTATCATAAGTACATAATCGATTATCTTAGTCCAGATTTTAGAGGCATGTTTAAAAATCATTTTGACTAAAGTAAATATGCATTATTTAAAATCATTTTGCTCTAAATTAAATATGCATGATTTATTAAAAATATTTTTACGAGAGAAGCCAAGTCTTGAGTTTAAGTTGTCGGATCAAGATCACAATTAAATTCCGACTCATATAAAACTTAATCTCGATCTTTGTCTTGTGCTTGAATCTCGTTATATATCAATTTTGCGCTTGTGCTTGGACCTCGTCATATGTCAATTTGCGCATAGTTTGTCATTCATCAAAACCTACAAATATGAACACACGTTTAGTATAATGCCTTGAGAACGTGTTTCCAACAGGTGTGATATCCAAGTAATGCAAAAGGAAACTTTTCATGCCATTGTCTAGATCTTTGAATCATCTTTCTCAGAATCTTCTTGATGTTCTTGTTAGCTGCTTCGACGACACCATTGGCTTTGGGCCGGTAAGGCGTGGAGTTTCTATGTACTATTTTTAATTGTTCGCATACTTCTTCCATCAAACGACTATTCAGGTTGGCAGCATTATCTGTGATGATGGTTGCAGGAATGCCAAAGTGGCGAAAAAGATTATAATGCACAAAATATACCACATATTTCTTGGTGACCGACTAAAGAGTGATGGCTTTAACCTACATTGTAAAGTAGTCAATAGCAACAAGTATGAATCTATGTCCATTTGAGGCTTTTGGCTCGATTGGTCCAATGAAGTCCATGCCCCAGGAAACGAATGGCCAAGGTGCTGACATAGGATGTAGTTCAGTTTGTGGTGCATGAATCAAATCACCGTGCACCTGACACTGATGACGTTTCCGAACAAAGATGAAGCGGTTCTTCTCCATGGTTATCCAGTAATAACCCCGCCCGAAGTATTTCTTCCCCAACACGTACCCGTTCATATGGGGCCCGCACACTCCCGCGTGTACTTTATGCATAATCTTTCCGGCTTCCTTGGCATCAACACATCTTAGAAAATTGTGATCTGGGGTCCTTTTATACAAGACATCATTGCTCAAGAAGAATCCACTCGCATACGTCTAATGGTTCTCTTTTGATCTCTAGTGGATTGCTCGAGATATTCTTGTATTTTCAGAAATTTCATGATATCATGATACCATGGCTGAGTGCTGGGTTCTGCCTCAACCGCGTTACAATAACTATGCCTTTCTTTGATTTGAATCTACAGAGGATCAATGTGGGCATTGCCTAGGTATGGTAGCATCGAAGCTAGAGTGGAGATGGCATCAGATATTTCATTGTGACACTGAGGAATGTGCTTGAATTTTATCAACTTGAACCGCTTGCTGAGATCTTCCACATGTCGCCGATAGGGAATGAGCTTAACATCTCGGGTCTCCCACTCTCCCTAGGCTTGCTGGATAATCAGATCAGAATCCCCCATGATCAATAAATTTTCAACATCTTGTTCGATTTCCATATGTATGCCCAGGATGTAGGCTTCATATTTTTCTGTATTGTTCGTGCAAAAGAACCAAAGCCGAGCCGTGGCTGGGTAGTTTTAACTGGCCGGTGAAATTAAGATTTCCCCAATTCCTACACCTTTTGCATTTACAGCTCCAACGAAGAACATTTTCCAAGCAGTGGTGTCTTTGGAAATTACCTCCACCGAATTCACCTCTTCGTCTAGGAAATTAGTATTCAGGGGTTGGTATTCATCATCAACCGGGTTCTCGGCTAAATGGTCCGCTAATGCCTGGGCCTTCATTACTGTGCGAGTTCTATAGACTATGTCTAACTCGGTGAACATGATTTGCCATTTTGCCAATCTTCCCGTAGGCATTGGTTATTGAAATATGTACTTAAGAGGATCCAGCCTTGTTTTGAGGTTGGTGGTGTCGGCTTTTAGGTAATGCCTCAAATTTTGAGTTACCCAAGTTAAGGCACAACATATTCTTTATGGCATGGTGTATTTGGACTCGTAACTCGTAAACTTCTTGCTCAGGTAATATATTGCCTGTTCTTTCTTTCCAGTGATATCGTGCTACCGGAGAATGCAACCAAAGGAGTTCTCTAGGACTGTCAGGTATAGAAACAATGGCCTTGTTCTAGCGGGACCAAGACTGGTGGATTGGACAGATAATCTTTAATCTTATCAAAAGCCTCTTGACACACATCCGTCCATTTGATTGCTACATCTTTCTTTAGAAATTTGAATATGGGCTCGCATGTGGAAGTCAGTTGAGCGATTAATCGACTAATATAATTCAGTCTCCCCAACAATCACATTACATCTTGTTTGGTCTTTGGAAGAGGTAGATCTCGAATACACTTTATCTTTGTTGGATCTAACTCAATACCCATCCAGCTGACTATGAACCCCAGAAGTTTGCCCGATGGGACCTCGAATGCGCATTTGGCTGGGTTCAATTTCAGATCGTACTTGTGCTGCTTTTCGCAGAACTTTCTTACATCCCGCACATGATCATCCTGAGTTTTGGACTTGATAATCACGTCTTCCACATATACGTCTATTTCCGGCTGCATCATTTCGTGGAAGATAGTGGTCATGTCTCTCATATATGTTACCCTAACATTCTTTAACCCGAAAGACATAACCCTGTAGCAATAAGTCCCCCAAGGTCTGGTATAGGCAGTTTTGAATCTTTCTTATCCATCAACACCTGGTGATATCCTATGTAGCAGTCCATGAAAGGTTGTATGTCATGTTTGGTGCAGTTATCAACAAGGATGTGGATATTGGGCAAAGGAAAATTGTCTTTGGGGCTTGCCTTCTTAATGTCTCTATAGTCCACACACACTCGGGTTTTCCCATCTTTCTTTGGCACTGGAACTACATTGGCCAGCCATGTGGTGTACCGGACCACTCGGATTACTCCTACCTTCAACTGTTTTGTGATCTCTTCTTTGATCTTATCACTAATATCAGTTTTAAATTTTCTTTGCTTCCGTTGGACTGGAGGGCACTCGGGGTAAGTAGGAAACTTATGAACTACCAAATTGATGATCATCCCTGGCATATCATCGTATGACCAAGCAAACACGTCTTTGAATTCAAACAGTAGTTAGATCATTGTGTCCGGAGTTTTCTCATTTGCATGGATGCTTATTTTGGTTTCCCTAATTTCTTCGGGACCACCCAAGTTTACAAGCTCAATATCATTTAAATTTTGGTTTAGGTTTATTTCCTAATGTTCCAGTTCTCGGTTGATTTTCCTAAAAGCCTCTTTTTCGTCATACTCCTGTTCTTGGTTCATTATTTCACAATTAGGCGGCATGTTTGGGTCGGGGCACAAAGCTCATGAGCATGTCATGTTACTTAAAGCTGCATTATTAGAACTGAAATAAATGAATAAAAAGAAAACAACAAGAATCAGTAATAAAGGAACCTAGATGATGAAATAATGATTTCATTTCTTTGGAATTCGAAGATAACAGGGTTTACATTTGGAAAATTTTAAAATCCAAAATACTAAAGAAAAACATCCGAGTTACAGCCTGAGATAACTCGAGATTCAAAAAAGATGGCAAGACAGGACTACCAGGACTTTTGCCTGATTGGAAATGGCGTAGCCTTCCAATTTTGCAACTTGGCGTCGGGTGCCATATATAGCATCTCAGCGGTGCTTGAGCCTTCTCCTGGCTGCACCATGTGAGTTTCATATAGTATTTTTCTCATTTACCCACATATTTCGTCGATGTATTCAGCTGTGAAAGCCTCATCCTCATCCTCTTCACTGTATTTTGGCCTTACGAATGTTTCATACAAGTGTTGTAGTGGTTGAGGCAGAGCCCATCCATCATGTTTTCTACAGTTCTCCCATGTTATATCCTCTAGTGTCGGGTGGAATCCTAACCCAAAGAACCTCTCTGTAGTAGGCAAAGCAATCAGCTCAGCTATCCCTTGCAAGGACCTTACAAGTCCCTTCCCCGGTTTGAATCCATGTCGCATCATCTCTCTTGCCACTATGATTGAGGCATTGGAGAGGAAAGGCTGGGGACAGTGTTTTCCCTCTAATTCCGATCAGCTACCACAATTTTGAGTGTCTGATAGACTATATGCTCACTACCCTATCTAGCTTCGAGGCATTGGACGGAGGGATCCCGATAAATTGAATACTCGTCTTCCCCATGGACCGCGATTTCTTGGTCCTCATATTCAAATTTTATCATCTGATGAAGATTAGAAGGCATGGCCCCTACTGCGTGGATCCATGTCCTTCCCAAGAGGTAATTTTATGATGTGTCCATATCTAACACTTGAAAGGTTACCTCAAAATCAACTGGGCCAATGGTCAAGACCAGATTAATCTCTCTGATTGTGTCCCTTTTGATTCCATCGAAGGCTCGAACACATACATTTTTGGGACGAATCCACTCCGTTCCAATTTCTATTCACTGTAATGTTGAAAGTGGGCATATATCCACCCAAGAGCCTCCTTCTACCATTACCCTTTTGACATAATAACCTTCACATTTGACAGTTAAATGCAGGGCTTTGTTGTAAGCGGCTCCTTCTGGGGCTAAGTCATTTTTACTGAATGTGATCTGATTGATAGTGAAGAATCTTTCAACCATCATTTCTAATTGTTCCACAGAGGTTTGAGCTGGCACATTGGCATTATTAAGAGTTTTCGCTAGTACCTTCTGGTGCTCAGGAGATTCCATTAGCAAGGATAGTAAGGAGACTTTTTCAGGGGATTTTCGAAGCTGGTCCACTACTTCATAGTCTGCCATTAACATCTTCTGAAAGAAAACTTTAGCCTCTTTGGCGCTCACTGTCTTTTGTGTGGGAATTGCTTCTTGGTTGCGCTGTTCACTTCTTCCAAGTCAAAGTATTTCTTCCCTAGGTAGTCTTTAGTCTCTCCAAGGATTTCTTTGCCCTTATATGTCACCACCATTTCATGATAATTCCAAGGGGCTGCAGTGGGGTCTGTCATCGGCCTCTGAGGTGTGCGGCCAACAACTACTGGCTCACTCAGTCTTGGTGGATTAGTTGGCCCATGCACTATATAGGTTTCTATGGGCACATATATCTGGATAGCCATGTTCAACTCGAATCTCTTTGGGGGATTCAAAGTCAACTACTTTTCTTGATGACCTCGTGGTACATAAAGGATAGCTTCTTTGAGGGGTGTTGCTCCAGTTTTAACCTCAACATTCTTTTCAATTTCAGGGTGCGTGGTTTTGTTCTTCTTTTCCCCGTCGTCTTTCTTGGGGGAAGCTCTTGGCTATCCATCGTCGATAATGGCAATTATGGACTTCAACGTCGGGTTATTTTCTTTGTCCTCAGAGATGATCCTGATTACCGGTCTGTTGTTGTGGGCCGGAAATGAGTTGTTTGTCACATTAGGGACATCCTCATCCCTTAACATGATTTTCCTCTGCTCTATCAGATCTTCCACAACTCGCTTCAAAGTCCAGCAATTCTATGTGTCATGCCCCTCAACTCTCAAAAGATAAGCACACCGGGTGGACCGTTGGTAGGAAGGCGATTCTGAGTTTTGTCTGTTCGGAGGTACGGGCTGCAGAAGACCCGATTTGACAAGTTCTGGGACTAGATTGGAGTGGGACTCCCCAATTGGCATAAAGTTTTGCCTTTTTGGTGGCTCACGGGGACGGAAGTTATTTTGAGGGGAACGAGGGTTGTAGTGGTTTTGGTGAGAAGGCTAGTTTCTCGGAGCTTGGTTCATGTTAGCTTGCTGTTGTGGTCATGCAAAAGTTTGAGCGTTCATAACCGCTAATGGTTGAGGAGCATAAGGCATGTCCTGGTGAGGATAATAACGTTGAGGGGTTTTTCCTGAGAACATGTGCATAGGAGCATGATGTATTCTCATGCCCGATGCTGCCAACGAGGTTTATTCTTTCTTTTGGTCCCTTGTGACTCCTCGAGACCCACCTGGAATAGCCTGGGAGGTCACTCTGATGGCCGACTGACTCAAAATCCTGCCTGTTTTCAAGTCGTTCTCTACCATTTCACCCATCTTTATTGCCTTTGCAAAAGGTTTGCCCATGGCCGACATCATATTCTGGAAGTAATCTGCTTCCTAGGCCTGAAGGAAGACAGTGACCATTTCTACTTCATCAATGGGAGGTTTCACCCTCGATTCCTATTCGCGCCACCTAATAGCATATTCTCTGAAACTTTTTGAAGGCTTCTTCTTCAGATTTTCCAAGGAGTTCCTACCTGGCGTGATGTCGATGTTGCATAGAAATTGCCTTACAAAATCTCTGGAAAGATCGTCCCAAATGTGCCATCGAGAGATTTCCTGGTACATATATCACTTTGAAGAAATGCCTACTAAGCATTCTTCTAAGTACGCCATCAACAACTCTTCTTTTCCGCCAGCTCCGCACAATTGTTTACAATACTTCTTTAGGTGAGCAATGGGATCGCCATGCCCATCGTAATTTCAAATTTTGGAGTTTTGAATCTTAGAGGAAAAATGCACATGCAGGAACATGCATAGATCAGTATATGACACACTCTTCTGCCCACTCATACCATGCATGATTCTGAGGCTCTATTCTAGGATTCTCATCCTTTTCTCTATTTCATCCTGTTCCGGAGTCTTGGGGGTATTGTCCTGTCCAATTGTGAACTTGAATGGTGGCTAAGGATAAGTGTAGGTGTGGTACCTAGGAGGCTCAGTTTGGTAAGTGGGTGTTCGGAATGTAAAGGCCGACGGATCAACCGCGGGGCTAGGCAATGCGGGTTGTGTTGTGGCCGCACATGGAGGAGTCGTAAAGATAGTGGGGATTGTTCCAGATGTGAACACCTGGGGGCGGACCTCAGAAGGTGCTCCAACAAAGTTGGCCGGTATGGTGGGTTGTCCCAATAGGTTGTTTGGCTGACTAACGGGAATAGTGGAGGGACCCCCTAATCTAAGGAAGTGTTTGGGGAATCCAGGGATGAAACTCGGAGGCTCTTTTCCATTCGTCCATGCATCCCACATCTCCATAACCCTAAGCCGTAGGATTCTGATTTCATCGGCTGCCGGTAAGGCCATTTCAGATGACATTTCTGTACTTCCTTTTGATCTGGTATAACACCGATGTGATGTCAGCTTACAAAAAACCAACCACCGTTTCTGAAGACCTAAGCTGGAATTGACAGCAACAAATGGTTAGTTTGAGACAAGTAACAGATAGGGAATCGCACATTAGGGTGTGATGCACCTATACAGTTAAACGGATGTCTATAAGTTTGCAATGGTAGCATGTGTCAGCCCTACTTTTCAATTCTATTTTTTTTCATTCTTTTGCTTTTCACTATATGTTTTTCTTGCTTTTCTCTCTCTTTATTTCTTTTCCTCTCTTGTTCTTCTTTTATTTTCTCCCATCTTTTGTTTTCCTCTTAGGGTGTTTCTTTTCTGTTATTTTTCTCTCTTATAGGGTTATGGTCGAATCCTATGAAGATTGCCTACGTATCATGACCCCGCATGAATCAGATCGAGCATAGTTCATTTAAAATAAATGTGCATAGGAACAAAATGTTTTGAGATTTCCGAGTTTTATAGATGGAAAATACTTTGATTAAAACATGAACAAGGAAATACAGACTCCAAATTCAAATATCTTTCTTCAAAAGAAAATACAGACTTGAACAACTTGACAGACTCTAGCGGATATAAAAGCACAGAGTCTACTGGAAATACAGACTCAATTAGAAAATCATGAATACATTAAAGCTCCTGGTGCCTGCGGGATATCGTTCGGACTCGGCGTGGGCTTTCGCTCTCAAGATTGCTGCACTAATTCTTTGTGCAGCCTTTCAAATTTCATCTTGTTGTTCGACTACCTGCCTTATCATGTCCATAATACGAGCCATGCTTACCATATCCTCCACTTCCTTGCTCCTATCAAAATCATAAACATTATTAGAAATATTATAATAAGAACTCTGAGAAGGATAATAACAATTAGGAAAACCATCCCAATGGTCATCTTGACCACCATATATATTACAAATATTCCACTTAAAGGATTGAGATTGTGCACACAACTTGCTCCCAAGAACATTCTGACAAATTTTCTACCAGTATGGTCCTCCACAATATGGACAAGGATCATCATAATAAGAATAACCAATATTCAAACAATTCCCATTCCAAGATGCCATGTCACAGAGATAATAAAATATTAAACTAAGAAAACAAATAAAAAACTTGAATAGGCAAAAAGTAAAAATATAATCTAGTAGAATAGTTAATTTCTAAGTCCCCGGTAATGGTGCCAAAAACTTGTTGCGGCCAAACGCACACGCAAGTATATACGGTCGTCAAGTAATAAAGTGACTAGAAGTCGAATGTCGATCCCATGAGGACTTGTGATTAACTATTAACTAAATTAGACTATCCTAATTATCTATACAAGAATTAAACCTAGATGTATTTGATTCTAAACTAATTAAAATAAATAAAAACAAATAATAAACTTTGAACAGAGGAAGAGCAGATTTTTCTGATATCAATATAATGAAAATAATCTAGGGTTATGGCTATCTAACATTCCTATTGTATTCTTACATTGAATTGACTAACTAATGTGTTTATTAGTTGTCATGGTTAATATTGCTCATAAGAATATGTCGGGTTCTTACTTGCCTATTCAAGCTAACCTAACGCCTATATGTCTATGGAATTAGAATCAACAACAACGCATTTATAATTCCTGTAAATAAACCAAGCAAGGAAATTAGGTATATATATATATATCCTAACTGCAAATCCATTCCCCAATGCCCAGGTCCAAGACCTTGCTCTACTCAATTCTATATGCAATCTAGAATTTCCACTTTCGAGTTATATTCAAGATTTGTAGATAGTATTCAATTGGTGATCAAGCAATCAAATAATTAAGTGCAAGATTGAAAAAATAAACCAATATGATAAACTATAAAATCAAAATCAATACCCGAATAACAATAATCATGAAAGAACCACAACCTTAGAACGTGAAGTTTAGCTCCACATAGACATGGAAGCAAAACAACAAATCATACAACGAATATAAAAATTACTAAACAGCAAATCATACAAAGAAACATAAAAATTACTAAGTATGGAGGAAGAAACGATGAAACCCGGACTCCACGACGGCTCTATGTTTGTGTTTTCCTCTCAAAAACTTCATCCTTCCCTCAAAATACTGTTTCTCTATGTATATATACCAAGTAGGGTTGGGCCAAAACAATTACACATTATTTAAGGTGAAAAATAACACTTTTCCTGGGTTGGACTAGCATGGTTGTGCACTTGGGCGCGCATCTGGGCGCGCTAGTTGGAAAACGTTCTGTGTTGGGCGCGCTAAAAGTAGCGCAGGCTCGCATGTGGACGCGTATTTTTCACCTTGTTCCGTTTCTAATTTAAAAAAAACTAAAACATAAAAATTGTAGACCTTTGAGTTAGCTTTTCAACCGTATATTGTAGATCCCAAATGGAGTTCTAAGCAAAAGGTTATATCTATTTTACTAGACAGTGTGCAATATGCTCATTAGATTCTTCGTTCGCTCTAACTATCATCTGTAGACTCCCAAACACGATCCCAACTTACTTCCGTGAACTTTTCATCAAACTTTAAAGCTCCAAATCACTTGAATTCATTACATAACATCTACATAGCTGGGAATCACTCCTACAAGGCATAAAACACACCTTTAGTACAAAACACTAGCGATTAAGGCTCAAACTCAATTAAAGTGCAGTAAATTAGAGTGTAATAAGTGACTAATATAGGTAATTATAGCCTATCATCAACTGCCCAGATTATCTTGAGTCGATTAACTTGAATGATTGTAGCAGGTATGTTTCAGGTCCTTTATCTTGTTCTCTTATGAAGTAAGTTATTTTACCTTCCGTGATTGTATTTATACATGTGTGACATCACTTACAATGAAGTAAGCAAGATAGGTAAAAAGCCTTCCTTAAAAAGTTGACTGATGCATTGTTCATGTGTAGTAGAGTGTGCAGATAGCAGCTTTTCAGCTAGAGAGTTGACTTCATACAGTCTCCTTAGGAACATGCAGGAACAGTTTCCTCGGTTGCTCCTTCCACTCTGAAGAGTTGAGTTATATCCCAAGCTGGATCCCAACCCGGAACTTTGTGATATCAAGGTCTTGTAAACGTGTAACATGTTCCTTATCTGGTTCTAGATGGTAAGTTTGATATATCATCAAAACATAAAGTAAAGTATCTATGCCCAAGGTACTTGTAACCTATCAATTTCCCCCTTTTTTGATGACGATAAACTTTGAATTGATACTCCCCTTGCAAACTAGATCTCCACATTATTCACCCTACGATAATCCATATTCCCCATGAGAATCGAACCTAAGGAGCTAATCACAATTGGTTCCTCAAGACTATTTGGCAAATCATCAAAACTCAAAGTACTATAACTTATTGATTTCCCCCTTTTTTGATGATTGACAAACCTAGAATTATTCCCCTGAGAATCAGATTCCTTATATGCATTAATCACATCTGGTTCGTGCCCAGTTCATTGAGAACGTTTGTCTTCATCAAAACATGACATAATGTAACTTAGATTAATTTTCCCCTTCTTGAGAACCAGATTCCTCACATGTTTCCCTGCGGATCAGACCTATCATCAACATATTATCAGCAACGTTCCCCTTGCGAAGCAGAGCCGTCTTTCATGCACAACATAACATATCAAGTCAATTCTGTTCCTCCCCCATGTTGGCACCTATATACCTTTCTCCAAGCAGAGTTAAATTTCAAACCTATGTTGACACCTATATAACTTCCCCTTTTTGGCATCATCCAAAAGAATAATAGAAGAAGCACAACCAAAAAGAAATTCAGCAACATTAACTCAGGCCACTTGGGTAACATAGCATAAACAATAACAAGAACGACAAGTGAATGTCAGTGCACAAAATAAAGTGAATTGCCATAGTGGAGTAATTATAATAAAAGCACAGTAGTTTCAACAATACATAGTATGACAATTTAAACAACTTAAGTACCAATGTCATCAAATATATGGATCAAAAGAAGATAAGAATTCAAGGGAATTTAGAATGAGTGAAAGACATGAATCACTGGGTAGGAGAAAAAGAAAGGGGATAAGGCCTTGATGAGTTTATCTATTCGTTCATTTACTCTCCTTTGATCAATGATCATCTACCCGCTCAGTTACTCAACCTGTTTTCTCAATCTTTCATTCTCACCCTTCAACTTAACATTTTATTCTGCCAGGTGTCCTCGAGGACCAGGTTCTCAACCTACTGAGTAGGTTGAACCATTAATCAGATCAACAAGACTCTCCCCAAGCTTTGTTGCATCAAGAACAGACTCAGTCCCGTGGACATATAGTATCATTGTATCACGTAAAACATAGAAATTTTTATTTATTTTTTAGAAACATTGGGACTTGGAGGAATAAAGAGGTGATTCTATTTTTGGAACTCAACAATGTCAAAAATTTCCTCCATTTTTTAGCAATATCAGAGTCAACACTCTACCTTACAACACTTTCAAAGACTTCCAAGTCTTCTCCCTCCAAGCCTAATGGCTTAAACTCTTGCTTATGTAAGGAACCAGGTTCCTCACTTACACTACCCTTTCTATCCTTGAGCAGTCATGTCTCCCTCTTATTCTTCTAAAATCTGTTTACCCTTATCATCTGATGTATATTTCTCAACCAACATTTTTTTAATTCTTTCTCACATGAAAAGATTTCATTTCATTATTTCTTCCATAATCGCATCAGCAGGACACACCACTTCATCATCAATCATCCTACTTTTCATCAATCCTTTTTACTGGATAGGAAGTTCGTTTATACACAAAACTCAAAGAGAAAATATCATTAAAGTTGAAATCATGATAAGGACTTGAGAGATCAGGTCCCTTATGTAGTCCTCACATTTACCAATTTCTCCATCCTTCAAGGCTTCCGCAAATCAAACAGCAACTTCAGCTTCATGCTCTAGAATATCAGATCTACCATGTTCCCTTTCAGTTAAACTTCCATCAAAATCTATCAATAAATTCTTGGGATTTTGATTCTGATAGAGTTAGGTTTTTGGGAAGTGGGGGAGTTGGGTTCACTTCTGGAATATCTGGAAAGAATGATTATTTTGAGACAAGGTTGATTTTGGTTTTGAAGAGAAGAATCAGTTTTATTTGGGTGTTAGATAGAGAAGTTCCTTTTTTTGGGCAACTAGCCAGTTTAGAAAAGGTTTAACATTTTGGACTTCAAAAGTTAGAAGGATAGGAAGGAGAAAGGCAGAAGTAAATCGATGACATGACACTTTAGCAGCTTAAAATGGTATATAACTATTGAAGGGACTACTAACCCGAGTCATTGGAACCAGGTTCCGTGATAGTTTTTGAAACTTTTGAGAAAAGACTCCTAGAAGTGCAAAGTCACTCTTACTTGTTTTTTTTCCTGAAACTGCCATACGTGCATACCTATAATAGTATAGATTTGAGTTAGTGTAGATGCCCCCTTTTTCTCACAAATCGGGTTAATGACATTTGTGAGGGCAACTCATTCCTTTTGGGAATTGGGTTTGCATTTGAAGAGTCTCCACCTAATGATTAAGGTGCATTAGGACACCAATGGTATTTTATTTGGATAACCACAGAAAGGGTAAGGGCTACAAATTATTCTAAAAAAAGGTGTTAGGCACCCCTCAGAATCCACTAATGTGGTTTCCGGCCGTGTTACAATTGTGACTTCATATAATCACGTAAGTAATTAGGGGTTCAAATAGAGGGACTTGCATATGACATTGCAAATAAGTTGGAAACTCTTGAAGATAAGTAGAGAGGGTAGAAATAAAAAAAGACTTCAATAGTTATACAAGAAAAGATGAAATCAAATAAAGGGAGAGGGGTCCTAGGTTTATAATTAATATGGATCACTGACCTTTACCTTTGGTATCCAAAAGTTAGTAAATTTAACCTAATGGGATATGGTAAAGCAGAGTATGTTGTTGTTGCTTCACGATTGTGTTCAGTTGTTGTGGATCAAGCAACAATTGATGGATTTTGCTATTGAATTTAGTTGCATCCCTATTTTTGTGATAACAATAGTGCTATTAGTATGAATAAGAATCCGATTCATCATAAGATAACTAAGCACATAGACGATAGATACCATTTCTTGAGGGATAACTATGAGAAATGCTATATCACTGTGGAGTCTTCTAGTACTGACAAGCAAATTGCTGACATCTTCACAAAAGGCTTAAGAAGAGATCACTTTGAGAGGAATAAGTTGGAATTAGAGATGATTAAGATCACCTAAAAGGACCAAATCAAGGTTAAACGAAAGAAAATGAAAAAAAAATACAGAAAAAAATATATTTGGTTAAAAAGTCTGTAAATTGTGCGTAGTTAAATTAAATCTTGCTTAGTCTTATACTTTTCATAGTATACTCTTGTGCCATGTGTTAAAATGACTCATTAATCTCTAATGATATTTTATCTATTTCGGCAAATTTAGACTTATACAAGAGAATTATTAGTGAAGAACATGGTTCATCATGATAACACGGTATGTTTTCTACACTCTACATAATTTAAAATAATTGTATTTGGATCATGAGCAAAGTCCTACCTAATACCAACTCTTTTTAGACTTATGCGTTACAAGTGAACCAGACCCATTCAAAAGAATCCCAATCGAATGAATGTACTTAGATTCTAGGGATACACTCCAACGCTGAATTTCAGTTGATTAAACTTCTAAGTGTCTGAAAAGCAGCAGTTATCCCATCAAGTATTCCTTTGTATATTGGTCAGCTTTAGTGTATTCCTTACCTTATCTCTCTCAAGCCGTCAAAAACTCTCAGTCTTCTTTCATCTTCCAAACACAATCCAATTTTGTTCTTTTCCATACCCAAGCCCAGATATGTCAAACACTTTTGGAAATCCTTCATCAACACAACAGGAAACACTTCCACGTCTTCTACAACACCAATCTCTAAGAAAAGTAGAGTAAAGATGATGGCTCATAAGATTGTCGCTGAAGGAGAGAAGACCAAGAAAATAAACAAGTAATTGAAAGCAAGTAGGGAAGAAGAATTCCAGAAATCTGAAGATTCATGTAAGTCTGCTACTAAGGGGAGGAGAGTAGGTATTCCAAAACTAAACACTTATCTTCTGATTCTAAAGTTACTCCTAAGACAATTTCTGAAGTTGCTGCAAATTTAGAGAATAGATTTGTACTGGTAGGATCTATAGAAAGTGTTGAGACTACAAAATCTAGAGAAGTTGGTGTAAAAAATAAAAAGGAAAACAAAAATAGAGAAAGGGTGCTAGGAGTACTGTGAGGGGAAAGGGTACAAGAGTGGCTGATTCATTACCCACTCATGTTGGTCTAACAAAAGAAACTGAGACAATGGTTGTTTGGGGAGAGGAATTTAGTGAAATAGAATAGAGTGTGAGTAAAATAGGGGGAAGTGGTTCTGGTTCAACTTGAAAAATTATAGATGAACCTGTTTCATCTGAACAGGAAACCCTCGCGGTCCTACAAATAGGCTAATTAATAGCACCAAAACCCATGCCATTCCCTATAGTTTCATTCTCATAACAGTGCTTGTACATTTAAAGGTACCTATAAAGAAATAGGAGGTTAGTACAAGAAATGATCATTTTGGGGTTAATACTCTGCTTTCTTGCGATTATGAAATCAATGTCATTCTTAATGAACCTGGTTCATCTAAGAAGACATTTATCAATAGCAAAGTCAGAGTCTTGGTACATGAGAGTAAGGCAAAGGATATTGAGATACCAAGGCTGAATACACGATTGGTTGAGGTAGAATCTAAGAGAGATGTTTTTAAAATTGAACTTGCAAGGGAAAAGGAGAAGAATGATGGAAGTTTTCAAGACATGCTGAAACTTCTCCAAGCAAATAACTCAACCCTACGTGTTCCAAGCCTTAAGACTCCTAATCTAGTGTAGATGAACCAGTGACCCAATTCAAGACGTTGTGTTTCTTTTGCTCATGTTTTTAGTATTTTTATTTCTCCATATGCTTTGTGGTAGAATCTTATCAATCATCAATGAAATTCATTGTTTTTTCTCTAACTGTTTGTTCATATTTGTTTGACGGTTAAAATTCTTAGCTTGATCTATGATGATTAATCCATGATTGCATTTGAAGTATATCCTGTGGCCATGAGTAAGTTTTAAAATTTTGTTATCTCACATTTTTATGCAACTTTTCAATAATGCCAAAAGGGGGAAAAAGGTTGTGGTTTAAACAAGTGATGTTTACACTTTGAACAGTGATGTTTATAACCTAATGTACCCGCCCTTGATGATAAGTGATAAAAAGGAAAAATGCTTCTAACATTGTGTTGATGTTGAGGTGGGTTGAAACAGGTTCTCTGATCAGTAAAAGCACAGAGTTTTTCATCATCAAAAAGGGGGAATTTGTTGGCCCAAGCTCAGTTAAAGTTTTGAAGAATGACAAATGAACTCAATGATGGACCATGTCCATCATGGGAGACACAGTGGTTATCAACCTATGCGTATTAAATGCACGTGAAGAAGAAAAGTCTTAGGGATCAAGCAATAATATCTTCTGAATATCTTCTGTACTGATCGAAAAGATTGCATATGGGATAAGGAGAAGAAGTCTCCTTATGAGAAGAGAACACAATCCGGGTCAATGATAAGGGTTGGAGTTTGCATTGGTCTAGGACTCAAATTTGATGGAGGATCAGCAATTGATTCTTAATAAAACTCTGATTACTAACTTAATAAACAGCTAAGTTTGTTCTCTTTTACAGGTATGCACATTTCCTGTAAAAGGAACTGGGGATGAACCAGGTCCATCACTTAGGTGCACAAAAACGGGCAAATTAGAGCATGTGGGTTGCGTGTGAAGGAGATAAGCTTAACTTGGTGTATTTAATATCTCCAGATTGAAAAGTTTGCATAATTGATAAGGAGAAGGAGTCCTTAATCAAAGAGAACAATATCCAAGATAAGGAAGGAGTTGGAACCTTAAATCAACTAGAACTCTTCCACCAAGGAAGAGCTGCATCAGAACTCTAGTTATTTCTTCATCTACTAACTATATAAATTGGAGGATGTTCTCACATTGAAAGTGTTGCACAAAAACGCAAAAGTAAAACGTGAATTGAGAGCAAAATAGTAAGACTTTTTGGGAGCAGCTCATGTGTGATTCAAGTGTGCGAACCTGAAGCTACATGAAGCAGATTAAAGAACCAGCTCCATAAAGATTTTTATTTGTCTTTCTTTATTTCTAGTTCAATTGTAGTAGGTGTTTTCATTTGTACCTTTTAGCTTTCATAGAAGCAATTGTAATAGGTACTTGGAGTGTTAAAGTTAGAGTTAACTTGAAGTTATCACAACAATTAGAGGCTGGTTGCTACAATGGGATTAGAGTTAATCCTTAGGTTTACAAAGAGGTGTTGTAAATGTTGTTTTGGTTTGGTGATTTCACTAGAAGTTTGGGAAAATTCTACTGAGTAGTAGGTTGTAGTTTTTTCACCTTTTGAGCCAGGTGTTTTCCACATAAAATCTCTATGTGTTTTATTTTCTGGAATTATTATTCCGCAACAACAGTTTGAAGACATAGAAGAACCAGGTCCTTCATATGCAGTTTAAGCGAAAAATTGGGTACCACACAAATCACTCCCCCCCCCCCCCGCCTCTTGTGTGGTATTGATGTATAAAATATCAATTGGTATCAGAGCCAGGTTATACTTGAAGAGGCTAACACCTTAGGAAAAAATCAAGATGAGTGCACCACCTGGAAACTGTGAAGGGCAATCCACTAATAGACCTCCACTCTTTAATAGCCACTACTACTCTTGTGAAAAAATAGAATGGGAGATCACATCATTCGAGAAGACTATGAGCTATGGGACATTGTCACTGTTGGTCCCCTAGCTACCATGAAGAAGAATGTTGAAGGAGTAGATGTTCCAAAAACAAGAGTTGACTGCAATGCTGAGGACTTGAGAAAAGGGGAAAAGAATTCTAAGGCCAAAAAATGGCTTGTGTGTGGACTTGGTCAAGATAACTACACTAGAATTCAAAGTTGTACACTGCCAAGGTAATATGGGACACTTTACAAGTGGCTCATGAAGGTTCTCCTCAAGTAAAGAGATCAAGAGGAACATTGCTATATTCTCAATATGAGAATTTCACCATGGAGGAAGGGAAAACCATCCAAGAGATGTATAGAAGGTTCACCACATTGACAAATGAGCTTAAGTCTCTTGGAAGGGTTATTCTTGAAGAGGACAAAGTTGAGAAAATTTTACAAGGGTTCTTCCATTCACTTGGGAAAGAAAAATCACTGCCATTCAGGAATCAAAGAACGTTGCTACTCATAAGTTGGATGAGCTAATTGGAAATCTCATAGCCTATGAACTTAGAAGGCAAACCATGAAGATGGATGCACCCAAGAAGGAAAGGAGGATGGCATTCAGAATCACTGAAGGTGTTGATCTAGAGGAGGATGAAATGACCATGATCACAAAGGAATTCAAGAAGCACTTTATGAGATGAAATGGTCCTTCAAGAAGTGGAAGCTACAGCAAACCAATGGTTCCTGAAAAACAAACCAATGAGGGGTGTTACAAGTGTGGGAAGTCTAATCACCACATTAGAAACTGCCCTCAATGGGAAATTGAATGGAAGAAAGAAAGAGTTGAACAAAGGAACAAGAAAAAGGAACAGGTTCAACTCAAGAAGAACAAAGGATCAACAAAGGTTATGGTTGTTGCTTGGGGAGAAAGCCCAGATGAGGACTCAGAGAGTGAAGATGGAGATGAAGAAGCGCTTATGGCAATTTGAGAATCCGATGAGGGATCCGAGGTATGTATAATCATCTCAAAGACAAGATTAAATTTTTGTCTAAAGAAAGGCTATCTGAGTTACTCCTGAATTCATTGATGAATATGAGGATCTAAACAATGAAAAGGAACAGCTGTCTAAGGAGTGTGTTATTTTGAAAGCTAAGTGCAAAATTGGAACTTAGGGCTAGTGAAAGAGATAGTAAAAATACTGAGTTAAAGAACCATGTTCATGAACTTGACACCACTGTCCTAGAGCTTAGATCTAAAAATTTAAAATTGAAATTAGAACTGGTAAAAAGAAAGCTGATCACACACAACTCACATTAGAAGAAAATGTAGGAAAAATGAAAGATGGGTTGTACAAAAAAAATGAGTAGATAAGAGTCCTTAAGGAGGACCTAAAAAAGGTTAAGTACGAGCAAGACAGAACCTGTAAATGGAAAAGGTCTTATGATGAAATTTCATGGCTACATAAACACCATAGTAGTAATAAGAGAGGGCTAGGCTATGGGACCCCTACACCTAAGTAGGATCACAAAAGCAAATACCGCACACTTCCTCAGAACATAATTTGCACACACTGTGATAAAATTGGTCACTATAATCTGAATGTATTGCAAAAGAAAAGGCTAGTCAAAAGAATAAAGAATTTGCTCAAGGGAAAAATAGGCTACTAGGTTGGGCTAAAAAGAATCTGATTCACCCTTTTGCCTATAGAAAGGGACCCAAATTAGTTTGGGTTCCTAAGACTAACCCCTAATTTTATTTTGTGGGCCCAAGTGAAGGGGAATTTCCAAATATAGTACATGGGTAGTGGCTGCTGAAAGCATATGACAGGAAGTAAGAACCAGTTCCTTTCACTTGAGGACCTCAGAGGAGGTGATGTCTCCTGTGGAAATGGGAAGAAAGGTGATTGGGTTCTAAAGGCAGGTAAGGCAGGTTCTCAATCCATTGAAAATGTGTACCTGATAGATGGCCTAAAATACTGCCTAATAAGAGAATCACAATGGTGTGATAGAGGTAACTTGGTAGCATTCACCTCTACAAAATTTTATGTGATTAATCTTACCACTAAAAAAAATTGTTCTGCAGGAAAAAGTGTAAACAATATATACATTGTAGATTTTTCCACAGCTTCAGAAAATGCACTCACTTGCTTAAGTGTGTAGGACAATGATCCCCTCTTTTGGCAAAAGAGACTTGGACATGCCATTCTAAGTCAATTCAACAAACTAGTCTCCAAGGATTTGGTGATAGGACTGCCTAAAATTAAGTTCAAGGAAGATTAAATTTGTGAGGCTTGTGCAAGAAAATGGTAAGCACCACCAGAACGATGGAACTGGTCCATGTGGATCTCTGTGGTCCAATGAGAACATTGAGCAGAGGTGGCAAAAGATGTGTGATGGTGCTTGTTAATGATTACTCTAGGTTTACTTGGACATTATTTTTAACATCTAAAGTGGAAGAATTTGGCGTGTTTGCTTTATGTGTTAAAAAATAAAAATCAGAAACAACTAGGTAATCAACTTGCATCAATTAGGTCTGATCATGGAACTGAATTTGAAAATACTAAGTCTGCTGAATTTTTGCATGCTACATCATATTTCCATGACTAGACCTCTTGTTAAGAATATTCCCTATGGGTCACTTAAAGGGAGAAACTAAATATATCCCATCTTAGGGCATTTAGATGCATGTACTTTGTGCACAATAATGGCAAAGACTCCTATGTAAAGTTTGATTTCAGAAGTGATGAGGGAGTATTCTTAGGATATTCTTCACATAGAAAAGCATATAAAGTGTACAACAAAAGAACTATGTGTAGAAGAAAGCATACATGTAATTTTTATGAAACTAACATTCTTTCTGAGAGACAGGAACATGAAGATGAAGCTATTGGGCTGGTAAAAGGTTTAAATGAAGTCACAGGCCAAGATGAAGCTGCGCCAGAAGAAGGAACAGGTTATTCCACCCAGGGCAACATGACAGGGTGAACTGACTAGAGAAAAACTGATCCTCAAACCTTGAGGGAACCTGTCCATGAACCTACTCCTCGGTAAAAAAAAACCAGGAAGGAACATCCAAAGAAATTGACACTCCTATTGCGACATCCACGAAATTGGACATAGATGAACCTGGTTCATCTGTTGATCAAATGTTGTATAGGGGAATGATTTGTTCTCTTTTATATCTCACTACTAGCAGACTTGACGTTATATGTAGTGTAGGTATTTGTGCTCAATTTCAGGCAAATCCAAAGGAGTCCCACTGGACTAATGTAGAAAGAATATTGAGATACTTGAAAGTCACCACTGACCTTTACCGATGGTATCCAAAGGTTAGTAACTTTAACCTAATGGGATATGCTGAAGCTGAGTAAGTTGTTGCTGCTTCATGATTGTGTTTAGTTGTTGTGGATCAAGCAACAGTTGATGGATTTTGGTATTGAAGTCAGTTGCATCCCTATTTTTGTGATAACACTAATGCTATTGGTATGACTAAGAATCCGGTTCATCATAAGATATCTAATCACATAGACGTTAGAGACCATTTTCTAAAGGACAACTATGAGAAAGGCTAGATCACTGTCAAGTCTTCTACTACTGACAATCAAATTGCTGACATCTTCACAAAAGGCTTACGAATAGATCACTTTGAGAGGAACAAGTTGGAATTAGGGATGATTAAGATCACCTAAAAGGACCAAATCAAGGTTAAACAAAAAAAATGAAAAAATGTATTTGGTTAGAAAGTCTGTAAATTGTATATAGTTAGATTAAATCTTGCTCAGTCTCATACTTTCCATAGTATTCGCTTGTCCCATGAGTTAACATGACTCATTAATCTCTAATGATATTTTATCTGTTTTGGCAAATTTTGACTTACGCAAGAGAATTATCAGTGAAGAACATGGTTCATCCAGATAACATAATATGTTTTCTACACTGCATAATTTGAAATAATTGTATTTGGATCATGAGCAGAGTCCTACCAAATACCAAACTATTTTTAGACTTATTCGTTACAAGTGAACCAGTCGTATTCAGAAGAGTCCCAATCGAATGAAAGTACTTCGATCCTAGGGATACACTCCAACGTTGAATTTCAGTTGATTAAACTTTTAAGTGTCTGAAAAGAAGTAGTTATCCCATCAAGTATTCCTTTGTATATTGGTCAGCTTTAGTGTATTTCTTACCTTATCTCTCTCAAGCCGTCAAAAACTCTAAGTCTTCTTTCATCTTCCAAACACAATTCAATTTTGTTGTCTTCCATACCCTAGCCCAGATATGTCAAACACGATTGGAAATCGTTCATCACCACAATAGGAAAGACTTTCACGCCTTCTACAACACCAATCTCTAAGAAAAGTAGAGTAAAGATGATGGCTCATAAGATTGTCACTGAAGTAGAGAAGACCAAGAAAATAAACAAGCAATTGAAACCAAGTTGGGAAGAAGAATTCCATAAATCTGCAGATTCATGTAAGTCTGCTACTAAAGGGGGAAGAAAGTAGGTATTCCGAAACTAAACACTTTTCTTTTGATTCTAAAGTTACACATGAGACAATATCTGAAGTTGCTGCAAATTTAGAGAATGAATTTGTACTGGTAGGATCTATTGCAGGTGTTGAGACTACAAAATCTAGAGAAGTTGGTGGTAAAAGAAATAAAAAAGAAAATAAAAAGAGATCAAGGGTGCTAGGAGTACTGTGAGGGGAAAGGGTACAAGAGCAGCTAATTCTTCACCCACTCATGTTGGTCTAACAAAAGAAACTGAGGCAACGGTTGTTTGGGGAGAGGAATTTAATGACATAGAATAGAGTGTGAGTAAAATAGCGGGAAGTGGGTCTGGTTCAACTTGAAAAAATATAGATGCACCCGTTCCATCTGAACATGAAACCCTCGCGGACCTACTGATAGGGTTATAGATATCACCAAAACTCATGTCATTCCCTATGGTTTCATTCTCATAAGTGTTCTTGTACATTTAAAGGTACCTATGAAGAAGTGGGAGGTTAGTACAAGAAAGGATCATTTTGGGGTTAATACTCTGCTTGCTTGCGACTATGAAGTTAATGTCATGCTTAATGAACCTGGTACATATAAGAAGACACCTATCAATAGCAAAGTCAGAGTCTTTGTACAGGAGAGAAAGGCAAAGGATAATAAGATACCAAGACTGAATACACGAGTGGTTGAGGTAGAATCTAAAAGAGATGTTCTCAGAATTGAACTTGCAAGGGAAAATGAGAAGAATGGTGGAATTTTTCAAGACATCCTGAAACTTCTCCAAGCAAATAACTCAACCCTACCTCTTCCAAGCCTTAAGACTCCTAATTTGGTGTAGATGAACCAGTGACCCAATTCAAGACATTTTTTTTCTTTTTCTCTTAATTTCAGTATTTTATATCTTCTTATGCTTTGTGGTAGAATCTTCTCTATCATCAATAAAATTCACTATTTTTGCTCTTTTATATTTGTTTGATGGTTAAAATTCGTAGCTTGATCTATGATGATTAATCCATGATTGCATTTGAAGTATCCCCAGTAGCCATGAGTAAGTTTTAAAATTTGGTTATCTCACATTTCTATGCAACTTTTCGATATTGCCAAAACGGGGAAAAAGGTTGTGCTTTAAACAAGTGATGTTTACACTTTGAACAGTGATGTTTATATCCTAATATACATGGTCCTTGATGAAAAGTGATAAAAAGGAAAAATGCTTCTAACATTGTGTTGATGTTGAGCTGAGTTGAAACAGGTTCTCTAATTAGTAAAAGCACAGAGATTGTCTTCATCAAAAAAGGGGAATTTGTTGACCCAAGCTCAGTTAAAGATCTGAAGAATTATAGATGAACTCAATGATGGACTAGGTCCATCATGGGAGACACAGTGGTTATCAACCTATGCATATAAGATGCACGTGAAGAAGATAAGTCTTAGGAATCAAGCAAAAATATCTTCTGAATATCTTTTGAACTGATCGAAAAGATTGTATATGGGATAAGGAGAAGAAGTCTCCTAAGAAGAGAACACAATTCGGATCAAGGATAAGGGTTTGAGTTTGTATTGGTCTAGGACTCAAATTCATTGGAGGATCAGCAACTGAGTCCCAAACAAACTCTAATTACTAACTTAATAAACACCTAAGTTAGTTCTCTTTTACAAGTATGCACATTTCCTGTAAAAGGAACTCAAGATGAACCAGGTCCATCACCCGGGTGCACAAAAACGGTCAGATTCAAGCATGTGGGTTGCACGTGAAGAAGATAAGCTTAACTTGGTGTATTTAATATCTCTTGATCGAAAAGTTTGCATAATTGATAAGGATAATGAGTCCTTAATCAAAGAGAACACTATCCAAGATAGGGAAGGAGTTGGAAGTTGAAATCAACTAGAACTCTTCCACCAAGGAAGTGTTGCATCAGAACTCTAGTTATTTATTCATCTACTAACTCTATAAATAACAGGATGTTCTCATATTAAAAGTGTTGCACAAAAACGCAGAAGTAAAATGCGAATTGAGCACAAAATAGCAAGGCTTTTTGCGATCAGTTCGTGTGTGGTTCAAGTGTCAAACCTGAAGCTACATGAACCACATTGAAGAACCAGCTCCTTAAAGTGCTTTATGTGTCTTTCTTTATTTCTAGTTCAATTGTAGTAGGTGTTATTATTTGTACCATTCAGCTTTCATAAAAGCAATTGTAAAAGGTACATGGAATATTCAAGTTAGAGTTAACATGAAGTTGTCGCAACAGTTAGAGGCTGGTTGCTAAAACGATATTAAAGTTAATCCTTAGGTTTACAATGAGGTTTTTTAAATGGCATTTTGGCTCAATGATTTTAGTGGAATTTTGGGAAAATCATACTGAGTAGTAGGTCGTGGTTTTTTTATCTTTTGAGCTAGGTGTTTTCCACGTAAACTCTCTATGTTCTTTATTTTCTATATTTATTATTCTGCAACAATAGTAGTTGAAACACATAGAAGAACCAGATCCTTCATAAGAAGTTTAAGCGAAAAATCGAGTACCACGCAAATCACTCCCCCCTTCTTGTGTGGTATTAAAATATAAAAAATCAATACTCTAATTAGGGAAATAGGTCAGGCAAATCAATTAACATATTCATGCCCACATATAGGGCAGGATACTACTCCAATTCTAGAAAATAGTCTTAAAAAATAAGGAACGAGATTGAAAACTTAGGAGTACAATATTAATTAATGAATGTATCCCACAGATTCAGGAAGAAATTCTAAATTAATATTCAATATCCAATTTTAAGGCGAGTATCACAGTCTTACAGAGGGCTTATAAGAATCAGCATAAAATCGTCATGCAAACAGTCAAAGAAACCTTAAACGGGGAACACAGAATGGTAGGAGAATGAAACACTAGTAACAAAAATCATAGCAAAGAACATGGAACTAAGAGGAGAACCCGGATAAATACACAAACAAGCACATAATACAAACACAAACGTATATGGCTAGGGTTTCATCAAACTTATGCAAAAAGTTAAGGAATAGTATTGAGAATCATGAATTGGTACTCAAAATTAGAAAATAAAGTGATTTCGAAAATGGGGTTTGGAATCTTGTTTCAAAGATGGAACAAAAACGTTTAAAACTGGAGTAATCGTAAAGATCGAGTAGAAAATAGTGCAAAATATAAAGGTACGAGTTATATTCGTTAAATAATCAGAAGTTTGAGAGTTTTGGATCGAGATTAGGGTTTCATATGAAACCAATGAGAGAAACAAGAGAAACATGGCCGTGAAACTCGAGGATAATGGTATATACAGCACCGTTGGACAAAAATCCATCGGAGAAAGGCCGAAAACAAACCCCAGCAAAGCTTCAGTGAATATATTGCATGGTGAAGACTCCTGGAGTCTCAAGGGTAGAGGGAGCTGATAGGATAAGGCTTCAAGGCAGCTGGTGGTCGAAAGAGGCAAGGCCGGAGGTGACCGGAGACACGGTGAAGATCATTGGAGAGGAAGAACCAGAAGGTTCTAGAGAGAAGGAGTAGAGGAAGAGACAGGATAGTGAGAGATATTGGTTTCGAGAAATGAGGGGTCAAAAGGGTAGGTTAGAATTTAATTAAGGCAAACAGATCTCTGCCGTTGATCGTATTTGATCAATGGCTCAGATCAATTCTGAGTTGGGCCGGGTTAGTTTGGAAGTTGGGCTGGGTGGATTTGGGTTGGATCTTGGGTCAAACTAATTTAATTAAAAATCTTATGTGGTAGGTTACAATTAGGCTAATATTGAAACAATAAAAGGCTATTTGTTAAATAGCCAATTTCCCTCTTTTATTTTCTATAAAATAGTTAAAAATAATTTTAAAAATAAATTAAATAAATTAACTAATTAATAATGTATAAATATTAATAAAATACTGAAAAAGATTTTATGATAGCAAAATGTTGTTAATCGTAATATAGGCTATGATTGCAATTATATGCAATTTAGCTTAAAAAGATACCAAATAAATTCATAAAAAAGGCAAAATCACCTTAATTATATATTTGTGTAAATATTGTCACACCCTCTTTTTGCTATCCATAACCCGGCGAAGGGCGTAGATAAGGGAGTTTTTCAAATTAAATGACAATCGAGACGGGATTCAATTTTGAGAGAACTTCAGAGTCGCCACTTAAGAGATTTATGGTGCCCAAAGTCACCGGTAGGATCCCGAATTGAGGAAAAGTATGACTTTGTCTAACAGTCAGTGAACCAGAAATCATAGTAAGGAATTGTGTTAACCCGGGAGAAGGTGTTAGGCATTCTCGTGTTTCGTGGTTCTAGCACGGTCGCTCAACTTCTGTATTTGGCTTAAATTATCTGATTTTAGAACATGTTTTAACGTATGTGCTATTTAACTTTAAACTTCTTTTATATTATTTTAAAGAGAATTGCAACGTCGTTAGAACACACCTCAAACCACGTCACATAAATGCACCCGTGGATTTTGACGCATTCCAACTTCGTTAAGATTTTGATTTGGGTCACATAAATGCGCACCCAAATTTTAGGAAGGTACTTTTATTAAACACGCGCCTATAGCAACTACGTCTTTGACATTTATGGAAAGGCCGTGAAATTTACTAAATAACACCTCCTATTCTTTTTACGTGTTCTAATGAATTAAACTGGCTCAATTTATTTTATAAAGGTATTATAGCATATATTAAATTTGTTAAAGTTGTGTTTAAATCCACTAATTATTTCACGTATGATACAGGTGCTTGGGAAGATCATATGTGCCTTGGCCTCATTCATGACCAATTGACACACAAACGATTGAGTTTTGGACAGCCATGAAGCACATAATGCTAAAGCTGCAATTGATAACCATTTTGACAGCTTTGGGCTGCGAATCACTTAGCCCAGCAAATCGTATTAAATTTCAGCATTTGGATGCTTACTGGGCCTCACACATGAGCCCAGTATTGATTACAGCAAAAGAGTCCAATGGCTAAGAACAATTTGGTCTAAAATTTTATACATAGAACCGAACCTTTACCCGTTCATGAAAGAAATAATAACTATTTTTGTACTACTTTTCTAACTTCATATTTGAATCAAATGATTCATATACCCATCAGTCAGAGTATATGAACCTAACTCTTCAAAATTTGAGCACGACTTCGACTTACAGCTTAGTAGATCAGGAACACACTGCTAATATGTTGAAACCTAAATAGCCAACACAACATCATATTGGGGTTTTTGGTATTTACTAAACTATCATTCTTGGAATCTTTATTTTAAAACAAAACATGACCTATAAGCAGCATCACCTAGTTTATTACACAATCAGCCACTCATGTGAACCAACCAGGCTACGCTTGAAGCTAGCTATTCATTATACACATGAAAAGGGAAAATTCAATCAAACATTCAAATTATTACATATTAAGACAGTCTAGAGTGTCCACTAAGTACAGAAGTGGATCAGTCTAAACATGAATTATAACATGATAATTATCCTATCACTACACCTATATAGAATTCTGCATATAAATATTGTGCTAAAATTAAGTGTATTTCGAGAACTCGGCGCACGTTAAAGCAATGAAACAGTACAAATTGGCGTAAGTTAGCACGAAGCTTTCTCGCCAATAATGGCTCGTCGCTGGCGACAACCAACCGTCACCACTGCCCAAATCGTTACACCAGCACCGGGTATGACTAAAGAACATGAACCACTAACGTTTGGCAACTTTCTCTCTCAGAAGTTCCAATCGATCGATACTAAGCATGCTGATGAAGTTGTGAATGTTGTGCCTCCTCCGATGGTAATTGATGAAGCTCCTGCAAGCCTTGCTGTGAGAAGGTTGTAGTTCTCTTATGTAGCTGTATCTGAGCATTCATCTCCTACTGTTGCTGAGGACGTCCGGGGTAATCGTAGTATAGGTAAGGCTCTCTCGCTTGTGCCTTCTACTGATAGGGATGGGAAAAAGGTAGTCAAAATTAGTGAAGCTAAACTGAAACCTCAGTCGGAGTACTGGAATGCTTCATTAATTGGTTACATTATCGGTGATAATCCCACTGTGAAAACTTTGGAGAATTTCGTTATGCATGTATGGAATTTTGTGGCTAAACCACAGATTTTGCTCCATTCTGAAGGTTATTGTATCTTTCGATTCAATAATGTTGAGGATAAAAATTTAGTTCTCCAATCTGGACCCTACTCGTACAGGAACAAACCTATGGTGCTGAAACCTTGGGATGTTGACTTCTCTTTTCAAAATGATGTTTTTAGTACTGTAGCTATTTAGATTCGATTCCCTGGTCTACCAGTGGGCTACTGGTCTCCTGAAATTCTAAGCAAACTAGCAGTGCAGTGGGTAAGCCTTTGTACACTGATAAATTCATAGCTCACTTTGAGAAGATCTCATTTGCTAGAGTACTGGTTGAAGTAGATGCTGCTTATCCTCTGCCTGAGGAAATTGAAATTGAAACTCCTTTTGGCCTGAAGATACAGGTGATTGAGTATGACTGGAAGCCTATATTTTGCAATCACTGCATGAAATTTGGCCATGACTCTCTTGACTGTTGGTATAATGGACATAATGATGGGGTACAGGAGATGCAAGAGCAAGGGAAGAAAATAAGTCAAAGGACTAGAGTTAAAAAACCAGCAACGATTACAAAGCAGGAATGGCTGCCTAAAGCTTATGCAGATACACTGGTAAGCTTAACAATGCCTGCAAATACATTGCCTAGCCTACCGGTGCAATCTGTGCACCATGATGAGAAGATGCAGAGGGTGCATATTAATACTGATATGACTACAATTCAGAGGACTGTATTAGATGACCCTGCCAATCAAGAGGTACATGTTGAAACTATTAGTACATCTAGTGGTGATACAGAGGCTTTGGCTGACCATGACAAGGGCAAGGCTGTTGTTGGTCTACTTGATGATGGTAGGAGGGGACAACACTTGGATCCTGGTCCCTCTTGGAGCTTGCTTCCTAGTGATCCATGATTATAGTCACCTGGAACATTAGGGGGCTTAATAAAGCCCATAAACAGAAAGAACTGAAAAGCTTTCTGGCTGGGAATAAAGTTGATGTCTTGGGATGTCTTGAAACTAGAGTAAAGGAACATAAAGCAAAGAGGATTGTAGATAAGATTGTTAAAGGGTGGAAGGTCCAATGCAACTATACCAAAGCTGTCAATGGGAGGATATGGCTAATCTGGAAGCCTCACATTCAGGTCCATATCTCCTGTGTGACTGACCAGTTTATTCATTGCATGTTAGAAGATCCTTTGAATAAAGTCAGAATACAATTGAGTGTCATTTATGCTCACAATTCTGCAGTCCTAAGGAAACAGTTGTGGGATGATCTAAGATCAGTTAATGTTCCCAATCAAGATGCATGGCTGTTAAGTGGTGATTTTAATTCTGTCTTATGCTCTGATGATAGGATTGGCTCTCCTGTCACTGATGCTGAAGTTAGAGGGTTTAAAGAGGTCATTTCTGATCTCCAATTGACCTCCCTCCGATATAAAGGTTTGAAGTATTCATGAAAAAATAAGCAGGTCTATAGCAAAATTGATTGGGCACTGGGTAATTTTCAGTGGCTTCAGCAATATGGGCATCTAGAAGCTGATTTTATGAATCCTTCAGTCTCTGACCACTCTCCTATTCTCATAAAGTTTGGGAGTCAAAAGCTATTGCATCCTAAACCTTTCAGATTCTATAATGCTATTATGGAGGATCCCCAGTTTTCTACTATTCTGCAGTATGTATGGGGTCAGCAGTGTGAAGGATCACCTTTGCAACAGATCTGGTATAAATTGAAGATCTTGAAGCAGCACTTAAAAGAACTGAACATCCATATGGATTCCTACAAACAGAGGCTAATCCAGGCTAGGGAATCACTAGATATCATACAGAATCAATTGCTACATAATCCATTTTCAGAGCAGTTGTTTAAGGAGGAGAAAGCAGCTCTTAATGACATTGAGAAATGGAGCAATGTAGAGGAGCAAATTATGAGGCAGAAATCAAATGCTTGTTGGATAGAATGTGGAGATGCAAACACAAAATATTTCCATGCTCAGTGGAAGATCAGAACTAGTCAGAATAATATTACTTCTATATACACTGATGCAGGTATGAAGCTGACAGATCCCTTGGCCATGGAGCAGGAATTTATTGAGGTATTCAAGTCATTGATGGGCGAAAGTGCTGATGAATTGCCTTGTATTAACACTGCTATTATAAGGAAGGACACTGTCTGACCCTATCACAGCAAAGGTCACTTATTCAGGATGTTACTCTGGAAGAAATCACTGAAGCTATTAAAGATATGCCTAAAGACAAAGCACCAGGTGTAGATGACTTCCCTGTGGAGTTCTTTACAAGCAACTGGGAGATAGTCAAGGAGGATGCATATGCTGCTACAAAGTACTTCTTTTCTACATGTACACTGCCTCACATGGTCAATACTACTGCTCTTGCTCTTGTGCCTAAAGTTAAAACTCCTAAAACAGTGAAAGATTATAGACCTATTGCCTGCTGCACCACTGACTATAAGATTATATCAAAAGTCATTACTAGGAGACTGAAATCTGTTATTGGTGATCTTGTTGGAAAAGCCCAGTCAGCCTTTATTGAGGGGAGGAGCATCATTGATAATATTTTGCTTAGCCATGAAATTTTCAAGGGGTATTCCAGAAAAGGTGTGTCTCCTAAATGTGTTATGAAGGTGGATTTGAGGAAGGCATATGACACTCTTGAATGGAGCTTCCTCAAACAACTACTTATTGTTCTTGGATTTCCAGAAAAATTTGTTAATTGGACAATGGCTTGTGTCACTTCTGTGACTTACTCACTAGTATTGAATGGTGGTCTTACTAAGCCTTTCAGTGCTAGGGGGGTATTCGACAAGGAGATCCCATGTCACCTTATTTGTTTGTTCTGGCAATGGAGTATTTAAATAGGTTGATGGCTCAGTTACACAGAAATGGAGATTTCAACTTCCATCCAAAATGCAGGAAGCTGAACTGTGCCCATATCTGTTTTGCTGATGATCTTCTCCTATTCTGTCGAGCTGATACTATTTCTATCCAGATTTTGCATGATGCTTTTCTTACATTCTCTGTAGCTTCTGGACTGTATGCCAACAATACTAAGAGTGTTGTTTATCTGGCTGGGGTTCATCAGAATGTCAAAGAAGTCATACTAGAGTCTCTGGGCTTCATTGAGGGTCAACTTCCATTCAAATATTTAGGGATACCTCTTCACTCAAAGAAGCTTGCCATCCACCATTACTTGCCACTGTTGAGAGGATAACTGATAAAATCACTTGCTGGTCTGCCAAATTACTATCTTATGCAGGAAGATGTCAATTGATCAAAACTGTTATTTTTGGTATTCAAACTTATTGGGCACAAGTATTCATCCTACCGAAGAAAGTTCTCAAAATCATTGAAGCTGTGTGCAGATCTTACCTGTAGACTGGAAGTGCAACAGTCTCTAAAAGAGCTCTGGTAGCCTGGGAAAGGATTTGTAGACCAGTCACTGCTGGAGGACTCAACATTAAAGACATGCATATATGGAATAAGGTAGCTATCACTAAGCTCCTTTGGGACTTGGCTAGGAAGAAAGATTGTTTGTGGATCAAATGGATACACTACTATTACATTAAGAACCATGACATTGCTACAATGCCTATTCCCAAGGCAGCATCTTGGGTAGTTAGAAAGATATTAGATTGCAGAACTCCTCTTCTGGATAATCAACAACTGCAAGGTGATCTCTTACTTAGACTGGATGGATTGTGCAGGCTAGGCAAATCCATATTCATAAACTATACCATGTAATGCTTCCTATCTTTCCAAAGGTGGAATGGAAGAATTTGTTGCTGACCTCTAATGTCCTACCTCGACATAAATTCACTGCTTGGCTTGCTGCTCAACATCGATTGCCTATTGTCGACAGATTACAGAAGATTGGAGTGCAAGTGTCTGTGAATTGTGTATTCTGTAATCAACATGTAGAAGAATTTGCTCATTTGTTTTTTGAATGCCAGTTACTAATCGACTGTGGCGTAGAATGTGTTGCTGGATGGGCCATAACAGAACAATTGGTAGTTGGGAAGCTGAACTCCAATGGATATGTTGTCAAGCTAGGAGTATATTGTGGCACAAGGCTGTTGCTACTTCTGCCTTTGTGACCACTGTTGCACTCATTTGGAGAAACATGAACTATATTAGATTTGAAGGGAAAGCATTGGAGTAGAACCAGTTCTGTCGCGAGGTTGCATTGCTTATTCATATACACGGCAGAAACTGTAAGCGTTGGCAAGCTGGACTGCGACAACTTAACCATTACCCTTAGCTTTATGTTGCAAATTCATGTATTTGTATAGTGTTTGAACTGGAAAGTAGTGGTTAGTCCATACTACTACTATATACTCTTCATTGTAAACCGTTTTGATATCAATAAAAGCTAACTGTTAAATTTAAAAAAAAAAAGAAAAAAAAAACAAAAATTGCAAATGACAACAAGATCTTCATATCTGAAAGTATATTTCACTTTGAACTTCACATATACATGATCTATAAGTGGTACCTGTAATGCAACAAAGGAAACAACCAATGAGTAAAATAAAGGGATCAGCTAAGCAATCAACAACCAAATGCAAAGTGCACCAGGACTTCAGCAGAGTACTTTGAGAATCAGCTTTCAAAAATTGATTCAAAACAGCACTAATAGTGTTTTCAAATATAGATGCAGTAGTTCAGCTCTAATATTGAGGAAATAGGTTTTGGATCAGTATTTCCAGCTCTAGTGTTAAAGATCATGGTTTTCTGATCCTTTTCAATGCCCCCAAATGGTTTTATTTATAGCAAAATAGTTAGGGCATCAGATTTTTACTAGTTTCTTCTTAGTCCTCATCTCAAATTGTATTTTTGCCTAAGTAGTCCTTCAATTCTTAACTTGTGCCTCAAGTTTGAGGCTGGAATTATATATTAGTCCCTACTAGAAGGTTCTAAAAGACTCTTATCAGATTTTAAAAAAAACTCCAATTCCTTTTGTACCCTTACTATCTTTCCTAAATTACCCTACCCTTGAATTTGACCTCAATCAGTTATATTAACCTGGTTCAGCTCTAATTAACCTTGGTTAGTTCTTTGACTCCAATTCAAACACAATCGACCTTAGTCGACCAATCTTGGGTCAAATTTAGATTAGCATACTTATGAAAATCAGAATTAACCAAAAATTAACAGACTTCTATACATGATTAATAGAACAAGGGATCAAATATCCAGAAAGAATGCATATATCTATCTAACTTAGCTTTCAAAAATGATTCAATCAATGATATTCATAAATACTTAAGAACAAGAAGCAAGAATGAACAATCAGCTTATGAATCAAAACCTTAGGAACATGTCTCAACTAAGCATACCAAAAATTAAAGAAAAATCAACAGAAGGAAGTCAATTGATCCCTAAAATCATATTACTGAAGACTAAACAAAATTGCTTTCTAATATCAGGGGCCAATACTTAGCAAGATATCACTATTACCCAAGAAATGCTTTCAGATAGATAACAAAAAGTCATATGAATATTGAACCTATTTTCATATGAGCTTGTGGATAAACCAACAAACAACTAAGAGAGAATCCCAAAGAAGTTCATACTATTACACATGCAACTACAGGACCTCAACAATCATTACAAACAATTAAGCACTTAGTCAGCTAAAAATAAAAAATGAGCAGGAAAACATAGCTTTCATTTTTTTGCTCTCATTTAAACCATCCAGCTAGACCTTGATTCTCCCACAGGGGTTCTGAAACTCCCAAGATGGTGTTTAATCCTTTTCGGAGTTCAGGGGGTTTTCGAAGTCCTGAGACCTCAATAGGTCTCAATATGAGAGTTTTGAGGCTTTTCCGGCAAGTTTGGGATTTAGGGTTTAGCTTCAGATGAAGATTCGAGGAGTTCCACGGGGATTTGAGGGGGGTGAGGTGCATGGTTGGAATGGGGAAGTCAGGGTGTCTCAGTGGTGTAATTTTGCTCGACTCTGGAATAAGGTCGCCGGAGGTAGGGTTTTCGGCGACCTTTGAATGTACATTCGAGGCAGAGGGGTGGTGTTCGAAGGGAACTGATTATGGAACGGGGTAGAGGAGGCAATGGTGGTTAAATGGTGTAATTTTGGGGCCAGTTTGGTTGTCGACCGCTGCCGTGAGGCAATTTTCGGCGGCAGTAGGGCGGTAGGCCGGTTATCAAAGGTGGTGACAGGGTGGTCAATGGGTGGTCGGTGGTGGTCAAGGGACGGAGTTACAACCAGAGAAGAGGGTACGAGGAGGGTGATGTTTGGTCTCTAATGTGTATTAGAGACCTTCGAACATATATGTAATTTCGGAGAGGGTTTAATGGTCGTTGGATGAAGTGAGGATGGATGGCTATAATGAATGTTATTCTTTTAAAACGACGTTGCTTGGTCATTGGACTAGATTAGGCTATCATTTGGGCTAGATTATATAGTGATTAGGAGAAGGAAACAAATTGGGCCACTCAGGTCTGGCCCAATGGTGGCCAGCCTGAGAGGCTGCCTATGTATATACATATGTATTGTATTATTATTATATTTTTTTATCTTTTCTTTGAAATTATTACTAATTATTTTTTTTAAAATAACCACAAATCATAAATAAAATTAAGACAAGTCAAAATTAAACAAACATAATTTCAAGTGCTAGCATATATATATTTTTTGTATTTTAAATTATGAAACAAGCTTATTTATTTATTAAAGACCCTAATTAATCCTAATACGCAGTAACCAACATGCATATGCAATTATTTTCAAAAAATTAAAATTCTAATATTATAAATAGAAAATCCTAAACTTTAAGAGTCCTGTAGGAGTTGGTTTCGACCGGTCAAAAATTATATGCTCACAGCTGCCCCCTCTTTGCGCGGGAACACGAAGGGTTTTCGTGCAAAGACAAGTGAGAAAATATGAGCGACTTCGTCTAATTGAATACTTCATGTGAAGCATTTTGAAATCTTTCTGGCTGAACCATGCTTCAAAGGTTGCCTACATATCCTCTGCAATAAAGGAATCAAGTCAGTGTAGTTTTGAAAGTTTTGGTAGCTGGGACTACCGAGAGACTACGGTTGGCTGTTGTTACTGTCCGATGTCCTCCTTATTACTCCTTACAAAAAGTAAAAAGAAAACTATACTAAACTATAAACTACTGATTACAAAGAAAAGCCTATCTACGTCTTCAATCTTGATCCTTGTTGCTTTATTTCGTTGTATCTCTTTCTGCGAACCTCTTACGGCCTCGCTGACTATTTGCCTTTCTCTTCATGTCCGATGCCGAACTGTTGGATTTCGACATGTATTCCGTTGAAAGTATTCCCTCATTCTACATGTGGGTGCCTGACTACCGAACTTGAGTTGCGTTGAAAAATATTCCCTTGTTGTACAGGTGGGCGCTTGATTACAAAACCTGAAATTGTGAAAAATATTCCCTTGTTCTACAGGTGGGCGCCTGATTGCGAAAACTAAAAATTGAAAATATTCCCTTGTTCTCCAGGTGGGAGCCTAATTGCAAAAATATAAAACTGAAAAATATTCCCTTGTTCTCCAGGTAGGCGCCTGATTGGAAAAACTTAAAATTGAAAAATATTCCCTTGCTCTCCAGGTGGGCGCCTGATTGCAAAAACTTACAATTCAAAAATATTCCCTTGTTCTCCTGGTGGGCGCCTGATTGCAAAAACTTAATACTGAAAAATTTTCCCTTGTTCTCCAAGTGGGCGCCTGATTGCTCAAGTGTCGTTGACAATTCTCAACTGTTGACATTTTCAAGATTATGGTGTATTTCTAAAAAGGTATTGTTTTCCTCCATGTCTTGCTACGAGTTATATCTGTTGGGGGTCTGATGGGCATTGGCGATTAAAACTACTTCCCATTAAATAGGCGGGTCCTGACAACTCTTATTGACTCTTGTTGGGGGAATATCTAATATAAGTCCTATTTTTCAGGAGGCTCATGATGACTTTTATTGACTCTGGTTGGGGAAATATCTAAGTCCCATCTTTCAGGGAAGTCCTGCTTACTCTTGCTAACTCAGCTGGGGAATTTTGAAATTTTCTCTCTAAATCCCATTCTTCAAGAGAGTCCTGATGACTTTTCTTGACTCTTATTGACTCTAGCTGGGGAAATGTTTGCTCTAAGTCCCATTTTCAGAAGGGTCCTAATGAATCAATTGACTCTTATCGACTCTAGCTGGGGGAATATTTGCTTTAAGTCCCATTTTCAGGAAGGTCCTGATGACTCTATTGATTCTGGTTGGGGAGATTTTGGCTCTTTCCCATTTTTAAGGAGGGTTCTGAAGGTTCCAACAATGCCAATTCTAATTTCTGTTTGTTTCTGCGACTCTTACTGGGGAGGGTGTTGGTGCTTGCCCATACTTCCCGCACCTGTTTGAGTATTAAACTGCATTCCATCTCAACTTCCATGCCTCATTTAGCCCTTGGTTGTTTTTATTGAGGTTTTCTAGTTAAAGTTTTTCGCATTGTGCTCTTTGTTGGGGAGGGTGTTTATAACGGACTATGTTTCTTTGAAATTTAACTAAGTCCCACTTCCAAACGGGCCCTGAGATTTCGATCATACCTGTCGTATGCCTGCCTTCTCCTGTGGACGGCCTCCCTTAGGCTCTTCCAAAATTTTATGCCCTTGTGTCAATCAAAGAAAACTTGTCAGTTTGGAAAAATGGTGGTTGACCCTCAGCATTCTTGTCGGAAGAGGCCTCTTTGTCGTCATGTTTCGTTGTATTCAAATTTCTATGTTGATGATGAGTTGCCCATATTGGTTGGCTCACCCCCGAACTTTTATGGTTTTATTTTGGTCGCCCATTACTGTGTTACATTCTTAGCCCTTTCTCTAGAATTCTTGCACCTTTCCCGAAATTACCAAGTCGACGTATTATGCTTGGATGACCCTCTGAGCTTTGTGGCCTTACATCTATTTCCCATCCTATGTTACACTTACGCCCCCTTTCCAGAATTCTTTACGCTTTTCCCAATGGTTGATGATTTGAGGTTCCATGCTGGGTCAACCCTTGACCTTTCCCATATTTGTGTTGTGCCAATTTTACGTTCCACCCGAATGTATATGTTTCATTAGCATGCCCTTTCCTATGTGTTATTCCTTCAACTTTTCCAATGCTTGTCTCCTCCATCAATTACAATTTTTATGAATCCTTCCCTTTGTTGTTCCACGCTTGTTATCTTTGTTACGCCTTTGGGCGTCATGCGCTTTGTTCTTTTGGGAGCTTGATAATTGGCTTTGACATTCCTTTCGTTTAAACAAAAGAATTTAAACTTGAACAAAGAATGAAATGCGAAGACTCCGAATGTATTTAGAATGAAGAATTCCAGACATGTTGTTGAAGAAGAACAAAGAAGACGACTTATCTAAAAGATAGGCAACTGTTTCTTGCGATCATGACATGCACTTCGGCCTATTCGACCCAATCGATTTCGATGACCGACCTTCTACTGCCGCGCTTTTGCCGTTGTGACCTTTCCAAACCAATTCCTGACTCGTCTTGCCCTGCAGTATTCATCCATTAATATTCCCTTTTTGAGTTTTACTTTATCTTACCTTCGCCTTCCGGTGCCCGTGAAGGTTTTCACCGATAAGACTCTCTTATTTTATTCTCCCTCAAACTCTCGTCGCGTTATAGTGCCCGTGAGGATTTTCACCGATAAGACTCTCTCATTTATTATCTTTCTTTCTTCACCCAGAGTGCTGCCCCTGACCTGTATCATCTCTACTTGCTCAACTTGGCTTCTCTTGAAGACTCATCAGAAGGTCTTTCTTTGGAACGTATCATAGGTTTTTGGATAGGGTTAGAAAGAAAGGGTATCAAAGGCTCGAAATAATTTAAAATGGTTCCAAATTACAACTTTCGGAATCAAGTTCTTACAACAACCACAACTTCTGCCCCAGTTTCATGCTTGGGGACTTTTGGATTTTATTTTTTGATGAGAACGAACCGTGACGCTGCCTCTGTATCCTTTTAAAAGGAATCAGGTCAAACATAGTTCATACCGATTTCCTTATTATTTTACTGTTGTTTTTCTTCTCCCTTTTTTCTATTTTTTCTTTTCTTCCTTTTCTTTTCTTTGTTTTGTTTCCTATCTCTTTTCTTTTTCCTTTCCTCTTTTCTCTTTTCTCTTTTCTTTTTTTTTTCCTTTTTCTTTTTTTTTTTACTACTATCATTTTTCATTCTTTTCATTCTTCCCTTTCTTTTACTTTTAACTCGCATTTCTAACTTTTGTTACTGATTCTTAAAGAAGGGTATGAAAGAAATTAATTAAAGCGCAAAAGGGTTAGCAAAAGATAAAGTGTTTGGATAGCAGAACAAAATGCCTTCGTCATTTCAATCTTCAAAATATACCAAGTACAATCAAGTGTCAAGTATAAACAATGATCTGAAGAAAATCATACATAATATCTTTTGACAGCATTTGCGTTGATGGCCATTTCTGCGCATTTCCCTTCCACGTCCGTCAGATACAACGCTCCGTTGGACAACACTCTTGACACGATGAATGGTCCTTGCCAGTTTGGAGCGAACTTGCCTTTCGCCTCGGCCTGGTGAGGATGGTGCAATTCAGTACTAGTTGACCTACTTCAAACTTTCTGGGCTTACCTTCTTATTATATGCCCTAGCCCCTCTCTGTTGATACAACTGGCCATGATAGACTGCCGCCAATCTTTTCTCGTCAATCAAGCTCAATTGTTCCTGATGGGCTTTGACCCATTCTTCGTCATCAATTCCTGCTTCGACCAAGATCTGTAGAGAGGGTATTTCAACCTCGTCCAGGATCACCGCCTCTGTGCCATATACCAACAAGTATAGAGTAGCCCCCACTGAAGTGCGGACAGTAGTGTGGTAGCCTAACAATGCAAAGGGCAGCTTCTCATGCCACTGCATGGATCCTTCCACCATTTTTTGAAGTATCTTCTTTATGTTCTTATTTGCTGCCTCAACTGCTCCATTCGCCTTGGGGCGGTACGGGGTAGAGTTTCGATGCGTGATCCTGAACTACTGGCATACCTCTCTCATTAGGTGACTTTTGAGGTTTGCCCCATTATCGGTGATGAGTGTTTTGGGGATCCCAAACCGACAGATAATGTTTGTGTGCACGAAATCAACCACGGCCTTCTTGGTCACTGCTTTGAAGGTTTTGGCTTCAACCCACGTGGTGAAGTAATCCATAGCAAGTAGGATAAATCAGTGTCCAGTGGACGCTGCTGGCTCGATGGGTCCAATGACGTCCATGCCCCAGGCAATGAAAGGGCAAGGTTCATAAATCGTGTTCAGCTTAGATGGAAGAGAGTGAATTAGGTCCCCTTGTACCTAACACTGGTGGAATTTGTGCACAAACATGATACAATCCCGTTCCATAGTGAGCCAATAATATCCTGCCCGGAGAATCTTCTTTGCCAAGACATATCCGCTCATGTGCGGCCCACAAACGCCATCATGTACCTCATTCATGATTATTGTTGCCTTCTTAGCATCTATGCATCTTAACAAACCCAGATCTGGCGTTATCTTGTACAGCATCCCTCCACTGCTGAAGAAACTACTTGACAAACGACGGATTGTTCTCTTCTAGTCACTCGTGGCTAGCACCTTGTACACACCTTTCCTGATGTATTCTTTGATGTCGTAGAACCAAGGCTCGCCTTTAAGCTTTTCTTCCACCATGTTGCAATACGCATGTTGAGCATGGGCCCGGATATGTACCGGGACAACATAGGCCTTGTCCGGGTGATGTAACATTGATGCCAAAGTAGCCAGGGCACGACTACTTCGTTGTGAATTCTGGGAATGTGCCTGAACTCTACTGACCAAATTCGTTGACAAAGATAATGCAAGCATTGCCGATAAGGTATGAGTTTTAAATCTCTCGTCTCCCACTCCCGTTGGATCTGGTGTACCAGGAGGTCCGAGTCCCCCAAGACCAAGACTTCTTGGACGCCCATGTCCGCTGCTAACCTCAAACCCAAAATGCATGCCTTGTAATCTATCATGTTGTTGGTGCAATAGAAACGAAGTTGAGCTGTGACTAGGTAATGATGCCCTTCTTCAGAAATGAGTACCGCTCCTATCCCGACGCCTTTCATGTTGGCAGCCCCGTCGAAGAATAATTTCCACCCCGACTTCTCATCCTGTTCCATTTCATTGACGTGCATCACTTCCTCTTCTGGAAAATATGTGTTCAAGGGTTCTTATTTTTCATCTACATGATTCTCTACTAAATGGTCTGCCAATGCCTGTGCCTTCATAGCAGTCCTAGTTATGTAGATGGTATCGAATTCAGAAAGCAAGATCTGCCACTTTGCGAGCCTCCCTGTGGGCATGGGCTTCTGGAAAATGTATTTCAATGGGTCCAGTCGAGAGATGAGGTAAGTGGTGTATGATGACAAATAATGCTTCAACTTCAGGGCTACCCATGTCAAGGCACAGCATGTCCTTTCAAGATGAGTGTACTTAGCCTCATAGGTCATAAATTTCTTGCTGAGGTAATATATGGCTTGCTCTTTTCTCCCTGTAATGTTGTGCTGACCTAACACGCACCCAAATGAATTGTCCAGGACTGTCAAATATAAGATCAAAGGCCTCCCTGGTTCTGGCGGGACCAATGCTGGAGGGTTTGACAAATACTCCTTTATCATATCAAAAGCTCCTTCGTACTCTCCTGTCCATTTCATCGCAACATCCTTCTTTAACAGCTTAAAGATGGGCTCACAAATGGTTGTGATGTGAGCGATGAATCGATTGATGTAGTTCAGTCTCCCCAATAGACTCATTACTTCTGTTTTGTTTCTGGGTGGCGGCAGCTCCTGTATAGCTTTGATTTTCGATGGGTCTAGCTCGATGCCTCGGCGACTGACTATGAACCCTAACAATTTTCCTGTGCAAACCCCAAATGCACATTTTGCCTGGTTGATTTTGAGATCGTACCTGGCGGATCCTCTGGAAGAATTTTCTCATATCTTTGACAAAATCGGATTGCTTTATGGATTTCATAATCACATCGTCCACATAGACCTCGATTTCCTTGTGCATCATATCGTGGAAAATGGTTGTCATTGCCCGCATGTATGTCACCCCGGCATTTTTAAAACCAAAATGCATGTCCCTATAGCAGTATGTCCCCCATGGCAAGATAAATGTTATTTTATCGGCATCCTCTTCCTCCATTAAAATCTGATGATAGCCTGAATAATAATCCACGAACGATACATTCTCATACTTCGCACAATTGTAAATCAATATTTGGATGTTCGGCATGGGGAAGTTGTCTTTTGGACTTTTTTTGTTGAGGTCACGGTAATCAACGCACACCCTGGTTTTACCATCCTTATTTGGCACAGGCACGACATTAGCTAACCAGGTGGGATATCGTGTGACTCGGATTACTTTCGCCTAAAACTTCTTGGTCACCTCTTCTTTGATTTTCACGCTTACGTAAATTTTAAACTTCCCTAACTTTTGTTTGACGGGAATGCAGGCTGGGTCAGTAGGTTATTTGTTGACTACCAAATCAGTGCTTAATCCGGGCATGTCGTCGTAAGACCATGCAAAGACATCCTTATACTCCAGCAATACTTTAATTATTTCTTCCCTAAGTTGTGGCTCCAGATAGACACTTATTTTTGTTCTTTGATATTATCCGGGCTTCCTATATTGATTGCCTCTATATCATTCAGGTTTGGTTTGGGTTTCTCTTCGAATTGGGTCATCTCTTTACTAATCTCGTCCCATTTCCCTTCCTCATCATACCCTAATTTGTTCTCATGTTCTATTTCCTGAATTATTATCTCTAGACTAGGCTTGTTGCAAAGACTGCGCCGAGGAGTCCTTATGCATGTCAGATCACTGGAACCAGCATAAAAATAACTGTACAAAAGAGAAAAGGAAGAAAAAGTAAAGCAAAAATGGAAACTATCAGCATTGCTGAAAGGGAAATTGCATTTTATTAGATTCAAAGATAATAGAGTTGTGCATCCAAATGGACGGAAATAACAACGCTAATACAAACTAGACTGAAAGGAAAATCAAAGCCAACTACCAAGACTCCCTCCGAGTGGGAAGCGGAGTGGCTTCCCAATTATTTATTCTTGCACGTACCCCCACAAATTGCACATCTGCCCTGCTCGATTCTTCTCCCGTCTCTACCATATTCACCTTACTGAACAGTCAATCTAGCCCCCTCAAGATCCCCGTCCGCGTTGATCAGTGGGCCGGAAATCTTGGGTATGGGACCACTACTGGGTTTGACAAATGATTTGGATAAATTTGGGATAGGCTTCGAGAGAAACCAGCCTTTTTGTCTTAGCCTTCTAGCTCGCTTTATGTCTGCGGCCGTGGTTTGAACCCTAGACCAAAATTGTCTAGATTCTTGGGAAGGACTACTGGTTGCGCAATGCCTTGCAGTGAAGCTCCCAACCCTTTGCCGGGTATAAAGCCATTTTTTAACATTTCTGAGGCTACCATGACAGATGCGGTTGTTATCCTTGGGGTTACGACTATCTATCCTTCTTAATCTTCTTAACTGAAACCGTATCAAACACCTGGTATACCCATGGCCCTTTATTATCCTCAAATTCAATGAAAGGCATGATCGCATCCCCCGGGGTACACTGGCTATCCTCTCCATGCACGACAATCTCTTGCATGTCCCACTCAAATTTGACCATCTGGTACAGTGTAGAGGGTACTGCTTTGGCGGCATGAATCCATGGTCTGCCCAATAACAGATTAAAGGAGACCGATACATACAACACTTGGAATTTCATAATGAACTCAACGGGCCCTATAGCTACTTCCAGCACTATGCCTCCTACAGTGTTTATACCTCCACCGTCGAACCCTCGAACGCAGATGTTATTCTTGCAGACCTTTTCAGTTTCCACCTTGAACTTGGTCAATGTGGATAATGGACAAATTTTTTCACTGGACCCGTTTTCAACCAAAACTTGAGTGACCACGGCATCATCACACTTCACAGTCAGATAGAGAGCCCAGTTGTGCTCCGTGCCCTCCATAGGAAATTCATCGTCAGAGAATGTGACCCGGTTTGCCTCGAATGTTTTGTTTGAAATATTTTCCAAATGATTCACCTTTATCTTGTGTGGGACATGAGCTTCATTCAAAATCTTCATCAACACTCGGCGGTTCTCATCTGAGTTGATTAGTAAGGACAACAAAGAGATCTGGGCCGGTGTTTTCCTCAACTGTTCTATGATGGAACAGTCCTGCATTTTCATTTTCTTCAAGAATTCTTCTGCCTCTTCTTCTGATACAGCTTTCTTCACTGGTTCCGGGTTATCTTTAGAGATTCTATCCTTTCTCAACTCTTCTGGGGCAAAGTACCTTCCTAATTGAGTTATGCCTCGTACCTCACATACTTCCTCTCTAACTTCTTTCCGTTTGTACATTACTATTGCTTGTTCATCTCCAAGGAACGACTCTATTGTTGATGATTAGTATCTGGATTACTGGCTTCACAATAACTGTCTCTATGCGGACACCTTCCACAGCTATGACAGTTTCCCTAGCCGCCCCCTGTACTGTTACCTTCGCCTGTTCTCGCTTTGGTGCACCTGCACCTGCACATGCTGAGCTCCTTTGTGCTACGACAGTTTTGTTGCCTTCCTTTGCCCCGGTTACCGTCTTCTTACTGCTCGCGACCTTCGTTGGCTCACTAGTTTTGATCATCATTACCGTTTGTGAAGGTCTTCTGAACTCTCCCTTTCCCTCCTCAATTTCAATCATGTTGGTTTTCTCGTGGGTCGGCAGCGGGTTCTGCTTAATATTGGGCATCTCCAGAGTCTGCACCTCGATCCTACGGGAGTCAAATAGTTCTTGGATGGCGTTCTTTAAGTGCCAACATTTTTCTTTGCCGTGCCCTGGTGCACCAGAACAGTATTCACAGCTGACCGAATAATCTAAATTCTTTGAGGTAGGATTTGGCAGCTTCGCCTCAATTTGTCTTAGCATATCCAGTTTTCGCAGCTGGTGGAATAGACTAGTGTAAGATTCTCCCAGCGGAGTGAAAGTCTTCTTTTTGTGCACCCTCTCATTTCTCATGGCCAGATTACCTTGGGGAGGGGGCCTCGGGATTTGGTGGTAAGCTCTTGGAGGAGGGTATCAATTTTGTGGACTTGGAGAGGTGTTTTAAGAGGGTGGCGCACGCCATTGTGTGTGAGTGGGAAGTTGGATATATGCCTGTGCATGATGGACTGAGAAACGAGGTTCTGGTGGTGGATAGTAATGTTTCGGTGGGCTATATAGGGTGTGTGGGTATATCTGGTGGTGGGGACGGGGTTAACCGTAGTGAGATGGTGCCCGAGGCCTAAACCAGGTTCCCGATTCCACTGTTGCTACGTCTTCTTTCTTCTTCTTCCCAAAACCTCCTCCAGGTCCACTCTGGATGGCTTGAGTAGTTTCCTTGATTGCAGAGTAACTCATGATTTTGTTGGATTTGAGGCCTTCCTCCACCATACTTCCCATCTTGACCACTTCATTGAAAGATTTCCCTACCGCTGATACCAGATGCTCAAAGCAGGTAGGTTCCAAAGCTTGCAGAAAATTATCCACCATCTCACTCTCTTTAATTAGAGGATCAACTCTGGCTGCTTGTTCCCTCCACCGGAAACCATACTCCCGGAAAATCTCGTTGTGTTTTTTCTCCATCTTTGTCAGAGATAGGCGATTCGGGATGATCTCGAGATTATATTGAAAGTGGCATGCAAATGCTTGCGCTAAGTCATACCAGGTATACCACCGGTTGGGATCCTATCGAGTATACCGCTCTAACATCGATCCACTCAAGCTCTGCCTAAAGTATTTCATTACCAATTCGTCCTTTCCTCCTGCTCCCCTCATTTACTGCAAAACCCTCTCAGATGCAAGATAGGATCACCGTGACCATCATACAGTTCGAATTTAGCCATTTTGAAACCTGTAGCAACTGTACGTCCGGTAATAAGCAAAGATATTTAAAGGCTACACTCACCTGGACCCCTAACACATGCATGTAACTGAATGATTCTTCCTGACTCCAGACTTGTCTGAGCATTTCTTCCTGTTCGGAATCTTTGATCGGCTTTTCAACTCTCAATGGGACTTTAGGACGAGGAGCATAAGAGTAAGGCTCCTGGGCTTTGTAGGCGGGTTCTGGAGGATAGTATTGAGGGTCATAGGCTTGATGCACTGGCTCGTTGGATGACCTATGCAGTGCAGGGGTTGGAGGTGCCACATAGATAGGAACAATTGGCGGGGGAGGGTGAGGAGTGACTTTGGGTATTTGGGCTGGTGGCTGGGAGGCGCACCCTGATGCTGTGAGTATATAGGAAAACCTGGGGGCGGATCAGTAATGGACTGGTCAGATGCCTGGGCCAGTGGCGGGATGAAAGGTGGGTTGGCAAGATAGGTTGGGGGCGGCTGTCCTCTTGCCCATGCCTGGTACATTTCATCCATTTGGTGTTTAGTCTTATACGTTTCCTCTTTCATAGCGTTCATGTCCAGTTCCTCTGCCTCCTTCGAGGGGTCCACGATGCTGACATCAGCGTCTTGGTTAGCCATAACTTGTTTGCTTTTTGACCATGTGTTGTAGGAGTGAGTTGCCAGGGTGCCACGAATACTAGTCACCTGTCTAGTTTTGAACTTTAATTCACAACACCCGAGACTCGTCAGTGATTAGGTTTCAACATGTAAGCGGCCACATATGCATGCACATAAATGGCAATTGGTCCCTATATGCATTGACTGCTTGCGTCATCCCTACATTTATTCGCGAAACTCCCTTCATTTTAGCCCTATTCTCTCCCTTTTCATTTTATTCGATTTCCAATTTTATTCAATTATGGTCGAATCCTATGTAGATGTCCTACGTATCATGACTTTTCATGAATCGGACCAAGCGTAGTTCAAGAAAAACAAAAGGTTAAGTACGCAGCAAAGATATACTTGGGATTTTTGATTTGATAAAGATAAAAACTTTGATTACAACGGCTAATAGCAACTACCAGACAGGCATCCAAAACCCTTAAAGACTTGAAAGAACAACAAACAGACTCTTTTTTTTCTTTTTCAGCGAAAATATAAATCTATGAGTACATCAACGCTTCAAATACTTTTGGAGCTTGCAGGGCATCATTTGGCCTTGTGGGTCTGCGCGCTAAGCTTCCTTGGAGATACTGGAGATCTTTGATTACTTTTCGAACAAAGGTCATAGAAGCGGAAAAAAACATAGACTTTGTCATGTCTTCGCAGTGATGGCACTTGGTGGTAATATAGTCTGCAATTGCCCGCACCTTCTCCCTGATAATCCCTTTTTTGTTGTAGCAGACGCCCGATTTGTTCAGCCTGTGCTTCCAAAGTCTGCCCAGCTGCTTGATTTAGCTTTTGACACTACCGTAAATCTCTTTCTAACCCTACAATCACCGCATAGCAGTGCTCCTTCTCAGCTTTGAAATCCTTGGCCTGCTTGGCCATTTTCCTCTCAGCTATGATAACTCTTTATTTTAGACCAGCGTTTTCGTTGCCGCTCCCTTCTTTTAACTGTTCCACTATGCGGGCCCTTTCTTCAGCACTCTTAGCTAATTGTCTCTGAGCTCTAGACAATTCACCCTCTGGCTTATTCAGATTAGAACCATATTCGGTCACCATTAGGTGCAGGTTCTCCATAAGCTTTTCATCCTTTATACTCCTTGGAGGGTTTTCTGCGGCTGTTTTCATTTTCTGAATCTGAGCTCGCAGGGCTTCGTTTTCTTGAACCAATACCTTCTTTTCCCCTTCGCTAGCAGCAGTTAGCAGGCTATTTTTGGATTGCAATTCCTGAATTTTCTTTTCTGGCCTTCCAATGATAGCACGATATTCATGTTCTTTGGTTAACCAATCCCACTATTCTTGTGATTTCTCGACGAACTCTCAGAGGTGACGCCTTTTGGATGGTCTTTCATGCTCAATGTCTCTTTTATACCAAGCAAGGTATCCTGGAGACACTTCACCTTTGGCAGGATCTTTCACACAAGTGTCAGCGGTTAAGTATTGGCATTTATTCCAGATTTTGCGAACCATGGCTTCGGGAAACTGACTAGCAGGCCCAATTTTGACTACACGGATGCTAAGATCTTCTTCTTTTGGCACTACCTGGCATCTTCCAAGTTGTCTCAAGACCCGATGTCGGGCATAGGGATGGATGCTTCTAAGGCCCATTAAGAGAAAATGCGACTCTGTTGCGGGCATATGCACAATTTCATCCACGGGGAGCCAACTGAACGTCCATTGTATTTGATTTGCAGAAATAGACCGGAGATGTGACACCCACTCTGTGACACCCTCTGGTAATTTAAACCCCTTCACCCTGCTGACAACTTCTTCTATGCAACCTTTCGTTGGTGACCCACCGTTCATGAATCGAGGCTTGGGACATAGATGCTCAATTATCCAGATTTATAATAGAAAGTTGCATCCTTCAAAGAAATCCATTCCTTATTTGCAAGTGGTAAGGGCCCGAAGATATCAGACAGGATCATCGGAGCAAGAGTGCCTTTTGCCTGAGTCATCAAGGTACTAACGATCCCCGCAATCTGTATACCGATGTTTCCGTCCTTTCGTGGGAATACTAAAAGAACTAACAAGGATACTATAAACGCGAAGCATCGATGCTCCTCCCATTTGATTCGATTTCCCTTGCTACATATGAGGTTTTCAGGGTTGTTGAATCCTCCGATGTGGCCATATCTTTGGTATATGAACTGTAGGATGCAAAATCCCGCCGACAGATCAGGGTTGTGAATCTTTCTGCTAATTTTCAGAACATGCAGAAATTTGTGCACAACGAGGGCCCTGGATGCTATCAAGTATTGATGTCTCAGTGGTATTGTGTGAGTCCCAATGTATCCGGTCATTTTCTTCCAAAGTCGGGGTCAGCTCAAAATCGTAGAAGTGAAAGACGTTGTGGGAAGGGTCCTAGAGGGTAATTCGGGCCTTTATCCTAGGGTTGATTTTTAGTAAACCGGTGAGGCTTCTTAGATGCGCGTTGACCTTTTTCTGTCCGGCTTCTCCGAGGTCATTCCACCACATCCGCAGCTCCAAAGGAATTTTGTTGATTATTGTGCTCATTCTGCATATTTATTAGGGCGAATTAGTATAATCAAAACATAAAAATTGACATTTATTTTAAAACAGGGACCGGCTTCGGAATACCGCCTTTCAACACTTCGGCTAGAAGGTTTTTTAGGCTGTGCTTGCTTACCGACCCTAATAAAATCCAGAGGTAGCCATTTGCGTAAAGTCAGCCTTCCGGTGTCCCTCGTAGATTCATTCAACTATTACTGCAATAACGGCACCATCCGACTCAATTTGAAGTGAGAAAAAAAACAAACTCTCAAATTTTGTGGAAAAAGGTTGGACCCGGCCAAAAAATAATTTATCAAAACCTGCGGACATTATTGAAAAAATTCAAAACTTGGTGCCTCTTTTTTTTGTTTTTTTTTTTCGAAAAATCCGGCAGCATTTCGGCGCTATTTAAGTATTGATTTTGAAAGCGATTACCCTAGCACTGCTTATTCCTCTCGATTGAATCCCTTCGTTTACAGGTCGGTCGACATGCGAGTCCAAGGCAAATAAATGCACAAGTAGCACGTAAAAATGCATCAAGGTGGTCTTTTATTTCAGGATACCTGTCCTAGACGGACCCAACCCCTGTGTTGAGTCCCCTAAGTCAAAATGCATGATGCAAATAAACATTCTTACTAGAGATCCGGCATGAAGTTTTGTTATACTAAGTTGAAAACCTCGGTATAAGGTCTAGACTGTGTACCCGAGCGTACAACACGAGTCGAGGAGGGGGCTACGTACAGGGGACCCGAGAGATCGTCCGGCTTTGTAACTTGTCCAGCCTATTTTTCATATTAGGGTAAGATACTAACAGAATAGGGAGTCTCAACCAGTAAGCACATCCCCGGAGGTAAAGAGAGAAGGGTTTTGTAATAGTTTATATACAATTCAAATAATATCAAAGCGGTAAAAGCATTATTTTGCACATTAAGTCAACATGTAAAATCAAATAATAAACAAATCCAAATACAACAATTATTCTAATCTTGAATTCTTGAACCCTGAATCAGAGATTCTGGGATACGTCCCCAGCAAAGTCGCCAAAGTTGTCACACCTCCTTTTGGATATCCATAATCCAGCAAAGGGCGTAGATAAGGGAGTTTTTCCAAGTAAAGGACAATCGAGACGGGATTCAATTTCGAGAGAATTTCAAAGTCTCCACTTGAGAGATTTATGGTGTCCCAAGTCACCGGTTAGCATGCTCGAATCGAGGAAAAGAATGACTTGGTTTAACAGTCCGCGAACCTGAAATCCGAGTAAGGAATTCTGTTAACCCGGGAGAAGGTGTTAGGCATTCCCGGGTTCCGTGGCTCTACCATGGTCGCTCAACTGTCGTATTTGGCTTAAACTATCTGATTTTAGAACATGTTTTAACTTATGTGCTTTTTAACTTTAAACTACTTTTATTATTATTTTAAAGAGAATTGCAACGTCGTTAGAACACACCTCAAACCACATCACATAAATGCACCAGTGGATTTTGATGCATTCCAACTTCGTTAAGATTTGGATTTGGGTCACATAAATCCGCACCCGAATTTAGGAAGGTACTTTTATTAAACACGCGCCTATAGCAACTACGACTTTGACATTTATGGGAAGGCCGTGAAATTTTCTAAACAGCACCGCCTATTCTTTCTACGTGTTCTATTGAATTAAATTGGCTCTATTTATTTTATAAAAATATTCTAGCATATGCTAAATTTGTTAAAGCTGTGTTTAAAATCCACTAATTATTTCACATATGATACAGGTGCTTGGGAAGAATATATGTGCCTTGGCCTCGTTCATGACCAATAGACATACAAATGAATTGAGTTTTGGAGAGCCCTGAAGCACATAATGCTCATACTGCGATTGATATCCATTTTGACAGGTTTGGGTTGCGAATCACTTAGCCCAGCAAATCGTATTAAATTTTCAGCATTTGGATGCTTACTGGGCCTCACACATGAGCCCAGTATTGATTTGAGCCAAAGAGTCCAATGGCTAACAACAATTTGGTCCGAAATTTTGTACATAGAACCGAACCTTTACCCATTCATGAAAGAAATAATAACAAATATTTTTGTACTACTTTTCTAACGTGAGATTTGAATCAGATAATTCATATACCCATCAGTCAGAGTATATGAACCTAACTCTTCAAAATTTGAGCACGACTTAGACTTACAGCTTAGTAGATCAGGAACACAGTACTAATATGTTGAAACCTAAATAGCCAACGCAGCATGATATTGGGATTTTGGGTATTTACTAAACTATCATTTTTGGAATCCTTATTTTAGAACAAAACATGACCTATAAGCAGCATCACCTTGTTGATTACACAATCTGCCACTCATGTGAACCAACCAGGCTAAGCTTGAAGCTAGCTATTCATTATACACATGAAAAGGGAAAATTCAATCAAACGTCCAACTAATTACATATTAAGACAGTCCAGAGTGTCCATTAAGTACAGAAGTGGATCAGTCTAAAATTGAATTATAACATGATAATTATCCTATCACTACACCTATATCAGAACTAAATAGGGAAATGAGAGAAGTAAATAGAAAAAAACAAAAATTGCAAATGACAACAAGATCTTCACATCTGAAAGTATATTTCACTTTGAGCTTCACATATATATGAGCTTTAAGTGGTACCTGTAATGCAGCAGACGAAACGACCTATGAGTAAATAAAGGGATCAGCTAAGCAATCAACAGTCAAATGCAAAGTGCACCCCAGGACTTCAGCAGAGTACTTAGAGAATTTAGCTTTCAGAAATTGATTTAAAACAGCACTAATAGTGTTTTCTGATATAGATGCAGTATTTCAACTCTAGTATTGAGGGAATAGGTTTTGGATCATTATTTCCGGCTCTAGTGTTAAAGATCAACGTTTTCCGATCCTTTTCAATTCCCCCAAATGATTTTATTTATAGCAAAACAGCTAGGGCATCAGATTTTTACTAGTTTCTTTTTAGTCCTCATCTCAAATTGTATTTTTGCCTAAATAGTCCTTCAATTCTTAACTTATGCCTCAAGTGTGAGGCTGGAATTATATATTAGTTCCTACAAGAAGGTTCTAAAAGACTCTTATTAGATTTTAAAAAAATAACAATTCCTTTTGTACCCTTACTAGCTTTCCTAAATTACCGTAATTTGACCCCAGTCAGTTCTTTTAACCCGGTTCAGCTCTAATTAACCTTGGTTAGTTCTTTGACTCCAATTCAAACACAATCGACCTTGGTCGACCAAACTTGGGTCAAATTTAGATTAGCATATTCATGAAAATCAATATTAACCAAAAATTAACAGACTTCTACATAGGATTAACAGAACAAGGGATCAAATATCCAGATAGAATGCATATATCTATCAAACTTAGCTTTCAAAAATGATTCAATCAATGATATTCAGAAATACTTAAGAACAAGAAGCAAGAATGAACAGTCAGCTTATGAATCAAAACTTTAGGAACATGAGTCAACTAAGCAAACCAGAAATTAAAGAAAAATCAGCAGAAGGAAGTCAATTGAGCCCTAAAATCATATTACGGAAGACTAAACAAAATTGCTTTCTAAAATCAGGGGGCCAATATTTAGCAAGATATCAATATTACCCAAGAAAGGCTTTAAGATAGGTGACAAACAGTCATATGAATATTGAACCTATTTTCATATGAGCTTGTGATAAACCAACAACAACCAAGAGAGAATCCCAAAGAAGTTCAGATTATTACACATGCAACTACAGGACCTCAACAATCATTACAAACTATTAAGCACTTAGTCAGCTAAAAATGAAAAATGTGTAGGAAAAACATAGCTTTCATTTTTTTGCTCTCATTTAAACCATCGAGCTGGACCTTGATTCTCCCACAGGGGTTCTGAAACTCCCAAGATGGTGTTCAATCCTTTTCAGAGTTCGGGGGGGTTCTAGAAGTTCTGAGACCTTAATAGGTCTCAGATTCGGGATTTTGAGCGGTTGGGGGTCGTTTGAGACTCGAAGGTGGCATGGTTGGTGATAAGGAGGGTCAAAGACTGTCTAGGAGAGTTTTGAGGCTTTTCTGGCAAGTTTGGGATTTAGGGTTTAGCTTCGGATGAAGATTCGAGGAGTTCCACGGGGATTTGAGGGGGGTGAGGTGCATGGTTGGAATGGGGAAGTCAGGGTGTCTCAATGGTGTAATTTTGCTCGACTCTGGAATAAGGTCGCCGGAGGTAGGGTTTTCGGCGACCTTTGAATGTACATTCGAGGCAGAGGGGTGGTTTTCGAAGGGAACTGATTGTGGAACGGGGTAGAGGAGGCAATGGTGTTTAAATGGTGTAATTTTGGGGCCAGTTTTGTTGTCGACCGCTGCCGTGAGGCAATTTTCGGCGGCAGTAGGGCGGTAGGCCGGTTATCAAAGGTGGTGACAGGTTGGTCAATGGGTGGTCGGTGGTGGTCAAGGGACAGCGTTACAGCCGGAGAAGAGGGTACGAGGAGGGTGATGTTTGGTCTCTAATGTGTATTAGAGACCTTCGGACATATATGTATTTTTGGGAGAGGGTTTAATGGCCGTTGGATCAAGTGGGGATGGATGGCTTTGATGAATCCTATTCTTTGAAACGACGTCGCTTGGTCTTTGGACTAGATCAGGTTATCGTTTGGGATGGATTGTATAGTGATTTGGAGGAAGAAACAAATTAGGCTACTCTGACCCAATGGTGGCCATCCTGAGTGGCTTCATATATATATACATATGTATTGTATTATTATTATTTTTTTTTTGTCTTTTCTTTTAACTGATATTAATTACTAATTATTCTTAAAAAAAACAACAAATCAAAAATAAAATTAAAACAAGTCAAAAATAAAATTAAAACAAGTCAAAATTAAACAAACATAATTTCAAGTGCATATATATATATATATATATATATATATATATATATATATATATATATATATATATATATATATATATATATATATATATATATATATATATATATATATATATTGTATATATATATATTGTATTTTAATATATGAAACAAGCTAATTTAACAATTAAAAACCATAATAATCCTAACACGCAGTAACGAACATGCATACGCAATTAATGCCCAAAAATTAAAATCCTAATATTTTAAAAGAGAAAATCCTAATCTTTAAGAGTTCTGTAGGAGTTGGTTTCGACCGGTCAAAATCATATGCTCACAAATATGAGAATGGAAGTAAATTATTCACCAAAATTATAATTTGAGAGTAATTATTATATTTTGTACTACTAAAATAGACAATAAATTAATTTTGAAAATCTAAAAAATTAGGGAAAAAATACGAAAATTCTTGGGTATGTTTATATATGCATACATGCAATTTTGAAAGTATTTTCAGTATAAAAAATACATAGAGAAGATTTGGGTATCAACAGTTAGATATCGCCAAAAAAAACTTTTTGGCATTGTACTTTTCCTTCTTAACATATCCAATCATCGAGGGACCAAGTCATTAGTTGAGCTTGCTCAATCCCAATTCTAGAAAATTTCCTTCAAAATATTCCTTGCTCAGCGCCTTGGTGAAGATGTCTACTACTTGGTCCTCCATCTTCCAGATATCCATACAAATCGAAACATTTTCAACATCATCCCTCAAAACGTATGTGCACGTCAATGCACTTTGTCATCTTGTGTTGTACCAGGTTCAAGCTATAAATGAACCAATGTCTTTATTGCTTGATCTGTAATAGTTGAGCATAACAAGAAGCAACAAGCACATACTCAACTTCAGTAATAGAAAGAGTCACACAATTTGTTTCTTTGTACCCGATGAGATCAAGCATGAACCTAGAAAATGTGTCGTTCCAGATGTGCTTTTTCTATCCAGCAGGTATTCAACATAATCAACATCCATATCTTATTAAGTTAAGGTTATCTCCTGAGGGATAGTAGAGAACTAGGTCTTGCATCCTTTTGAGATATCCTAGGGTTCTCTTGGCAGCTTGCAGATGAGATTCCTCTATACATGGTCTGATTTATAGGGGAACCAGATTCATCCATTCTGGACAGGTAGCTGTGGCGATGGGAGTGTTGATGATTTTTTATGTCTCCATGTCAAATCTCTTCAGCATCTTTTTGATGTATTTATGTTGTCATATCATTGTCCCCTAGGGAGTTTGCTTCACTTTTACATCTAAGAAAAGATTCAGTTCCTCTATCGTACTCATTTTTAACTCACTTCCATGAGTTATACAAACTCTTCACATTGAGAGTCAACTGTTGCTACAAAGATGATGGCATCAACATAGATCTGCGCAATAGTAGGTTCCCTGTTTCGTTCCGCAAATTGTTGAGCTTACCTAGTCGTAAAGACTAGGTGCCACCGCGACAGTTCACAGAGGGAGAACTTGCATCGTGACTGTTTGATTCATAATTCATTTTTGGACATTAAGAGCTCGGTGGGAGGCGATTTTTCAAGGGTTCCTCAAGGAAAAATTAGGGGGTAAGGAATCCTAATTCGATTTTGGTTAATTTACATGAATCTATTGATAATTTCTTCATTTCATTAGTATTTTGGAGTGAAAATTGGGGGGAAATAGTAGAAACTTCTTAGACTAAACTGTTTAGTTTTGAAATGCAAATTGAGGTCGGAATTGAGTATTTCTTGTATGGCTGAACTCGATATTAAATGAGTGTCCGAATGTTATAATTTTGGTTGGGTTCTGAGATGCGAACCTAGGTTGACTTTTTAACTCTTCGCAAAAATCATAATTTTATTGTTTGAATTAGTTTTCTATAGTTATATTTATAGTATGAAATTGTTTTGGCTAGATTCAAGTCATTAAGAGTTGGATACTCGAGGAAAAGACCTTCTAGTTGATTGATTTATTGCGATTTGAGGTAAGTGACTTGCCTAAATTTTTGTGAAAGAATTACCCCTTTGGATTGGCATTGTTTGTGATAATTGTGATGTGTGGAAGCCGTTTACGTAAGGTGATGAGTGTGTACATGGGCTAAATATAAAAATTACCGATTTTAGCTATGTAGTTTTCTTTCATGCCTTAATTGAGTTATCGTAACATATTATAGTCATCATTTATAGTCTATTCTCACATGTCTACTTGTCTTATCTCTTACTTGCTAATTTCCCTCCATCTTTAGTTGTAGTTCTTATTTCCTTTATTCTTTATTCGTTATTTAACTATTGAACTCCTCTTGTTTCCTTTATTCTTTATTCCTTATTTAACTGTTGAACTCCTTACTTGAAGTTGCTATTCTTGAGTTATCCTGCTATTGAAATTGGTATTGAGTTACAAAGGACGTGATTCTTATTGAGGCAAAGCGTTAAGTTGTGGATTATCATTATATTTAGTTACTCACTTCCAGTTGTTATTGTTGAGACTTTGTGTACATTATGATTGAGCCACGGGCTCCTTATTGTAAAATTATATTATTGTTTGGTTTCTCTGGAAAGTTGTGATATTTGGTACTTGAGGTGCTATTTGTGATATGATGTGATATTGATACGCGTGCGATGGTATATGGTTTTGGGATTAAAACGTATGAAGTGAGATAAGGTGGGCTTGATGCGCGTGGCTAGTAGGGGAACTACTAGAAGTCATGCGGTGTGATAAGGTGGGAAAAAACGTGGGGTATTGTTCCGGGAAAATGATTTTTAATACTAAATATAAAGGCTCTTGCGGTGATATAAGAAAAATTGTGATTTATTCTTATAATTTAAGACTACGAGACGGTACCTCGGTAGTGAATGTTGTTGGAAATCCTCCATTTCTTTGCACTTGTATTTGGTTGTTGTTTCCTTAGCATATTAACATATGTTTTTCTCCGTGTTGCACTACTTGCTTAGTTTCGTATAACTAACGTTGATATGCTAATTGTTGTTTCAATTTCAGTACTATCTAAATTTCACTGCCTTTTATTTATTCTAGTAAGGCCTTTACCAGACCTCCTCACCACTCTATCGAGATTAGGCTTGGCACTTACTGGGTACAATTATTGTGTACTCGTGCTACTCTTCTGCAAATTTTTTTGTGTAGATCCAGGTACATCCTACTAGTTCAGCCATCAGTGATTTGAGTCCAAGTGTGGAGACTTCAATATATACCTGCTAGCGTCTGCAGGCCTCAGAGTTCCCTTCTATCTTGATTTCCTTTTTTTATTTACCCATTATATATAGTAATGTATAGGATTGCTCAGTACTATTACTTAGAGCTTGTGACTTATATTTCACCAGGTTTTGGGAGTCGTACATATTGAGTTGCATATTTTATTTTATATAATTATTAAAGTTTTGAGACTTTTAATTATTACTTCAGTTATTCTGCATGATTGTTAGACTTACCTAGTTTTAGAGACTGAGTGTCGCCATGATATCCTATGTAGAGAAATTTGAGTTGGGACAAATTATTAAGCCTACGAGGTCGCCCCTTAAAGTTGACACCACCTTAACCAAGAGTTGTTCCTATTGACCACTTGAACTATATATAAAAGTATACCTATTAAACATAAATTTGATAATTCCAAACGAATAATACTGCCTGAATCTCACTTTCTTTAAAAATGGAAGACAAACCAATAAAAAAAGTACATGTCAGCAAAAAAAAATAGACAATATTAAAAAAAGAATCTGATTAAGAAAAAGAAAGAGAAAAACAGAGTTAATGGCTGGGAATACCGTCACTCTCACTGACAGAATCTGCTATCAACCAACTTTAGCTACTACACAAATCTATATTGAAAGCTTTTTCGTATTCTAAGTCTTGATGAATGCCATCCTATAGTAGGTCATATTAGCTTGTCAATTAATCCTTCATTTGCTTCGATTTTTCTTCCTTTTTAGTATTTCTTTTTACCTAGATTAAAATATGGTTTTTGTGGTGGGCGTCCAAATTTGACAAAGGGGAGGAGGTAGCAGTGATAATGGTCAAATTTGATAAACAAGAAGGCAGTGGTGGTAGGATCAGACTTGAAGGTGGAGGCAGTGGTGATGTAGAAGCGCCCAGTCTGAAGAAGAAAAAGATATTGGTGGATATGGTGGCCAACAACTATGCAATTTCCAGTGAACAATATACAAGATAAGCTTTTCACGCGCCTCTAAAATGTGACAAACACGTATTGTTACATACATTAGCAAAATGTGTTTAATATGCATATTTTGTATAAAGCATAGGTGTTCAATAGGAACAAGCCTCAGTTGAAGCGTCTAAGTGAAATTTGGTGTCAAGAGAGATTTGGTGTCAAGTTTAATGTGTGTATGTATTTGGACTAAATAGTAATAGATGCATTCACAAGTCATTAACACAACTTTCTCTTCCCAACATCAGTAAGTAAATATATAGTGATAATAGATGCTTTCAAATATCATAACTAGGCTCTGCAGCTGGAATGAATTGATCACAGTCAAAAGGAAAGCACAACATTTGAACAGACGTCGCTATATGATTTAAACAAAGCTACAAAACACGATCGGCCACCAAATAACAACTACCCTTGGGAAACAAAAGGGGAAAAAAAGGACACTCCAGGTGAGCGACTTTTGACAAAGTTCTGCTGTTCAAACTTGAGAAAAAAATGCACCAAATCGAAATACGAAGAAAATCAAACGCTTGGTGAAGCACTTGTGTGCTTGATTTTGGTTTAGGTTGATTAAAACAAAAGAGTTTATTGGGTAGAGTCCATGGGGAACACTGCACATTTAAGCTAAATCCAGTTCATCATGTGTAACATACAACATGTCGCAAAGGAAGTGTTTTTACCCAGAGCTGGATGAGCAATTTAGGCCTTGAGTTCAACTTTAGCGTCTGGTGACTCTTCGTAGGAAATTGAGATCAGCTCAGCGTATTTATCATCTCCATCAGCATTTAGTGCTTTCACAACATTCTCAGCGTGGCAGTTTCCAGGTCTAGATCGAACAGAAAGATCCTTTTCTGGTTCAGAATAAGATATGGCAATTAGTGACTCCCTAGTCACTTCCTCTGAAATTTCCTTTCTAAATTCCTTTTTATCCATATAATGATTTTCTTCCTCCTGTATGTATTACATAATTCAATTAGAATATAAAGGAAATAAATTCTAAAATATGAACAAAGTAAAGCGTGTTTATCAACAATGGTGATTACTATAATCAAGACTCTGAGAACTTATAAAGTTTAGCTGCAAACAAGTTCCTTTTTATAATTGGCACTTTCTTTTAGCGTACCACTTCCACTTTCATTCTGAACATGATATAGATCAAAAAGGTTCTGACTCAAAATCCGAGCAAAAATAAACTATACATAACAAGAGATAGTCCCCAAGGAAAAATGAACATTTTTCCTCTAAGCCATACTTTTAGACATAACATGAGATAGTCCCCAAGGAAAAATAAACATTTTTCCTCTAAGCCATACTTTTGGCCAATGGAGGTTCCTCTAAGCCATAGTTTCTGTAACAAGAGAAATATCAAACAATTCAGCAATGTGAAGACAATCACTGACTTACATATAATAAACTCGATTAACATTGAAAGCATAGCATAAACTGCATCATCGTTCAATCTCGATGAAGGAGGGTCAACTATAAAACCATGTTTCAGTGATAAGTTTGTGGGGCAAATGTCCTCTCTACCTTCTTTATTTTCAAGCGAAAGATATTGTAGGAGTTTAACTTCTGCAAACCAGTTAACTATGTTATAGAACTCCATATGTGCATACAGTTACAGCTTGGAAGACGTAAATTAACATATTTAGGTTCTACAAGCCCCCAGTTGGCATTCAATCTCTTTCCCTTTTTGGTATACAGGCTAATGTAACAACAACAACCCAGTGGGATCCCATAAGTGGGTCGGGAAATGTAGTGTGTACGCAGACTTTACCCGAAGGTAGAGAGACTGTTTTGCATAGACCCTTAGCTCAGGAAAAAAGAAATGTACACAACCTAATGTCTTTTTACTAAAAAAATTGCTTTACTCCGCTCTCCAAGTGTTAAAAACAGGTGGGCTACTACAACAGCAGCAAAAGTTTGGATAGAAATATGAACGTAGAGGCCCCGGATTTGGCTATATCATCAAGTCTCTTAAATTTTAAAGAGATAAGAGGGAGAACATCAGTTTGGAACATGTGAGGAGTGTGTTTCCACATATAAAACCATACTTCAAAGAATTAATCAAACTGTCCAAAGTAAAGAAAGAACAGAATTGAATCAGCAGAAGCTCAATTAAAAGCATCATATACTTACCTTCTAAGTTGTGCTTGAGGCTAAATTGTCTTTCTTTTATACAGTATAAATATCATTGATTATTTCGGAAAAATCCGGAATACAAGAGGGATTCCAAATTAGAGAAACAAATGTTCCAACCTGACACTTACATATATAAATAACCACACATGCAGTTGTAGGCATCCATAAATTATACCTTCCACAAAGAAAAGGAGAAGAAAACCTAGAGTTTATATACCAATATCTAGTGAAACACATAGAGAAAGAATGCTTCTCATGATCCTCCAAAAAAAGCAGAATACATAGAAGGACCTCTAAACTTGTCAAAATATTGAACACCTTATGTCGTCAACAATGTGTTAAATAGACACATTTTCAACAACAAAAGGTGTTAAATAAGTTGGACCCCTGTTTAGTGTCTAAATGAATTTCTTTTACAAGTATTGGGCCGTCTATAAACATGCACTGCATATCCATATTATCAATGAATTTTGGCTTTTCTCCTGGCTAACAGGTGCTACTTATGTGAGGAGGATCAGGAATCAGTTGATAATCTTTTTCTGCACAGTACAATTTCAAGACAATGTTGGGACCTTTTTCTGAGTATATGTGGTCTCTCGGGTAATACCTAAGGCATAAGGGGCCTACTCGAGTGTTGGCAAGGGCAGATGATTCAGAAAAGCTTGCAGCAGATTTGATAAACAAAGATTCCCATACTTCAATTCAGGAGTCGGAAAATGCATTAACAGCCACATTGATTGCAACATCCTGAAACAACAACTTTATGTGCGTATAATGAGGGAATAACATCTCAGCTACTTAGAACACACAGCTTGGGTGTACGCCAAAGAAAAGTAGGCAAGCCTAAGACTGGATCTAATAACTTCCTGTGATAAAGCTAGAGAATATTCTTACATAACATCGTAAATGCTTAGAAGAAATTGGGGGAACGCCATACCGAAGGCAAGAATAAGACTAAACCAATTTGGGCATGGGAGCATTCACCAAAGATACAGTCTTGATGTTTGAGCCAAATGCAATAACTTGGATATTGGACAGAAGACGGGCAGGTGAAGTCTTTACAATTTAAAGCTGCAAAACGAACAACCCCCTCAACTTAAATGACAGGGGAAAGATGCCTCTGCAACTGAATGGACATTTGCTTCACATAGATCACTCCCAATTGTATGACAATCCTATGGCTAAGCTTGCTAAGCACATCCAAAAGCATAACAGAACAATAGAGTATATTGCTCGGAGCCTTCAAAAATACCGCCGGATGTGTCTCAGATCCTCCCAAAGTTATGCATTTTTGGAGGATATGACACAGGTGCGAATAGACAAATTATCTTCAATTAAAGCGACGAATTCTTCCAAAAGAATTAGTCACAAGAACTACCACTCTAAAAGCAACAACAACTACTACTACGCCTCAACCCCAACTCGTCAATATGAATCCTAAATATACATTTTCCTCAATTTTCACCCACCACTCTGAAACAAGAAAGTACAAGTAATTCTCAAACTGGGAAATGCCTTTCAGATCTATGTACACTTACAATACAACAACCATTATGCCTCATTTTCACACTATTCCTATCTCTCAAATAATGTTTTTCTTTGCCGGGACTATATAACATAATTCCGTTAACTCATCACTTATATCCATTCTATACCTTTAATTTTTTCGACATTCTCAGTAAAATTAGGTAGAACCCCTTTTGTATCTTAGCCATTAAGTAAACTTACAATGTAAATTTCTTTTGTAGTCTATCGTAAAAAGAATGATGTCTTTCTATATTTAAACATAATTTAACTTACAAATTCTCATTTTACTGTAATCCCTATATCACAAGTTTTAAAAATCTTTATTTCTTAAATTTAGACCCAGTATAGTGCAGCTACAAAGGGAACCCTTAAACCCTACAAAAACCCATCATTCAAATTTGGAAATCTTGAAATTGCCAAAATTCATATCAGTATTTTTAACAGAAACTCACATTTGGTACAACGAGATAATTTAAGAGAGAGAAGAGAAAAGGGGATTTTACCGAATGCGAATTCTTGAAGGTGCTTTCAGTCAGCGTTCGGCTCTTTCGTCAACACAATCATATCTTCTTTCCATTTATAATAAAAAAATCGGCAACGATAATACGAGCTGGAAACACGCAAGCAATACATCTTACGAGCTGGAAACGATAATAAAAATTTGTCTTAAGAGCTGAGCTTTTTTGTCGTCACCCCACAAGTGGCTATTGGTGTAGGTTCTATTTTTATCGGCACTTTCCTCCCAATTATATTCTAACTCTCAATTTGATGTTTTCAAAAATATTTTTCTTCGTCAATTTGCTTATTAAAAGTATAATAATTCCTAAAGGCATGCTGGAAAACGTGTAGAACATGTAAGAGTTGTCTCGAATTCCACTTGATGTGACTCGGCTCAATTGAATTTAGGTGTGAATGTGCCTTAGGATTGAGACAACAAATTAGGAGCCCCTTTGAATCAACTTATTTTAAGACCATGTTTGGATGGGCTGAATTTCAATAGCTTTTAAGCATAAGTACTTAAAAGTACCTTTTATATGTTTAGACTTAATTTTTATATAAGTATTTACGTGTTTGAATAAAGGTACTAAAACTGAAAATAAACAATTAATGTGTTTGAAAAAAATATATTCATAAATACTTTTTCTATTAAAATGACGTAAATGCCAAAAACAAATGAATAGCTGTAGATTCTAAAATCAAGTTGATTGCTAAGCTCTATTTCACAGAAGAAACACAAGTTATTAACTAAAATTAATTTGAATTTAATTCAAATATAAATTAATATTTGTTTCGGTTAAAAACTTTATTTGACTTTTAAGCAGATTTTTAGTTTGCCAAACACCTCAATAAGCTAAAAAATGAGCTAAAAGCTGGTCAACGGCCCATCCAAACAGGTTCTAAGTTATTTTTAAGTCAAAATAGGTTTTAAGCTATAAGTTAAAAATTTTAACTTTTAACTTTTGGCTTATTTTTGGTATTTTAGATTAAAAATAAATACTTAAAAACATTTTTTTAGTAACAACTTTAATTTTACTCGTTCAAAACCTTTTTTTAAATCAGCCTTTCTTTCCCTCCCCTTTTTCATACATTGACATCACGACAGAATAATATAAAAAAGATCCAATTGCACCATGGGGATTAGTTATCATTACATAGTGTATATTAACAAACACATAGGGTTTTTATAAACACAACCAAAGACGTGATTGTTTGGATATTGGCCTTTAGTTAACTTTTTTAAGCTCGACTCATTAGTTAGTTAATTGTAGTATCCGTTAACTACGCTATGTTCAAAAAACAGAAAAATAGAGAAACAAAGAAACATTAGTTCAATAAATATAACAGAAAATAATAATATGTTCATAAATTGCTTGTGTGTTTTTAAAGAATTTAATTTCTTCACTATTACCCAATTATAATGAGAAAAGTTATATAATGCATAATATTATAATTTTTAGATCCGTCCATGACATAATAGAATAATTATTCTATGATAAAGACTCTACGAATCACAAAACTCCGACTAATTCAAATAGAGGAATCACGCTTAATACTTACTTTTTACATGAAAAATAATGCATAATTACATAGAAGCGAAGGGGAGAACGTCTGGGAAATTTGCAAATTTCAATTTAAAGATTATACCATTGGAATTAATTAATTTAACACACAAATTTTACCTTAAAATTTCGTTCGGATAATTTTAGGAAAAAAAATTAAATAAATTTGGTCAAAAAATTAATCAATCAATCAGATCATCTGAAGTCGAAGCTTAAGTCGAGCGACAAAAATGGTAGAAGGCTTGCTCTCTTTTCATCTCTTTAAGAGGTGGATGAAGTACTTCTTTATATAAGCACAAGGATTTTTTTTTATTTTTCTATGAAGGACATTGCCTTAGTAAAAAAATATTTTAAACTTTTCGTTTCCTCCAATTCTTTTCCTCCATTTTTCATTCACAATTCTTTTATTTATTAAATAAAACTTAACAATATTATGTTATGATCTGAAAAAGGCCAAAAGTATCCCTAGGATATCGGAATTGGTGCAAAAATACCCTTCATTAGCATGTTTGAATAAAAGTGCCTTATATTTATTGTTTCGGCCCAACATTACACCCATTACTAATAAAAAAAATTCAAAAAAGAAAAAAAAAATTAATATTCATGTGTTACCGTCCCATTGACTTAACTTAATTCCCATCCTAGATATAATTAAACCCACCCATGACCACAAGAATGTTGACCCGCTCCAACTCTAAAGCATCTTTCTCTGTGTCTTCTTCTCCTCGTTATAGCCTGGGCAGAATCAACCAACGAATTCATCAAAAATAGCAACAAACACCTACAGGCCATCCCACTTGCGAATTATGAATAGAAAATTCTCTACTTTTATTAGATTTTGCACAGTAATCTGATCCAAAAAAGTAATCCATGATAACAAGTTCAAACAAAAAATAAATACCAATGGAGAAATTATACAAAAAATTGTCAACTGTTATTAGTGCATCATATAAACCCAATGTGTGAAATTTATAATTCCACAATACCTATTACTCAGAAAAGAAAAGCCATAATATTAACATAACAAATAGCGAAACAACTTTAAAAACGAAAATGCACATTACATAGAGTAAAAGAAATCCTCGGTTGTAACGACCCGACCGATCATTTTGAGCTCTAGCGCCTTGTTCGCCAATTTGAGACAGCTTCACCTCGGATATTATGACTTGTACGCATGAGCATAATTGAAATTTTGGAAGTTCAGCTTTGATTCGGAAAAATAATTTTCATTTCAGAAGCTTTAAGTTGGACGAATTGACTAAGGTTGAATTTTTGAGTAAACAACCTTAGAATTGAGATTTGAAGGTTCCAATAGGTCCGTGTGATGATTTCAAACTTGGGCGTATGTTCAGATCGGGTTTTGGATGGCATGGGAGCATTTTGGTGCCTATTCTGGAAATTAGCATTTTAGAAAAATTTCATCAATATGGGTTGAAGTGCATTTCAGTACTATTATGTCCGTTTGAGATTCCAGGCTTGGAAATAGCTTCGTATGATGATTCTGGTATTGGGAGCATGTCCGAAATTAGATTTGGAGGTCCTTAGGTCATTTCGGGGTCATTTGGCGAAAAAATAGAAATTCGAAAGTTTTTGAGAATTTTGACCGAAAGTGGATTTTTTTATATCGGGATCAGATTTTAATTTCGATAGTTGCAAAAAGTCTGTAATATTGAATATGGCTTGTTTGCAAAATTTGAGGTCACTCGAACGTGATTTGATAGGTTTTGGCTTCGAATGTTGAAGCTTGAAGTTCTAAAGCTCATTAAGCTTTAATTGGGTCGTGATTCGTGATTTTCGACGTTGTTTTATGTGACTTGAAGCCTCGAGCAGGTCCATGTTATGTTTTAGGACAGGTTGGTGTGATTGGACGGGGCCTCGGGGGGCCTCGGGTGTGTTTCAGAATGGTCTCAGACCATTTTCCTTAGTTTTATGATTGTTGGTTTCTGGTGTACCAGGTATGTATCGTGATCGCGGAATGGAGGATGAGATTGCAAAGAGTAAATTGTCCTCGAGGGAACGTATGTTCTATGTGATCACGAAAGTGGACTTGCGATCGCGTAAAAGGGAGTTTTGAGCTGGGAAATCATGCCTTTGCATTCGCAAAGTTTGGATTGTGATCGCATTGTTCTGGATTGTTGTGTATCGCGCGAACGCGTGGAAAAGTTTGTGGTCTTGAAGAAGAAGCTTTTGGAGCAGTGAACTAGGCCTTCGCAATCGTGAGGCCTTTTACGCGATCGCGGTGAAGGGTATAGGCAGTGAGTTGTATTAATTTGGGGATTTTGCTTAATTTCACTTTATTTCTTCCATTGGAGGTGATTTTGAAGCAATTTTGCAGTGTCAATTCCATCATTAAGCATTTTTTTTTTTGGCAATCCACTAGGCAACGCCTAGGGTTAATTTTTTATTAAAAAATTGAAATTGAAAATTATAACATAATAACTTGTTTGTGCCAAATAAGCCATGATCCTCACAGTGTTTATAACATACACTGTAATGATATTACATATGAGGATATTATGATGGGAAAATAAAATTATGATCAAACGACTAACGAATTGTCCTTTTCCAACTTTGTGTCTAATCACTATTCATGCTTTGTTTTTTGTTCTACTAGACTTTGTAAAAGTAGTTTGGGTGACCTGTTTTTGTTTTGCAACTCTCATTGGGAGCTTCCTTTTGTTTGCATCTTCAACCATCCTGCCATCCCAGCTTCTATCCCTTTGATGACACTTTTTATTTGTTTTACTGTGCGTTTGTGACAAATCTCCTATTCTTGCAGCATGTTTCCGGCATTGCATTAAGGTATCCTCTTCCTCCCCTTCTTCATATATGTGTCTTCCTTCCATTTCATTCTGGATTTGCTCCGAGGAGATTATCAGTGCAGAGGATACTTGCTCGTCTACTTGTGAAAATTCTACTAATTTTCTATCCTCATCAGGGCAGTTCACTGGAGGTTGACTATTGTGGAAGATTCTAATCTGATTTTGTCCAGATGATAGCAGAACTATTTTGTTTCCTCCATATGATGTTTCACCCGAAAATTTAGTTACATTTTGTGTTGTTTCTTTTTGGTCGATCTTTCCTGTTATTACCTTTGAAATACCTGCTGTTGAATTATTTTTTGGAATGTAATCTGGAGCGTTGTGATTCAATTTACTTGCAACAGCTTTCATTTTTTCATTCCAACTTAAATTTGCAGCTTTCCTTTGCAATTTGGGCTCATTTTGCTCCTCATTGTCTTCTCCTGAAGAATTGTAATCATCTTCTTGGCCTTCTTTTACAGATGAGTTACCATCTGAATCTTCGTCCCAGCTCTCGACATCATCAAATTGGCATTGGTCCCAGAGTTTCGATTTAATTACCAAATCTCTCATGTTAGCAAGAGCTACTTGTATGTTCTTAGCATTGAAGCTTAAAAATTCCACACACTCATTTACATCTTCGTCGACATATGTTATTGGACTGGGAGGATAGCTTGAAACCTTCTGAATCATTCCTGCATACACTTGTCCTTTATCTTTACTGTCATTTGCACGCGCGACCAATGAGTTTGAGCTTGTTGTTGTATCTGTAACCTTTTTAAGTACATCAATTTTCTGAATTTCATTTCTGTTCTGTGTCGCTGACTGATTGTTCTTTGTTTTCTGTTGTCCAGCTGCGTAGGAGTTCGACATGTCTTGTTGAACCATCTCTTCCTTTTGACTCTGTTAAGGAGAGTTCTGCATAAAGACTTCATCTGCTGGATTTGTTGTGTTTTTAATCATATCCTCTTTCTGGTTTCCTGTTACTAGCTTACGATTTATGTCCTGTGGAGAAGTAACTTGTGCATTGTCATCATCCAAAGGTTTAGCTCCATCTGAAACACTTTGCAATGTGACTTCCATATTTGGCTTAACACTGCCTGCAGGCATCGTTTCATGGTGCAATAAACTGTTGGAACTGATGGATCCCTCTGTAACAACTGCTCTCATACCATCTACTGTTTGAATTGTATGCTCATTATGCATGACATGTAGCTCTTCTGCTAGAAATGGTTGAACCTTATTCCAGATTTGTTGTTCTTTGAACATTGCACTTGAATTGCTTTCCTTAGCAACTGAAGTTTTAACCGACAGAGTAGAGTTCAGAGAAATGTGTTGTTGATCAACCAGAACCTCTTCCTGTTTTTTTCATTGACATTTGCATTTTCAGTAACCAAACTTGACAGTTCCTTTTTAGTGGTATCAAAACAAGATGTCACAGTTTGTTTCTCCATAGGTTCAGCAGTTTCAGCAGGTAAAACATTTGAGTCTGTATTGTAATTTAAGGAAACAAAATCCTCTCTTAACTGTTGGCCAGAGCTTTTCTCATTGTCACCTGCTAACACATGAGATTCAGCAATAGAATCCAAATGCGATACCAGTTTGTCTGACTGACCATTTTGATCTGAAGAATGACCAGAAAGTGCTGCAGTTGTGGTATGATCTTTTCAGTACAAACCAATGCCAGCACTATCATTTATTGAGACATCTGCAAGAATTTGCCCTGCTGACTTCTTTACAAGATCAGAAGATAAATCAGATTTTTCATTATCTCCTGCTATTATATTCGATGCAACAGTAACATTTAATGTTGAGAACTCCTTTTCTAACTGACCAGCTATATCAGGCAAATGTCCATTGAGTGCATTACATGGGACATGATTTGTAGAGGTCATAACTGTCACATTACTGTCTACATATGAATCATGTATATCCCTAGCAGTAGTGTGTGGTCGACTGTCCAAATTCAAAGCCTCATCCTTAGACTTTCCTGAATCTTCTGAAACATTAGAAATCACAGCATTCTCCATTACTGTGTTTGCTTTATCACTCACATCAGATTGGATAGTCTTAGATTCTCCATTCTGTTTCACTTGTTCATTTACCAACATCTTAACAGATGAATTATCTTGACTAAAACCTTTCTTCAACACTGCATTTTTATGCATATTACCTACTTGGACAGCTTTTTTTTCATTTAGATAATCCTTTGTGTCTCCTTGCAATTTGACAACATCATTCTGTTTCTGTCTGACCAGTTTGTAATTTGTTGCCTCCTCTGGTCTAGCTTTTTGGTTTTTAAATCTACAAGATTTTTTGTCGTGGCCTTGATGTTTGCAATATGCACAATACTTAGGAAGGTTATCGTATACAATTTGCTGCTTTATCTCGACAGTTTTTTCATTTCCAGAATCTAAAATCTGCAAAGTGATCTTATTCGGAAGCTTACCTAATAGATCCACAATAACCTTTACTCTTGCCGCGCTAGGTCTCGTTCTTTCTTGCGTCGCCTTGTCAACGGCAAGAGGTTTTCCAACTGCTGAAGCTATTGATATTAGTGACCTCCTAGCGAATAAATTTGGTGGCAAGCCTGGGAGAGAGATCCATATAACTGCCATTGATGTCTCCTCCTTCGGATTGAATCCGAATGACCATAAAAATGTTCTAAAAAAGTATTCCTTGCCTTTGGATTTAATATATCCAGTCGACTCTGAAAGGAAGTGAACATAATCACTGTAGAGATCAAATCTGACCAAGAGGTGTCGAAATTCCAAATGCCCGACATTACAACAACCATTAACATCAAATTGCAACGAAAAAATTCTTCGTACCTCCGATATGTCGGGTCTGCCATACGAAAATTTTAGCACCACTGCTTAGTGTAAACCTTCTTCTCTGTTGAAAGAATTAACTTCTTCCATTGTGAATTGAATGATAGGATGTTCATGATCGAAATTAACTGAGCATAGCTCAATTTTCGTCGGAGCAGTCTGTTTATATTCAGTAACTTCAGCATAAGATGGATGCATTCCTTATATAATGTCTGATGCGAGTTTCTTAATAAACTCTAAACTCACGTGAAATCTTCAAGATACTAACGATGCGACAGAAGTTCATCCATAGATCTGGACAAACGAGAATATAATTTTGGCGCTACAGAATTCAAAAGTAAGATCTTGAAAAAATATCTACAGATTTTGATATGAAAACAATTGATGAAGATCGCAATGAATTCAATCTTTCACTGCTGGAATCAGAGAATTATTCCGATGAATAGTGTCGAAATCACTATTTAATCTTCTTCTTTTTAGAGAGAAGGCAGAGAAAAAATCTTTAGAGGGAGAAAAGTCTTTTAGAAGCTTCCATCATTAAGCATTAGGTAAGTGATTTCTAGTAGTTGTGAGTTAAATACAAGATTTATACATGGAATTAGACATGAAAATTTGTAGAAATTAGGACTATTCAAGAAAAAACTAGAAAATGGTATTTTTGGATTTTGACCATGAAATTAGACATGGAATTTGGAATAAATTATATATTTGGTTTGTGATGTTATAGGTAAAGTTTATCTTCGAAAATGTTCGGAATCCAAGCACTTGGGCTCGAGGGTGATCTTATTAACTTTTTGAGCGGATTTTAAGAATTTGTTTAAATCGATTTGTTGTGTGTATTAGAGTGTATTTTCATTGACTTGCACATTATTTGACTAGTTTTTGAGCGTTGGGCATCGGTTTGAATCGTCAGAAGGTCCTGGGAGCCGGTTATGGAGATTCAGAACGAGGTAAGTCTCCTTTCTAACCTATTAGGAGGCAATTAACCCCATAAGTAAACAAAATTAATATGTGCTTCTAATTGTGGGGGATACGTATGCATCAGGTGACGAGAGTACGCACGTAGCCACTAGCTATGCCTATATCTGGGTTGTTTTAGGTTTACATTATGCTTCGTTGATGTTGCTATTTTGATCTATAGTTATTGTTTGCCTTGGAAGAAACGAGATTGAGGTTTCATAATAATTGTGTTGAAAGGAATTTAAATTACAAAATTTAAGATCTTAAAAGTTTTCATTTAAACTTCGTATTTTCAAAAGGAATTTAGAAATATTGCAATAACTTAAGAAATATATGTGTAACCGTGTTGCAATTACATTGCGCGGGCGGGGTAAATTTCTACTACTATTATAGGATCGGGTCATTCCCCTCGGCAGGATTCTGTATTTTACTCTTATGGCATCTGGCCGTTCGCCTCAGCAAGATCTATGTACCACACTCTCATGGGAGCAGGCCATTCGCCTCGGCAGGTTAATGAATGCATCGGGTCGTAACATCGACATTTATTTAATAAATGGTTTGTGTCATTTGACCATCGACAGTGCACAGTTTAATTTTTATATTTGATCGAACCATATACCTCAAAATTTCCTATATCATATTCTCATAGAATCATGCGCAATATTTGGCAAGCAACCAGTGTATCCATAAGTTTTTTAGATTTGATTTGTTGTGAAAATCTGCTTGATGAGTTATGTGTAATCTTGTTAAGGAGAGAATTACAAATGGGAAGCTTGAGTTCATTGTAAAGAGGGGAATTTGTATCACGCATCGTTTTGCTTATTTAATTCATTTATTTAGTCTATCTCACATTTATTTACTTCTTTATAGTACCTGATATTATTGGAAAACTAGTAAGTGTCAGAGTCAACCTCTTGTCACTACTTCTTCAAGGTTAGACTGGATACTTACAGGGTAGGTATTATTTTAGTACTCATACTACACTTGCAATACATTTTGTTGTACAAACACATATATGTTTAGTGGCATTATGGGCGCAACAACTTGGTTGATGCGGGAACTTAGGTGAGTTGTATTCCATGTTACGATCCGTAGCTAGCAGAGTGTCCTTCAGAGTGTTCATATTTTCTTTCATGTCCAAATTTGTATTTTGGACATATGCTATATTTTATTTTATTTTATTTTCTAGATGATGATCATACACTTGTCACACCAGATTTTGGGGTGATTATGAGTTATTCAGCATTGATATGGTTAAAATAATTTATTACTCTGAAATTTCCATCTTCTGCTATTTAATGGAAGGAAAACTAGGATTTCAAAAATATTAAAATAAGACCTAAATTAAGTATTTAATTTTTGGATTTCCTGATAGCGGTGTCCGACGCCATCTGACCTTTAATGAATTTTGGGTCATGACAACATGGTATCAGAGCACTAGGTCCAATTAGGTCTCTTGAGTCATGAGCAAGTCTAGTAGAGTGTTACGGATCGGTACAGAGACGTCTGTACTTATCTTCGAGAGCCTACATGGCTATTAGGAGCACTTCCCTTCTGATTTCTCATTGTGCGTTGGTTCCTTTGAAGCTTATGCCTTTGCTTCTATCCTACTCAATCTTATGCGACGTGATGCGCTTACTGTACATCAGGAATTGGGGAAATCTAATGGTACTACAGATATGATGTATGACGTTTCTCCCTATGTATTTGATTTGGCTATTATCATCGCCTTGTGGATGGGCGTTCTATCATTCAACTAAGTATCAGCACTACCTAAGGCTTTGATATGCATCCTCAACGGCAAGGCTTAATTACAGCAGCACTCCAACATCCTTTACGTGAACGCAGGAGAACCTTCGCGAACACGTAGAAGGAAACTAGACACCAGCAATAGCTGATGCTTCAGCTATAACACTAAGTCCAGTTCTAGTTCTTTAACCATCTAAAATTCATCCGAAGCAAGCGGGACCTCAACCAAATATACCAACAAGTCCTAAAATACCATACAAACTTAGTCAAGCCTTCGATCACATCAAACAATGCTAAAAACACTACGGACCTCAAATCACAATCTGGACACGCTCCTAAGTCCAAAATATCCAACGTAGCTAACAGAACAAACGAAACTCCATTCTAATATAATCTTCACATAGTTCCAACTAAGGCAAAATTCCTAGAACTCAATCTTTTGCTTTAGGGACTAAGTGTACTAAATCACTCTGAAACCAAAAATAAAACCTCCCAGCAAGTCACATAAGCATAAAATGATATGGGGTAATCAATAAATAAGGGTGTAGGATAATACTCTCTAATCGACCATCCTGGTCATTGCGTCATCTCCCTCTTAAAATAATCGTTTGTCCTCGAACGAGCATAAACATATACTTGAAGCGGTAAAAAGACAAGGATAACGACTGCACATATCATGCTCGGTATCCCAAGTCGCCTTCTTGGCCGGCTGACCCCTCCACTGAACCTTCACTGAAGCAATGTTCTTTGACCTTAACTTTCACACCTTCATGTCCAAAATAGCCACTGGATCCTCAACATAAGATAAATCCTTGTCCAACTGGACTGAGCTAAAGTCTAATTGAGACAGATCGACGTGATACTTCCGGAGCATAGAACATGGAATAGTAGATGAAATCCCACTAGACTAAGAGGCAAGGTAAGCTTATAAAAAACCTTCCCAACTTGCAACAACACCTAGAATGGGACAATAAACCTTGGGCTCAGCTTGCCCTTCTTCCCGAACTTCATAACACCCTTCATGGGAATAAAACATGGAGTAAGACCCGCTCCCCAACCATTAATGCAACATCGTGAACCTTCTAATCTGCATAACTCTTCTATCTGGACTGAACTGTGCTGATCCTGAAATACCTTTACCTTGTCCAAAGTATCCTGAACCAAGTTTGTACCCAATGACCTAGCCTCGCCTAGCTCGAACCAACCCAATAGAGACCAATATCTCCTACCATACAGAGCCTCATATGGTGCCACCTGAATGCTCGACTGAGACCTATTGTTGTAGTCAAACTCCACAAGTGGCAAGAACTGATCCCAAGAACCCCCAAATTCCATCACACAAGCACAAAGCATATCCTCCAAACTGCATCAAACTTTCGCTTAGTTCTTAAAAGCCCAACAATGAAATCTATAGTGATCTGCTCCCATTTCCACTTTGGAATCTCTAGCTCCTACAGTGATCGACTTGGCTGTTGATACTCATACTTCACATGCTGGCAATTTATACATTGAGCTACATATTCCACTATGTCCTTCTTCATCCTCCTCCACCAATAATGATTCCTCAAGGCTTGATACATCTTTATAGCACCCAGATGAATGGGGTAACACGAACTGTGAGCCTCGTAGAGAATCAACTCATGCAATACGTCTAGTAGATATGCTATGCTCACAAACTCTCCACCTAGCGACTCAAGGCATTGGCCACCACATTGGCCTTTCCGGGATGGTATAGAATAATGATGTCATAATACTTAAGCAGCTCTAACCACCTTCGTTAATTCAAGTTAAGATCCTTCTATTTGAACAGATATTGCAAACTCCGGTAGACAGTGTAGATCTCACAAGGGACATTGTACAAATAGTGCTTCCAAATCTTCAAGGCATGAACTTTAGCTGCTAACTCAAGGTACTGACAAGATAGTTCTTTTCATGCACCTTCAATTCTCTGGACACGTAGGCAATCACCCTACCATCTTACATCAACAGCGCACCGAGACTAATACACAACACGTTACAATATACAATATAAGAACCCAAACTTTTAGGCAATGCCAATACTGGGCTGTAGTCAAAACTATCTTGAGCTTTTGAAAGATCCCCCCACACTCATCTGTCCACCTGACCGGAACACCCTTCTGGGTCAGCTATTCATAGGTGTTGCAATAGATAAGAAACCCTCTATAAATTGGCATTATTACCCTACTAAACCAAGAGAACTCTAAATCTTTGTAGCTGAGGGCGGTTGATTGGTTCCAAGCCATTAACACTATCGAGTGGAAAGGATGGTCGATACAGTTTTATTCATCAAAGGTCGGGATCAATTTCCACAAGGAGTTAAGATTTGGAATTAGGTATCTAACTAATCTAGACGTGCGTGTTGTTCCAAATTGCACCTCAAAAAATGGTCATGATTGTTTATACTTCTAATGTTATACTATAATATGCTAGAATAAGCTATGTACACTATATTTTTTGGCTGTTTTAAATAATTGAAAGGGACTAGGATAGTTACTTTCGCCTAGGTGGATATCTAATGGATATCGAGAATTCAGGGAGAGCTTTTTATGATTGGGGTAGTGATATAACCATCACAGATAAGTGTTCACTCTATACCTCTCGGTAGCTCGAATGACTTTGCTTAATTTGACTTTCTCAAGTCCAAATGGGTGTTCATGCATAATGAATGATATTGGTTCAAGTAGGGTATTACAATCTCTGAATCTAACCCTTTAATTGGGGCTATCAATCTCTTGAATGCACTCTAATTCCTTGTTAGCCTAATTTTCCTAGACATAGTCTCTCTTTCTTAAGAAGAGTCTAAGTCATCAAGGTGATTCCTTTACATTTACCTCCAGGTGATATATCAAGAGAGAGGACATTACAAATTGATGGGTCAAGTGAACAGATTGAGGCTGCTAAACAGCTGGTGTATGAGGTTACTAGTGAGATACTTGTAGTTGCATAATCTGTCAATCTGACAGTTGATATTTTTGATGCTTTTTTTTCTTGTGAGGAAGCATACTCTATTAATCTATTGCTTTCCACTCTGTTAACATGTGTATGATTATGTATTATTCTGTGATATGGATTTTTTGTTTCTCACTGTGCACTTCAATTCGATGTTGTGGAAAATTTGCAACTTACCTGGATGTTCTAGATTTTCTTCACTTGGCATGTTATGAGGTAATATGTTTTAACTTTTTTGCAGTGGTGAGTGCTTAGTTGAATTTTTAATTATCTATTTCTGCTGGACTTACTAATGCTCTTTTGTTTTTGTTTTTCCTCTCCTTCACTGAGCCGAGGGTCGATTGGAAACAGCCTCTCTACCCTTTCGGGTAGGGGTAAGGCTCGTCTACATATTACCCTCCCCAGACCCCACTTTGTGGGATATTACTGGGTAGTTGTTGTTGTTGTTGTTGTAAGTCATCAAGGTACGATTCAGTGATTGAAACCACCAATTCGTCAATTAAAGCATGAATTAAGCTAAATATCACTAACCCATAAATAATTAAACCCTAAAATTTATGACCCATTAAGTACCCACACTAGGTTGAGTCACAACCCTAGCTGTGGGGTTTAGCTACTCATAATAATAGTAGAAGTCAAAAATGGAGATGAAGTATAAGTCATAATATTCAAATACAAGTTGAAAATATAAAGATTGAAGACAAATCTGCTCTAAGATTACTCAAAAAGGTAAAAACCAGTTGTTCACGTGCTCAACAAAATATTACATTAACTAAAAATGTGAAAAATATTGATTTATACTAGGCTAAAATTCCTTGACAAAAATGACCCTTCCGAAGTTTCACGGAGGAGTAATTCCGACCGCGTCCGCGATTTAGTTCTCATGGCCACGCAATAACAAGCGTGGTCTGCATTTCATCAACTCTAGTCTTGGGTTGAACTTGATTTCGTGGATAGTGTAATTTCATCTAGGTCCACATGTGCTTCCATCACGGCTGCATTATTTGGACGGGGACCACGTTCTTCTATCAAACATATCTTTCATGGTCTCTTGACTTCAATCAACGCTTTCAGCAAAAATATTACCGCAACCGCGTCTGGTATTCCATGGCTGAACTTTTCCATAACAGTCATCAGTCACTGTTGTACCCAAAATAGCCTATTTGAATCTTACTTCCATGGACCGTGTATTTGTGGCTGCTTTAGTGGTGGACCTCACGCGGCCGCTAATTTCCATCGTAGTCTGCTCTTCAGTTCCAGCTTTGAACTTGTGCAATTTTAAATCCTTCATGAGTTGATTATGGCTTCCTTGTCTCATTTTGACCAAACCCTACAAGTAAGAAAATTAAATTAATTTTTGGGAATACTTTTACACATTTTAATCCAAAACCTAAGCAAAAGAGGTCATAAGATAGGTTAAAATCCATGGCTATCAACTCTTCCAAACTTAAGTTTTTGCTTGTCCTCAAGAAAACAAAGTAATACTCACCTCCACAAGACAAAGAAAGGAAAACTTAAGATGTCCTAAGGTAACTTCTTCAAGCATCAATTGGAACTAACAATCAGCCTCATCACATATGCCTTATCAAAAACACACAACTTTTTTTAGAACCATAGTGCGACATAAGAGCATCAAGAGTTGAATTAACTCACCAAGGAAGCTCTTTCTACTACGTAGGTCACTGTGGAATCCAAAATCTTACTCTTCTACTCTTCATAAGCAAATCTAACTTTAGAATGTATCACTCAAAACAAGTATTGTGGAAAAACATGATTGTCTCTCTCAGGGGAAGGTCACAAGTCCGACTCAAAGTACCATAAGCTTTCCCCTTATGTAAATCACCACTATATTAAGTTCACTCAACTTGAAATCATATGGTGCTTTTATGGGAATATAATGAAGGCTTTTAGTTAAAGGAATCTATCTGTCGATGAAGGTTTATTCTTTTCTTAAGCACTTTATTTCTCATTTCGGCTCACACTTTCTTGAGTATTTGAGTCAATTTTTCTTCCTTAAGGAGTAGATATACACACTGTCACACTTTCATGTTCATGACGATTATTTTTCTCCTTTTCTACTCATGCCAAGCCTTCATTATTGCATCCATTGAATCCCTTTATTTTTATACACTATTCACTTTCTTTTTGACTTTTTTTTTTGCTTTTTTTTCTTTTGCTTTTTTCTCTTCATGTTGTGCCTTTTATCCCTTTCACATCCCTCGTCTCTCCCCTATTGTTTTTCTTTTTCTAATTTTACAAAGTAAAGATCGAGTGCCAAAAGAGGGTCATTATAGAATGGATAAACGTTTGTATCATGGTTATTGAAAGAACAGGGGCTTCGACTCAACATGGTTGACTAGATATATCATATTTTTGTGGCTATGTATAATTTCAAGTTTCAAGTTGGATCAAGGAGAGCCTATATTCATATCTGTAGCCGAGCTACACTTAGAATTTTTCCTAGACAAACATTTGGGGCAAGTTCTAGACTTATTGGCATGGGACTTGGACTTGCATAAAAACTCACCTCACAAGCTGTTGGATTACTAAAGAGACAGAGTCGAGGGCCCACAACAACCTTTGCTAAGATTGAGAAACACAAATGGCTCCAAGAAGACACTCAATGAGTGATTAGTCAACACAAGAGTATAAATACTGCAACTAGCACCAATCTTTGCAAGTCAATTTTTTTCCAGTCATAAGATCAAAGGTAAATGTGTTAGGCCCAAATGAAGCATTCCTAAGAAACTTTTATTCATTAGTAATATTTACACAAAAATATAAAGAAAACATACTCAACCCCTTAAGAAGGTTGTCACACTATCCATTATCGGGAAGAGCCACCTGGTTCACACAACCTCCACCTTTGGAAAGAACCGTGTCATTAAGAAAACCGTGGCTTATTAATCACGAAGATAAGAACTCAAAAGAAAGAAGCTACTACAGGAAGTAAAAAGCTAACCTATTAAGGAAAGAGAACACAAGAAGTTATAATGTGAACTACGGAAAGTAAAATGAAGATGTACAATAATGGAAAGAAATGAATATATACAAAATAGGACTGAATATATACATAGAATTGTAAAGTTATATACATATCGAAAGTGAAAAATTACGAAATTGAAAATAAATAGTAAAGTTATATACATACCAAAAATGAAAAAAACGATAAGTAGAACTAAAGAAAAAGTAGTATCATATTTATTAAAATCCAGTCATAAAATCAAAATAGGACCACCCCCTCAATTAAAAGCTAGCATTTTCCCCAATGCTAAATGAAAACATAATATCAAGGAACGGATATATAATAAAGAAAATTTCCTATACGGTCTACATTGAGTCCTACGTATCAATGGGGTCCTCAGAATGCATACGATCAGAAGCTCCTACTAGGTCATCTAACTGTATCTCCAAATTTGGCTGGGGGACTACGGGTTGCTCAGCATCTGGATCATCTCTGTAGTAGTTTGTGTACTGGCAACCGACTCCTGAAACTGGCTAACTACTGGTGCCTCATGCTCTATTGCCTGTGCTGCTATCCCATGCTTCTCCAAGACTAAGTCTAGTGGGATGTCTCCAGTAGAGGTGAACGTATCAACATCCTTCTTCAGCTGTGCCACTAACTCATTTGATGCCTGAGTCTTCTTCATTTTTTTGACCTGCTTGCCCGGGTGCTTTATAACTTTTCTCTAGGTACCTAAAGTGGCCATGATAAGCTTTGGTTGTCCAGAAGCTTATTCTAGTTGTCCAAAAGCTCCTTTAATCATTCCTCTACTGATGTAGGCACCTGAGGCTGTGCCGGAACTGACTGAGCTTCTACTGTAATGGATAGGACAAACAGTTTTGATGTAGCTACCTGCATCTAATTTTTAATACTGTATAGTGTTTGACAAAGATTCAGTGCAGTCTCGGGGTAGGCAGATGAAGATAGCACAGATATTGGCACGGTGATGGATGGCCCGAATGGAGGAGGAGATACGATAGCTGAGGATCCCCCTGCTGTGGATGGCTTTAATCCGACGGTAACTAACCCAGGATATTCACAATGGCCAGTAGGGATAGTAGCTTTACCCTTTGTTTTAGGGTTGTCCGTACCTTTGGTGATGAACAATGAGAAGGGCTTCTTTGTCTTTGTCTTGGTTTTATAACTCTTTTTCTCAATGCCCTGGTCCTCAAAGTACATGGTGAGGAAATTGGGGTGAGGGTATAATCTTTCGTCCTTCCCAACTGCTTTTGTGATGTTGTAATGCATGAGGTTCCCCAATTGATAGGATACCATTCCATGATAGATGATATCAGGATACACGGGAGGGCACTTTCATGCTGACACAGATCAAGCCTGCTGCAAACAAAGGCGGACCACCCTTTGGCTTCAAAACTAAGGGTGTTTCTGGCTATAAGGAACCCTGTGCTGAGCCATGCTGGAGTTGTCCGGGGGATAATATCTTTGCCACCCATAGATGGACTACTTCTCCAAGTGCCAAATTTTCCAAATATTGTGTTGCTTCCACATTCTCAAAACCAGCATACTCATTCAATGTCCGTCCATCAAATCGAATCCTCAGATTCCAGACTTTTGTCACCATGGTTCCCTTTGTTTATGTGGGCCACGTTTACATATAATTCTTTGGCAAGAAACTCATTGGCATTCGGAACCATGCTAGTAAACCATTTCCACTCTACCCTTTCATCAAATTGCCTTTTTACATTTGGATTGTAGGGGAGGATATCTCGCTCAATGAATTTCCTCTCTAAGGTGAGTGACCTTTAGGGTCACCACTCTCGAAATTTTTGGTAGGCCAACTCACTCACAAATATTTGGTGCCACACCTCCGAATTTCTTGTTCTTTCTAAACCTCCAACAATTTTATCACCCCATCGCCCATCGTCCAGGACCTCGGCATCATCAACATTAATATAAAAAGGGGTAGGGTAGCTGGTGAGGCTGAAGTTGCATCATGTAGGGAAGATGATCCTAACACCTTACCACCTCTCTCCCAGTCATCAAATGACTCAATTGATAAGGTGGGTACATCCACCAGTCGGTACCTCCACAGGAAAGCTGGGACATGAATGGATACTGAGCCACCTTTCGAAACTTCTCGGGAAAGGACGTACCCACTTGTATCTGAGTGATCCACCGCTCTATCCGCATCTTTGATGGACTTTTGCATCATTCTAATGGATTGTTGGACTGCTAGGGGTAACTTGATCCTTTCTCTTCCTCGTTCTCGAGAGGGTTCTGCCCTCCCCTTAGATGTATCACCTTTTCCCTGAGATCGTACCATTTTCTGTAGCAAACAAATAAAGAACAGTTAGAACACAACTTCAATCATGTTAAAACATTTCAGTAATATAGCAAAACCGCTTCACAAAACCAGGAAGCACAGACCGTGAAAAAGCGATCGCGTCCACGAAGTTTCCACCACGGACCGCTAAAAAGTGACCGAGGCAGCAAAGAGGTAGGATCAGACTACTACCTCTCTTAACATTTATCATAGCGGACCGCAAAAATGCAATCGCGACTGTGAATGACCAACCTTGCTCGGGAAAAGGTAACTACATGTTTATCAATCATAGTACCCACAAAGGAGGAACCCCAGACCGTGAAAAACTGGACCATGGTCCACAAAATTTGAAAAGCACGGGCAGTAAGGAAGAATTCTAACCTAGGGTTTTCACTAAGTGCCAACATATGTGCAACTACAAGCTAATTTAATAACCTCATTCCCCATTAAGTGCGTAAATACTACCCACATAAATTTTAGGTATCAATGTTTAGATTTTGGGAATATATGAACCCTAGTTAAAGACAAAAAGTTAAAACTAAGACAAAAGAAAAAAACACATAAAAAAATGCAATGAATTGAGCATACCAATTGTGGAAGTTGGAGAAAATGGACTCTTGATTAGTGAAAGAAGCTTTCAAAATTACTCAGAGGGGGATGAACAGTAGGTTATAGCTTGTGAGAGTGAAGGGTCAAATAGTGTAACTGGAGGTAGGTCTGTCTACTTATTATAAAAAAGCAGGACCGACCAACTTACCTGAGCGCGGTCCACGAAATACCACCACGGTCCACACTTTTACCTTTACGAAGATCCATTGCAAAGACTACACCACCGAGGGCAAAAAAACAAGTGCGACCGTGAATGAGTAATGTGGACCGCAAAATTTCAACCATGGACATGAATACAACTTCAGAGAGTTGCTATTCTGGATTTTTCAAGTCCAAGTCCGTTGACCATTTATGCCCCTATGAAAAGCTTCAGCTGACTTTGAAATTTTGAGCAGATTAGCGTAATTGTCGCAGTTAGGCTAAATTTTCCAGCAACACTCCTGCACTGCACAACAATTCCTACACAAAATGCACAAGCAATTAGTCCAAAACAAAGCCTAAACTAAGAAGAAAATCAAAAAGAAAGAAAAACACGTGGGTTGCCTCCCAAGAAGCACCTGATTTAACGTTGCGGCACGACACAAGTTACAATTAATCACTTGAAATGGATTATTGCCACCATGTGGCTATCATCAATCTTTCCAAGACAGTGCTTCACTCGGTGCCCATTAACTCAGAAGATTTCACCATTTTTGTTTTTCAAATCAAGAGGACAAAATAGAGTTACATGCACCACTTCAAAAGGGCCACTACATTTTGACTTGAGCTTTCTATGAATCAGTTGTAACTGAGAGCTGAATTGAAGAACCATATCACCCTTCTTGAATTCCTTGTTCGGGGCATATTTGTCATGTAACTACTTCTTATTGTCCTTATACAAGGACGACTGGAATAGGAATGAAACCTAAACTCATGAAGTTCATTTAGTTTCTCTACCTGGAGATTTGCAGCTATATCCCATTCAAGGTTTAACTTCGTCAGCGCCCACATGGCCTTATGCTCTAGGTCAACTGGAGGATGGAACACTTTTCCAAATACCAACCGATTTGGAGACATACCAATTGGAGTCTTGTAAGAGGTCCTGTAAGCCCACAAAGTATCATCCAATATCTTTGACCAATTAGTTTAGTTTGCATTGACAGTTTTTGATAATATACTCTTTATCTCCCCGTTGGAGACCTCAACTTGTACACTAGCATAGGGATGATAAGGGATTGACACTTTATAATTGACACCATACGTGGAGAGTAATGTGTCGAATTCCTTGTTTCAAAAATACGAACCCCCATCACTGATGATCGCCCTAGGAGTACCAAACCTTGTAGAAATATTTTTCTTCAAGAAAGCCACTAGCATGCTCAACAAAATATTACATAACCTAAAAATGGGAAAAAGATCGATTTATACTAGGCTAAAATTCCTCGACAAAAATGACCATGCGAAAGTTTCACAGAGGCGTAATTCCGACGTGTCCACAATTGAGTTATCACGGCTGTGCAATAACAAGCGCGGTCTATGTTTCATTAATTATGGGCTCGGGTTGAACTTTATTTCGCAAACAGTGTAATATCATCTGCGTCCGCATGTGCTTCCATCATGGTTCCGTAATTTGGACGCGGACCGTATTCTTCTATCAAGCATAACTTGCATTGTCTCTGAAAATTAATCAACGAGTTTTAGCAAAAATATCACCGTGGCGGCGTCAGGTATTCCATGGATGCGCTTTTCCAACACGGTCAGCGATCACTATTGTACACAAAACAATCTCTCTGAAAATCACTTCCACAGACCGCGTATTTGTATCCGATTCACTGGTGAACTTTACGTGGCTACTAACTTCACGACAGCATAATTTGGGTGTCGATCGTGTTCTTCTATCAAGCATAACTTGCATGGTCTCTGAAGTTCAATCAACGGTTTCAGCGAAAATATCACCACATCCGCATCATGTATTCTGGGGACACACTTTTCCATTGTGGTCATCGGTTACTATTTTACCCAAAACATCCTCTTTGAAACTCACTTCCGTGGTCCCCGTATTTGTGGCCGCTTCAATGGTGGACATTACATGGCCGCTAATTTCCATCGTGGTTAGTGCTTCAGTTCTAACTTTGAACTTGTGTAATTTTAACTCCTTCATGAGTTGATTATGGCTTCTTTGTCTCGTTTTGACCAAACCCTGCAAGTAAGCACAATAAATTAGTTTTTGGGAATACTTTTACACATTTTTTATTTAAAACCTAAGCAAGAGAGCATAAGATAGGTTAAAATCCATGGTTATCAACGGTCTGGGAAAGCTCTACACTGTTTCCCCCTTTTTCGGATCCACCGTGATCCCCTCACTCGACACTACGTGACCCAAAAATGCCACTGAATTTAGCCATAACTCACACTTTGAGAATATTGCATATAGCTTCTTGTCTCTCAAGGTCTGAAGCACAGTCCTCAGGTGATGCCCATGATCTTTCCGACTCCGAGAGTACACCAGAATGTCATCAATAAGTAAAATGATGAATGCATTAAGGCTGAAATACACTGTGCATCAAATGCATGAATGATGTTAGGGCATTGGTCAACCCAAATGACATCACAAGGAACTCGTAGTGACCATATCGAGTCTTGAAAGCAGTCTCTGGGATATCCGGCTCCCCAATCTTCAACTGATTAGAGCCCAAATGCAAGGAATTCTTGAAAAACACTTTATCGCCCTGTAACTAATCAAATGAATTATCAATACGAGGCAATAGATACCTGTTCTTCACTGTAACTTTGTTCAACTAGTGATAATCAATGCACATATGCATCGAACCATCCTTTTTCTTCATAAATAAAACTGGGGAACCCCAAGCTCACACACTTGCCAAATTAAGCCTTTATTAGGAAATTCCTGTAACTATTCCTTCAACTTCTTCAACTCAGAAGGAGCCATACGATATGGAGGAATATAGATAGGCTGAGTTCCTCGCAGCAAATCAATACCAAAGTTGATATGTCTGTCCGGTGGCATGCTCGGAAGAACAGCTGGAAAAATATCAGGATAATCCCTCACTACTGGAACTAACTCAACTGTAGGGGTATCATTATTGAAATCTCTCATATAAGGTAGATACGCCTCACACCCCTTCTCAATTATTCGTTGAGCTTTAAGAAGTGAAATAACTCTACTGGGATTTTAATCTAAGTACCTCTCCATTCTAACCGCGGTAATCCTAGTATAGCCAACATCACGGTCTTGGCATGACAATCAAGAATAAAATAATGGGGCGACAATTAGTCCATGCCAAAATTAATATCAAAGTCTACTATACAAAGCAATAATAAATTGACTCTGGTCTCAAAACTACTAAGAGCAACCAAGCACGACTGATACACATGGTCAACCACAATAGAATCTCCCACAAGTGTAGAAGCATAAATAGGATAACTCAAAGAATCATGGGATACGCCCAAATATAGAGTAAAATTAGATGACACATAAGAATAAGTAGAGCCTAGATCAAATAAGACCGACACATCTCTATGTAAAACCAGAACAACACCTGTAATGATAGAGTCAGAAGAAACTTCCTCTATTCCGCCAGGAAGGGCATAATATATGGCGTATCCTACCCTCTAGGGTAACCTTTACCTTCCCAACCTCCACCTCAAGCTGAATGAGCTAGTGGAGTGGTAGTTGGTGCTGTAATCATAGCCTGAGGACCTGGTAAGGAATGCGGTGCTTGAGAGGTCTGTAAAGGTGCACCTCTCCTAAATCTGGGGCAATCCCTCACCATATGGCGAGTGTCACTGCACTTAAAATAAGTTTTTGGAGGGTGTGGCTGCCGTGGCTGGCTCAAGCTAGGTCGGCTAGACTAACCAGTGAAAGCACCCTGTGTAGGAGGTGCACTAGACACTGGCGGTGCATAATTAGGCTCCAGTAGCCTATCAGTTGTGGCGTGCTTATGAGTTGAGTAGTTTGACTGAGGCAACTTCACTTACTTTGACTCAGTTCTTAGATATGTACGGGAAGGCTTAATTCCAGCAACACTCCAACTTCTTATACGCTAATGTGGGAGAACCTTTGCGAATGCGTAGAAGGAAACCAGATACCAGCAATATATGATGCTTCAGCTATACTACTAAGTCCAATTCTAGTCTGTTAACCACCCAGAATTCACTCAAAGCCACCGAGACCTCAACTAGACATACCAACAAGTCTTAAAATACCGTACGAACTTAGTCGAGCCTCAGAATCATGACAAAAAAATGCTAAAAACACGGATCACACTTTAATTCAAAGTTAATGAACTTCAAAACTTCAAACTTCTACAATGATTCCTAAACCTGAAAAATCATGTCTGATTGACCTCAAATTATTTTTTACACAAGTCATATTCGACATCACAGACCTACTCCAACTTCCGGAATCAAATTCCGACTCTGATATAAAAAAGTTCGCTTCCAGTTAAACTTTCCCAAAAATTCAATTTTCACCATTTCAAACCTAGTTTACCTACAAACTTCCAAATCTAATAGAAACACTCTCCAAAGTCTAATATCACCCAAAAGAGCTAACAGAACTGACACAACTCCATTTCAATGCCATCTTCTCATAGTTCCATCTACAGTCAAATTCTTAGAACTTTAACTTATGTTTTAGGGACTATGTATCCCAAATTACTTCGAAACCAAAAACAAAAGCTCCAGTAAGTCACATAAGCATAAAATGAAACAGGGGAAGAAGTAAGTAGGGGATCATGGATAATACTCTCGAAATGACCGGTCGAGTCGTTAGACTCATCCTCATACAACATAGTTGGTCTAACCGTCACTCTATAGAATTTACCATAAGCCTAGGTAGAACATTAAAATCACATAAAACACAGATACAAACCTCTATTTCATCTATCCCTCTCTAATACAATGTGTGATATGCTCGTCAATCTCTCTATTACCTTAGACTACGGACCCAAGATATTTAAAACTCTATGTCTTGGGGATAACTTGAGTATCAAGCTTCATATCCACGTCTGCTTCATGAGTTCCATCATCAAAGTTTGCACATTAAGTATCCTATTTTGGTCCCGCTCAACTTGTACCTTTAGATTCCAAGGGTTGTCTCTACATCTCCAACCTTGGGTTAACCTAACCTCATCTCTTGTCAATCAACAATATGTCATAAAAAAATAACATGCATTATGGAACCTCCCCTTGGATGTACGGTCTCAGCACGTCCATTGCTAAGGTAAATAAAAACGGGCTAATAGCCGATCCCTGGTGTAACCCCATCATTATTGGATAAGTTCTGAGTCATATCCCATAGTCCTCACCTGAGTTCTGGCACTACCATATATGTCCTTAATCACCCTAGTGTATGCTACGAGAATGCCGCTAACCTCCAAACACCTCCACAAAATCTCCCTGGGGACTTTATATACATTTTTTCAAGATCAATGAACACTATATGCAAGTCTTTTTTCCTTTCCTTATACTTATTCACTAGCCTCCTCACTAGATGAAGAGCTTTTGTAGTCGAAGGCTCCATTATGAATACGAACTAATTCTCTAAAATAGACACACTCCTTCTCACACTAACTTTCACTGCCCTCTCCAAAATCTTTATAGTGTGACTCAGTAGAACTATAACCCTATAGTTGTTGCAATTTTGGATATTGCCTTTGTTCTTGTATAGCAGAATCATCGTACTTCGCCTTCATTCTTCAGGCATTTTTATTATCTTAAAAATGATATTAAATAACCTAGTAAGCCACTCCAAACCCACTTGGCTTGCGTTATTCCAAAATTCTATGGGAATTCGTTTGGCCTAGTCGCTCAAACCCTGCTCATCTTACGCCTAACCCCCCAACCTCATCTATCTTAATACTTCTACAATACCCAATTGGAGTGCTCCAAATCACCGAGCATATTGCTTCTATCTCCATCCTCGTTCAATAGTTTATAGAGTAGTAAGTCTGCCAGCTCCATCTAATATGTGCCACTTCCATCAATACGATAGCTAGAAAAAAAATATGATAGAGTGACACACTATGTATTTTAGTGGGCGATGGAGAAGAAAGAAATTCATATTAAATATATAAATATCATTAAGAACATGTATGAATGAGTCGTCACTAGCATGAAAACTGTAGTAGGAGATATAAATGAATCTTTTTATAATAGTGGGTTCACCAAGGTTTGATATTGAGCCTCTATTTATTTACCTTAATTATGGATGACCTAACGAATACAATACAACATAAGGTCATATGGTGTATGCTATTTGCCGATGACATTGTGTTAATTGACAAAACTAGTGAAGGTATCAACCAAAAGCTTGAGCTATATAGAAACACCTTGGAGAATAAAGGCTTTAGGATAAGTAAAAGTATGACGGAGTACATGTAATACAAGTTTAGCCTGCATGAGAAAAATAAAATTAGTGGTGAGACTAGATAAGATTTTGGTACCAAAATACAAATAATTTAAATATATAGGCTCGTTGTTTCAATAGAATGTAATGGTAGATGGATATACCTATAGGATTAAAGATGAAAGGTTAAAATAAAGAAGTTTGGGGTATTATGTGATATAATAATTCATACTAATATGAAAGATAAGTTCTATAGAGAAACTATAAGACCACCAATGTTATATGATTGTGAATATTGGCCTGCTAAAGTCAAACATGTCCAAGATGAATGTTGTAGAGATGCGGATGCTAAGATTTATTTGTGGTAATACAAGATTAGATAATATTAAAAATGACCATATTCGCCATAAGATGTGTCACGACCCTAGTTCATCCTCCGTGAATTGTTGTGATGGCACCTTGTCTCTATGACTAGGTAAGACTAACAATGAGGAAAATAATCAAAACTTACAGAAGAAATATTTAAAAACCAAAACTAACAGAATGAAACAATATTTAAAATGCGGCTTGGCATATACAATACAAATTCTCGAAACTAAAAATACTTCCCAAAACACGGGAAACCCATGAATCACAAGCTATGAATACAGTAAAAAAGCTCTAACTTCGGATTTCTGCATCTACAGTAAAGATAGTGTTGGAACACGTTCTCAAGGCACTAAACTAAACGTGTGTTCATATTTGTAGGTTTGATAAATGACAAACGACACGCAATTGACATATGACGAGGTCCAAGCACAAGCGCGCAATTGACACATAACGAGGTCCAAGCACAAGACGAACAAAGATCATGATCAAGCAAAGAAATAAAGTTATACATGAGTTGTTCTTTAATTGTGATCTTGATCCGACAATTAACTCAAGACTTGGCTTCTCTCGTAAAATTATTTTTATCAAATCATGCATATTTAATTTAAAGAAAAATGATTATCAAACATTTTATCTTAGCCAAAATGATTTTTGAACATGCCTCTCAAATCTGGACAAAGATAATCGATTATGTACTTTATGATAATCGATTATGTTAAGACAATGTACACCAGATTTACAAAGCTAAACCATAATCGATTATGTTGAGGCAGTGTCCATCAGATTTTTCAAAGCTATAAAATAATCGATTATGCACATTATGATAATCGATTATGTTGAGGCAGTGTCTATTAAATTTTACAAGGCTGAAAAATAATCGATTATGTACTGTATGATAATCGATTATGTTAAGACAGTGTAGTCCGAAGTTTTTAAAATATAAAAGATAATCGATTATCCTTATAGCATAATCGATTATGCAAATGACCGTTGCCAAAGTATTTTTGAACTCTGAAAGATAATCGATTATACACAATCTGATAATCGATTATTCTAAGTAAAATCTGAATATGATTTTTTGAACGTTGTCATGTAATCGATTATACACAATCTGATAATCGACTATGCTAAGTAAAATCTGAATATGATTTTTTGAACGTTGTCAGGTAATCGATTATACGATTTGGATAATCGATTATGCTGCTTAAAATCTGGGAATGATTTTTGAACGATTGGAAAATAATTGATTATGCAAATCAGATAATCGATTATCTTAGCACAAAATCAGCAATTCTTGATTGGCAATTAGGCAACGGTTATGGGGGTTTTGAACACTATAAATACTACTCAAAATCAGTCTTCTAAGTACAACAACTGATTATATTCTTGCTAAAGCTTGCATACTCTCATATTCATCATTTTCTATTCATTTGATAAGTTTTTGAGAGCCAAACTCTTGACGAAAGTTGTTGCGGTCTTGAGCATATTTATTTTACTCATATCTACTCTTAAATAGAGTCTTGTCTTGAGTGCTAAGTGTTTGTATACACTTGAAGGGAAGTGTTAATCCCTTGTGGTTGTAAGAAGGAACATTTTCATTCCTTCGGTTGAAGTCTTGAAGTGTGGTATCTTCGAGCAAAGATTGTTGAGGCTTGTGTGACTCAAGTTCTCAGTTTGTATCGGTTTGTTAAGCACCCGTAAGCTTAACGAAGTTAGTGGAATCTCGAGAGAGTCTCTCGGGGACTGGACTAGCCACAGGGTGTGGTGAACCAGGATAATTTCGGTGCATTTGTTCCTTATTATTTACTTACCGCACTTATTTCAATCCTGCAATTTTTAATTCCGCAGTTTATATTGTTTTTTATTATAACGCTATTCACCCCCCCCCCTCTAGCGTTAAGCGTATATTCTAAAAATTGGTATCAGAGCCCAACTCTCTGAAAGACTTAACCGTTTGAGAGAAACAATCCATGGCTTCTACTCGTGACTTTAATGCAGGAATAGGTGAAGGACAATGCTCCACCAGACCACCACTGTTCGACGGCACAAACTATGCGTACTGGAAGGAGAGGATGAGAATATTCATCCAATCGAATAATTTTCATCTATGGAAGGTTATACGAAGGAGAACAAATTCCAACCAAAAAGGTTGAAAATGAATGGGTTCCAAAATCCGAAGATGAATACGATGCGGATGATATCCGAAAAGTGCAGAACAACGCTAGAGCCATCAACTTATTATATTGTGCTGTAAATGCTGATGATTACAGAAAAATATCATGTTGCACAACGGCTAAGAAAATGTGGGATAAGTTGGAAATCACGTACGAAGGTACGGACCAGGTAAGAGAAGCTAAAATTGATTTTCTAACCCATGCATATGAACTGTTTCACATGAAGGAAGGCGAGAGGATCGATTACATGTTCGAACGATTTTCAAAAATCGTCAATGACCTACATGCTCTTAAGAAGACCTTCACGGATAAGGAACTTGTCCGAAAAATTCTCCGAAGTATCACTCCGGAATGGCGCTCCAAGGCCGACGCAATTCAAGAGTCTATCGGCGTTTCAAATGTCACCATCGACGGACTAAGAGGTAATCTTAAAACCTATGAATCTACTATACTTAACCCTCCGTTTAATGATCAAAGGATACAAAGAATCGCCCTCAAGGCAAGCACGGCTCAACCTCAAAATGATGAGGACTCAAACAACGGAGATAACGAGTTCGGACTCGTTATTAAGAGGTTTCAATAGTTCATGCGAAAAGAGTATGAACGAAAAGGCAAACAACAAGGAGATCAAGTAAAGTGCTATGGATGCGGAGAAATCGGGCACATTAAATCAAATTTCCCAAATGTCAAAAACGAGAAGAAACCCTTCAAGAACAACGAGCATACATATCTTGGGGAGGTGACTCCGGAGACGAATCAAGCGACGATGAAGAAGACGAAGCCGCAAATCTATGTCTCATGGCACACGAAGACAATCAAGAAGAGGTATGTCAAATTTCTTCCAAAAATTTCTTTTCTCTTGAGGAAATGCAAAATGCTTTTGATGAATTGTATAGTGAATTCATTAGAGCTTCCGAAACTGTTAGAGACGTAAAGAAAAATTCTTCTTTGAAAGAAAAAGATTTTGAAAAACAACTCTCTTTGAAAGAAAAAGATTTGAAAAAATTGATTTTGGAAAATGAGAAGTTGAAAGAAGAAAACAAATTTTTCGGCAAGAGAAGCGCCGACAAACCCGAGAGTTCTAGTAAAAATTGTATTTCTTGCATGCATCTAAAAGATGAAGTAGAAAGACTTAAGGGCACCCTAGATAAGTTCAATTCTTCTCATAAAAATTTTAATGATGTTCTTGTCAATTTGAAATCGACCAAACATGGCATAGGTTTCAAAAACAAGCCTAAAGAAAAAGTTGAAGCCATCCCCCAACAACCCAAGGCTCAACCTAGGATAAATAAAATAAACATTCATCCTAGAAATAACCATCCTAGAATCAACATGCATCCTAGACCAAACACTAGAAGAAACTTTGAACATTTTAGAACGCTTAGAAATGGCCTTCAACAATCGCAACCTAGACATACTCGACCTAGAAACAATTATTCTAGAAATGCTGCATATCCTAGAACAAACAGTAGGAGAAATGATTTTCAAGGATTGCGCAATAGCCATATTGTCAAAAATAGAGCAAACGATTTTCGTACCTCCAACTACTACCAACCTAGAAGAATGCATAATCCTAATGTCATTTGTCATTATTGTAGTCGAATAGGACATATTGCTCCTGCTTGTTTTACTAGACACAGACACTTAACTGCATGTCAAGCACAACAGTATTTTACACCTAACTCTCAAGGACCCAAAACAGCTTGGGTACCAAAAACTCATTAATTTTTCTTGTAGGTATGGTTGAAGGGATCAAGTGTACTTTGGTACCTTGATAGTGGATGCTCCAAACACATGACCGGAGACGCATCCAAGTTCCTTCAACTAGAACACAAGAAAGGAGGAAAAGTTATTATTGGAGATAACAACAAGGGAAAAATTATCGGCATTGGCTCGGTCGGTAAGAGTGAATCTTCTTCCATTAAGCATATATTGCTAGTTAAAGGTCTAAAGCATAATCTCTTGAGCATAAGTCAATTATGTGACAAGGGAAATCTTGTTCTGTTTGATTCGGGAGAATGCTTAGTTTTTCGTCGTAGTGATTTTAAAATTATTCTTCGTGGTTTTAGAATTGATAACATCTATATGGTTGATCTTGAAAACTCTTCATCAGAGTATGTGAATTGTCTGATGAGTAAAGAAGATGATATGTGGTTATGGCATCGTAGAGTAGCTCATATCAACATGCATCTTTTAAACAAATTGGTTTCACAAAATTTAGTTATTGGTCTTCCAAATTTGAAACTTGAAGATTACACGATTTGTGATTCTTGTCAAAAAGGGAAGCAAACAAAAGCATTTTTTAAACCTAAGAATATTGTTTCAACTACAAGACCTTTGCAACTTCTTCACATGGATCTCTTTGGACCATCTTGCATTGAAAGTCTTGGTAGAAATCGTTATGCTTTTTTTATTGTTGATGATTATTCTAGATTTACATGGAGACTATTTCTTGCTCACAAAAGTGAGGCTTTTCAAAATTTTAAATGTTTTCTTAAACGTGTTCAAAATGAAAAGGACACAACCGTCACTTCCATAAGAAGTGATCATGGGGGAGAGTTCGATCACAATCTCTTCGCGGACTTTTGTGACGAACTCGGTATTGAGCACACCTGCTCTGCTCCGCGTACACCACAACAAAATTGAGTGGTGGAACGGAAAAATAGGTGTCTCGAAGAGATGGCTAGAACCATGCTCGATGAGGCTAAGATTCCCAAACAATTTTGGGCGGATGCCGTGAGTACCGCATGCTACGTTTTAAACAGAGTAGTCATAAGGCCAATACTCATGAAAGCTCCCTATGAACTCTATAAGGGAAGGAAACCTAATCTCTCCCATCTTAGGGTATTCGGTTGTAAATGCTTTATTAATAACAACGGAAAAGATAATTTGGGAAAATTTGATGCCAAATCGGATGAAGGAATTTTTCTTGGTTATTCATCACGTAGCAAAGCAAATAGAGTATTCAATAATAGAACCGAAACTGTTAAGGAATCCACTCATATTGTGTTTTCCGAAAATAATGCTCGCTTGGCGAGAAAGGACTCTAGTTCTGATCATGCAGGTATTTTAAACACAATAAGTCCTCAAGACAAAGTACAAGAGGAAAATCCAAAGGAAATTCAAGATGAAATCTTGAACAATTATCGGAGGAAGCGCCACCACTGGTGAAAGAAACGAAACTGCCTAACGCGTGGAGGACAATCAAAGACCATCCTCTCGACAAGGTAATTAGCGACATTGAACAAAAGGTAAGTACTCGAAACACTCTTAAGAACACCTTAGGACACACTTCTTAAGAGATCACGTTTTTCAATTGGTCAACATCTTCACCAAGCTCTTAGAGAAAGAATTCTTAATTCTTGACTCCACAGTGATCTAAGTCATACATTGCATTTTTTTCATTACTAACTTGAGCGTCGGAGGCGCCTAATTCTCTTTTGCAGGTATCACCCTAAAGGCAGGGGGAATTATAAGGCAATGGCGTAGAACAATCGATTTCTCTAAAGTCGATAATCGATTATCACTTCCTTCTGTCTTCTGCTTACTATGCCTGAAAATCGATTAGCAAGTATCACTAATCGATTATTTACGTTTTATGTTTATTATGCTGGAAAATTAACATAATCGATTATGCAACACTACAATCGATTATCTAACAGTTTTTGCTTTGCAGGTGTTTGGATAGTGAATATAAAAATCGATTATCAATTTTTATAATCGATTTTGTTGACATTATTTTTCAGGTGTTAATTGTGACAATAATCAATTACTTAAAACTGTTTAATCGATTACCGTCTCGGCTATTCATTACTGCACTTCCTAAAATAATCGATTATCTCAAAAGTATAATCGATTATCTCCCGAGTCAGAAAATTAACGTGGACTCTGTGTCAGAATAATCGATTACCATAATTCAATAATCGATTATCGCCAGTCAGTATTTCAAAATTGTTACCGTTTCTGACCGTTTTGTCTCTTAAATTTCTGCAGATTTTCATCTTCAATGCTATGCCATCCTTCTCACTATAAATAGGTGCCATAAGTCTTCAATTTCTTCACTCAAACATCAAACTCATCTCCCAAACTCTCAAAATTTCTCAAATTTCTTTCAAAGGCAATTACTACTTATTCAAAATGTCGGGCAGAAACTCCAAACGTGCTCGTGCCGGCAAAAATGTTGCCTCCTCTTCCGCCACTCGTCCACCAGTTTATTGTTATAAAGATGGCTCCTTCTTACGATTCAACAGTGAAGAACAACTTATGCGCTTCATTGAAAAGTTTGAAAATCGAGAAATCCTTCCTCCTCGATTTTCCACTAATCGATTTCTTACTCAAAGTGCCCCTCCATCCACAGCAAATATGCTCCTACAAAGCCAACTCCTTGATCTCTTATACCTTCACACCCCTTACATTCATCCTTCCTTAATTCAGGCCTTCTATTCAAACCTCGAGAAAGACGAAGATGATGAACTCTTCTCGACCGTAAATGGAATTCACATCCCTGTATCCGAGGCAAATATTCAAGCCATCACTAAACTTCCGCGCAATGGGGAAGACATTTTACGCTATACTAGGGAGGAAGGCGCTCTGTTTGATGAATAATTCTTTTTACTCAAATCGGCATCGGTGAATTTTTTCCAACTCCGGACCATCGTCGTCCCACCATCACAAACATGCTCCACGAATACCGTTTAATTTTTTATGTCATCACCCGCGTTCTAAAACCGCGGAAATTCAATCATACAACTATATCTCATGAGGATTCAAAACTCATGCATGCCATCATCACCGGAGCTCGCATCAATTGGTGCAAGTTCTTCAACACTCATATGTATGATGCTATTGGGGAAAATAAGCCTCTCCCTTATGCTTTTGTAGTCATGACCCTTCTTGTTGCATCCGGTGTCGACACTTCCGTCGGCCCTCTCAAAAAGGCGACGAAACATTGGGAAATATAAGAATCTTCATTTCCCAATATCGGTGAGCATCCACCTCCTTTTCCAACTCAGCGACGTCGTCCTTCGGCCCCGTCCGATGTATCCCTCAATACCATTTCCGAGCAAATTGCGTCTCTGTCCACCTCCATGAATCGCATCGATATGAATGTCACTCGTCTCACCCATGAACTTCATGGATACTTTGACCATGTCAATTATCCATATGCTCAAATTGTCCTTCGGGAAGATGTACCGGATGCCGAGCCGGAAATTAATAATGATAATGAATAATTTCCTTGTTTTTCTAGCTTGTTGTTCTATGTTTCATTGTCTCTTTTTATGTACTCGGATTTTTGGTTAATCAATAAACAAGTTATTTACTTATGTTTTTGCTAATGTCAAAAGGGGGAAGAATAAGGGCTATGCACTTAATATTTATTGGCATAAATTGAGGGGGAATTCATATGTTGAGGGGGAACAAATTGCATATCTATATACTTGTCTTGGATCGTCATTATGAATTATCTAATATGCATATCCCGATATTGGTTTGCCATTATCAAAAAGGGGGAAATTGTTGAAACACGTTCTCAAGGCACTAAACTAAACGTGTGTTCATATTTGTAGGTTTTGATAAATGACAAACGACGCGCAATTGACATATGACGAGGTCCAAGCGCAAGCGCGCAATTGACACATAACGGGGTCCAAGCACAAGACGAACAAAGATCATGATCAAGCAAAGAAATAAAGTTATACATGAGTCGTTCTTTGATTGTGATCTTGATCCGACAATTAACTCAAGACTTGGCTTCTCTCGTAAAATCATTTTTATCAAATCATGCATATTTAATTTAAAGCAAAATGATTTTCAAACATTTTATCGTAGCCAAAATGATTTTTAAACATGCCTCTCAAATCTGGACAAAGATAATCGATTATGTACTTTATGATAATCGATTATGTTAAGACAATGTACACCAGATTTACAAAGCTGAACCATAATCGATTATGTACCTTATGATAATCGATTATGTTAAGGCAGTGTACATTAGATTTTTCAAAGCTACAAGATAATCGATTATGTACCTTATGATAATCGATTATGTTGAGGCAGTGTCCATCAGATTTTTCAAAGCTATAAAATAATCGATTATGCACATTATGATAATCGATTATGTTGAGGCAGTGTCTATCAAATTTTACAAGACTGAAAAATAATCGATTATGTACTGTATGATAATCGATTATGTTAAGACAGTGTAGTCCGAAGTTTTCAAAATATAAAAGATAATCGATTATCCTTATAGCATAATCGATTATGCAAATGACCGTTGCCAAAGTATTTTTGAACTCTGAAAGATAATCGATTATACACAATCTGATAATCGATTATTCTAAGTAAAATCTGAATATGATTTTTTGAACGTTGTCAGGTAATCGATTATACACAATCTGATAATCGATTATGCTAAGTAAAATCTGAATATGATTTTTTGAACGTTGTCAAGTAATCGATTATACGATTTGGATAATCGATTATGCTGCTTAAAATCTGGGAATGATTTTTGAACGATTAGAAAATAATCGATTATGCAAATCAGATAGATTATCTTAGCACAAAATCAGCAATTCTTGATTGGCAATTAGGCAACGGTTATGGGGGTTTTGAACACTATAAATAGTACTCAAAATCAGTCTTCTAAGTACAACAACTGATTATATTCTTGCTAAAGCTTGCATACTCTCATATTCATCATTTTCTATTCATTTGATAAGTTTTTGAGAGCCAAACTCTTGACGAAAGTTGTTGCGTTCTTGAGCGTTTTTATTTTACTCATATCTACTCTTAAAGAGAGTCTTGTCTTGAGTGCTAAGTGTTTGTATACACTTGAAGGGAAGTGTTAATCCCTTGTGGTTGTAAGAAGGAACGTTTTCATTCCTTCGGTTGAAGTCTTGAAGTGTGGTGTCTTCGAGCAAAGGTTGTTGAGGCTTGTGTGACTCAAGTTCTCAGTTTGTAACGGTTTGTTAAGCACCCGTAAGCTTAACGAAGTTAGTGGAATCTCGAGAGAGTCTCTCGGGGACTAGACTAGCCACAGGTTGTGGTGAACCAGGATAATTTCGGTGCGTTCGTTCCTTATTATTTACTTACCGCACTTATTTCAATCCTGCAATTTTTAATTCTGCAAGTTTATATTGTGTTTTTATAACGCTATTCACCCCCCCCCCCTAGCGTTAAGCGTATATTCTAACAGATAGAAGGGCTATTACTATAAGAGAGAATGGAGAGAGACTGCTCGGTCTGAGGACGAGGCAGATATACCTCAAAGTCTTCAAAGGATCGCCTCGCCTCAAGGATGGTAAATCTGAATCAAGGCACCTGCATCTACACATGAAAAATATCCGCAGAAAGGGCATGAGTACAGCACAACGGTACTCAGTAAGTGTCAAGCCTAACCTCGGTCGGGTAGTGATGAGGAATGTCAGAGCCCTACTAATATAAGATAAAAATATAAGGCATTATAGAATAAGATAAGCAATACAGTTGAAAGCGAACTATAAGAATTTAATATGAGAAAGTGAGAAACGCAACAACTGAAACCGAGGCTACAACGAGCACAAGGATAATAATCGGGGATCTCTCAGTATCCCGAGGATCTCTTAGTATCCTCAATCTATACTAGGGATCTCTTGATATTCCGAGGATCTTTTGGTATCCTCAGTATATGCTCGGGATCTCGGTATCCCGAGGGTCTCTTGGTATCCCCAATATATGTTAGGGATATCTTGGTATTCCAAGGATCTCTTGGAGTTCTCAATATATGCTAGGGATCTCTTGGTATCCCGAGGATCTCTTGATATCCTTAATATATACAAGGGATCTATTGGTATCCCGAGGATCTCTTAGTATTCTCAATATACGTTCCAAGGATCTCTCGGTATGTCGTACCATAGCTTAATTATAAATTCGTTCAATGGATCTTCCCGGATGCCTTCCCATAATCCCAAAATAAAAAGCACAACAATAGCAAAAAGGAATACTCAATTACACTCAACTTTATACCAAAGAAAAAACAAATAATTTCTAACCTAGTATGTTTCACATAATACAAATAAGGCAGTTAAAGCAAATAGAGCAATTTAGTCAATTAGACATGCTTCTCTAGGCTAATAGCAGGCTTAAATTCCAAGTAATGTAAGCAAGAAAGGAAAAACACAATTAAGGCTATTTTTAATGAAAATAGAATTTTCAACAATTAGCACAAGTACGCACTCGTCACCTCACGTACAAGGCAGTTCAATTATCATAATACTAATCCTAAGGGGAGAGTCCCCCCACACAAGGTTAGGCAAGCCACTTACCTTGAACTAGCTCAATCAAATCTATACCATGTTCTTTCCACGAGTATCCGACACCAAATAGCCCAAATCTATTCAATTAAATGTCATACTGTAAATAACACTTCAAGTAACTGATTCTATAAAGAAATTCTAAGCTCATACGAAAAATAGGTAAAATAAATAAAATGCCCTCGGGCCCACATCTCGAATTTGGGTGAACTTTACAAATCCTGAATCCTCATACTCTCACGAGCTCATATATATAAAAATTACTCCAATCCGACATCAAAATCATGCTCAAAACACAATTGATTGGCCTAGGAACTTTATCAAATATTCCCCCAATTTTCACCATTAATTCGAAATTTAAGGATGGATTCAAGTATAGATTCATGGAAATTAGTCTAAACCGAGCATGAATTACATACCCAAAACACCCAGGTGAAATCTCTCTGTGGCTTCACCCATGCAGAAATCACACTACAGGTGCAGTTATGACAGATATCAGTAGCTTCGTCTGCTTTAAACCATTCCAAAACCTCCCGTCAACCATCCAAAATCCTCCCGAGGCCTCCGAGAGTTCAACCAAAGGCACCAACATGTCAAATAACACTGTCCAAACTTATACCAATCCTTTATACTCCCAACAACATAAAAATGACAAATCAACCACGGATTCAAGCCTAAGAACTTCAAAACTCTAGAAATACGCTTTCGATCAAAAAGTCTATCAAACCTCGTCTGAATGACCTGAAATTTTGCATACACATCACATTCAACACTAAAGATTTACTCCAACTTTCGGAAGTCCATTCCAACCCTGGGATCAAATTTTCACTATCGAACCGGAAAACATCAAAATTTGACTTTCGGCATTCCAAGCCTAAATTAGCTACGGACCTCCAAAACACAATCCGAACTCGCCCCAATTCCTGAAATCACCCAACGGAGCTAACGAAATCATCAGATTTCTATTTTGAGATCGTCTTCACTATGTTCTGACTACGGTCAAATTTCTAACACTTAAGCTCTCATTTAGGGACTAAGTGTTCCAAAACTCTTTAAACTCAAAACCGACCATCCCGACAAATTAAAATAGCAGAAATAAATACGAAAAAAGTAATTAATAGGGGATCAATGCATAAATTCTTAAAACGACCGGTTGGGTCATCACAAGACGCAAGCAACACACATTGTGAATAAATGAGACAACATCGCTTGAAATGGTTTGGTCATGTCATTAGTTACCCTACAGATGCACTATCCAAAGGCATGAAAATATGGTGAATGAAGTTATTACAAAGGAATGAGATAGACCTGTAAACACATATAAGAGAGTTGTCTCAAAAGACCTACATCCTTGGAGTCAATGCAGAATTAGCTAAAGATATTACATAATAGAATAAAAAGGTCCATATATGCGGTACTTACAAGTTAGGTATAAGCTTTAAATTTATATAAGAATTTTTATTATTAAATAATATATATATATATATACTAGACACTTATACTTTTTGCGCCCCTTTTTTCTTGCGAAATCGGGATTATAATATTTTGATTGGGAACTCTTTCCTTTTAAAAAGGGGGTTTGTATTTTTGAAGAGTCGTCACCTAACGATTTAAGGTGCCTTAGGGAACCTATAGGGTTCATTTATAACTACGTTTGGTAACCAAAGACAGGGTAAGGGCTTGAAATTATCCTAAGGGAAATGTGTTGTGCACCCCTCAGGATCCACTAGTGTGGTTGCCGACCAAAATATTTTTCTATGAATTCGTACAATTAGAAAATAAATAGATATGGCTCAAATAGTAGGGATTCAAGTTTAAATACATAGGTTTTTGAAAAGCAATTAAGGAAAAAGCAAGATTTGAAAAGAATTACAATCGAAGAATATTTGGGAATATAAGGGGGTATCCTGGGATTTTTTATAATATGGATCAAAGAAATGCGATACCTGGTATGAAACTCCTCAAAGTGGCCGGTCATCACATCCATATCTATCTTTTGCCGCCCTATGAAGGTTTTTAAAGCGAGGGTTGGTCTCGACCCCTATTGCATGGTGTTACCCGTCCATTCCTATCAGTCACGGAGGAATTTAGGACTCGTATACTATAAGAAGGGGGAGGAGAGGGGTTCTAGGCACTGCCCTCAAGTTTAAAGGTAAAATACTAAGCGACATATAATAAACACGTAGGACTTCAATTAAGGGGAGCATGTAAGTCAAATGAAAGGCTCAGATATACCACCACACAGTACGCATAAACAGCATGACTCATATACTATTAAGGTCAAAATTCGGGTCTTAAACAAGGTATCTAAGTGATAACAACAGAGTTATATTTATTATATGACTCAGAGAAGAAGTCCTAAGCAAGCTTGCCTACTAATTTTAACATGCTCACAATAAAACATTAATCATAAAGACGATTCTGATTTTATTTTAAGTTGATTACCTAAGGCTTGCCCAAGTACTAATAATATGCAGTTGTTGCAAGAATTATTAGAAATAGTTTGGAAGTTATTTTACCTAAAGCATGTTGTTCTAAGTATTGCAAAGACTTGCAAGGATTGTGACCAGTTTCACTTAAAGAGGATAATCAAACATGAGACTGTTTAATGTCATGTTTCATGCATCAGTAGCTTAACTACGTGTGATTGATCGAGTGCGAACAAAATCCTAAAATAGGGTATCTAATATGCACATATGAAAATAGAATGATTTCAGGTTCCTAAAGCAGGATTTTTAAATGCCCAAAGAGTTAAGCATGGTTTCAAGATGTGCAGGAGAAACAGTTTTATCATAGTGCTATTATTTAGCTTAGAGCAGGATTTCAATGTGGTAAAGTGATGCCAAATGAGATGCTGAACACTAAACCTAAGAATATGGTATCTAATGCATGACATACCTTGAATGGGTTGATCTTGCACATGGATTCTAATGCACATATAGGAAATGTAAACCTAAGACATGGTTTCTACCCATTGATGTCGATAGCATATATAACTACCCTCCCATTTTCCCTAGCCATCCCCAATACTTGTTTACAATAGATTATTACAGACCAATACTAAAAGAAATTGACATAAGTAGAAAAGAAAAATAAAAAGTAAAAAGTTACACTATAGAGAGCCTGAAAGTAGGCCGAGATTTCCAATACCTGATTAAGATTTCCTCCTTGAATTATGTAATAAATCACCTCAAATGCAAGAGTGTTCTATAGATTTTCTCATATCTGGGTGTGTTAGAGTTCCCTAAGGACCTCAAGGGATTTCGGGCAGTGCTCACACCCAGATTTCATAGCTAAGACAGAGTAAGTCCAATATGGAAAGACCAGCTTTCATGTGTCCAAGTTTAGATGGAGCTGAAGCATCCCAAGGCAAGGCTCACACAAAAGGAGCAGAACTTATTGGTCTAAGAGTAGAGTGAGAGTGCTATAACATAGTTTTGAAGAGTTTAAGTGGGAAAATAGCTTCAGAAAAGGGTAAGTAAGAAACAGTTTTGAAAAGAGAGACGTAATTGGAATAGTTTTATGACAAAGTTTAACTGATGAAACAATATGAATGAGCATGCATACCAATCTCTGAACCAAAAGAAAGTCAGTATCACACCAAGGACGAGGAATAGTCCAGCAAACAAAAGCAAGGTAATGGGATTGGAAGGACACATATGAAGCATATGGGGGCAAACACGTGGCAGGCATGAACATATATGAGCAGACAATCAGAAACGCATACATTCTTAGAGGATCAGGGGGACAGTATGGTATTGGATTAGGTTAACATATCAACATCAAACAACTAAGACCATGATCAAACCAATCAAGGAGATTCACATAAGAAACATGTACTAAGTATACAGAAACATGTTTGGCATTGACAAATAAGGCATAACATGACATGTAGAGGGAATTCATGATCCGAATTACATGTTGAACATCAAAATTGTAAATAAAAGCATATCAGAAATACAGTAATAGAAACATGTTGGTTTGAGGACTGAAAATTGAATCAGAACATACCAGTAAAGAAGTAAATACAAAGTAGAAATAGGATAGGTGTAGTAGTTATCCTTGTCTTGCAGCAGGCTAGCTTAGAATAGTAGCAAGTATCACAGAAGAGATAATAAGAGTTCTAGTCGTGTGAGAGAGAGTTGAACATATTTTGTTCGTGCATTAAGACTATAGAAGAGAGTCAATTATATGGTAGTTTGAAAACTACTTAAAATAAGGCAACAATCAATTCTTAATTAATTATAGAACTCAGTATAAGAAATTAGTTAGAATCTTCCTTTAATTAAGGGTGTTAATGTAAATGGTAAAGATCAAGTGGAAGTAAGGAAGGAAATCATACGTAGTTGGATTATAATAAATAAGGAAAGATTTCAAAATAGTACCAGTATAGAACAAGTAATTAAGGCTAGGTTCAGAATGTTTCTAAATTAAGGAAACAATCAGTAGAAATAAGTAGCAGTGAAGACAAGGCAAGGGAAAATTAACTAAGTCAAGAAACTAATCAAATTAAGTGAAAAGGTAGGAGTCAAGATTCGGTAGCATAGAGTAGTTGATTTCGACCAAATTTATAAAGCCTTAATTAAGGACACAACTCACTAGAAACAAGTAACATAGCATATATGTTAAGGAAATCAGTCAGCTTAACATAAAGGGAAAAGCTTTTAGGTTTTTCGAAGAAACACTTTCAGTTACCATCATTAAGAAAAGAAAAATCAATCAAAAGAGAGTCATGACTCTACACTTTCAACATATAAATAGAGGAGGTCCACATACGTAGCAAGAAAGCACATTCAAAGCATAGTCATAGAAAGAAGCAAGAGATGAACAAACAAAGTGAGCATAGTCACGCAAAAGCGACATAAGTAGGATAGGGATACAGGAAAACATATTCAAAGTAGGGTAATCACAGGGCTCGAGTAGGCAGGCTAACACATAGAAATTAAGTAAAGAAATCATGCTAACAATCATAGAAGCAAAGTGAGGAAAGTCATTCTAGCACTCATACAAACAAATTAAAGAAAACATTAAAAAAATAGGGCTTTTAACATAGTCAAGTTAAAAGCAGTAAGAGCACAAAATCAGTTAGAACAAAAAGGAAAAAGGTTTAATGATAAAGAAATCAGTTAGAACATGCATAAAAGAATTTCGAGAAACCCTAGTTTTTCAGAGAGTAAAATGGTTCAATGTAAAGGATCTTTATGAAGATTCTCTTGAATGAGCAAATCGTAGAAGGGAACATGCCTAAAGCATAAATAAATAGCACAACTCTTGAAAGGTTCAGATAAGAGTTAAGGTTTCACAAAAGAAATCCAAATAAAATCAAAAGAATATGTTGAAACTTCACAAAACGTAACACATATGGTGTGATTTTGTTTATCTGGTCTCATACTACGTGATGGTCATAGGACCATGCTGAAAGCTCTCGAACTGCCTTTGATAGTCCTCTCTCTATTTGATAAGAAGGTACTTCTCAAAAAATAGTTGCAAGAACTGGTCCAATGTGAGAGTTTGTGACCTATCTGATCTAGCCAAACAATAATCCCTCCACCATATCTTGGCGGAACCTGACAGACAAAAGTCAGCAAAGTCGACCCAATTGGTCTCCACTATCCCCATGTTCCATAAAACCTCGTAACAACTGTCCAAATAGTCTTGGGGATCCTCTGAAGATGTACTACCATAGGTAGTAGTGAAAAGCTTGGTAAACCTGTCCAATCACCACAAGGCATCAGAAGACATAGATGATCAATCGCTGGTCGGTGCTACAACATCCAACGGAACTACACCAACTGGCTGAGCTGCTGGAGTTTGAAAGTAGGTAGCCATCTAGTCCAGAGTGTGAGTAGCGGGAGTCGTACTCCTCTCCCAACCCGAAAGACAGCTGGTGGTATAAGAATCATACCAGCCTGGGTAACACACTCCATAAGTAGGCAGACCAAAGCATCCTAAAGTATCGTGATAGCTATGAACCCCTCTGGAACCTGAGCTGGCCCTGCTGAAGTGGTCTAGGAGAGAGCCTCCTCATCGAACTCTACCTGAGGCTCTGCCGCTGGTGCTGCTGCTCAAACTTTGGGTTGTGCCCTACCCCTTCATCGGCCTCTAGCACGGCCTCGGCCTCGTCCACTCCCTCTCACAGGAGCTGCCACTGGGGGATCGGGATGTTGATCAGCTGATGAAGTGGTATATGTTCTCGCCATCTGCGAAAGAATGTGGTAGAAATATCAATTAGCATTGAGAGATCAAACCGCATGGCAGAGATGAATAGAAGTGAAATTGTTCCTAACTATGTAGCCTTTGGTGGATAAGCACATACGTCTCTGTACATATCCCTCATACTCTACTATTCTTGTTTGTGAATTGTGAGACCTAGACAACTTAGTGTTCTGATACCAACTTGTCACGACCTGAATTTCTCACTGTCGGGACCATAATGACACCTAACATCATATTCGCTAGGCAAGCCAACGTTAGAGAATCGTTCACCTTTTCTTTACCTTTTCATTATTAAAAATTTAACAAAAACAAAATCAATGAAAATAAAAGCATAAGTACATTTTTAATTAATTATCATTATACATTAACAAAACCAGAACATTAACCAACTAGAAATTGGTGTCACAACTCACAAACGTTTTATGAATACTACAAGTAATGCTTTGAGAGAAAATACATGTCTCGAAGAAAGTAAAACAGAAATAATGTAACAATAGGAGGGAACGCTGTGGCCTGTGGATGCGTACAAGACTACCTTGGGCTCCTAAGTGAAATGTCAGCAACCGACCTCTCGATCAGCCACTACTAGCTCCAAAATCTACACAGAAAGTGCAAAATGCAGTATCAGTACAACCGACCATATGTACTGGTAAGTGCCGAGCCTAACCTCGATGAATTTGTGACGAGGCTACGACGAGGCATAAATAATATATGTCATGCAATAGTTTATAATAGGGCACAAAGAATATACGAAATTAAATATGACACTAACTTGCATTAAACAAATACGGAACCCAGTCGTTCTACCAATACTTAGCTACAACCAATGATGGGGCGTGTATTCCGATCCCACCATATAATCAATAACAATATGAACATTCACCCTTATTACTCCTTTTCGTGACGTGCAACCAGATACCACCAGTCCGCCCTTGTTACTCCTCAATATATCACCCTTATTCCTCATGTTGCAGTGCACAACCTGATTCCACCAGTCCGCACTTATTTCTCATTTTTGTGGCGTGCAACCCGATCCTACCAAACAATCGCATTTCATCCTTATTCTCCTCTTGCGCCATGCAACCGGATCCTATTAGATCAATATCAATCACAAAAATAAAACAAGTATTTCACGATTAAACGCCCACAATATTTATACCTCAAATCATAACATCGGGAGATATATACCATTATGAAAATTTTACAGTTAATACTACACAGCGAGAACAACCAAAGTGTACAATGAAGCATCAATAAACCAACGTAAACCAACAGTATAATATAATGAAACTACGGAATAATTAATACCTTTAATAGAGAAAAACAACGCTTAACAAGAAGGAATGTGACACGAAAGCATCAAAAAGCAAGTGGCAGTTAAGATAAGAAAGCAATATATTTGGAAACGTGGAAAGGAACATGCTAAACAGATAATTTGGCGGTGCATAGGTAATCATCACGACACATATATGACACACACATGGAATTTCACATAGCAGTTAAGTAAGTGATTCCTAATCCATCGAGTCAAGGTTAGACCAAATACTTACCTCAAGCTAACGATTATTTCAAAGATCAATTAACATATTACCTCTCGATTCCACCACCAATCCACTCAAATCTAGGTTATAATTAACTCAATAACATCAATAACTGCTAAAGAAATATATTCCAATGCATAATTATAGGTTTCCTCCCATCTTCCACAAAAAGTCAAAACCCGACCCCGAGCCCGCTTGGTCCAAACTCAAAATTTAAATAAAAACCCGATTACCCATTCACCATAAAGATAGTGTATATAATTAGTTTTGGAATCCTATCCCTAATTAAGGTCTAAATACATGATTTATAAAAGTACCTAATTCTACTCAAACCCCAACTTCTACCATAGAAATCTTAGATTTTGTTGAAAATTCATGAAATGTGATGGAAAAGTGAAAGAAAGTGGGTTAGAATCACTTACCAAAGTTTTGGGAAAGATTTAGTCTTGGGAGAATCGCCTATAGGGTTCAAGGATTTGAAAAATGTGAAGAATGGGAGAAAGCGTCGTCTAAGTTATGTTTTGAACAGTTGCAAATATCGTATTTTTTACCTGAGCTTTGCAAATGCGAGAAAAGCTTCGCAAATGCGAACCCTTTGAATTTATGCTGCCTTCACAAATGCGAACATATTGTTTGCAAGTGCGGTGCACTGATCGCAATTGTGACCACTTTCCTCTCAAATGCGAAGAATTCCTAACCCTGGTCAACTTCACAAATGCGAAGGATTGTCCGCATTTGCGACGTAAACTAACCCAGCTTCCTTCCCATTTGCGATGGAAGCCTCGCAAATGCGACATCCACAGTGATCGCAAATTCGAACCCTGGCCTCACATTTGCAAGGTCTGAGGCCCGTAACACAGCTGAAGCATACTAGCTATTTTTCCAAGTTCTAAATCACTGTGTAGTTTATCCAAAACTCACCCGAGCCCTCAGGGCTCCAAACCAAACATGCACATTCTTAAAATATCATGCGAATTTGTTTTTGTGATCAAATTGCCACAATAACATCTAGAACTACGAATTCAACACCAAAACACATGAATTTTTCAAGATAGTTTCATGTCAAATAAACTTCGTTCTTTACCAAATTTCACAAACATGATGTAATTATCATATTAAACCTTTACTGGGCTCCGAAATCAAAATATGGGTCCAAATCTAATGAGATCAAATACTTACTAATTTCTTAAAACCTTTGGAAGTTCACTTTAATAATGTTTATCAAAAATTAATTTCCGGGGCTAGGGACCTCAGAATTCAATTCCCTACATACACCCAAGTTCTATATTTTACTATGGATCCTTCGAGACCGTCAAAACATGGGTCTGGGTCCATTTACTCAAAATGTTGATCAAAATCAACAAAAATCAATTTTTAAAGGCAAAAATATTATTTTCTCAATTTTTAACATCAAAGGCCTTTCAAAATCGTGCCCGAACCGTGCACACAAATCGAGGAGAGACAAAAAGAGGTTTTTAAAGCCTCGGAACACAGATTTGACTTATAAAATAAGAAATGACCTTTTGGGTCATTACATTCTCCATATTTAAAACAACCGTAGAAAAGTACTAGAAATGGTGAAAAGATGGGGATATCTGCTCCGTATATCAAACTCGGACTCCCAGGTCGCTGCCTTAATAGGTTGACCTCTCCACTACGCACTAACTAAACGGTGACTATTTGATCTCAACTGACAAACCTGCCAGTCTAGAATAGCTACCGGCTCCTCCTCATAGGTCAAATCTTTGTCTAACTGGACACTGCTTAAATCTAACACGTGGGATGGAGCATTGTGATACATTAGAAGCATAGACACATGAAACACTAGATGCATTGTTGATAAATCTGGAGGAAACGCAAGTCTGTAAGCCACCTCTCACACTCGATCAAGGATCTCAAAAGGCTCGATGAACCTAGGGCTTAGCTTGCCCTTCTTCTTAAATCTCATCACGCCCTTCATAGGCGACACTCGAAGCAACTCTCTCTCTCCAACCATGACTGCCACATCATGAAACTTACTGTTGGCATAACACTTTTTTCCTGGACTGAGCAGTACGAAGTCTGTCTGAATTATCTTAACCTTATCCAAGGCATCCTATGCTAAATTTGTATCCAGCGACGGAGCCTCCCCCTGCATAAATCACCCAACCGGCGATCAACACCATATACCATATAATGCCTCATAGGGGGCTTATTTGGATGCTTTGTAGGAAAACTCCGCTAATGCCAAGAACTGATCACAAGGACCTCCAAAGTCAATGACACAAGCGCAGAGCATATCCTCCAAAATCAGAATAGTATGCTTGGACTGACCGTCCATCTAAAGATGAAATATTATGCTCGACTCGACCCGCGTCCCCAACTCACATTGTACCGCCCTCCAGAAATGTGATGTAAACTATGTACCTCGATCAGAAATGATAGACACGGGCTTAGAAAGAAGATGAACAATCTCACAGATATAGATCTTTTCTAACCGCTTTGATGTATAGGAAACTTCCATATAAATGAAACGCGCTGACTTAGTCAGTCTATCCACAATAACGCATACTGCATGGAACTTCCTCTGAGTCTGTGGGAGTCCAATAACAAAATCCATAGTGATATGCTCCCACTTCAACTCAGGAATCTCAATTATCCAACGCAAACCACCATGTCTCTGATGCTCGTACTTTACCTACTGATAATTCAAATACCGAGCTACATATGCAACAATATCCTTCTTCATCCTCCTCCACCAATAATGCCTCATCATATACTGATTAAAATTGGATCAAATCCCTTTCTACCCACTTTATACTTTTTATTGGCCCCAATCGTAATTTTATGATTTAGGTTTCTGCCCCGCCGCAAGTTCTAATACATCTTAGTGGTTCCCAGATGAATAAAATATTGGGAACTGTCGGCCTCACATAGAATCAACTCACGAAGACCATCCACATTATGCACATAAACATGACCCTACATCCTAAAAACTCCATCATCTCCAAGTGTAACATGCTTGGCATCACTATGCCGCACTATGTCCCTAAGGACAAGCAAATGAGGATCATCATACTACCGATCTCTGATACACTCTAATAATGAAAACCTAGCGACTGTGAAAGCTAAAACACGATTGGGCTCAGAAACATCCAATCTCACGAACTGATTGGCCAAAGCCTGAACATCTAATGTAAACAGTCTATCACCGACTGGAATATACGTAAGCCTTCCTATACTGGCTGACTTCCTACTGAAAACATTAGACATTGGCCTTCCCGGGATGATACAAGATGGTAATATCATAGCCATTCAATAGTTACAACCACCTTCACTGCCTCAAATTGAGATCCTTCTGTTTGAACAAATATTGCAAACTCTTATGATCCGTGAACACCTTACACAACATTCCATATTAGTAATGCTTGTAAATCTCCAGCGCATGAACAATGGCCACTAGCTCTAACTTATGAATTGGATAATTCTTCTCATGAATCTTCAACTGCCGTGAATCATATGCAATAAAATTTCTATCTTGCATCAACACCATACCAAGTCCAGTACGAGATACGTCATAATATACAATACCTTGAACATGTGGCCAACATGTGTCATGAGCTTCTGAAAGCTAGCCTCACACTCGTGCGACCACCTAAACGGGGCACCCTTCTGGGTCAACCTGATCATTGGTGCTGCTATAGATGAAAACTCCTCCACAAACCGATGGTAATAACCCACCCAACCCAAGAACTCTAGATCTATGTAGCTGATATGGGTCGAGGCCAGTCCTTGACTGCCTCAACATTCTTAGGATCCATCTGAATACACTTTACTAATACAACGTGACCCAGGAAAGCAACTGAATTCAACAAAAATTCACACATATAACTGGTTGTCCCTCAAAGTCTAAAAAACGACTCGAAGATGTTACTCATGCTCCTCTAGGTTGTGGGAGTAGATCAAGATATCATCAATAAAAACAATCACAAAAATCCATATGGAGCTTGAATTCCAGGTTTATCAAATCCATAAATGCTGCTGGGGCATTTGTCAAACCAAATGACATCACTAGAACTCGTAATGCCGATATCGAGTCTAAAAAATGTCTTAGGGATATCGGATGCCCTAATCCTCAACTGATCATAGCAAGATAATTTGGCAGCATATAGACACTCATCACCACACCTATACGCTACTCACATGAAATTTCACATAGAAATTAAGTAGGGGATTCCTAATCCCTTGAGTCAAGGTTAGACCAAATACTTACCTCAAGCTAACGGCTATTTCAAAGCTCAATTACTGCTTTTCCTATCGATCCACCACCAATCCACTCGTATCTAGTTATAATTAACTTAATAACATCAATAATAGATTTTTCCATATTTCCCCAAACAGTCGAAACCCGACATCGAGCCTGCTTGGTCCAAACTCAAATTCAGACAAAAATCTGATTACCCATACACCCTAAGCCCGAATATACAACCGGTTTTGGATTATGACACAAAATCGAGGTCTAAATTCCCATTTTATAAAATTACCTAATTCAACTGAAACCCCTAATTTCCACCCTAGAAATCTAAGATTTTTTGTTGGAAATGCATGGAATATGATGGAAAGTGAAAGAAAGTGGGCTAGGATCACTTACCAAAGTTTTGGAGAAGACTTTGTCTTGGTAGAATCATCTCTAGGGTTCTAGGATTTGAAAAATGTGAAGAATGGAAGAAAATCTCGTCCAATTTCTGTTTTGAACAACTACAGATGTCACATTCGCGACCTGAGCTTTACAAATGTGAGAAAAGCTTCACAAATGCGAACCTTTGCCTTTCTACTACCTTTACAACTGCAGATGTCGCATTCGAGACCTAAGCTTCAGAAATGTGAGAAAAGCTTCACAAATGCGAACCTTTGCATTTCTGCTACCTTTACAAATGCGAACTTATTGTTCACAATTGCGGTGTAGTGATTATAATTGTGAAGACTTTGTTTCACAAATGTGAAGAATACCCGCCCCTGATCAACTTCGCAAACGGGAAGGATTGTTTGCACTTACGAACATAAGCTGGTTGAGCTTCCTTCACATTTGCGATTAAACCCTCACAAATATGACCCCCACAGTGATCACAAATGTGAATCCTGACCTCGTATTTGCGAGGCTTGAGGCCTGCAACGTAGCCGAAGCATACTAGCTATTTTTTTAACTTCTAAATCACTCTGTAACCTATCCAAAATTCACCCGAGCCCTCGAGGCTCCAAACCAACATCACACAGTGCTTAAAACATCATACGAACTTGCTCATGCAATCAAATTTCCAAAATAATACCTACAACTATGAATTCAACACCAAAACACTTGAAATTTTCAAGATAGTTCTAAACTTCTATTTTCTCAACCAAAGGCCTGAAACACGTAAAACAAACTCCGTTCTTTCCCAAATTTCATAGACATGATGTAATTATAATATTAAACTTGTACTGGGCTCTGAAAAAAATACGGACCCGATACTAATGAGATAAAAAATTTACTAATTTCTCAAACCTTTGGAATTTCAGTTTAATAATTTATATCAAATATTTATTCTTGGGCTATGGACCTCAGAATTCAATTTCAGGCATACACCTAGGTCTCATATTTTACTACGGACCCTCCGAGACCATCAAAACATGAGTCCGGGTATGATTACTCAAAATATTGATCGAAGTCAACTAGAATTAACTTTTAAAAGCAAAAATTGTTGTTTTCTTTAATTTTGACATAAAGGATTTCCAGAATCATGTCTGGACTGCGCATGCAAATCGAGGAAAAATAAAAGGTGATTTTTAAGGCCTAGAAACACGTATATGACTTTTAAAATAATTGATGACCTTTTGGGTCGTCACATCCATCCTTGGCGAAGTAGGTTTTTAGGAATGACAACGCTTGAGCACTTGTCCCCAGCAGACCTTCAAAAAACTCTATGAATCCTTTTTTCACCTATGTAGGTTCTGTTAGTTGCACTCCTGGGTCATTCCATATTAAAATAATACTATTTCTCACTTGTCCAACTTTGAGTTGAGCATAAAGAACTTAGAGTTAGAATCCCATGATTGATCCAGACAACTTTGGATTTCTATCTAAACACTCTTTCATGGATATTTGACCATTTCTCTTGTTATATCAATATGCCTTTCTCTGCCAGAATCAAGTGAGGGCTATAAAGATCATTCTCTAACTCATTCTGGATATAACAAACTTTGACCGTAGCTCCTATAGTTTGTGTTATATAGATGGCATGGCTCTATTCATGTTCTTAGTTACCAGCTCAATGTGCTTCAGCTTCTTGCAAACTATGTACATAGTATGCCTAGTTATGTATAACTCAGAATCATTGTGAGTAGCCTTTAAATGCTTCCTGATGCAGTAGGAGATTTAGCAAACTAAAAAGCTTTGGTAGCCTCTGTCTCAACACTATAGTAGATATGAGCAAAATCGAGTGATTTGAGCATCCCGTATTAGGGCAACAAGCTTCCAAATGACCATAATTAGTAAACTATTGAGCATTGCCAAAAGCCCAGTCCATTAGGCTATCGATTCTATCCTCGGGGTCTCTCTTTTTACTCCATGAAAACCAGCATGCTTCTAATTTAGCCTATGCCAACTTCATCTATGCACTCATGGAAATCATGTGTTTTCACTTTCTAAAGAAGAGCCCCATTAAATCTATCATGAACTAATAGAACACTATTGAAGTCCCCCAGTATGACCTAAGGTTCTCTCATATTATTGTCGATCATTTTCAGTTGCTCCCAAATCTGCGTTCTACCCTCAATAGTGTTATAACCATATTTGTAAGTGGTATAAAAAGCTAACTAGGGAATTTATCTTTCATATAACAGTGTACTACTTGAGGATACGATAGTAGTCTATTGATCACAACATGTTGTGGCTTTCAGCATACCATATTCTGCCATTTTTATTTGAATTATAATATGTATCTACTCGCCAATCAGCTCATATTTTCCTCTTTAACCTCTCAGCACTATTACCTTTAACTTTAGTCTCGAGGCAGCCTAACAGAACTAACTTATTATTAAGCATAAAGAATTTGAATTCTTTATATTTGGGGCTTATTCAACCCTGTAATATTTCATGATCCGAATATCATGATGGGTTCTTATTGACAGGACTAGGAACCTTTGCCACATTCTTAGTGGCTTTCTCTGTAAATATCTTTAAGGCACCAAATTTGTTTTGTTTTAGCATCTTTCCATTACAATGCTTGCATGTATGTTATCTTGCTTCTCTAAAGACTTCATTAGTTGTTTCCCTCTATCAATATTATCTGCTTTCTCCATAGGTGTAGCTTCAGGTTGTTGAGCTGTTGTGACTAGAGTAACATCATCTTTTGAGCTAATAGGTTTCTCAATTGTTGAGTCCAGTATTTATATAGTCCCACACCCTTGTTTGGGTTGGGGTCTGATTTGGTTCTCCGCTCTCTCTCCTGGTATTTCCTCCCCTTGTTTCATTTGTTGTTGCTTTGATATATCTGTATCATCTGGTACCTTCTTGTAGCTGCTTGTGGCACTTGAAGACAATCTTGACAAAACAACGATTTTCGTTCATATTACACAGGCTATATTCAACATTTCCCGTTAGGTATCTCTAATGAAATTGTGTTTGGCAATTCTTGGGATATGTCCATTTCTATTTGCATCCTAAAATAAGCAATTTTATTCTCTTAACATTATCAGTGTAAACCATTTGCCCCAGACACTTGGCTATTCTACCTAAATTTCTAGTAGTCCAGAATTGGATAGGTAAGTTCGGAAACAATACCCATATATGGATGATTTGGCTAGGGTCATTACTCATCTGGAAATATGGATCCCATTGCTTGAGTACTAGATGTTTGTAATTGAAAGTATAAGGTTCATTTTGCAGTATTATGATATTGTCATCCTCACAATTAAACTTGAATATAAAGTACCTGTTATTATGAAAAAATACCGAAAGGGTAGTGACAGAGTTCCATATGCCATAAACAAATTTCAGCATCTCTTTAAATGTAGGGTTTCCTCCAACCATATATCCAATTAATGTTAAATTCCATTTCTAGTTCCGTGCTGCAATCTCTAAGAGATTAAATTTGACTACCTTGACATCGTCCTTTCGTACCGATAGGTAACAGTCGAGTTTCATACCCAATTTTTGCTGTCGACACTACTACCATAGTACGGTTAATCTCACTAGTTCTAGCCGAGAAAGTGAGCTTCCTCAACGCATTTGAAGCCCCTACATCTGGATGTTGTGTAGTTTCTTCTTCTACTGGCGAAACTGCCGTTTGAATTACCGTCGAACACTTCCTATCCCTAGCATCTGATGCATCATTTAAATGGACATAATGATTGGGGAATACCAAATTCTAGTGTTATTTGCCTAGTTGAATCTTCGTGAGCTTTAGGTGAGGCCGGCGGAGGAACAACCTACCGCTTCTTCCTCGTCATTCCAACTGGTGGCGCATATTAGTAACCCTAACATAACATGAGTGAAGCTTACTACTATGGCACTTTTATTAGATTATCTGCTATTTTGTTATGAAATAATATAAGAACAAGAACAATAATACAAGAACAAGAACAATATAGAGAAAAGTAGAGAGAGGAGTATTCTTATTGATACTTTGGGATGGTTTACAATGGAATAGAACCCCTTTATTTATAGGGGGGTGGTGACTTAGCCACCAAGAAGTAAACCCTAGAATCTCTCTAAATATGGACATTCACCTAAAATAGAATATTTTATACCACTCCCCCTTGAATGTCTATTCAATAATGTGCCTCGTTTAAACCTTAACTAAAACAAAACCCAATGGGAAAAATTATAGAAAAGGAAAAAGAGTACACATGTTTGAATATGCGCCTATTGGTTGCCTCGTTAAGAACTTTGCAAGGAAAACCCAGTGGGACAAAACCTTGTAAGGGAAAAAGAGTGCAACGCGCATTAAATCCCCCTGAAAAGAGCATCAATTCATATCCTTGAGCATTTGCATTCCAATCTTGTGCACCATCTTCAAAACGATCTTTTGTAGAGATTTGATAAATAAATCAGCCATATTGATTTGAATAAATATTCCGCACCTTGATATTATTATTCTTGATAGATATGAACATCTTCATATAATGTCGTGGAATGACTCTTCAATATCTGCATAGAGGTATTCTCGATGCCATCATGCTTATAGTTATAGCAAGATACATATGTACACAAGTTGCACTTAGGATATGGTACTTCAGGACCAAGAATTGTATATGCTTCAAGCAACTTCAATCTTTCATGGATTGACATATAAGTTAAGTCATATAAGCCATATAATAGACTTTAGATGAATATCAAGTTTTCATGTCATGCTAAACAAATAAGATATCGAAAACTGATTAGACATACCATTGACTTTATACATTCAAGTATTTGAACTACATGTCCAAAACTACATATCTTTCATATGGAATCAATTCGGCTTGAATTGTATCTCTTCCATTTAGCCAATATTTTTGTTTGCATTCGACAAACATAAGATCCTCATCGATATTTAGCGCTATCATAGATGTCTTCGACGAACATTTTATATCGGTTCCAGTAAATTTTCATAAAGACATAACATGGAGATCTCTTTATTCATATATTCAGGTACCTGAATCTCTCATGAGATTTTATGAAGTGTTATGTCATGTAATCTTCTAGATCACTTGCCTCCCCATTATGATCACTTTGATCATTTGCTCATCTTCTTTATTAAGAAGTTATTTTGAAACCGATTTGTCTATACGCTTTAAGCGTATCAAAGACTTTGTCCTTCTGGGACTTAATATGAGCATTTGCAGTGAGAATATAGTTACTTTCTTTGGGTCAGCAAATGCGTATAGCATGCTTTGCAATATGTTGCAATTGAATTATCCTTTTATGAACTTCAGGTTCATATTATGATATTCGAGGATCTATATATACAAATGATAATTCATCCCATGTAACCTTTTCTCAAGTGTTTATCATGTCTCCCTCTCATGTTAGAAAAGCTAACTTGTTTCCTCAACTTTGAGAGTCCATCTTTGTGCATTATGGTGTTAATGAAAATATAACACCGCACATCAATAATAATAAGATGAAATTATTTGGTTCCTGACCCTGAACCACTTGTGAGGGGAGAATATAATATACTCTCGTATACAACGTATATCAAACTGATATATATAACTTTGTTCTCATAAGAAACAGTTTAGCTATTAAGTGGAGGCACTCAATAATTATCTTGCTAAACCAACTATGATATAAACCAACTTATCAAGATGAACTATCTTGAATAGAAAATCTGGAAATTATGCTCGAAGTTATATTACTGAGCAATTTACCTCGCAAGCACCGGCCAGGCTGCGGGTTAATAACAATCGCACATGTAACCATATCATAGATGCATCATATGTGGTATACATGGCAGGTGAATGGGCCCATATTCACCTTTGATATTTCCAGAATTTATGGGATTCAACCCGAACTCTTTAGTTGGTCAATTAATTAATGAGAACAAGTAATACAAGAGAATTCGTAAAGAACTTTCTAGTTCTTTAATATTTACCCATGTGAATTCTCTATTACTGCACATCATACTTAAAATGATATGGCTAACCCGAATGCCAACTGAATAAATTATCAATATTGATAAACTTCATATTTACACCATGACATGTGCAATTATCAATAAACTTCAAGTTTATTATGATATGGGTCTTTATATCAATAAACGTCCACTTTATTGTGGTATTCTTGTGTAGTACAAACTGGAGAATAAAGCGGGTAGTTTTTACATACAGATTATCCCGCTACAAGTTGTAGTAATAGAAGATATCAAATTTTTCCTTTATTTATAGTCTCAATATAATCAATCGCTTTCGCATATACTTTGGAAACTGAATAAGTTTCTTTGAGACTTACTACAACACAATACCTTATTGGTAATCAATTGTGTTTCTCCAACATAGTAATAATTGGCTCTTCTAGAGCTCTCAATTAATTTTGTACTACCACAAATTCATCAACATCCATATGGTGAATATCTCTTTTAAAGAGAAAGTTATACCATAATGGTCATGTCAAAATTATATGCAAGATATGTTTCTTGCACTATTATTGTCCTTTGATAATCACATTGACAAATTATTTTGGCGTACAATAGGTACGTGACCAATGACTATTCATGCCATAACAATGACGTTATTTTCATATATCATCTCAAACCTCCTTCTAGGGGTGAGTGTGGTATATTCAATACCAATTCATGTTCATATTCTTCCAATAATGAATATGTATTCGTGAATCAGATGGTGTCATATTCACTGTGGGGATATGTGATTTTGTTATCCTTTTCAAATCTGTAAATGCGTCTGGCATTCGATTTGCTATTCTTTGCAAATGGATAATATTTTGCATCTCTTTTTCACAAGTAGAGGTATGTGGATAAAGATGAGATAATGATGCATTTTTCCACAAAATTTTCCGTTTGGTTTCACCAACTTCTCCCCCTAATTTTGGGAAAAGTGTCTCATCGAATTGACAGTCTGCAAATCGTGCAGTGAACAAATCCCCTGTCAATGTTTCGAGGTAGCGAATAATGGAGGGCGATTCAAACTCAACATATATTCCTATCCTTGTTTGCAGACCCATTTTGGTGCAATATGGCAGTGTTACAGGCACATATACTGCACATCCAAAAATTCTTAAGTGGGATATATTAGGTTCATGACCCAAAACTCATTGCAACGGGGAATATTTGTGATAATTCGTCGTTCTGAGACGAACTAGCATTGCTGCATGCAAAATGGCGTGACCCCAAACCGAAGTGGGCAGCCTCGTTTTCATGAGTAAATGAGGAATTCAAGATTATTCTCATCTATTGTCTCAATATGATATCCATTTTGAATGATATCTTTAAAACTCAACAAGTTTCTTTTATACTTGGAGGAGAACATTGCATTCTCTAAAATGTTGTTCCTTTAGGCAGAGTTATAGTTGCTCTTCCGGAGCCTTTAATCAATTTACTACTACCAGAAATTATAGTAACATCTGCCTTACACATACTTAAATGAGAGTAATATTTCTTCTCTTTGAATATCGTATGTGTGGTACATGAATCAATTAATCAAAAGAGATATACGAACATGAGAATAAACAAATTTAATCCGTTGCTTCATAATTAAACAATATTTTCAAAATCTGCTGAGGTTAGTCGATTAACTTAGTTAAGAGTCGACTAACTTGGGAAGCAGTCATTAGGTTAGTCGACTAACTAAATCAGATAGTCGACTATCTTGCCTTGCGGAAAAGTTCAGTTTTAATGCAAAATATTAGTTAGTCGACTAACTAAGTTGATAGTCGACTAACTTAGTAAACAATCATCAGGTTAGTCGACTATCTAAATCAGATAGTCGACTAACTTAGCTTGCGGAAATATCCAGTTTTAATGCGAAATATTAGATAATCGACTAACTGTTAGGTTAGTCGATTAACTCTACTGGAAAATAAAAATATCTTTGAAATTTAAGCATATTGAAACATTCTAAAGAACTAATACTAACATTATATCATAAGCTAACTAATACGAGCTGATACTAATGACTATTAGTTTATTCACTAACTAATACAAATAAGTAAAATAAAATCAAACAATTCCATCTTCCTTCATCACAGATCCATCACCAATTAAGTGGTCTATTTTCTCCTCAGGGTGCTCAAAGAAGTCTGCCATATCCAAGTGGGTGATGTCAAAATTGTCGTCACAGACAGAATTGGTTTCAGGGCATTTACCTTTTAGAGATGCTTGATAAAGCTCAACCAAATGTCTTGGTACACGGCAAATTTTCGCCCAGTGCCCTTTTCCACCTCAACGATAATATATAGTTTATGAACTATTTGCTTTTGGATTCTCATCGCATCGTGCTTGTGGCCGAGTGACCAACTTCAGGTTGTCATATCTCTCCTTTAAGCCATTCCACAAGATAGGTGGATCTTTGACTGTGATATATTCAATTTTCAAACCTTCATCAAGGTGATGGCGCAAGAAAATCAAGGCCTTAGCATAGTCTTGGGTGGATGCATTATTTCTGTCTTTAATGGCGTCTCCAAGACCCATTGCATCCAAATGGATTTCAGCATCCAACACCCATGTCATATAGTTCTTGCCCGAAATTTCAAGGGCAACGAACTTTCTTTTCATAATGTCAGACATAAAACAAAATTACATCAAGAGCGTGTCCATACTTACGGGCTTTATTACAATTATCACATTCACTTCAAGGAATGGATCATAATCATCTGTATGTGCTATATACAATCTCATGTCAAATATTACTTTCATAAAGTGAAAGATTATTTTGAGAATCTTTATTATTCTCATTATCACAATGATGACGATTATAATTCCGTCTATTGCCACGTCCACATCCATTGATACCTTCATGGTAATAATTTTGTCTTCTTTCAGACTTATCACATACTGCTATCACATTCTCTAAAGGGAATGAGAATGAAGCAAATTCAATGGGACGGATTTTCAATTCTTTGCCCACAATCATACATGAATTTAATCATGGCAAGACATAGAACTTTTACCTCTTCACGTGGTTATAATTCCTTACAAACTCCATTAGAGTTATAATCAAACTTTGTTGTCTATGTTTGTATATGAAATCAAATCATAGAATTTCAAGAATTTGAAAGGGAAAAGTAAATTACTTACCTTTAAGGTATACCAATAAATGTTGTGATATCAAATATACCTCTTGAGTTTCCATCCCGTTGCATTACTTTATGATGATACCATCTCTTCTATTTTTCCGTATAGAAATTCTCCAGTGAAATTACAACGGCTGAATCGGCGCCAGATGGACCCCAACAATGAAAAGCCGCCTGAACTTGAACAGAAAATACAGCGGCTTGTCTTCTGGCTTCTTTCCTTCTGTTCTTCTTTTCTTTCTTTTTCCTCCTCTCTTTTCCTTCTATTCTTCTTTTCCGTTTCCTTTTTTTTCTTTTTTTTTTCGTTGTCTTTCCTCTTCTATTTTTCCGTTTAGAAATTCTGGAAGAAGGAAGAAATCAAATTCAATTGGTTAGAGACTCGTGCTGATAACTTGTTATGAAATAATATAAGAACAAGAACAATAATACAAGAACAAGAACAATATAGAGAAAAGTAGAGAGAGGAGTATTCTTATTGATACTTTGGGATGGTTTACAATGGAATAGAACCCATTTATTTATAGGGAGGTGGTAATTTAGCCACCAAGAAGTAAACCCTAGAATCTCTCTAAATATGGACATTCACCTAAAATAGAATATTTTATAACATATTTAGTATTATTACTTTGCTCTATGATTTTTTCATTAGCTCGTCCTTTGGCTTAATATCTTGTCCATTACTTTTCATTTAATATAATATAATATATCTTACTTATTCCACTAATAATGTTTTCTTTTTAAACTTCTATTATATTATTCATAATTATTAAATTATCCAAATTTATGAATAATATTGTTAAAAATATTGCCTAGTTTGTTTTCTTTTTTAAGTTAATTCAACGTATAAATATTATCACATAATCTCTATCCCTCTTCTTTCTCCTACTGTGACTAGTTTTTTTCCTTTTATAATTTATCCATAATCAAAATAATTACCTTATATTTAATATAAAATTAATATAAATTTGTCTGAGGTATAAGCAGAAGTTATTTTTATTATTTGTTTATCAAAAATCTATCGATATTTTTAATAATTTTTTCTTTCGTCTGATATGCAATAAGAAATCAAATCATTCTTTTATTTTATTTATTCCTTAACATTGAGATTAGGTGTCCGCTACTCCATTAGCTTCTCTGAATACATGCTTCAAGGATATCGTGCCCATCTCAGATAATAGGAACCTGTAGTCATCAATAATATTTTGATAAAGACAGTTATCATTGTTTATCAAGTTGATTAGTTCCTGGCAATCCGTTTCAATAACTAGTGGTATTAGTCTCTTTTGAATAGCTATTTTAGGCCTTGTAACAGGATCATGACTTCCATTTGATTATTTGTGTGTTATTATGCATTATATGTCTTCTCTTATTATAATAAGAACTTTTTTTTTAATTCAAATTTAAATGGGTACACTAGTTTTTTCTCCTCTTTTAGTTCCTTGCATATCGTCATTGTATTATTTATTACTTAATATTTTAGCTAGGAATTTTTTTATTACCTTAGTACTTGAAATATATATTCATCAATTATTTTTGTTCTTTATTTTTAATAAGATTACTATAATTTTCTATTAGCTCGTTCATTAGATTAATATTCTTGTCCACAACTCTTCCATATATATATATATATATATATATATATATATATATATATATATATATATATATATATATATATATATATATATATATATATATATATATATATATATATATATATATATATATATATATATATATATATATATATATATATATATATATATATATATATATATATATATATATATATATATATATATATATCGTCCACCAGTAATATTTTTTTTACTTTTAAACACATATTTATTGTTAACAATTATTAAGTTTCCTAAATTTATGAATAGTATCTCTAATACCATTTAACTAGTTTATTTTATTTTTAAGTTAATTTAAAGTATAAAAATCCTCATATAATCTATATCCCTCTTTTTTGTCCTACTATTCCTAGTTTTTCCCATTTGTAATTTATCATCAAAATAATTAATTTGTATTCAATATAAATTTTAAATTGTTATTCATCCGAGGTATAAGAATTGAAGTTCTTTCATTAGCTTTTCTAAAAATCTGTCAATATTTTAATAATTATTACTTTAGTATGATATGCAATAAGAAAAAAAATAAAATCCTTTTATTTTATTTTTTCCTACAACTTTGAGATTTAATTATAATTATTAAAACGTTCCGTACGAGAAATGACAAGAGGGGTTGCTCTGATAGTAAGCAATCTCCACTTCCAACCAAGAGGTTGTGAGTTTAAGTCTCGGACGCCGAGGGTTTATTTGGAAATATGTCTCTCTACCTCAGAGTAGGGGTAAGGTCTGCATACACACTATCTTCCCCAAACCCAATTAAATAGAATTATACTGGGTTGTTGTTTGTACGAGAAATTTAATTTATGTTTTTATTCTTAATCTGTTTCTTGCAATTCTTTTATTATTCATTATATTTAGATTTTAGTCATGTGTTATTAAGCATAAGATGGATGACTTTTCTCATTATATTGGAAAATGCCTTTTCCAGTTCAATTCGAAATGGGTCTTATCCTTATAAAATTTAGTAAAAATGGCATGTAGTTGCCACTAATTATGGGTGTTTTTAATTTTTATCTGCTAATTATAATGCTTAGCAAAAATAGCCACTACTAATAGGAAAAAGACTGTTTTACCCTTCCTTCATATGCCAAAAGGCCCAAAAACCCCTCGTTTTTTCATTAAGAAGAGGGAAATTTGAGAGAGGGCTAATTTGGCGTGTTCTCTGCACTCTATCATCCTTGCATGCAAACGATCTTCAGTTAATCTTTCTCCTTCTTCATCTTCTCTGTCATCTTCTCTGAATCAATCGATCTAACTGGTAATATTTTTTGTTTTTTGTTTTATGCATTTTTGTTTTTCTATATGTGTAACAAGTATGTGTGAAATTTAAAAAATGATCATTATAAGTTGATTCAGTGTTGGAGAAGTAGCGCATTTTTGTGATGCTATTATTCAAAAAATTTTGGCGTTGAAATGTATAATGCGTTTGTGGTTGATTCAACATATTTGATTATGTAAGTATATTTCATAAAAATAGTCGTATAAAATTATAAGCTTACAGTTTTTTGAATTTTTAGTTAACTGTGTTCATGAATGATAAGGATCAAACGACATTAACTTTTGAAGTTGGAACTCAAAGTTAAGGACTAAGTGTCCTTAACTTTTTAACTTGAAACTTGAAGTTAAGGACTAAGTGTCCTTAACTTTTAAATTTGAAAGTTGAAGTTCAGGACCAAATGTCCTTAACTTTTCAAGTTGAAACTATAAGCTAAGGATTGCCTGTCCTTAACTTTTTAACTTGAAACTTGAAGTTAAGGATCTATTGTCCTTACCTTTTGAATTTGAAACTATAAATTAAGGCCTGCCTATTCCTACCTCTTTAACTTGTAAATCTAAGTAAAGGACTGTCACGACCCTAGTTCACCATTCTTGAACCTGTCATGACGGCACCCAGTCTTCGCGACTAGGTTAAGCCTCACACATTGCGGAAACTCAACAGTCTTTGCGGAAGCAATAATTTAAAACATAAATGACGTAAGATAATGTATAGAGTGCCGCCTGGCACATACATGTCAACTCAATATAACATAAAAACCTCCAAGACCTGGAAACCCATGGGCAACACAGGCTAAGACTAAACATACTATAGTGATCTAACATCCCAAAGTATCTAATTCAAATGAAAATGCGAAAGAAAACTATAAACTACATGTAGAATAGAGGAAGGCTCGTCGTCTCTGCGGACGCGGCAGATACGTACCTCAAGCCTCCAAAGCAACTCCAAATCCCTAATAGCGCACACAACAAAAGTGTACACAAGAGTAGCACGAGTACACCACAGCAGTACTGAGTAAGTGTCAAGCCTAACCTCGATTGAGTAGTGACGAGGAAGGTCGAGGCCCTACTGAGAAGTACATAAGAAATAATGAAAAAAATAAATAAACAGTAGGAAGGAAATAAATCTGAATATATAACAAGACAGTGATTAAAAACAGAGAGGCTACAATTACCAACTACAAACACAACGCAAATCACTTTAAAAATAGGATCTCTACATGGAGCTCCGGGAATCGAACCCGCAGTCCACCATATCAATATCCGAGGATCTCCGGAAATTGAATCCACAGTCCTTCATACCAAGATCAGAGGATCCCCGGGAATTGCCTGAAGTCCTTTATACTAATAACAGAGGATCTCCGTGAATTGAACCCGCAGTCCTTTATATCAATATAAGGGGAATCTCCGGGATATTGAACCCGTAGTCCATCATACCAATAACAGGGGGATCTTCTGGGGATTGAACCGGCAGTCCCAAACGTAAGCACTTCATAACAAGTCCATATTTAACAGAAAGAAACCAAATATAGCAACAAAGTAAAGGAGGCCTAGCATGCTCACAAAGAGGGCAGGTATTCTTAATTTAGTCAGATAGAGCAAATAAATTACTAACATGCTTTTCCTAAGCTAAGAAAGTAGAATCACATTTTTTTACAGTTAAATACACGAAGAAACACATTCTAAATAAGTCAAGTAAGGTGAATTTTCAGAAATTAGCACAAGTACACGCCCGTCACCTCGTGCACGAGGCCTTTAAACAACAATTAATTTATCCTAATGGGAGAGATCCCCCACACAAGGTTAGACAAGCCACTTACCTCGAATTGGTGCAAAACCGCTAAGAAACAATGCCCTTGCCACGAGTATCCGACTACGAGTGGCCCAAATCTATTCAAACCAATTACAAAACGTAAATAACATCGAAAGTAACTAATTACACTGTTAAACTTAGAGTTAAGGCGCGAAAATAGGGTGAAATGACCAAAATGTCCCTCAAGAAAACATCTCGGAATCAAATAATTTTCACACTTTCAGAAACCACGTACTCTCACGAGTCTAACCATATAAAAATCTCCAAAATCGGAGGTCAAATGCCCCTTCAAAGCATCAAAGTTAGGTCTAAGAACTTTTCCCCAATTTTCATTCAAAAATCGAAATTGAAGGTTGGATTTGAGATTAGATTAATGGGTTTTAGTCATAGAAGAGTAGAGAATCGTTACCAAGTGATTTCCTTTGAAAAGCCTTCAAAATTTCTCCCCAATCTGAGCTCCCTAACCTTGAGTTTTGGTAAAAATAGAAGAAGGGTTCGTTTTGAAATGTTTATATTCTGCCCAGTGATTTGCTCTATGCAATCGCGTTAAATGGAAGGCGATCGCGTAGAAGGAATTCTGAAGGCCGTGAAAATGAACTATGTGAACGCATCCAAAGGAGTGCGATCTCAGAGAAGAACGAAACGGGGATATGCAATCGCAGAAGGTTTAATGCGATTGCATTGAAGGAAAACAGGCCCAGCTTTAAGGACTCTATGCGATCGCAGAAGAGTCTATGCGATCTCATAGAAGGATTTGTCTGCAACACCAACAACAGAAATCTGCAACACTTTAAGTTCCGGAATTGCTCCGTTGAGTATCCGAAACACACCCGAGGCCCCCGGGACCTCAACCAAACCTACGAACACATCCCACAACATCATTTGGACTTGTACCCATCCTTAAACCACCTAAAACAATGCCGGAAACACAAATTAAGCAATGATTTGGACTTAGAAATTTCAAAACTTAACAAAACTCGCTTCCGACTCAAAACCTATCCAAAACACGTCCGAATGACCTGAAAATTTGCAAACATATCCTAAATCACCTACATTCCGAACACGCTCCCCACCCCGAAATCACCTAATGGAGCTAACGAAACATTGGTTTTCCATTCCGAGGTCGTCTTGAATCAGTTCTGATTACTGGCACTTAAGCTCTCATTTAGGGACTAAGTGTTTGCAAACCAAAATAGCATAAATGAACTTAGGGAAATCAGAAAATGGGGAAACTGGGCATAAATTCCAAAGACAACCGGCCGGGTCGTCACATGGACTAAGTGTCCTTTACTTTTAAACTTGAAATTCAAAGTTAAGGACTGCATGTCCTTAACTTGAAACTTGAAGTTAAGGACCAAGTGTCCTTAACTTTTGAGCTACAAATTTTAATGTCACGACCCCAATTCACCCCATATGAACATGTCGTGATGGCAACTAGTTCCTACAACTAGGTAAGCCTAACAAATGCGAAATGTATGATAACTTGCAGAACATTTAGTGAAATTAAGCAAAACTAGCAGAAAACGGTATATAAGTTCCACTTGGCATATACAACTCAAAAATAAAACGCGGAAGACTACAATCTCATCCTAAAACCTGGAAACTCACGGGAATTAAAGGCTAATAAAATTGTAACATACTGCTCTAACTCCAGAATGTCCAAATAACTGAAACAAAAGGATAAATAACAACTAAAGATGGAATAGAATAGAGACTCCTGGTATGCGGATGCGGCATATATACCTCGAAGTCTCCACTAGATCTCTCCGCCTCGAGGATAGTACGTCTGGGTGGAGTTACCTGGATCTTCACATGAAAACATATGCAGAAGGGGCATGAGTACACCACAGCAAAATTCAGTAAGTGCCAAGCCTAACCTCGGTCGGGTAGTGAGAAGGAAGGTTAGGGCCCTACTAAGATTAAACAATATAATAAGAATGCTGACAACAGTATACAGTAAGGAGAAATAATAGAATACAACTGTGACGTAAGTCAGGTTACACAAAAACAATCAACACACCAAGGATGAGATAACATAGAGAAACAGTTCAACATTAGTGCCATTACGAGGATCTCCCAGGATACCGTCATGTAGTACATTTCCATATCAATACCAATAACGAGGATCTCCTAGGATACCGTCCTGTAGTCCATTACCATAAAAATACCTAATACGAGGATCTCCCAGGATACCGTCTTGTAGTCCATTTCCATATCAATACCAATAACGAGGATCTCCCAGGATACCATCCTGTAGTCCATAATATAAATATGCAGGGGGATATCCAGGGAATCTAACCCGTATTCCCAAAGTAAATATGCAGCGGGATCTCCCAGGAATCTAACCCGTAGTCCCAAAGTAAATATGTAGGGGGATTTCCCGGGAATCTAATCTGTAGTGCCAAAATAAATATGCATGGGAAATTCCCAGGAATCTAACCCGCAGTCACAAAGTAAATATGCAGGGGGACCTCCCGGGAATCTAACCCATAGTCCCAAAGTAAATCTCACAACCACAAGTAGAGAATATTCACAAATGACGTACAACAATACAAGCAACAAATAGTTCTAGCCTAACATGTCTCACATAGTGCATTTAAGGTAATTTAAGCAAGTAGGCAAGCTAAATTAACTAAACATGCCTTTCTAATCTAACACAGGTTATAGTTGCAAGTAAGATAAGTAAGTACGAAAGAAACTCAGTCTCAATATCTTAAGCAAAAACTGGATTTTCAATTATTAGCTCAAGTACGCGCTCGTCACCTCACATACAAGGCACTCAATTACCAAATAACATATCCTAGGGGAAAAGTCCCCCACATAAGGATAGACAAGCCACTTACCTTGAATCCGCTCTAAAACCAATTAGAAATCACGCCTTTGCCACGAGTATCCGACGCCAAATAGCCTAAATCTATTCAATTCAATTACAAATTGTAAATAACATCGCAAACAACTGGTTTTACAATTAAATTCAAAGCTACAACGTGTAATTAGGTAGAATGACCAAAATACCCTTCAAGCCAACGTCGCGGAAATGAATAATGTTTTACATTTCCAAAACCTTCTACTCTCACGAGTCTAACCATATAAAAATCTCCCAAATCGGAGGTCAAACACCCACTCAAAACTCAATAGTTTAGCCTATGAAGTTTCACCCAATTTTTCCAACTTTTTATCCCAAATTCGAATTTTAATGATGTATTTAACTACAAAATGATGAAATATAACTAGAAGAGATTATAGAAATGTTACCCAATAGTCTTCTTTTCAAAACCCTCTGAAAATCGCCCTTCCCTGAGCTCAATTTCATTTTTCTATCTTATGAAATCTAACCCTCGAAGTTTCTATATGTGGCCAGAGGTTACCGCTTCTGCGAAAAAGGGACCGCGTCTGTGGTCCCACTTCTGCAGAACAAATGTTGCTTCAGTGGCTATTCACTAAACTCCAGGGTTCCACTTTTGCAGCCTTAAACCACACCTGCGGTTGATGCTTCTACGAAATACTTGCCGCTTATGCGGTTTCTCACCAATGACCCAGGGTTGCATCTGTGATAAATGACTCGCATGTGCGTAACCGCATCTGTGGTTAATCTTCCGCACCTGCGAAAAATCTAAGGGATCCCAAATTTTGCTCGTGCGATGGAATAGCCGCTAATGCAACTCCGCTTTTGCAGTTCCCATGCCGCAGAAGCAAAAATACCAGCAGAGAAGAATCTACTGCTGCAAAACTTCAAAATTTTGTCCGTTAACCACCCGAAATCATCCCGAGGCCCCCGGGACCTCAACCAAAAGCACCAATACCACTTAATACCCTATTCAAACTTGTACCAATCCATAAACACCTAAAATAACACCGGAAAGTGATCGAAGCCTAAGAACTTCTAATTTCATCAAAACACGCTTTCGATCAAAAACCTAACCAAAGCACGTCCGAATGACATGAAATTTTGCACACACATCCCAAATGACATGAAGAAGCTACTGTAACTTCCGTAATCCCATTCCGAACCTTAGATCAAAAACTCACTATCGGACCAGAAACTTCAAAAATTCAAACTTCGGCATTTCAAGCCTAAATAAGTTATGGACTTCCAAAATACATTCTGAACTCGCTCCCAACCCCGAAATCCCCTAAAGGAGCTAACAGAACCATCAGTTTTCCATTCTGAGGTCGTCTTCAAACCGTTCCGACTACGAACCACTTTCCAACACTTAGTCTCTCTTTGAGAGACTAAGTGTCCCAAAACTCTCCAAAACCCAATACGGAACGTCCCGGCAAACCAAAATAGTAGATATGAACTTAAGGGAATTAGTGGATAGTGGATCGGGGCATAAATTCAAACAATGATTGGTCGGGTCGTTACATCTTCCTACGCTGAAACATTCATTCATCCTCGAACAAGCATAGAGAACATACCTGAAGTAGTGAATGAGGGTATTGGCTGCGCATATCCCGCTTGGTCTCCCAAGTTGCCTCATCGGCCGGCTGATCCCGCCACTGAACCTTTAATACAGCAATGTCCTTTGATCGTAACTTTCTGACATGCCTGTCCAATATAGCCACTGGCTCCTCAACATAGGATAGGTCCTTGTCCAACTGGACTGAAGTGAAATCCAACACGTGTGACGGATCACCATGATACCTCTAGAGTATCAAAACATGAAATACTGGATGAACCCCGGCCAAACTGGGAGGTAAGGCAAGCTCATAAGCAAGCTCCCTAACTCCCTTCAAAATCTCAAAAGAGCCAATCAATCTCGGACTCAACTTCCCTTTCTTCCCAAACCTCACGACGCCTTTCATAAGCGAAACCCGAAGAAGAACCCACTCACCAACCATATAGGAAACATCACGAACCTTCCGGTCTGTGTAACTTTTCTGTCTGGACTAGGCTGTACGGATTCTATCCTGAATCACCTTAACCTTCTCCACCGCATCCTGGACCAAAACAGTACCCAATAGCATAGCCTCACCCGGCTCAAACCAACCTACCGGGATCTGCATCTCCTACCATATAAAGCCTCATACGGCGCCATCTGAATGGTGGACTAATAATTGTTGTTTTAAGCAAACTCCGCTAGTGGCAAGAACTGATCCCAAGACCCTCGAAACTCAATCACACACGCACAAAGCATATCCTCGAAAATCTAAATGGTGCACTCAGACTGTCCGTCTGTCTAGGGGTGAAATGTTGTGCTCATCGTCACCTGAGTACCCAACTTCTACTGAATGACTCTCCAGAACCGTGAGGTGAACTAAGTACCTCTGTCCAAAATAATAGAAACTGGAACAACTAATCTCCCGGATATAAATCTCCGCTAACCGCCCCGATGAATAAGTAGTACTCACAGGGATAAAATGAGCGGACTTGGTCAGCTATTCCACAATCACCCAAATGGCATAAAACTTCTTCGCAGTCTGAGGGAGACCAACTACAAAATCCATAGTGATCCTCTCCCACTTCCACTCCGGAATCTCTATCTGCTGAAGTAACCCACCTGGTCTCTGGTGCTCATACTTCACCTGCTGACAGTTGAGGCATCTAGATACATATCCAACTATATCCTTCTTCATTCGCCTCCACCAATAGTGGTGTCTCAAGTCTTGATACATCTTTGCGGCACCCAGATGGATGGAATACCGCAAACTATGAGCCTCTGCTAATATCAACTTCCGAAGCCCATCAACATTGGGCACACAAATCCAGCCCTGCATCCTCAACGCCCTATCATCTCCAATGGTCACCTATCTGGCATCGTCATGCTGAATCGTATCCCTGAGAACAAGTAAATGAGGGTCACCATACTGCCGCTCCCTAATACGATCGAATAATGAAGACTAAGAAACCACGCAGGCTAGAACCTCATTGGGCTCCGAAAGATCCAATATCACAAACTGACTGACCAAGGCCCGAGCATCTATCACCATGGGTCTCATTGAAGCTGGTAAATATGCCAAACTCCCCAAACTTTCTGCCTAGCGACTCAAGGCATCCACTACCACATTGGCCTTGCCTGGGTGATACAGAATAGTGATATCATAGTCCTTTAGCAACTCTATCCACCTCATCTGATGCAAATTTAGATCCTTCCGCTTGAACAAACGCTGCAAACTCCTATGATCAGTATAAATCTCACAAGCCACACCATACAAATAATGACGCCAGATTTTCAAGGCATGAACAATAGCAGCTAACTCAATGTCGTGGACGGGTTATTCTTCTCGTGTATCTTCAACTGTCTGGACGCATAGGCAATCACCCTACCGTCCTGCATCAACACTACTCCAAGGCCAACCCGTAAGGCATCACAATAATCTGATAAGATCCTGAACCAGTAGGCAATATAAAAATAGGGGTTGTAGTCAAAGCTGCCTTGAGCTTCTGAAAGCTCTCCTCACACTCCTCTGTCCACTGAAAAGGAGCTCCCTTCTAGATCAACCTATTCATAGGGGTTGCAATCAATGAAAAACCCTCCACAAAATGACAGTAATAACCCGCCAAGCTAAGGAAACTACGAATCTCTATGGATGAGGACAGCCTGGGCCAACTCTGCACGGCCTTTATCTTTCTCGGATCTACCCGAATGCCCTCACTCGAGACTACGTGGCCTAAGAATGCCACTAAATCTAATCAAAACTCACATTTTGAGAACTTCGCATATAACTTCTTCTCCCTCAGGTATGAAGCACGATCCTTAGATGTTGGTCATGATCTTCCCGACTCCGGGAATACACCAGAATATCATCAATAAAAACAATAACGAATGAGTTGAGATATGGCCTGAATACACTGTGCATCAAATGCATAAAAGTTTTTGGGGCATTAGTCAGCCCAAATGACGTAACAAGGAACCCGTAATGACCATACCGAGTCCCGAAGGCAGTCTTCGGGACATCTAGCTCCCGAATCTTCAATTGATGGTAACTTGAGCGCAAGTCAATCTTAGAAAACAAATGTGCGCCCTGGAGCAGGTCAAACAGATCATCAGTACGAGGCAAAGGATAACGGTTCTTCACAGTAACCATGTTCAACTGGCGATAATCAATACACGTACACATTGAACCATCCTTCTTCTTCAAAAATAAGATAGGAGCACTCCACGGTGAAACACTGGGTCGATTAAAACCCTTATAAAGCAATTCCTGTAACTGATCCTTCGACTCCTTCAACTCAGGAGGAGCCATACGATATGGAGGAATGGAAATGGGCTGAGTGCCTGGAAACAAATCAATGCCAAAATCAATGTTCCTACCAGGCGGCATGCCCGGAAGATCAGCTTGAAACACATTGGGAAAATCCCCTACCACTGGAACAGAATCAATAGAAGGGGTATCCACATTGACATCTCTCACATAGGCTAAATACGATGCACACCCCTTCTCAACCATACGCTGAGCTTTAAGAAAAGAGATAACTCTACTGGGAGTATGATCTGAAGTACCACTCCACTCAATACACGGAATACCTGGCATAGCCAGCATCATGGTCTTGGGGTGACAATCAAGAATATCATAATGGGGAGACAAGCAGTACATGCCCAAAATAATATCAAAGTCAACCATACTGAGTAATAATAAATTCGCTCTGGTCTAAAAACCACGAATAGTAACCAAACATGACCAATAAACGTGGTCCAGAAAAAGACAATCTCTCACATGAGTAGAAATATAAACGGGGGCACTCAAAGAATCCCGAGGCACACCCAAATGCAGAGCAAAGTAAGAAGACACATAAAAATAAGTAGAGCCCAGATCGAATAGAACCGATGCTTCTCTATGGAAGCCAATATAATACCTGTGATAACAGAATCAAAAGGCAACAGCCTCGATACGAGCAGTAAGGGCATAATATCTTGCCTCCCCCTCGAAGGAGACATTTACCTCCCCCACCTCCACCTCTAGCTGGTTGAGCAGGTGGGGCGGCAACTAGCACTATAACCATAGCCTGAGAGCTCTACGGGGCATGCTGTGGCTGAGCTGTCTGTGAAGATGCACCCCTACCAAGTCTAGGGCAGCCCCTAACCACATGGTGGGTATCACCACACTCGAATCAAGCTCTAGGAGGAAGCGGTGGTCGTGACTAATCAGGGCTAGGTCTGCTTGATTGACCTCTGGAAACACCCCGCGCAGGAGGCGCACTAGAAACCGAAGGTGCATAGTAAGGCCCCTGAAGTACAGAGGGAGTTAGAGCACTACTGGCTGCTGGAAGAGCTAAATGAACAGGGAGACCCACAAAGCCCCTACCATGTCAACCTGCTGCTAGGGTACGGGCACCAAAATATTTGCCCAACTCTCGAGACCTCTTGGCCTCTCTCTCCTCTCGACCCCTAGCGTGCATACTCTCGATCCTCCTAGAAATGCTCACTACCTAGTGATAAGGAATGTCCATATCTTACTCTCGCTCCATGCTAGATTTGATATGTGTGATAACACCCTCAATAAACCTGCAAACTCTCTCACGGACTGTAGCAACCAAAGTCGGTGCATGCCGGGCCAATCTGGTATAACGGATAGCATACTTCTAAACAGTCATAGCACCCCGCTGCAAATGCTTAAACTCGGTGATCCATGCGTTCCTAAGACTCTTGGGGATAAAACTCTCTCATAAACATCTCTGATAACTGGGTCGAAGTCAGTAAAGCAGCCTCGACTGGACTATCTATCTCATAAGTGCACCACCAATCATAGGCCGCTCCCCGAAGCTGAAAAGCAGTAAAGAAAGCCCCACTGGACTTTACTATGCCCATAGTGCAAAGAATATGGTGGCACTACTCTAGAAACCCCAAGGCATCATCTGTCGCTAATCCACTGAAAACCGGAGGATCATACTTCTTGAAGCTCTCCAACCTCTGCTGCTTCTCCTTAGAAGCAGCTGCCCATCCATGGGCTGAACCGGCATTGCAGGCGGAACAGGAATGATCTTTGGGACCTGCTCAACAGCTACATAGCCTCTCATAGATAAGTACAGACGTCTCTGTACCAATCAGCGAGACTGTAATAAACCGGCATGTGTTCCGTGACTCCTATGAACCTAGAGCTTCTGATACCAACTTGTCATGACCCAAATTCACCCTCCATGAACATGTCGTGATGGAACCTAGTTCTTACAACTAGGTAAGCCTAGCAAATGCAAAAATTTATGAAAACTTGCGGAACTTTAGTTAAATTAACCAAAACTAGCAGAAAACAGTATATAAGTGCCACTTGGCATATACAACTCAAAAATAAAATGCGAAAGACTAAAATCTCATCCCAAAACCGGAAACGCACGAGAATCACATGATAATAGAAATGTAATATACTGCTCTAACTCCAGAATGTCTAAACAACTAAAAAAAGGATAGAATAACTACTAGAGCTGAAACATAATAGAGACTCTGGTCTGCGGACGTGGCATATATACCTCGAAGTCTCAGCTAGATCTCTCCACCTCAAGGATAGTACACGTAGGTGGAGGTACCTGGATCAGCAGATGAAAAACATGTGCAAAAGGGGCATGAGTACACCACAACGGTACTCAGTAAGTGCCAAGCCTAACCTCGGTTGGGTAGTGTCGAGGAAGGTCAAGGCCCTACTGAGATAAAACAAAATAATAAGAATACTGACAACAGTATACAATAAGCAGAAATAATGGAATAGAACTGTGACGTAAGTTATGTTACACAACAACAATCAACACATCCAGGATAAAATAACACAGAGCAAAATAGTTCAACATTAGTGCCTATTACGAGGATCTCCCAGGATACCTTCCTGTAGTCCATTTCCATATCAATACCAATAATGAGGATCTCCCAGGATACCGTCCTGTAGTCCATTACCATAATAAAACCCAATACGAGGATCTCCCAGGATACTGTCCCTTAGTCTATTTCCATATCAATACTAATAACGAGGATCTCCCAGTATACCGTCCTGTAGTCCACAATATAAATGTGCAGGGGGATCTCTAGGGAATCTAACCCGTAGTCCCAAAGTAAATATGTAGGGGGATCTACAGGGAATCTAACCCGTAGTCCCAAAGTAAGTATGCAGGGGGGTCTCCCAGGAATCTAACTCGTTGTCCCAAATTAAATATGCAAGGGAAAACTCCCAGAATCTAACTCGTAGTCCCAAATTATATATGCAGGGGGATTTCCCGGGAATCAAACCCGTAGTCTCAAAGTAAATATACACAACCACAAGCAGAGAATATTCATAAATGAAGTACAACAATTCAAGCAACATATAGTTCTAGCCGAACATGTCTCATGTAGTGCAGTTAGGGCAATTTAAGTAAGTAGGCAAGCTAAATCAACTAAACATGTCTTTCTAATCTAACACAGGTTATAGTTACAAGTAAGATAAGTAAGTACGACAGAAACTCAGTCTCAATATCTTAAGTAAAAATCAGATTTTCAACGATTAGCTCAAGTACGCGCTCGTCACCTTATGTACAAGGCACTCAATTACCAAATAACATACCCTATGGGAAAGGTCCCCCACACAAGGTTAGACAAGCTACTTACCTCGAATTCGCTCTAAACTCAACTAGAAATCACGCCTTTACCACGAGTATCCGACGCCAAATGGCCAGAATCTATTCAATTCAATTACACATTGTAAATGATATCATAAACAACTAGTTTTACTATTAAATTCAAAGCTACGACGTGAAATTTGGTAAAATAACCAAAAATCCCTTCAAAAAACGTCTCGAAATTGAATATTTTTTAACATTTCGAGAACCCTCGTACTCTCACGAGTCTAACCATATAAAAATCTCCCAAATCGGAGGTCAAACACCACTCAAAACTCAATAGTTTAGCCTATGAAGTTTCACCCAATTTTTCCAACTTTTGATCCCAAATTCGAATTTTAATGGTGGATTTAACTACAAAATGATGAAATATAACTACAAAACATTAAAGAAACATTACCCAATAGTCTTCTCTTCAAAACCCTCTGAAAATTGCCCTTCCCTTAGCTCAATTTGATTTTTCTAACTTTTGAAATCTAACCCTCGAAATTTCTATATCTGGCCAGAGGTTACCGCTTCTGCAGAAAAGGGACCGCATCTGCGGAACAAATGCCGCTTATGCGACTATTCACTAAACTCCAGGGTTTCGCTTTTTCGGTGTTAAACCACATCTGCGATTGACGCTTTAGCGAAATACTTACTATTTCCGCGGTTTCTCATTAATTACACAGGGCCGCATCTGTGATAAAAGTTGCGCACGTGCGTATGCATTTGCAGTTAATCTTCCGCACCTGTGGAAAAGCTGAGGGAGCCCAAATTCTTCTGCTACGATAGAATGGCCGCTTATGCAGTTCCCAAGCCGTAGAAGCAAAAATACCAGAAGAGAAGAATCAGCTGCTGCAACACTTAAAAATTTTCATCGTTAACCACCCGAAATCATCCCGAAGCCCCTAAAACCTCAACCAAAAGCACGAATACCATCTAATACCCTATTTAAACTTGTACCAACCCTTAAACACCTAACAACACCTAAAATATGATTTAATCAATTATTTAAGCCTAAGAATTTCAAATTTCATCAAAATACACTTTTGATCAAACACCTAACCAAAACACGTCCGAATGACATGAAATTTTGCACACACATCCCAAATGACATGATGAAGCTATTGCAGCTTCCAGAATCCCATTCCGACCCTCAAATCAAAAACTCACTATCAGACCGAAAACTTAAAAAATTCAAACTTTGGCATTTCAAGCCTTAATGGGCTATGGACTTCCAAAATACATTCGAACACGCTCCCATCCCCAAGATCACCTAACGCAGCTAACTAAACCATCGATTTTCCATTCGGAGCTATTCTTCACACTGTTCCAACTATGGACCACTTTCCAACACTTAAGCTCTCTTTTAGGGACTAAGTGTGACAAAACTCTCCGAAACCCAATACTGAACATCCCCGCAAACCAAAATAGCATAAATGAACTTAGGGGAACCAGTTAATGGGGGATCGGGGCTTAAATTTCAAAAATGGCCTGCTGGGTGGTTACAATAAAGTTCAGGACCTATTGTCCTTAACTTTTTAACTTTAAACTTTAAGTTACGTACTTCTTGTCCTTAACGTTTTTACGTGAAACTTGAAGTTAAAGAACAAGTCCCTCCAACTAACTATAAGTCCTAATCTTTGTGTTGTTTTTCTTTATTTGTTGTGTGATAATAAAAGGAGATCGTGTGTTCAAGTTTGATAACTGACGTAATTTTATGGTGTATTGAAAAGGAGATTTACAATATAAGGAAACAATTAAAAAAATTTGTCAAACAGGCAGTGCAAGAAGTTGAGGGATGGTATTTTTGGGAACTTCTTCCAATTACAAAGTGTGAAGTTCTGTGATAAACTTATTCACAGTATATTGATTTAAAAATTTGTGAATAATGACCTTGATTCGATGACATTCAAGGTATTTGACGGTGAAATTAAGTTTACACGTGACACATTTCATCTAACTACCCGTTTGAAGTGTTATTCCTCGTTGGACATCAAAGGTTAAAATGAGAAATAGAATCGACTTTCGAAAGTCTATTTCCACGGAAATGATAGAATTGAGTTGGATGATTTGTTTGTTAGAAATAACGCTCTACGCTAGAGGGGGGGTGAATAGCGTTTTAATGAAATTTAGCGTTTTCTTGCGGAATTTAAAATTTTACAGGAAGTAAATAAGTGCAATAAAAATAACTTACACAAGGATATATCCTGGTTGGCCACAACAGTGGTTAGTCCAGTCCCCGAGAGACTCTCTCGAGATTTTCTACTAACTTGTCAAGCTTACGGGTGCTTAACAAACCTTTACAGTTGCTCGGAGATACAATCTCAAAGACTTCACTTGCTCGGAGGTTCCTCACCTCAAAGACTTCACTTGCTCGGGGATACAATCCCAAAGACTTCACTTGCTCGGAGGTTCCTCACCTCAAAGACTTCACTTGCTCGGAGGTTCCTCACCTCAAAGACTTCACTTGCTCGGAGGTTCCTCACCTCAAAGACTTCACTTGCTCGGAGGTTCCTCACCTCAAAGACTTCACTTGCTCGGAGGTTCCTCACCTCAAAGACTTCACTTGCTCGGAGGTTCCTCACCTCAAAGACTTCACTTGCTCGGGGATACAATCCCAAAGACTTCACTTGCTCGGGGATACAATCCCAAAGACTTCAACAGAGGAAGCACAAGTTCCTCAACACAAGAGAATCAAAATTCTCTTACAAGTATTTGAAATACTTGAACACTCACTTAACAAAGGTACTCCTTGATGAGTGGATATGAGTAAAATAATATGCTCAAGATCACAACAACTTTGAACAATAATATGGCTCTCAAAAGCTTTATGAAATGAGTAGAAAATGATGAACAATTGAATGAAAGCTTAAAGCAATGTAATGATCAGTTAGTGTATGTTGTTGTGTGTAAAACACTGAGTTGAAGCTGTATTTATAGGTGCAAAACTTGGTCTTACCGTTGTCTAATTGCCAATTAAGAATTGCTGAATTTACTCAGTGATAATCGATTGTCAAGACCGAACAATCGATTATCTGCCAGTCAGATCAAAAATCAATCCCAGATTTTACGCTTAATAATCGATTACTTACAATCCATAATCGATTACTGGCAAAATTCAAACACAGATAATCGATTACACCAAATCCATAATCGATTATATTGGCAACGTTCTAAAAATCATTTCCGGATTTTAAGCAAAACATCGATTATATAAAATCTATAATCGATTACCTCAGCAACGTTCTAAAAATCATTTCCAGATTTTAAGCAAAACATCGATTATATGAAAACCAATAATCGATTACTTTGAGGTATTTGAAAATCATTTGACAACGGTCAGCTTCAACAATCGATTGTCCTTTGCAACAATCGATTACTTGTTATTTTCTGAAAATCATGAAACTTACTGTTTCAGTGATAATCGATTATCTAAAGACATAATCGATTACTTGTTATTTTCTGAAAATCATAAAACTTACTGTCTCAGTGATAATCGATTATCTAAATACATAATTGATTACTTAATTAAATTTAAAATCACTGAAAGACATTGTCTCAATATAATCGATCACCATTAGTTCATAATCGATTATTTTGAGTATTGAAAAACTTTACCTCAACAACAATCGATTGGCATTTGATCACAATCGATTATCATGCAGATTTGGAAAAACCTGATGTTCACTGTCTTACTCACAATCGATTACCATTAGTTCATAATCGATTGTCATGCAGTCTTGGCTCAGAAACAATCGATTATCATAAGTTCATAATCGATTATTTTAGCCCAGATTTTTGAGGCATGTTTAGAAAACATTTTGTCTAATGTAAATATGCATGATTTAAAATCTTTTTGACACAGAATTAAATATGCATGATTTTGGAAAATAGTTTTATGAGAGAAGCCATGTTATGGAGTCAAGTTATAGGATCAAGATCACATTTAAGAATAACTCAATAATAACAATTAAAAACAACGTCTTGAGCTTCAATCTCAACATTTGTGCTCTTGTACTTGAACTCCGTCATATATCAATTCGTGCTTTGTTTGTCATTCATCAAAACCTACAAAAGAATACACGTTTAGTATATCGCATTGAGAACGTGTTTCCAACAATTTCCCCCTTTTTGATAATGGCAAACATTAAGCGGGATATGCAATTTTGACAAATAATATTGACGATTCAAGACAAGTAACAAGTATGCATATTTGTTCTTGTTCCCCCTCAATTTAAGAATTCCCCCTCAATTTAAGCTTATAAGCAATTTAGCAATTTAGAGGTGGTGCATACCCGTTATCCCGTTATCTTCCCCCTTTTGCCATTAGCAAAAATAGTAAGGAAAGATACACAAAGACGAAATAAAACAAAGTTTATTTATTGAAAATTAAAGGGGTGACAATCGATTATTGACACAGGATAATCGATTATATGTCCGATGATTTGCGGTTTGCCCAAATAAAGTTTTCTTTTTCTGTAGGGCGATACCTGCAAAAAGAAGTTAGACGCCTCCGATGCTCAAGTTAGAAAAGAAAAAAAATGCAATGCATGACTTAGATCAATGTGGAGTCAAGGATCCCGAGTTCATTGCGAATTCGGAAGAAGGACTCTTTATCCAAAGGCTTTGTAAAGATGTCTGCCAATTGGCTTTTAGTTTCAACAAATTCAATTTCGACATCGCCTTTGAGAACGTGATCTCTAATAAAATGATGTCTAACTTCAATGTGTTTTGTTCGCGAATGAAGAACGGGGTTCTTCGTCAAGCATATGGCACTAGTGTTATCACATCTAAGAGGAATGTGATCAAGTGTTAGGCCATAGTCCAAGAGTTGTTGTTTCATCCATAGGATTTGAGCGCAACAACTCCCCGCGGCTACATATTCAGCCTCGGTTGTGGACAACGCAACACTTACTTGTTTCTTGCTAAACCAAGAAACGAGAGAGCTACCGAGTAAATGGCAAGTGCCACTAGTGCTCTTGCGGTCCAATTTGCATCCAGCAAAATCAGAATCGGTATAGCCAATGAGTTGGCATGAAGAGCCTTTGGGGTACCATAGACCCACATTTGAGGTACCAACAAGATACCTTAAAATTCGTTTTACCGCCGAAAGGTGAGACTCCTTCGGACATGATTGATAACGAGCGCATAAGCACACGCTAAACATGATGTCCGGACGACTAGCAGTAAGATAAAGTAGAGAGCCAATCATACCTCGATAATTTTTGGTGTCGACTTCCTTACCTTTTTCATCTTTGTCTAGATGATCGGATGTGCTCATGGGAGTTGCCATTTCTGTTGCATTGTTCATATCAAAGCGTTTAAGCAATTCTTTGCAATATTTGGCTTGGCAAATGAATGTACCTTCCTTCATTTGTTTTACTTGTAGTCCCAAAAAGAAGGTTAATTCGCCCATCATAGACATCTCAAATTCGCTAGTCATTAGATTTGAAAATTCCTTGCATAAAGCATTGTTAGTGGCACCAAATATAATGTCATCTACATATATTTGAACTAATAAAATATCATTGTTTTTGTGTTTGACAAAGAGAGTTGTGTCAACTTTTCCCCTAATGAAATCAGTTTTCAAAAGAAATTTACTCAACCTATCATACCAAGCTCGGGGAGCTTGTTTTAAACCATAGAGAGCCTTTTTGAGTTTGAAAACATGATCGGGATATTTAAAGTTTTCAAAACCAGGGGGTTGTTTGACATAAACTTCTTCTTCAATAAAACCATTTAAAAACGCACTTTTCACATCCATTTGATATAAGACAAAATTCATAGAGGAAGCGAAAGCAAGCAATAAGCGAATAGCTTCTAATCTAGCTACTGGTGCATAAGTCTCCTCATAATCAATACCTTCTTCTTGATTGTACCCTTGAGCCACAAGCCTAGCTTTGTTTCTAGTGATTATACCATTTTCATCTAGTTTGTTGCGAAAAACCCATTTCATACCAATTATGGTATGATCTTCGGGTCTTGGCACCAAATCCCAAACGTCATTTCGTTCGAATTGGTTAAGCTCCTCTTGCATTGCCAAGGTCCAAAATTCATCCCCAATTGCTTCAGAGATGGTTTTGGGTTCAATTTGAGAAACAAAAGCAGTAAGTTCTAAGGTGTTTTTAAGGGAGTTTCGAGTACTTACCTTTCCTCCAACATCGCCGATTACTTGATCAAGAGGGTGATCTTTGATCGTCCTCCATTCCTTTTGTTCTTTTGTTTCACTTTCCAATTGTGGAGCTTCTTCCGTTGATTGTTCTATAATTTCATCATTGTTTTCCTTTGGCGGTTCTTTATGTATTTTGTTTTTCAAATTACTCAAGATATCTGCAAGATCAAAATCACAATCCTTTCTCGCCAAGCGAGCATTATCTTCGGAAAACACAACATGTGGGGATTCCTCCACAATTTGGGTTCTTTTGTTAAAGACCCTATATGCTTTACTACGTGAGGAATAACCAATGAAAATAGCTTCATCCGATTTTGCATCAAATTTACCTAATTGGTCTTTGCCGTTATTATGAACAAAACATTTACAACCAAAAACACGTAAGTGGGAAATATTGGGTTTTCTACCCTTATACAGTTCATATGGGGTTTTCAAGAGTATCGGTCGAATTGCTACTCTATTTAAAACATAGCAAGCGGTACTCACGGCGTCCGCCCAAAAATGTTTGGGAATCTTAGCTTCGTCGAGCATGGTTCTTGCCATCTCTTCGAGACACCTATTTTTCCTTTCCACCACCCCATTTTGTTGTGGTGTACGTGGAGCGGAAAAGGTATGCTCGATTCCGAGTTCGTCACAAAAATCCGCAAAGAGATTGTGATCAAACTCTCCCCCATGATCACTTCTAATTGAAGTGACGGTAGATTCCTTTTCGTTTTGAACACGTTTAAGAAAATACTTGAAATTTTGAAAAGCATCGCTTTTATTTGCAAGAAATAACGTCCATGTAAATCTAGAAAAGTCATCAACAATTACAAAAGCATATTTATTTCTTCCTAGACTTTCAATACGAGAAGGTCCAAATAAATCCATATGAAGTAATTGTAAAGGTCTAGAAGTTGAAACAATATTTTTGGATTTAAAAGATGCTTTGGTTTGCTTCCCTTTTTGACAAGAATCACACATAGAATCATTTTCAAACTTTAAATTGGGAAGACCAACTACTAAGTTTTGAGAAAGCAATTTATTTAAAAGATGCATGTTCATGTGTGCTAATCTACGATGCCACAACCAAGTATTATCCTCTTTGCTCATTAAGCAATCAACATATTCGGGAGAAGAGTTTGCAAGATCAACCATATAGATATTATCAATTCTAAAACCACGCAGTATGATCTTGAAGTCACTACGTCTAAACACAAGACATTCATCCGAATCAAATAGAGCAAGATTTCCCTTGTCACATAATTGGCTTATGCTCAAGAGATTATGCTTCAATCCTTTCACAAGCAATATATGTTTAATAGCGGAGTTTTCGTCCTTACCAACCGATCCGATGCCGATTATTTTTCCTTTATTGTTGTCGCCGAAAATGACGTTTCCTCCTTCTTTGTGCTCTAGTTGAAGGAATTTGGATTCATCTCCCGTCATATGTTTGGAGCATCCACTATCAAGGTACCATAGTACACTTGATCCCTTCAAGCACACCTACAAAACAATTTAATATTCTTTAGGTACCCATGCCATCTTGGGTCCTTGGGGGTTAGACAAATAATGATTATAGTCATACGAGAAGTCTCTATGCTTTGCGAAACACATCGGTGCAATGTGACCTATACGATTGCAGTAATGACATGTTGCGTTCGGATTGTGCATGTGTCTAGGTGGAGCAAAATACGTTCTGGGTGATCTATAGTCATTCCTAGATGCGTTGAAATTTCTAGAATCATTTCTAGGTTGTCTAGGGTGATTTATCCTAGATTCGTTAACAAACATCCTAGAATTCTTTCTAGGTGATCTAAAGTGGTTAATTCTAGACTCATTGTACCAATTTCTAGAATTGTATCTAGGTGTTCTAGAATTATTAGCCCTAGGCTTGTTTTCATACATCCTAGCATAGTGTCTAGGTGGTCTAAAGGAATTTGTCCTAGACTTGTTTACAGCCCTAGAGTTATTTCTAGGTGGAGCAGTAAAATTTCTAATGTGATTTTTGCTTTTATGCCGTTGATTATTCTTAGACGTTTCCTTTTCCTCAACAGTCTTAGGAACGTTTACACTAAGTGATTCTAAAGTTTTCCTAAGTTCTGCGTTTTCTAACTTCAAAGAGTCGCAGGAAGTACAAGTAGAGCATTTATCAATATAAGAAGCTTCATGCATAGTCTTAATGACTTGTCTAAGTTCTACACTATCATTTTGCAAAAGCTGGTTTTCTTTTACAAGATTCTCATTTTCAAGAGACAGATTTTCAAAATCTTTTTGTTTTAAAGAAAATTGATTTTTGAAATCTTTTTCTTTCAATAAGAGACGTTCTTCAAAATCCTTCTCTTTTAACGAGAGATTTTTCTGAAAATCTAATTCTTGCTGGGAAAGAGATTTCTTCAAATCTCTAATCATTTTGACAGCATTACCAAATTCACCATACAAATCTTCATATGCATTTTGTAATTCTTCGAACGAGTGAGAATTAGAGACACTTACCTCTTCTTCGTTGTTTCCTTTGTCGGCCATCAGACATCGGATATTTGATTCATCATTTGAGCATTTTTCCACTTGAGATGTTCTTTCATGAATTTCTTCAAGCTTATCCCACATTTCCTTAGCAGTTTTGTAGTGGGAGATTTTTTGCCAGATTTCCTGGTTCAAGGATTTATACAACATATTTATCGCATTAGTGTTGTATTCACTTACCTTGGCTTTCCCAACTTTTGTAGTCATTTGATTTCCATGCTTGATGATTTGCCATAGATAGAGGTCGTTTGCTATCTTAAAAACTCTCATTCGATCTTTCCAAACTGAGTAGTTGTTTTCACCCAATTTTGGAGGCGACGTGTTGCATTCACCTTCACCTATTCCTGCAAAAAAGTCACGAGTAGAAGCCATGGATGGTTCTCTCAAACTGCTAAGTTTTTCAGAGAGTATGGCTCTGATACCAATTGTTAGAAATAACGCTCTACGCTAGAGGGGGGGTGAATAGCGTTTTAATGAAATTTAGCGTTTTCTTGTGGAATTTAAAATTTTACAGGAAGTAAATAAGTGCAATAAAAATAACTTACACAAGGATATATCCTGGTTGGCCACAACAGTGGTTAGTCCAGTCCCCGAGAGACTCTCTCGAGATTTTCTACTAACTTGTCAAGCTTACGGGTGCTTAACAAACCTTTACAGTTGCTCGGAGATACAATCTCAAAGACTTCACTTGCTCGGAGGTTCCTCACCTCAAAGACTTCACTTGCTCGGGGATACAATCCCAAAGACTTCACTTGCTCGGAGGTTCCTCACCTCAAAGACTTCACTTGCTCGGAGGTTCCTCACCTCAAAGACATCACTTGCTCGGAGGTTCCTCACCTCAAAGACTTCACTTGCTCAGAGGTTCCTCACCTCAAAGACTTCACTTGCTCGGAGGTTCCTCACCTCAAAGACTTCACTTGCTCGGGGATACAATCCCAAAGACTTCACTTGCTCGGGGATACAATCCCAAAGACTTCAACAGAGGAAGCACAAGTTCCTCAACACAAGAGAATCAAAATTCTCTTACAAGTATTTGAAATACTTGAACACTCACTTAACAAAGGTACTCCTTGATGAGTGGATATGAGTAAAATAATACGCTCAAGATCACAACAACTTTGAACAATAATATGGCTCTCAAAAGCTTTATGAAATGAGTAGAAAATGATGAACAATTGAATGAAAGCTTAAAGCAATGTAATGATCAGTTAGTGTATGTTGTTGTGTGTAAAACACTGAGTTGAAGCTGTATTTATAGGTGCAAAACTTGGTCTTACCGTTGTCTAATTGCCAATTAAGAATTGCTGAATTTACTCAGTGATAATCGATTGTCAAGACCGAGCAATCGATTATCTGCCAGTCAGATCAAAAATCAATCCCAGATTTTACGCTTAATAATCGATTACTTACAATCCATAATCAATTACTGGCAAAATTCAAACACAGATAATCGATTACACCAAATCCATAATCGATTATATTGGCAACGTTCTAAAAATCATTTCCGGATTTTAAGCAAAACATCGATTATATAAAATCTATAATCGATTACCTCAGCAACGTTCTAAAAATCATTTCCAGATTTTAAGCAAAACATCGATTATATGAAAACCAATAATCGATTACTTTGAGGTATTTGAAAATCATTTGACAACGGTCAGCTTCAACAATCGATTGTCCTTTGCAACAATCGATTACTTGTTATTTTCTTAAAATCATGAAACTTACTGTTTCAGTGATAATCTATTATCTAAAGACATAATCGATTACTTGTTATTTTCTGAAAATCATAAAACTTACTGTCTCAGTGATAATCGATTATCTAAATACATAATCGATTACTTAATTAAATTTAAAATCACTGAAAGACATTGTCTCAATATAATCGATCACCATTAGTTCATAATCGATTATTTTGAGTATTGAAAAACTTTACCTCAACAACAATCGATTGGCATTTGATCACAATCGATTATCATGCAGATTTGGAAAAACCTGATGTTCACTGTCTTACTCACAATCGATTACCATTAGTTCATAATCGATTGTCATGCAGTCTTGGCTCAGAAACAATCGATTATCATAAGTTCATAATCGATTATTTTAGCCCAGATTTTTGAGGCATGTTTAGAAAACATTTTGTCTAATGTAAATATGCATAATTTAAAATCTTTTTGACACAGAATTAAATACGCATGATTTTGGAAAATAGTTTTATGAGAGAAGCCATGTTATGGAGTCAAGTTATAGGATCAAGATCACATTTAAGAATAACTCAATAATAACAATTAAAAACAACGTCTTGAGCTTCAATCTCAACATTTGTGCTCTTGTACTTGAACTCCGTCATATATCAATTCGTGCTTTGTTTGTCATTCATCAAAACCTACAAAAGAATACACGTTTAGTATATCGCATTGAGAACGTGTTTCCAACATTGTTTAATTTTATTTCTAGTAACCCATATAGTACAACTTTGTTATTTGTAGGCAGCGATTATGATGCTGTGAAGTTGGCAACAATTGATTTTGTTGAATCTATTTTGATGGGCAAGCGGAAGAATATGAATGTGTCCGAGAAGATAATGAAAATTGTCGACAATGATGTACTATGCTCTTCTTTCAACTGGGCTCTCTTTCTTATGACACGCTATTAAAATCATTGAAGAGTTATTTGAAGATGAATGAGAATGAGATTGAGAAAGGGAAAGACAAAGATAAAGACAAGGACAGCTACACTATACTTGGCTTTCATTTTGCCTTTTGTGTTTGGATTATGGAAGTAATTCTTATTTTCCAGGAAAAATAATTTGTGAACTTCCAAGAATCTGGTTATCCTCAAATTTTATGTTATTCAGAAATGAAATCTCCGCAGTTTGATTCTCTATGTAAAAAATACTTCCATAGTGAAAATGTAAGTTAATATAATTACTAGCTATTTTTTGTTTATTTGTTTTAGTTCTGAAAAGTTATGTTTACTTTTTGTCATATAATATTTGTATAAGTTGATTGAGGTTCACCATTTATTGTTGTTGAAGAGGAATATACATAGCCTCTTTATGTGAAGCAGCCAATTTCACAAGATCGAAGCTTAAGGCCTTCTTCCATACAATTTGATGAAGCCATACTTAAGGAATTTGTTAGAGTAAGTGTTTATGCCTTTGAATAGTATTAGTTGTTTATTTGATTATTTTTTGCTTACCACACTTTTTTTAATGTTTTTTTATTCAAAGATTATCAGAGAGTATTAAGAAGGTCTGCAAGCTGAAGTAACCAGAATAAATCGAAAAAACAGTTGTAGTAGAAAAAAAGATTGAGAATAAAATCATGGTTATATGATTAATTTCAGTTAGTCCAAGTTCAGGACTGTGTGTCCTTTAGTTTTGAACTTAAAAACTATAAGTTAAGGACTATCGGTCCTTAACTTTTAAATTTGGAATTCAAAGTTAAGGATTCACTGTCCTTAACTTTTTAACTTGTAATTGAAACTTAAGAACTGCCTGTCCTTAACTTTTGAACTTCAAATTCAAAGTTAAGGACGGCCTGTCCTTAACTTTTTAACCTGTAATTCAAACTTAAGAACTTCCTGTCCTTAACTTTTGAACTTGGACTACGAAGTTAAGGACTGCTTGTCCTTAACTTTTTAACCTGTAATTGAAACTTAAGGACTTCTTGTCCTTAACTTTTGAAATTGGAATTCAAAGTTAATGACTATATGTCCTTAATTTTTTATCCTGTAATTGAAACATAAGGACTTCCTGTCCTTAACTTTTGAACTTGGAATTCAAAGTTAAGGATTGCTTGTGCTTAACTTTGTAACCTATAATTGAAACTTAAGGACTTCCTATCCTTAACTTTTGAACTTGGAATTCAAACTTAAGGAACGCATGTCCTTAATATTTTAACCTGTAATTGAAACTTAAGGACTTCCTGTCCTTAACTTTTGAACTTCGAATTCAATCTTTAGGACTGCATGTCCTTAAATTTTTAACCTGTAATTGAAACTTAAGGACTTCATGTCCTTAACTTTTGAACTTGGAATTCAAACTTAAGGAATGTATGTCCTTAACTTTTTAACCTGTAATTGAAGTTTATGGGCTTCGTGTCCTTAACTTTTGAATTTGGAATTCAAACTTAAGGTCTGCCTATCTTTAACTTTTGAACCTGGAAGTCAAACTTAAGGACTCATGCCCTTAACTTTTCAACCTGTAATTTAAACTTAAGTACTTCATGTCCTTAAGTTTTGAACTTAAAACTATGAGTTAAGGACTACCTATCCTTAACTTCTAAATTTGGAATTCAAAGTTAAGGACTGTCTATCCATAACTTTTTAACCTGTAATTGTAACTTAAGGACTCCATGTCCTTAACTTTTGAACTTGGAATTCAAACTTAAGGATTGTCTGTCCTTAACATTTGAACCTTCAAGTAAAACTTAAGGACTCATGTCCTCAACTTTTCAACCTGTGATTCAATTTTAAGGATTGCTTGTCCTTAACTTTTGAAGTTATCCTTAACTTTCTAACTTAGTTTCTTTCTCAGGATTTAAAGAAAACTCTAGGAGCTTGATTCTTTGTTAAAGATTTATGGGAAAGCTTATGAAGGGGACATAGAGAGAGAATCTAGTGTTCCAATTAGAAAAGATGGAGTTGAAGAAGATACAGAGCCTACTGTTACAATCAACAAATATGCAAGCGGTGATGAATGTGATGATATGGATGCGCATGCAGAAGATTAGTATGAAAGCGATTTTAGAGATGCACATCTATATGATGAAACTGAGAACGTTATTGATATTGGGAATGGTTAAATATAGATTTTGACTTCTTTTTTTGTGAAATTTATATTCAATAAAGAATTACATATAAACATTTTTGTGATTACAAATATTTGTAGAAACTATTGATGGAGTGGAAGTTGAAGATGTAGGAGAATGTCAAGACTAGGAAAATCCAAAAGAGAAAGGAGAAACAAAAAAAATTTGTAAATGTGGATTGCAATCTCAGGAGGATTTAGCAAGTCCACTGGGAACAAGTGTCAGCGAGATTGTATGCAAATGCTTAGAAGGAACATATGATCTTTCTACACCTCTGTCATACAAAGAAAAATTTGGAGTTCAACTTTGTGTCAATCAAGGTTAGATAAAATTTTCATTATGTATTGTATGTTAGTTTTAGTAAATTATTAGAATGGGTATTAATTGCAAATGTTATAGAATCTTTTAACGCTGCAAGGGAAGAAGATGGAGTGGAGTATCAAGAGAAAAGTGGAATACAATCTCTAGACATACAAAATACTGAAGAAACGAACAGAAGTGAGATTGGTTCCAAATGCATAGATGCAACATGTGATCTCTCTAGACCTCCCTCTCTTAACGACAATATTGTAACCGAAGAAAATGTTAGTGAAAATGATATAATTGGGATGATCTTGACTATTGCAAATGGTTAGATAGTGTTTTAGTTTGTTTTATATATGTTTTTTTTAATCAAATATTATTAACAAGTACTAATTGTGTTAGCTCTTGTAAATATATTTGCAGAATCTTGTGAACAAGAAACTGAAGCACAGGGTGAACAATTACAAGATGAAGAATATATGCAATTGGAAGAAAAAGAAAATGATGCAAGTAATATCTTAGTTGAATTATTTATTAAAAAAATACAAGAAAGTAGTGTGCAGAAGACAGGTACTGACTGTGTCCTAAATATTATATTCATATTGAAATTTTGTCTCTTCATTTGACGAGTTGCAGAAAACTAATATATATAAATATATATAGTGTTGCTAGCAGAGGACAACAATGATGAAGCTGTTAACAAATATACGATAAAAAGAAAGAGAGACAGTATTGGTTATGATGGTCCGTCATTTTCTATTCTTTCTCCTACTCCTCCAAGTACACAAATATTCATTTATGGGTCTTTGACTATGTAGATTGAAGGAAATGTTGAAGAAGAGCTTGATCGAGGTAAAAGGACCAAGAAGTTAAGTTGGCAGTTGAAATCTCCTTTTGATCAGGAAAGCAAAGCGGGAACATTAATGCCAGATGTTCAAAATACTTCAAAGAGTTCAGGCTGGATAAAATCAACATATACTCGTAGGTGTATTTTTTATTATGCCGCAGAAGATCTAAAATTAATAAAGAAATTCATTGCGTGATTGTGCAAGGAGAAAATGAGAGGTCGCAAAAAAGAGTAAGTCCCTTAATGTATTTTACTAAGTCCTTAACATCTGTGATTGTAAGACTAATTTTAGGATTAAGTCTCCTAAAATTTTGAATTTGTAAGTCAAAGTTGAGGACCATGTGTCCTAAATATTCGAACTTGTAATTCAAAGTTAAGGACAGGCGTGAAACTTAAGGATTGTCTGTCCTTGTGTTTTTAACTTGGAATTCAAAGTTTAGGACACATAGTCCTTATGTTTTGAACTTGAAACTATAAGTTAAGGACCTCATGTCCTTAACTTTTCAACTTGATACACAAAGTTAAGGAGAGACAGTCCTTAAGTTTTGAACTTGAAACTCAAATTTTAGGACCAAGTGTCCTTAGCTTTTGAACTTCTAATTCAAACTTAAGGACTGCCTTCCCTAACTTTTGAACTTCGAATTCAAAGCTAAGAACAGATAGTCATTAAATTTTGAACTTGAAACTATAAGTTAAGGACCTTATGTCCTTAACTTTTGAACATGATACTCAAAGTTAAGGACAGACAGTCCTTAAGTTTTGAACTTGAAACTCAAACTTCAGCACCAAGTGTCCTTAGCTTTTGAACTTCTAATTCAAATTTAATGACTACCTATCCTTAATTTTTCAACATGAAAGGCTATGTTCAAGACTAAATTCTAACTTTGATATTTAAAAAAATTTCACGGGACAAGATGATGTATATATTGATGATAATGTTGTGAGGAAAAATTTATACAAATTGTATTATCAAAAAATCAGTAGCAAAATATTCTTCCTTGAGTTTCAGATAGCAGTATTGTACTTGATGATAAGGTTAAATAATTCACAAGGCTTTTATTTTTTTATTCTTAATTTATCATTTTTTTAATTATTTTATGACTGATGGATCTATTTTATTTTTTGCCTTTTTTATGAAGCATATTGACATTGCTCTATATTATCTGAGAAAGAAGGAATGCTACCAGCCTCGCGATCATCCTTTTCATTGAACAACTGCTGATATTACTTTTTATACTGCATGGTTCTTGGTACTGATGACTTTTGGTGTGTTCATGATAATTGTTTCTGACACCATATGCGTGGGGGGACAACTGTAGATGTGGAATTTCTTGGACAGAAGTTGAAAAAACCTTCTTTCCATGTCGGCTTCTTTCTGAAGAAGATAATTCTGGACACACTTTCTTTTGGGGCTATTGGAATTGAATCAGAAAAAGATTGGTGTATACCATTCCATATACAATGAGCCATATGAGGCAGGACTGAATCACATGGAAATGTATGCATGCATGATCCCCAATTGCTAAAGTTCTCACAGTTTGACAAACATCACAAGTCTTTCGAAAATGTCATCAATAAATTTCATATTCACTAGCAAAGATCACCACGCCAAATTGGATCATACGTGTTGTTATTTGTTATATTATTTATATGTACTTTAAATTTATTATTTAATTCACTTCATATATTAAATTTCTCTTAGGACTGATTGTGGTGCATTCATGATCAAATATGTCGAGTTGCTGATGATTGGAAAGGATGTGGAGTAATTCAAACCTGAAGACATAAAAGACTTTAGAAAAGAACTTGCTGCAAATTTTTGGGCACATGGTGAATGGAAAAGAAATTATGGCTATGATACTCTACCAGCAAATGTTGGCGATGATTATGAGAGTGAAAATAAAACATGTTGTCCAAAGGAGTAGTAGTTTAGTTTTTAAGGAAGTTAGTTGTGGATGATCTTTTGTATAAAATTATTGTAAAGGATATATGTGAATTCTACAAGTTTAGAAAACTTCTGAAATATTCTGTAAATTCATAGAAAGCCACTTATATTTTGTTGGCATAGCATAATTTTTTGTCACTGCTATGCAAAATTACAATTTCAGAAGTTATATCAAGGCATCATGTTATTAATTTCTTTGATTCTCTCAAGTGTTGATTTGTCTATTAAGTTTGTTAGAATTAGTTCATGACTAAGTGTAAGTGAACTTCAAATTCAAAGATAAGGATCAAATGTCCTTAACTTTTGAACTTGAAACACAAATTTAAGGAATTCCTTTCCTAAACTTTTGAACGTGTAATTCAAACTTAAGGACTTGTTGTCCTTAACCTTTGAACCTGTATTTCAAACTTAAAGACTTATGTCCTTAACCATTAGAATTTGAACTCAAAGTTAAGGACTGAATGTCCTTAACTTTTGAACATATAATTCAAACTTAAGGACTGCATGTCCTTAACTTTTTAACCAGCAATTCAAACTTAAGGACTGTTGTCGTTAACTTTTGAACTTAAAATTCAAAGTTAAGGACAGACAGTCCTTAAATTTTAAACTTGAAACTATAAGTTAAGGACTTCATGTCCTTAACTTTTAATCTTTCAAATCAAAGTTAAGGACAAGAGTCCTTATGTTTTCAACTTTGAACTATAAGTTAAGGACTTCCTACCCATAACTTTTTAACCAGCAAGTCAAACTTAAGGACTGTCGTCCTTATCTTTTGAACTTAAAACTCGAAGTTAAGGGCAACCGGTCTTTTAGTTTTAAACTTGAAACTATAAGTTAAGGACAGAAAGTCCTTAATTTTTAATCTTTGAAATCAAAGTTGAGGACAGGAATTCTTAAAGTTTCAACTTTGAACTATAAGTTAAGGACTTCCTATCCATAACTTTTTTACCAGCAAGTCAAACTTAAGAACTGTTGTCCTTAATTTTTGAACTTAAAACTCAAAGTTAATGACATATAGTCCTTAAGTTTTAAACTTGAAACTATAAGTTAAGGACATGAAGTCCTTAACTTTTAATCTTTGAAATCAAATTTAAGGACACGATTCCTTAAATTTTCAAGTTTGAATTATAAGATAGGGGCTTCCTGTCCATAACTTTTTAACCAGCAAGTCAAACTAAGGACTGTTGTCCTTAACTTTTGAACTTCAAACTCAAAGTTAAGGACATACAGTCCTTAAGTTTTAAACTTGAAACTACAAGTTAAGGGTAGGAAGTCCTTAACTTTTAATCTTTGAAATCAAAGTTAAGGACATGAGTCCTTAAGTTTTCAACTTTGAACTATAAGTTGAGGACTTCCTGTCCATAACTTTTTAACCAGCAAGTCAAACTTAAGGAATCCTGTCCTTAACTTTTGAACTTAAAACTCAAAGTTAAGGACAGACAATCCTTAAGTTTTAAACTTGAAACTATAAGTTAAGGACTTCCTGTCCTTAATATTTGAAATTGCAAGTCGAACTTACGGACTCCTATCCTTAACTTTTAATATTTTAACTCAAAAGAAACAAAAACAAGGTAAGAAGAAAGAAATTTTTAAAATTCAGACATCTCCTTCAATAAGAATTAAATGAGTCCAATTTATAGCAAAAACTAAAAAGAGTCGATAAACATAAGTGGATATATTTACTCTTCTCTTCTCTATATATAAGATGTTCTATTATGACCAATTCTTCTGCAACAACCATATTTGAATGTTATTTTTGATGACTCAGTAGCAGGAATATGACTTTTCTTTTGCCTTCTAATTGGTGACACTTTGAAATCTGGCGATTTAACAATTTATGACTTAATACTCTCTGGTACAATCTAAGAATCAGTATGTCCTACATGATGTATTTGTCTTTCATATGTTTTCAGCCAAGATTCCTTTAAGTACCAACGCGAACAAAAGTTGGAATTCTTGATGTTTCTCTTCTCGATAGTTGCAACTGCATGTATGCATGGTAATTCATCAAATTGAAACTGAAAACAATCACATGTTTTTTTATTTCAGTCCGCCAACAAAGTTATTCCTTCTTCTGCAACTCTAAAACGCCATGAATCAATAGAGAAAACCTTCAATGTTTAAAAATTATAAGTTAGTATATTATGTTAAATAATATTAAAATCGTAAGATAAACATAGAACATAATACTTACATTCAAAGTAAATGCTAAAACTATTCTTTTCTTCAATTCCTCCTCTACCCAACAAGAAACATCATAAAATGTTCCTTCTGCTTTATTTCTTCTTTCATAAAACCAACATTGTAGCTTCACTTGAATGAAATCCATCATTCTTAATATAGGCAGCTCCCTTTCTTCTAATAGGACAAAATTCATTGACTCAACTATTTGTGAGCATGTCATATCTTCGTTGTGGACTACAAGAACGTGCCCATCTTTCCGGTGGTTCTTCCATCAAGTAGTCATAAGTCTTCTTATCTACTTTTGCTATATCTGACATGTATTGGCCAAATTCTTTGCGCATGTATACTCTTGCAGCACTTTGGAAAAGTTTTATGACCTCACTTTTCACCTTCCTTCGCTTTAGGTTATGCTCCAAATGATAGATGCAAATCCCATCATAGCTTTCAAGATATACCTTTGCAATGCCATTGCTATAGCTTGATGCCTGTTTGATAAAAAGAATTCTCACGTCTCCCAATTGCATTGTGAAGCTGACTAAAGTACCACTCATAGGATTGTTATTTTCAGATTCTGCTATTCCAAAGGCTAGTGGGAAAATTTTGTTTATTTGCATCCTTTGAAACTGAAAACATTAAAACACCATAAAATTTTGACTTCAAAAAAGTTGCATCAACAGCAATCACTGGTCTACAATGATTCCAACTAGCTATTGATGATCCATATGCATAAAATATATAAAGAAACCTGAAAATACAATATAAAACAAGGTAGCAAAAGTTAAGGACAGGTAGTCTTGAACTTCAGATTACAAGGTTAAAAGTTAATAACAATCAGTACTTAACTTAGAGTTTCAAGTTATAAAGTTAAGGACATGCGGTCCTTAACTTGATTTGAAAGTTCAAATCTTAAGGACCAGCAGCCCTTAACTTTGAATTACAAGTTCAAAAGTAAAGGACAGCCAGTCCTGAACTTCTGGTTACAACTCAAAAGCTAACAAGGTTAAAGACAACATGTCCTAAATTTTATAAAATGTACTAATAAACTTTTTTAGATTGTTTGCCTGTTGTTTTCGTCTATCTTTATGTTAGTATAAGTTCCCGGGTTTTTACTTGTCATCATATACAAGTATGAAGACAATAATTCATAATTCTCTTTGGGAGTTCCTCTTATTAAAGCGGAAGCATGTTTAATAGCACGACATGCCTTGTGATATCCAACGACTAGTACATGCAATTTTTGAATCTCTGCCATGACAAAAGCTATTGTAACTTCAAATCTTGGGTATCGAAGATTGTCGATAATGTAAGCACTAATCAACTTTGAAGTAGCATGCCTTTGATCTACTTTCATAGTGTTAACAGAGCAGTCATGCTTTTTCTCAATCTTTATTATCTTGAACAGTGTTGAATCTTTAATTCTGAAAGCACTCACACACCAACAACACCTATCGTCATTGCATTTCAATGAATATCTTGTTCAACTTTATATAACAACCTTGCATTCAAAATGTCCATTGATTGCTATGTTGAAAAAATTATTAATTTTACTCTTCTTATCAAATACTGATCCGACTTTTATTTCATCCAACGAAGCATTTTCTCTTAATATCGTAGTTGGGGATCTTTTTGTTTCAAATTTGATCTTCGTCTAGTTAGTTGAGTACAGGTTTTTTCAGCAACTTCTTCGATTACCGGTGCACTCTCTTACCCAAAGCTTGTTCGTTGTCAATCTCTATAATGCTTTATCCTTCTACTTGAATAGAATCAAAATGTTTGAAGCACCTCTTCAGTTAAAGGTTGAGCTTCAACCATATCTATTTCCATTATCTGTTGGCATTTGTCTTGACTGTCATGTTGAGTTTCTCTGTTGACATGTGTTTCAAGCACCTCTTTAGTTATTGCTTGAGCTTCAAGCATATCTATTTCCATTATCTATTGGCATTTGTTTTGATTGTCATATTGATTTTCCGTGTTGACATGTTCATTGCTTGTTGATCCAAAAACTCTTTCCGATATATCAACTATAAAACGATAGCCCTTGAAGAGTGAATGAGTTTTTAGCAACTCTATACATGTGTGCAGATCTAAATCTTTGGATAGAAGCATTCCTTTGCTTGTTCCAAGGTTGATATCAAACCATATCACTGCTTCAAACTTGTCTTTATCCAATTCAATAACCTCAAAGATCTGTTTAATTGAATCTTTAAACCGAATCGACTCAGGTACTAGAAAAGGCTTTGTTTGATGATCAAGATATTTATAGTCTTCAGTCCATCTACCATTAAAAGCAACTAAAATGCATATTGCTTCCATCCTTCAAGTCAAGAGAATGGGAAACTGAGGATATATTTTATAAAGCAGTCCTTCTATGATTAAGAACAAGTGTACTGTAAGTGCAAGACCAAGTTAAGGACAAAGTGTCCTTAATATTTGAACTTGGAATTAAAAGTTAAGGAATGCATTTCCTTAACTTTTGAACCTTAAATTAAAACTTAAGGACTGTCTATCTTTAACATTTGAACTTGGAATTAAAAGTTAAGGACTGCATGTCCTTAACTTTTGAACCTGAAATTGAAACTTAAGGACTGCCTGTCCTTAATATTTAAACTTGGAATTAAAAGTTAAGGACTGCATGTCCTTAACTTTTGAACTTGGAATAAAAGTTAAGGACTGCATGTCCTTAACTTTTGAACCTCAAATTGAAACTTAAGGACTGCCTATCCTTAACATTTATAATTGGAATTAAAAGTTAGGGATTGTTTGTCCTTAACTTTTGAACCTGAAATTGAAACTTAAGGACTCATGTCCTTAACTTTTCATTCTGTAATTCAAACTTAAAGGACTTCCTGTCCTTAAATTTTTCAATTTGAAACTCAAACTTCAGGACTTAGTATTTAAAAGAACAACAACAAAGTGAAGGAGATTGTGCCCTTAAGTTTTTCAATTCAATTTGCAAAATGAGGACACTAGCAACAAAGTAAAGGACATTGTGTCCTTAACTTTTTCAATTCAATTTCCAAAATGAAGACACTATGTCCTTAATATTATGTACTCAATTATTATAGAATTATCATAGGAGGCGATGTCCTTAACTTTATCAATTCAGAAATTTAAAAAAAAATCAAATTCTTACCTACTACATAATCAAATCAATACAAATCGAAAAGAGTATAAATATATCGAAATAAAAATCGATAGAAACACATGAAAGTATAACTTACTGTAAATCTATGTCGATATTTTGGATGAGAATGTTGAATTGTTGAAATTGGAAGAGAATCTTCCTCAATTTATGATCATAGTGTTATCGCTACTGCTTTTGGTTCTGTGATAATAAAAATGTAGGTATAAGTTGTAGCAGAAGGGTATTTTTGTCCAGTCAGGTATAAATTCATAAAAGCAGTGGCTAAAGACTAAATACATTGACAACACTAGCTTTAAAATAAAAGCAGTTGCTGTTAGTGGCAATTTGTGCACATCGCCCGATGAGCTAAACAACAAAATGGGCCTATTAATGTATCCTAGATAGGCACATTTGGACTTATTCATATCAAATCCAAACTTGAACTTCTGCGGTTTATTAGTTGAGATTTGTTCTTTCTTATACCATATATGAAACCTTATTATTAAAAATGTGCATAGTTTTTAATTTACCCGCTCTGTCCATATTTTTCTATAGTTATTATAACAATCATAAATACTAATTAATAGTAGCTAAATCTTCCCAACTTGTCGAGCTAAAATTGAGGAACAGAATATTCTAAAAATATTTGGTATAAATCAAATCAAATCATATTCTTCCAAATATTCCTATTTAGGCGCGCTGCAATTATGGAAGTAAATATTCATCCAAATATTTTCCATCATTGATAGCTATTAAAAAGTTTGAAAGCTTTGAATTTAAATTTGGGTTTTCAAAAATTATTATTTCTTTTGATGGGGTGTTGTTGAAAATAATCGAGAATATTGTTTGGAGTTTATATCTCAATTTTGAGGGGTTTTGGTGAAGATTAGACTTGGTTTTGACTGAAATTCAAATTGAAACTCGAAGAAGAAGAAGAAGAAGAAGAAGAAGAAGAAGAAGAAGAAGAAGAAGAAGAAGAAGAAGAAGAAGAATAATAAGAAGAAATATTGCCGAAATTGTAGATAAATTGTAGATTATTTGTATTCTGATTGTAGATGCTTTATTTTTTATTTTTTTAAATAAAAACGGCTAAAACTTCTACAAATCTTCTGAAAAATGCAATTATGTTAAAAATCACAATTATGCTATAATTGGATGTGAATTGGGATATAAAAATTCTATGTACCTAGTTTGTAGATATTTTCTAGATAAATTATAGACTATTTGTATTCTAATTATAGATGCTTTATTTTCTGTTTTCACAAATCAAAAACGACTAAAACTTCTATAAATCTTCTGTAAAAAATGCAATTATGTCGAAAATGCAATTATGCTACAATTGAAATGGGAATTGAGATATTAAAATTCAATGTATCAAGTTTGTAGCTATTTCATAGATAAATTGTAGATTTTTTGTATTCTGATTGTAGATGCATCGTTTTTTGTTTTCACAAATTCTAAACGACTAAAACTTCTATAAAATCTTCTGCAAAACACAGCCTACAATTTATCTGCAATTTCTGCAATATGTCTTCTTCTTCTTTTTCGTCTTCTTCTTCTTTTTCTTCTTCTTTAAATTTCAATCTAAATTTCAGTAAAAACCAAGTCTAATCTTCACCAAAACTTCTTAAAATTGAGATATAAACTCCAAAACATGTTCCCAATTATTTTCAACAACACCCAATCAAAATAAATAATGATTCTGAAAACCCAAATTTAAATACTAAGCTTTTTAATGGCTGTCAATGGTGGAATTGTTGCTCTCTTGTCTTTTTGAAGGTTTACTCTTCTCCATTGAAAAAAATTGAAGCTGAAGGTAAATGTGTGTATGAACTTTGAAGATTCGACTTCAATTTTGATGATCTTCAACTGAAGTAAAATGGGGAACCAATTGATTTTCTGTGAATTTAGAGGGAGAATTTGGTTTCAGAAGATGAAAAATGGTAAAAAGAACGTAGGTATGGGTAAAACGTGGGTGAGACTAAGAGGTTAGGAGAGAGAAACGTGCAAATTCCTTTAATTAATGAGTAAAAACTTTATGATTAATTATACCCTTAATTAATTATAGTATAGAATTGGTAATTTGGTATACTAAGTGTCATTAGGTCAAACTTTAAACATTGAGTGTAATAAAGTTTCCTATATGGCATAGGAATGTAAAAATTCCTTATTGGTTCAACCACAAGGAAAAGAAAGGGACTAATACATGACACGTGTCACGATCCAAAATCCACTAAGGGTCGAGATGATGCCGGATAACGCTATTAGGCAAGCCAACCATAAATACTTAATTAAATTCTCACTTAAGCAATTGTGAAAACTCTGAATTTTCTTCAATTTTTACTAGTAAAAGATACTCAGTTCAGATTAAATATATGTCAAGAAGTCAATACAAAGTACCCATAACCATCCCAGAACCTAGTGTCACAAGTGCATGAGCCTTTCTAGGATGCAATACAATACAACAACCGTTCGAAATACAAATTCGACATAAGATAAATACAACAATCTAGAGGAGACTCTGCTGGCTGCGGGTCATCTCGGGAAGTGCAGCTCACCTAAGTCTCCGCATCAACCATGCTGCTACACCCACCATGCCACTAGAAATGCATGTGCATGTACAACCAAAAATGTACAAAAAGTGTAGTATGAGTACGAAAACAACATGTATCCAATGAGTATCCCGTCTAATCTCAAAGAAGTAGGAGAAGTCAATTTCGACACTTACTAGTGCTCAAATAATGATACATCCGTAATATAATGAATCGAGGATTCATATAAACAGGATTGTAATTCGATAGAGTGAGACATGTAAACAATTATTTCTTTTATGTGAAAATTTCCAAAATTTCCTTTTTCATCAATTATACGTATATTCTGAAGCCTGGAAGAGGCAATAACAACTTCAATAAGTTCAAGGCAACCAATACAAGCATGCGCAAATCATGCCAATGTCATTAGGCCCGATCCAATAATATTTAAACTATGCACTACCAGAGTGTCGAATGGCGCGAACCATAGATGCATCTGTTCAACCTACTGAGGCGTTTGACCCATTCCAAAATTTAAACATGCACAGAAAGTCAATCAAGAAGTCATCATGAAAAAATTATCCAAAGAAAACCAATTCTCTTTTAACAATTTAAGAGAATGAAGTTTAAATCTTTTTTAGAAATTCATTTACTAATTATGTGATTTAAGCAATTCAAACTGCCAATAAGATTAAAAATAATCGAAGTATAGCATGCCTTTGGGGTCCTATACTACCCATACTTAAACATAATAGTAGCTACATACATACTCTCATCACCTCATGCATACGTAGGCCCCATAATTAGAAGCGCATATTTAATTATTTTACCTATAGGGACAATTCCCTCTTATAAGGTTAAAAACGAGACTCATCTTGCTCCAAAGCGTACTTCAAATACCAAGAACGGGCTCAAACTCTCAATTTGGTGTCGAACGATCCAAAACTAGATAAACACGGTAAGAACTAGTCAATACAAGCTCAGAAAATCGCATTCAAACTATTTAAGCAATTTTCCAACCTTAAGCACAAGTTTCCTAAAATTCGACCACGGGCCCACGTGGTCGGATTCTGAAATTTTTCGAAGAAAGTTGTTCTTTATAATTTAAGGATCAAGAATATATGATTTTCACTTTATTCCATAACAAATTTCGTGGTTAAATCTTGTTTTTGACAAAACCGTAGGTTTTACTCAATTCCCATGATTTTTACTAATTTTTATATGTTAATCTACCCAAAACTAAAGTATTAAACTCACATTAATTAGAACACCTCCTAATGCTAGGTGGAATCACCCCTTCAAGAGCTCCAAAATTTCCTAAAAATAAGTGAAAATGATTAAAAATGGCCTAGAGCCCGAATAAATGAAGGCCATTGCCTTCTACGATTTCTCCATGTGTAGTCCTGGGCCACACCTATGCCCATCGCTTCTGCGAAAGGAAGATCGCTTCTGCGGACAAGCCCACCGCTTTTGCGAATTAAGGGTCGCATATGTGGTCTCGGGCTACTTGGCCTTGGGCCACTTCTCCATTAGGTGGACCGCTTCTACGGTCTCGCACTTGCGGTTTACCAACCATAGGTGCGGTTTTGACATCAACCAGCAGCTTCAGCCTTTTCCAAAATTTCATTTCGATCTGTTAACCTCCCGGAATCTACCCGAGGCTCCCAGGACCCCCCACCAGTCCCAAAACACATTGCAAACTTGGTCGAAGTTTCAAATCACATCAAACAACGCTAAAATCATGAATCGACCTCTAATCCAAGCTTTATGAACTTAGAATATCAAACTTCTACATTCGATGCCGAAACTTATTAAATCACGTCCAATTGACCTCAAAATTGTGCACACGAGTCATATTTGGCATTTGAGACCTGCTCCAACTATCAGAATCAGAATCCGACTCCGATATAAAAAGTCCACTTCTAATCAAACTTCTCAAAAACCTTCAAGTTTCCATCTTTAGCCAAATGAGTTTAAAATGACCCACGAACCTCCGAATTTACTTCCGATCACACTCCCAACATCAGAATCACCATACAGAGTTACTCCAAAGATCAAAATCCCAAACGAACATCGATAACACTAAAATGCACTTCAATCCAAACTTATGAAAATTCTTCTAAAATGCTAACTTCCACAATAAATGCCAAAATGCTCCGAAGTCATTCAAAACCTGATTCGGTCATACGCATAAGTCCAAAATCATCATACAAACCTATTGAAACCTTCGAATCCCGATTCTGAGGTCGTTTACTTAAAAATCCAATCCTAATTAATTCTTTCAACTTAAAGCTTCCGAAATGAGAATTCATTTTCCAAACCAACTCCGAACTCTCTAAAATTTAATTCCGACCACGCATACAAGTTGTAATACCTGAAATGAAGCTGCTCATAGCGTCAAACTACTGAACGACGCGCTAGAATTCATAACGATCGGTCGGGTGGTTACAACACACTAATGTGAGAATAATTATTGCTGTTCCTAATTTGAATCTGTATCAAAACATTATATTAACTGTTAATACTTAATCCGTCACTTTTATAGTATAGAACAGAAATCGCAATTTAAATTGTACTCACAACAGCATTCACTTTCTTTATACTTAATCTCCATGCTTTAGTAACCAAAATTGCATTCAGCATATGAACTCCTTCTGCCTTGAAAGACCTCCATTCTTATGTTTAGTACATCAATATTACAAACATAGTTTCAATCCTTATGAGCCCGATGAATAAAATTAAGAGGTTCAAATGTTGATTATTTAGCATGCTTTTGATGTGAGAATTGATGCCAACAGGAGAATGAACAGATTTGACAAGAAAACAAATTTATGAAGAAATCAAATACATTGCATCAGTAATTTAGAGTTCATTACACACTAAAAAACAGTTCAACATTTTGACGAGTTTGGCTTGAACTCATAATTCAGTACCTGGTGTGTCGAAAACAGCTTAGCAAAATGCCAAATAAAGGCAAAATAAGTTGGAACCAGCAGTAAAACAACATCAACAGAGGATCAACAACAGAAAACCAGAAGAAAATAATCTTCAAACACAAATCAGAGACCCAACAACAGGAGAAAAACGAGAAGATAGACAAGAAAATCGGCTTGGAAATCCCTATTTTTCTAGTTTTAAACTTAAAGAGAAAATTAAAAAAAATGCAACAAAAAAAGTTAGACAAGAAAATGAGTCTTTGTATTCTCAGAATTTCTTGTATAAAAATCCTTGTGCATTCTGTGAAATAGGAGTATGTTTTATAAGGGAAAAAACTCAGCTCCTCTCCCAAAATTTAAGGAGAAAAAGAATCTTTTCTAACCAATTTTATAGCTGTCCCTTCTTATCCAATTTCAACATCTTTTCTCAACAAATTGGAAAACTGTCCCTATTCTAAAAGCTCCTTTTATTCTCATATGAAATTTACCTAATCTTACTTTTCAATTAGCCCATTTAAGTTTTGTTTATCACCCTTCCCACTCCCCCACCCGACGGGCGTAGCTTTCAATCCAAAACGAGCCAAAATAAGAACAAATCAAGCAAAAGGAAAATTTTAGGGTTTCTGCGATTCCTAGATTTGGATTACATGGAGTTAGGGTGATTTTTTGGGAAATGAGGGATCTGGAATGAGAAAGAAAGGAGGTTGTGGGGTGTGAATTTAGAGCTATTTGGCGATATGTTGCCGCTATGGGCAATTTCTGGCGGTGGACGACGGTGTCTAAGAGAAGGGTGAGAGAGAGAGATTTGTTAGTGTCTAGTGTTTGGGGTGAGGGTGGTCCTTCGAACAGTTATAATGGGGGTGAGGGTTAATTTCCAGGCATTGGATCATTGAAGATCAACATTGGGATTAAAGAAGGGATTTTTACACACACATATATATATATATAGCAAACCTTATTACCAAAATTATGTATGGTTTGGTATTTACTCGCCTATACCATGTTTTGTTTACAAAAATTGTACCAAACCCAAAATAGATAGATTCTACCTTAAAAAGACTCCAAATTTGTAGGAATCACACTTAATGGTGATTCTATCACCATTAATTTCGAAATTTAAAACGAAAAAAAATTTATTGCAGCATAATTTTCTCCTTCTCCATATATTTTCCACCATTGATAGCCATTAAAAAGCTTGAAAGCTTTGAATTTAAATTTGGATTTTCAAAAATCATTATTTGTTTGGATTGGGTGTTGTTGTAAATAATTCGAAATATATTTAGAAGTTTATATCTCAATTTTGAGGGGTTTTGGTGAAGATTAGACTTGGTTTTGACTGATTTTCAGATTGAAACTCGTCGAAGAAGAAGAAGACATATTTTTCCAGCAATTGTAGTTAAATTGTAGATAAATTATAGATAAAATATAGATAAATTGTAGATAAGTTGTAAATTGTAGATTGGGAAGACTAAAACTTCTACAAGTCTTCTACAATTATGTCGAAAATGTCAATTATGCTACAATTGAAAATCCCTTGGATTGGGTGTTGTTGCAAATAATTCGAAATATGTTTAGGAGTATATCTCAATTTTGAGGGGTTTTGGTGAAGATTAGAGTTGGTTTTGACTGAATTTCAAATTGAAACTCGTCGAAGAAGAAGAAGACATATTTTTCCAGAAATTGTAGTTAAATTGTAGAATTGTAGATAAAATGTTTGTAGATAAATTGTAAGTTGTAGTTAAATTGTATTGTTACATTTATATTACAATTAAATTACAAACTTGTGTCAAAAAAATTTAAGCATACCAAATTTAGTCAATTCTTAATATTCAAAACTTCAATTTTGAAAAAATCTTCTTTAAATACAATACTTGAAGAAGTATTGTATGAGTTTGAAGTGTATGAGTTTCTACAACGCCTTCAATTTGATTTCTATAATAACAATTGGATTCTTAGTCACATATTTATAAATATTTATTAAATTAAGTTGCCATGTGTATTTTTAATAGGTTGCCAATTGGCTAAATAAGAAGGCATATATATATATATATATATATTTTTATTGATAGTATCATAAATTCATCATGAAAATCTGTACCTCTCTATAAAACTATAAAACTTCTAAATTGTTTTTTTTATATATGATTTTTTGAGACGGATTTTTTTAGAACTTCTAATTTTTTGCTTCATTAGTTTTCCAATCGTTAGTACGGTGAGAATGTTCTGGGGAGGGGAAGGATTTTTACATGGGATTTTTAAAGAGAAGATGAGGAAAAAAAGGGAAAAGGAATATATGCTTTTAAAGTCGTGCCTAGAATAAATGAAACAATAATTATACCCTTAATTTGAATTATGGTACATAAATTGAAATTTGATATGCTTAAATGTAATAAACACAAACTTTAAACATGGGGGTAATAAGGTTTGCTATATGGTATAGATAGGTAAAAATCTCATTAAAGAAACCAAAGCAATGTTATTTGGGGTTTAATAGGGTCTGGACCGGATATGGGGTCTGGGCTGGGAGATGGAAAGGGATATGGGCCATAGAGATGCTTTTAGCCCAATTTTACTAAGACGAAACAAGCTCTTCAATTTTTCTTTGTTTTTCTTGATTTTATATTTCTAAATTGATTATAAATCCTAAATAAATCATAACTTAATTCTAATTTGTAAATTTAACCTACTTACTATTTCTAATATTTATATAATTAATTAACCTACAACTAATGAAAGAATAATTCTAAATTAAAAGCTAAAAATACAAGAATTTATGGTAATTTTGTGATTTTTATTAAATAATATAATTAATTAACAACTTAACCTTAAAATGCAAATAACAAAAAAAAATGCAATGCAAAAAATTTGAATATTTAGGATATTTTTTATGATTTTAAAATGTTAAACATGCAACTAAATGTAAACAACAATCAACAAAACCTTACTATAAATTCTATAAAACTAAACTAATTAGGAAAAAAAATATTTTGTGAATTTGTAGGAGTATTATTATTCAAGGCAAAAATCATGTTCTCACAAGCGTTATGGGTAAAATTTATCTTCGAAAAACTTTGGAATCCAGACATGTGGGCTCGAAAGTTGACTTTGTTGACTTTTCGGAGGATGTTGGAAATTTTTATATATTAATTACTTATGAGTATAATAGTATTTTGTTTTATTGATTTTCACATAGTTTAACTCATTTTAGATCGATGGTCATCGGTTGGAGTTGTTAGTGAGGCATTGGAGACAGTTATGGAATTTTGGAGCGAGGTAAGTCTCTTATCTAACCTTCTAAGGGGAAAATTATCTCGTAGGTGTTAATGTTGTTATATGATACATGTTGTGGGATTTGCGCACATATGAAGTGACGAGTGTCTGTGCATATGCTAGAATTCCTTATTATATCCGGGTAGACTTAGGTTCACGCCATGCTTTAATTATACTATTTGAATTATCCTTGCTTTTTTAATTCCTTTAATTCGCATTACGACTTGAGACTAGGCTTGTATAGTGTGATGGACACATTATTGTAGAGAACTAACGAGCTGCTTGATTAGCCGCAGAATAATTGTGCTTCCTTTATGAATTTCTTCGACATTATGCATTTTCATCGAAAATCTTCCTTAAATTTCATAACTCACACATATATTCGTGAGTGGGGTGAAACACCCATTAAAGCTTCTTATTCTAATGGGATCACATCATTTGCCTCGGCAAGATTATGTACCACATTCTTATGGGATCAGGTCATTCGCCTCGTTAGTATCATATTCTTATGGGATCGGGCCGTTTGCCTCGGTAGTATCATATTCTTATAGGATCAAGACAGTACCATATTCTTATGGGATCATAACGGTTGCCTTGGTAATATCATATTCTTGTTAGATCGGGTTGTTATTTCGACATTTCTATAAAATACTCTTATTGGATCAGGCCATTCGCCTCGGTAACTTCACGAAAGAAGAGGTACCTGGGATTAGGGAGCGGTACCTGATGATGGTAAAGGAGTTCCCTAACAATGTTATGACTAAGGCCATGATCCAACAGACCTTCTATAGGGGGATCAACACTACAAAGCAATGCATAGTTAACCAACTTGCCAGGGCAAATTTCATGAACACGCCATATGCTCAAAGCGTGTGACATACTTGATGAGATGGTGGACACTTCTTTGGCGTGGAAAAGTTTAGCAAATGTGCCACAAGGTGATTCAAATGTTATTCACCTACACAAGGAGCTCTGTGACCACGGCCAAGAAAAATCCTAGTTGACTACTACCATGAACCAATTTTCCAAAGTTTAGTTGCAATAAGTTCAAGGGCCAAAAACTAGTTAATGCCGTGAAAGGAGTGAATATGATGGTCAATAAGAGAATACACAACAAGAGAAGACAACAAGGTCAACAAGTTCAAAACAATCCGGACCAATTTGAACAAAGTGGTAGTAGGTACAATCAATATTATTTATATGATGATCAAAGTCAAGAGGTTCAATACGTGAAAAACTATCAAGATCAATGGGGAAATGCTCCGAACCAACAACAGTGGAGATCACACGAAAATTAAGGGAAATCAAAGTCTACAAGGAAATTGGAATAGTTGAAACAATGACAACCAAAGCAATTAGGGGAAAAACAACAATCAAAATTTGGGTAACCAAGGAAACCAGGCAATTAGGGTGGAAACAACAATAATAATTGGGGAGACAATAACAATCAATTGAGTTGGAACAACAATAATCAAGGTAATTGGGTGTTGGGTGTTCAAAGGCCTGCGCTGTATCAACAATCAAATAACCCTCATCCATATCCATCACAATGTTCTAGCTCTTCCAATAATGAAATGGGACGGGCTGAGACAATGTTTGAGAAAATGATGAAGAAAAATGTTGACTCCAATGACCAATTAGCTTCCCACAACACTTCTACCTATAACTTAGAAGTCCAACTTGGCCAAATTTCTCAGACGATGAATACTTACCCTAATAGGGCACTACCAATTGATAAAATAATAAATCCAAAGGGTAGAAACAATAAGGGTCATATTATGGCGGTGAATACAAGAAGTGGTAGAGGTGGAGTTGCTAGTATCTCTAATCCAAGAAAGGTTGTGAGTAATGGAGTGTTGGTGCAAGATGATAATTAGTCAAGCAAAGATGTGCAAGTGAGTGATGAGAATGTGAGTGAATAAGTAAGGATAGACATTGATAACAATGCGGAGGACACAAAACATGATATGAATCCATCTAGAGAACATGTGATAGACATACCGAAAAGGGTAGTGCCCAAAGCCACAGATCCTTTGCCAAGTGCTCCTCCACCATATTCTCAAAGTCCGCAAAACAAAAGAATGAGAATCGATTCAAGAAATTATTGATATGATGAAAACTTTGTCCATAAATGTGCCTTTTGTTGGACAATATGCTTTACGCTAGAGGGGGGGTGAATAGCGTTTTAAAATTATTAAGCGTTTTAGTGCGGAATTTAAAAACTTTGCAGAAATTAAAACAAGTGCAGTAGAATAAACTTACACAATGATGTATCCTGGTTGGCCACAAACGTGGTTAGTCCAGTCCCCGAGAGACTCTCTCGAGATTTCCACTAAACTTGTCAAGCTTACGGGTGCTTAACAAACCGTTACAGCTGAGGACACAAGCCTCACCTAGGTGCTCGGGGATCACAATCCCAAAGACTTCAATTGCTCGGGGATACCAATCCCAAAGACTTCAATTGCTCGGGGATAACAATCCCAAAGACTTCAACTGCTCGGGGATAACAATCCCAAAGACTTCAACTGCTCGGGGATAACAATCCCAAAGACTTCAACCGAGGAATCACAAGTTCCTCAACAAACGAGAATCGCAATTCTCTTACAAACACAAAACACACTCACTTTACAAAGCACTCCTTAATGAGTAGATATGAGTAGAAATAGTACGCTCAAGATCACAACAACTTAGCTCAATAGAATGGCTCTTCAAAAAGCTTTATGGATGAATGGAAAATGATGATCAATGTAAGAAAGCTTTTAGCAATGAAAATACTCAAAGTGTATATGTTGTTGTTGTGAAAACACTGAGTTGAAGCTGTATTTATAGGTGAGAAACTCAGTCTTACCGTTGCCTAATTGCCAATTAAGGATTGCTGAAATTACTCAGTGACAATCGATTGTCAAGACTAAACAATCGATTGTTTGCCTATCAGATCAAAAATTCAATCCCAGATTTTACGTCAACAATCGATTACTTCAAATCAATAATCGATTATTTATAACGTTAAGAAATCCTTTCCAATTTTTGGCATAAAACATCGATTGTCCGGAAATCAACAATCGATTATTTTAACAACGTTCAGAAAATCTTTTCCAGATTTTACGCAAAACATCGATTGTTAAATATCAACAATCGATTACCTGACGGTAATTGAAAATATATGACAACGGTCAGCTTCAACAATCGATTATCAAATGGGATAATCGATTATTAATTAATTTCAAAACTCTCTGTCTCATATATAATCGATTATCAAAAGCCACAATCGATTATCATTTTATTTAAAATCACTGGGAGACATTTTTCTCATTCTAATCGATTACCATTAGTTCATAATCGATTTTTATGAGTTTTGAAAACTTTGCCTCAGTTAACAATCGATTATCATAAGTACACAATCGTTTGTTATGCAGTTTGCAAAAACCTGATGTTAACTGACTTACTCACAATCGATTATCATTAATTCACAATCGATTGTCATGCAGTCTTGGCTTAGAGATACTCGATTATCATAAGAACATAATCGATTATCTTAGCCCAGATTTTTGAGGCATGTTTGGAAAACATTTTAACAAATGTAAATATGTATAGTTTAAAATCATTTGACACTTAATTTAAATGTGCATGATTTTGGAAAAATAATTTTAGTAGAGAAGCCATGTTATGAGCCAAGTTGAGGAATCAAGATCACAATTAATATTGACTCAATTATAACATTTCTAAACTTTGTTTTGAGCTTCTTGTAATGCATCCATTTTGTGCTTGTCCTTGAGCATTGCTGTATATCGCTTTTTGCTTTGTTTGACATTCATCAAAACCTACAAAAGAACACACGTTTAGTATATTGCATTTGAAAAGTGTTTCCAACAATTTCCCCCTTTTTGATAATGGCAAACATAAGCGGGATATATGCAATAATTATTTTGATGATCCAAGACAAGTGTAAAGTATGCAATTTGATGTTCCCCCTTAATTCATGTTCCCCCTCACTTTAAGCATAAATGAAGTTGAGAGTGATATAGCATACTTCTTGATATCCCGTTTCTTCCCCCTTTTGCCATTAGCAAAAATATATACAAGAGAAGAATATGCAAAAAAAAATATGAAATAAACAAAAGTTTATTTATTGGAAAATAAAGATAACAAAAGTAATCGATTGTTTGACGGCGATTTTCCTGTAGAATACTTGAGTATTTTCGTCATGCTTTTGTGATCCCCTTTTCTTTAGGGTGATACCTGCAGAACAATGTTAGACGCCTCCGACGCTCAAGTTAGAAATTATGTAAGAAATAAAATGCAATGCATGACTTAGATCAACGTGGAGTCAAGGATCCCGAGTTCACTACGAATTCGGAAGAAGGACTCTTTATCTAAGGGCTTTGTAAAGATGTCTGCCAATTGGCTTTTTGTTTCAACAAATTCAATTTCGACATCGCCTTTTAGAACGTGATCTCTAATAAAATGATGTCTAATTTCAATGTGTTTTGTTCGCGAGTGAAGAATGGGGTTCTTCGTCAAGCATATGGCACTATTGTTGTCACATCTAAGAGGAATGTGGTCAAGACGTAGGCCATAGTCCAAGAGTTGTTGTTTCATCCATAGGATTTGAGCGCAACAACTCCCCGCGGCTACATATTCAGCCTCGGTTGTGGACAACGCAACACTAACTTGCTTCTTACTAAACCAAGAAACTAAAGCGCTACCGAGCAAGTGGCAAGTGCCGCTAGTGCTCTTGCGGTCCAATTTGCATCCAGCAAAATCGGAGTCGGAATAGCCAATAAGTTGGCATGAAGAACCTTTGGGGTACCATAGACCCATATTGGTAGTACCGACAAGATACCTTAGAATCCGCTTTACCGCAGTAAGGTGAGACTCTTTCGGACATGATTGATAACGGGCACAGACGCACACGCTAAACATGATGTCCGGACGACTAGCAGTAAGATAAAGAAGAGAGCCAATCATACCTCGGTACTTTTTGATGTCGACTTCCTTACCTTTTTCATCTTTGTCGAGATGATCGGATGTGCTCATGGGAGTTGCCATTTCCTTTGCATTGTTCATATCAAAACGTTTAAGCAGTTCTTTGCAATACTTGCTTTGACAAATGAATGTACCTTCCTTCATTTGTTTTACTCGTAATCCCAAAAAGAATTGTAACTCACCCATCATGGACATCTCAAATTCGCTAGTCATTAAGTTTGAAAATTCCTTGCATAGAGCATTGTTAGTAGCACCAAAAATGATATCATCTACATATATTTGAACTAGCAAGATATCATTATTTTCATGCTTGACAAATAAAGTTGTGTCAACTTTTCCACGAATAAAATTATTTTCTAAAAGAAATTTACTCAACCTTTCATACCAAGCTCGAGGAGCTTGTTTTAAACCATAAAGGGCCTTTTTGAGTTTGAAAACATGATTAGGAAAATTAAAGTCTTCAAAACCGGGGGGTTGCTTTACATAAACTTCTTCTTGAATAAAACCATTTAAAAAGGCACTTTTCACATCCATTTGATATAAAATGAAATTCATAGAAGATGCAAAAGCAAGCAACAAACGGATGGCCTCTAATCTAGCTACCGGAGCATATGTCTCATCATAATCAATCCCTTCTTCTTGATTATAGCCTTGAGCCACAAGCCTAGCTTTGTTTCTAGTGATTATGCCATTTTCATCTAATTTATTTCGAAAAACCCATTTCGTACCAATTATGGTATGACCTTCGGGTCTTGGCACCAAATCCCAAACGTTGTTACGTTTGAATTGGTTAAGCTCCTCTTGCATTGCCAAGGTCCAAAATTCATCCCCAATTGCTTCAGAGATGGTTTTGGGTTCAATTTGAGAAACAAAAGCAGTAAGATCTAAGGTATTTCTAAGGGAGCTCCGGGTACTTACCTTCCCTCCAACGTCGCCTATTACCTGATCGAGAGGATGGTCTTTGACTGTCCTCCATTTTATTTGCTCTTTTGGTTCATTTTCCGGTTGAGGAGCTTCTTCAATTGGTTGTTCCACCGTTTTGTCAATTTCTTTCCTTGGTGGTTCTTCTTGAATTTTGTCCTTTAGACTTTCCAGAATGCCTGAAAGATCAAGACCACAATCCTTTCTCGCCAAGCGAGTATTATCTTCGGAAAATACAATATGAGGAGATTCCTCTACAACTTGGGTTCTTTTATTAAAAACCCTATAAGCTTTACTACGAGAAGAATAGCCAATGAAGATACCTTCATCCGACTTTGCATCAAATTTTCCTAGTTGGTCCTTTCCATTGTTATGCACAAAACATTTACAACCAAAAACACGTAAATGTGAAATGTTAGGTTTTCTACCTTTGTAGAGTTCATATGGGGTTTTTAAGAGTATCGGCCGAATTGCTACTCTATTCAAAACATAGCATGCGGTACTCACGGCGTCTGCCCAAAAGTGTTTGGGAATCTTAGCTTCATCGAGCATGGTTCTAACCATCTCTTCGAGACTCCTATTTTTCCTTTCCACCACCCCGTTTTGTTGTGGTGTACGTGGAGCGGAAAAGGTATGCTCGATTCCGAGTTCATCACAAAAATCCGCAAAGAGATTGTGATCAAACTCTCCCCCATGATCACTTCTAATGGAAGTGACAGTTGATTCCTTTTCATTTTGAACTCTTTTAAAAAAAAGCTTGAAGCTAAGAAATGCATCACTTTTATGTGCAAGAAATAATGTCCATGTAAATCTAGAGAAATCATCAACAATTACAAAAGCATATCTATTTCTTCCTAGACTTTCGATACGGGATGGTCCGAATAAATCCATATGCAATAGTTGTAAAGGTCTAGAGGTTGAAACAACATTTTTGGATTTAAAAGATGCTCTTGTTTGCTTCCCCTTTTGACATGAATCACAAATAGTATCACTTTCAAATTTTAAGTTGGGAAGACCAATCACTAGATTTTGAGAAATCAATTTATTTAAAAGATGCATGTTCATATGAGCTACTCTACGATGCCACAACCACACATTATCATCTTTGCTCAACAAACAATCAACATACTCGGATGAGGAGTTTTCAAGATCAACCATGTAAATATTTTCAACTCTAAAACCACGTAGAATAATCTTGAAGTCACTACGTCTAAACACTAAACACTCATCCGAATCAAACAACGCAAGATTTCCCTTGTCACATAATTGACTTATGCTCAAGAGATTATGCTTTAAACCTTTGACAAGTAATATATGCTTTATAGAGGATTTTTCATTCTTACCGACCGATCCGATGCCAATAATTTGTCCTTTATTGTTGTCACCGAATACAACGTTTCCTCCTTCTTTGTGCTCTAGTTGAAGGAATTTGGATTCGTCTCCTGTCATGTGTCTGGAGCATCCACTGTCAAGGTACCATAGTACACTTGATCCCTTCAAGCACACCTACAAAGCAAATTAATATTCTTTAGGTACCCATACCATTTTGGGTCCTTGGGGGTTAGGCAGATAACGACCATAATAATATGAAGAATCTCTATGCTTTGTAAAACACATAGGTGCAATATGACCTATACGATTGCAGTAATGACATACTACGTTCGGGTTGTGTTGATGCCTAGGTTGAGCCAACAAAGTTCTAGGCGAATGAAAAAGATTAACACTAGACATATTGTTCCCATTTCTAGTATAATATCTAGATGGTCTAAAGTTATTAGTGCTAGACTTGTTGAAGGACCTAGTGTCATGTCTAGGTGGTCTAAGCTCGTTCCTAGAGTTATTTCTTGGTTGCCGAAAATTACTATTTGTAGGCTTGTTTGCAAGAATCCTAGATTCGGATCTAGGTTGTCTAAAGATATTAGTTCTACCCTTATTTTCATACATTCTAGCATAATGTCTAGGTGGTCTAAAAGAATTTGTTCTAGGCTTGTTTAATACCTTAGAGTTATTTCTAGGTGGAGTAGGGAAGTTTTTGTTTTTATGCCGTTGATATTTCTTAGGCGTTTCTTTTTCAACAACTTTAGGAACTTCTTTACTACGTGTTTCTAATGTTTTCCTAAGTTCTGTGTTTTCTAGTTTTAAGGACTCACAAGCAGTACAAGTAGAGCATTTATCAACACAAGAGGCTTCATGCATAGTCTTGATGACTTGTCTAAGTTCTATACTATCATTTAACAAAAATTGATTTTCATTTGCAAGATTCTCGTTATCACGAGACAGATTTTCAACACCTTTTTGAGCTAAAGAAAGACGTTCTTCAAAGTCCTTGTCTTTTAAAAAGAGTTGTTTTTGAAAATCCTCTTCTTGTAAAGAAAGAGTTCTTTGTAAATCTTTAATAGTCTTAGAAGCATTTACCAACTCATCATGCAGTTTGTTATAAGCAATTTGCATATCGTTAGATGTACTTACCTCGTCTTTTTCGTCTGCCATGAGGCACTGACCAGTTGATTCATCGTTTGTGCTGACCGCTTTTTGAGGCGTGTTTTCGTGCAATTCCTCAAGTTTGTCCCACATTTCCTTAGCAGTTTTATAGTGGGAGATTTTTCGCCAAAGTTCCTGGTTCAAGGCGTTATGTAATATATTCATAGCTTCAGTGTTGTATTCACTTACCTTATCTTTCCTGACTTTTGTCGTCAGTTGATCACTGTGTTTAATAGCTTGCCATAGATACAAATCGTTTGCCATTGTAAAAACTTGCATCCGATATTTCCAGACTGAGTAGTCGTTTTCGTCTAATATTGGAGGCGACATGCTGCATTCTCCTTCACCTATTCCTGCAAAGAAATTTAGAGTAGAAGCCATGGATGGTTCTCTCAAACGGTTAAGTTTTTCAGAGAGTATGGCTCTGATACCAATTGTTGGACAATATGCTTTACGCTAGAGGGGGGGGTGAATAGCGTTTTAAAATTATTAAGCGTTTTAGTGCGGAATTTAAAAACTTTGCAGAAATTAAAACAAGTGCAGTAGAATAAACTTACACAATGATGTATCCTGGTTGGCCACAAACGTGGTTAGTCCAGTCCCCGAGAGACTCTCTCGAGATTTCCACTAAACTTGTCAAGCTTACGGGTGCTTAACAAACCGTTACAGCTGAGGACACAAGCCTCACCTAGGTGCTCGGGGATCACAATCCCAAAGACTTCAATTGCTCGGGGATACCAATCCCAAAGACTTCAATTGCTCGGGGATAACAATCCCAAAGACTTCAACTGCTCGGGGATAACAATCCCAAAGACTTCAACTGCTCGGGGATAACAATCCCAAAGACTTCAACCGAGGAATCACAAGTTCCTCAACAAACGAGAATCGCAGTTCTCTTACAAACACAAAACACACTCACTTTACAAAGCACTCCTTAATGAGTAGATATGAGTAGAAATAGTACGCTCAAGATCACAACAACTTAGCTCAATAGAATGGCTCTTCAAAAAGCTTTATGGATGAATGGAAAATGATGATCAATGTAAGAAAGCTTTTAGCAATGAAAATACTCAAAGTGTATATGTTGTTGTTGTGAAAACACTGAGTTGAAGCTGTATTTATAGGTGAGAAACTCAGTCTTACCGTTGCCTAATTGCCAATTAAGGATTGCTGAAATTACTCAGTGACAATCGATTGTCAAGACTAAACAATCGATTGTTTGCCTATCAGATCAAAAATTCAATCCCAGATTTTACGTCAACAATCGATTACTTCAAATCAATAATCGATTATTTATAACGTTAAGAAATCCTTTCCAATTTTTGGCATAAAACATCGATTGTCCGGAAATCAACAATCGATTATTTTAACAACGTTCAGAAAATCTTTTCCAGATTTTACGCAAAACATCGATTGTTAAATATCAACAATCGATTACCTGACGGTAATTGAAAATATATGACAACGGTCAGCTTCAACAATCGATTATCAAATGGGATAATCGATTATTAATTAATTTCAAAACTCTCTGTCTCATATATAATCGATTATCAAAAGCCACAATCGATTATCATTTTATTTAAAATCACTGGGAGACATTTTTCTCATTCTAATCGATTACCATTAGTTCATAATCGATTTTTATGAGTTTTGAAAACTTTGCCTCAGTTAACAATCGATTATCATAAGTACACAATCGATTGTTATGCAGTTTGCAAAAACCTGATGTTAACTGACTTACTCACAATCGATTATCATTAATTCACAATCGATTGTCATGCAGTCTTGGCTTAGAGATACTCGATTATCATAAGAACATAATCGATTATCTTAGCCCAGATTTTTGAGGCATGTTTGGAAAACATTTTAACAAATGTAAATATGTATAGTTTAAAATCATTTGACACTTAATTTAAATATGCATGATTTTGGAAAAATAATTTTAGTAGAGAAGCCATGTTATGAGCCAAGTTGAGGAATCAAGATCACAATTAGTATTGACTCAATTATAACATTTCTAAACTTTGTTTTGAGCTTCTTGTAATGCATCCATTTTGTGCTTGTCCTTGAGCATTGCTGTATATCGCTTTTTGCTTTGTTTGACATTCATCAAAACCTACAAAAGAACACACGTTTAGTATATTGCATTTGAAACGTGTTTCCAACACCTTTGGTTTAAGCTCTAGAACAAATGTCGGGATATGCCAAGTTCATGAAGGAGTTGGTAACTTAGAAGAGATCAATGAACTATGAAATGATCAAAATGATACATCAAGTGAGTGTTATTGTGCACTCTACGGGTCAAAAGTTAGAAACCTCGGTGCCTTTACAATCCCATGAACTATTGGTAGTGCCAATTTTCCCAAAGCTTTGTGTGATTTAGGGGAAAACATTAACTTGATGCCATATTCTGTGTTCAATACATCGGGGATTGGGAAACCAAGGCCTACATCCATGAGGTTGAAAATGGGGGATTGGAAGATGAAGAGGCCATTGGGGATAATTGATGATGTGCTAGTTCGGGTCAACAATTTCATACTTCTTGCAGATTTTGTGATACTTAACTGTGCGGTTGACTACGAGATGCCAATCATAGTAGGGAGACATTTCCTAGCTACAGGGAAGGACTTAGTTGATATGGAAGCAGCGGAGCTCACCTTCCGGGTGGGCTATGAAAAAGTTGTGTTCCATGTTTGCTAGTCAATGAGGCAGCCTAATAGCAACAAAGTGTATTCATGTGTGGATCTTGTTACCGAAGTGATTGTTGAAGACACAAATGTTGTTCTTAATGTGGAAGACCTATTGGAAGCTATGTTGTTGAATAATGATGTGGATGAGAAGGAAGACTTGGTTGAATATGTCAATTCTTTACAAAGAATGAGTGACTATACATATGAACCCCAAAAAATTTCCTTGGACCTTGAGAATCGGAAGACTCTACCAACAAAGCCCTCAATCGAGGCGCCTTCCATATTGGAGTTGAAGCCTTTGCCTTCACATCTCAAGTATGAGTTCTTAGGCCCTTGTTCCACTTTATTTGTTATTCTTTCCTCGTTCTTAACGAACGTTCAGGTAGATGCCACCCTTGTGGTTCTCCAATAGAGAAAGAAGGTAATAGGTTGGACATTGGCAGATATTTGGGGTATAAGCCTAGCCTTTTGCATGCAAAATTATATTGGAGGAGGATGCCAAACCCTCCGTAGAACATCAAAGAAGGTTGAATGAGGTCATGCAATAAGTTGTCAAGAAAGAGGTTATCAAGTGGTTTGATGTTGGGGTTTTCCACCCCATTTCTAATAGTTAATGGATTTTATCGATACAACGTGTCCCAAAGAAAGGGGGCATAACTGTGATTACAAATGACAACAATGAGTTGATCCCTACAAGAACTCTCATCAGTTGGAAATTATGCATGGATCATAGGAAGCTCACCAAAGTTACTCTGAAAGACCATTTTTCGCTTTTATTTCTTGATCAAATGTTGGATAGGCTAGCCGGGCATGCTTTTTATTGCTTCTTGGATGGGTATTTTGGGTATTACCAGATTTTTATTGCACCTGAAGACCAAAAAGACTAGCTTCAGTTATCCGTATGGCACATTTGCATTCTCAAGGATTTCATTTTGTCTATGTAATGCACCGGTTGCTTTACAGCGTTGTATGATGGAAATATTCATGGATATGATGGGACTTCCTCGAGGTTTTCATGGATGATTTCTCTGTTGTGGGGGATTCATTTTATGAGTGTTTGTGTAATCTTGATAAAGTATTGGAACATTGTGAAGATATCAACTTTGTGCTTAATTGGGAGAAGTGTCACTTTATGATTGAGGAGAACATTGTTCTCGGCCATAAGATCTCCAAGAATGGTATTGAAGTGGATAAAGCAAAAATTGAAGTAATAAAAACTACCTCCTCCTACTTCCGTCAAAGGAGTGAGGATCCTTCTAGGTCATGAGGGGTTTTACCTTTGGTTCATCAAGAATTTCTCAAATGTGGTGAACCCCTTGTGCAAGTTGTTGGAAAAAGATGCTAAATTTATGTTCAATGATGATTGTATGATGGCTTTTGAGCTACTCATGTATAGATTGGCTATCACTTCGATCATCATCGCGCCAAATTGGAGCTTACCATTTGAGCTCATGTGTGATGCTATCAATATGGAAATAGAAGTTGTGTTAGGGCAAAGAATCAGCAAGATAGTCCATCCGGTCTACTATGGTAGTAAGACCATTAACGACGCCCAAGTCAACTAATAGGTGACCGAGAAAGAACTCTTAGCCATTGTCTTTGCTATGGAAATGTTTCACTTCTACCTCATGGATACCAAAGTGATTGTTCACACCGATCATGCAACGCTTCATTATTTGATGAGTAAGAAGGACTCAAAGGCTAGATTGGTAAGTGGGTACTTATTCTACAAGAGTTTGATCTTGAAATCATAGATAAAAAAAGTAGTAAGAATCAAGCGCAGACCACTTGTCCTGTTTTGAAGAGGAGGGAAGGCCCTATGATAGCCTTGAAATTAATGATTCATTTCCGGATGAACAACTCCATTCCATGTCTTTGACAGTGATGCCTTGGTTTGCTGATGTGGCTAACTATCTTGTGAGCGAAACTGTCCAGAATGAGTTCTCTTCAAACCAAAAGAAGAAGCTCAAATAGGGTTGCTTGGATTATTATTGGGACGAGCTATATCTTTTCAAGATTTGCACCGATGGTGTTATCTGGAGATGTGTTCTAGAAGAAGATCAATTGGGTATTCTTGAGGCTTGCCATTCCTCAACTTATAGTGGTCACCATGGTGGGCGAGAACTGCCACAAAAGTCCTAAGCTGCGGATTCTATTGGCCTATATTATACGAAGAGTCTAGCAAGCTTGTTAAGCGGTTTGATGATTGTCAAAGAGCCTGTGAGATTTCCAAGAAGAACGAGATTTCTCTCACCACAATCCTTGTAATTGATATTTTTGGTGTATGAGGCATCGACTTTGTGGGTCCATTTGTTAGTTCATGTAGGAACACCTATATTCTTATTGTTGTGGATTACATTTCCAAATAGGTTGAAGCTGTGGCTTTTCCCAATAGTGAAGCATAGCCGAAGAAAAACATATTCACAAGGTTCGGCACCCCAAGTGCCATCATTAGTGATGGTGGTTCTTATTTCTGCAATAAAGCCTTTTGTCACGACCCAAACTGATGGGCTGCTACAGGCACCCGATATCTTACTCGATCCAGTACCTACGTAATGTATATTTCTTATTATATCATCATATACACATGACATACGGGCCTAATAAGCCAACATAATCATTTATAAACTCCACATAGGCCGAAAAGGCCGTACAATCTTTCATGTATACGAAAAATGTCTACAAGCGTTAAAGAGTATATAAATATCATAAAGGTCGAGACAAAGTCCCGCCATACCAAACAATACACGTCTAAATCATACCAGCCAAACAAGCAACTTTGAAGCAAATGGAGCGCACAAACATCTTTCGCTGAGCTGATAGCCTACTTGGAGGGCTCTTGACGGGTCTATCAGGACCTGCGGGCATGAAACGCAGCATCCCCAGGCAAAAGGGACGTAAGTAAAAATAATATACCGAGTATGTAAGGCACATAAATAAGTTCATAAGAGACATGGAAGAAATATAAAGTACATGACTCAACCCGTAAGTCTAAATAACTTTGTAACTCATAAATTACTTTTAGCGTAATGCATATGCGTATGAATGTCATGTCATGTATAGGTACATATTTCATAGCATCATCAGCCTCTGTGGGCATCCCATCATATCATATCCGCCACTGTGAGCAAAATCATCATCATATCGCAGCAGATCTGGTAGTGGTGCATATATAACACTATAACATTTCTCATATCCCATATATATATATATATATATATATATATATATATATATATATATATATATATATATATATATATATATATATATATATATATATATATATATATATATATATACACGTATATAATGCTGTTTGAATCATATTTCAGTCATCGTGGGCAAGATCATTATCATATACCAGCTGATCAGGTGGTGATGCGTATATAACACCGTAACCTTTTCTCATATCCCATATACATATATTTACATATATACACATATATAACGCTATTTGGTCATGGGTCAATGCACATGTATGAAATGCATGAAAAATACGTAATAATCTCAATATTCCTTTCGGATAAATTTTTCCAACTGCGTATTACTCTGAGACCCACGAGCAAAAGATAAAATATGATGACACAAGAAAATTCAAGAACATAGATACCTCTAATACTTTCATAAATAGACCCATTCATAGAATTTGTGCATTTGCATGTTTCGTTTGTGTGGTATGATCGTGCAAAAAAAAAAAAAGGAATAATCTTAATATACCTAAGTAGGGAAAACTCCGTATAATATTTCGTTAAAAACCCAAAAATTGAATTAAGCTTCTGCATTTGAAATTGATGAACGAAATCAGTTTTCTGTCTTGACGTTGAAGTGACTGGACGTTGGGCCTTCTGTTCTTGATTTTGAAGTGTTCAACAAAGAAAGGAAAAGTTTTTGTTGTTTGGAATTTCTAACGTTTCCTTATGAAATTTAGAATTCCGATCTTTAACCTTTCAACTAAGGAAGCTTTCCTTTAGAATAAGTAACGTTTCCATGAGCTAGTATGGATATATCCAGAATTTTGAATGAGTTACTAATTTCTTATCCTAGTTACAAGTTATTGGTTAAATTTTCAATGGCTAAATTTTGTCATGGTGGCTTTTTGCCTCATTTTACATGGGTATATTTTATAAATTTTATCGACTTATTAATTAACTGGGTAATGTTTATCCGGTAATTAATTAATTATCCGTATAATTTAAAAAAATTATCTTAACTTAATTAAAAACTACTTTTTTTTAACATACCTTGTACACCTTACTAGCATGGCCATGTAGTAGACACTAGTCCATAAACATGAAAAATTTTAGTTCGGGCTGTATTTTATCTCAAAATGTCAAACTTCGACAAAATTTATTTTCTTCAATTTTACTTACCCTATTATCTTCACGAATTTACTCATCATTTATAATCCTTATAATACCCAAATAATCTTTTCCTTCGCCTGATGTCAATTTCCTTACGACAAATGGAACGTACAATACTACATGTGCAACATCATCGTAACATAATACTACAAAGCTAACATCACCGTAATGTAATACTGTTGGGTGTAATATTGTCGTAACTTAATACTGTGAAGGGTAACATCATCGTAATGTATTAGATCAAGATGTAAGATCATCGTAATATATTATTGCATAGCATAACATCGACGTAATACTGCGGGGCGAAACATTATTCCTCCCTTTGGAACATTCGTCCTCGAATGTTGATTGATGCACTTATCATTTTCATAACTTATATCTTCTGAATACTTTAGAATCCCATTGCCATATAGGCAACTATTATGTGAAGAAATCTAAAGTCTAGGGAATTCCTCCTTTAGACCTCCTTCTCACGCCACAATTTCTAGTCGTAATTCTTCCAATGTCGTAACTGTTGCTATCTTTCATCATGCAGTCTGTACGAATTTGACCTTGTAAGTATGCTCAATCTCTAGGCTTTATGTGTACAGATTTATAAGATGTCCCTTTGGGAATATATGAGTCTACTGAACTTCTTTTCTCCGTACTTTATTGAACTCAATTGTTATATTTTATCGCATAGGTCCGTTTATCCATCTGTATAAATTTAATGCCATAGCTCTTACTTTAATTTATTGTTGCTGAGGTCTATTACGAAGTTCCAACTTACTCTTATTACTTATTTCATATGTATACATTTAAGTCCTTTAATGGTTCCTCGTTACTGCTCACCTTTGGAATGACGACCTAATCTCATCTCATACTTTGTGACTTTTTTCCATCTATTGTTGATTCACCTCAATATTGATCTACAATATACCACTGATAACTTGAAAATTCTTACGTAATACTTTGCCACTAAGGCTTACATTACATCAAGGAATATTCGAAGTAATTTTCATACTCCACTTAGCGACGATACTATACTTCAATAACCGCATTCTATAGCCTCCCAAAGGTAATTCTCTTACGCGGGTATTTTAATCTCGTACAATTCATGAATCATTTTTTTTCTTTTTTCAAATCGTTACTAAATCGAAGGCCCAAGAGTCATCCTTTATCTATCACAATTAAACCCTTATTCTACTACTAAGGTAGCATTCTTCTTTGAGTCCATTCGGGCTATACTAAACTTACTATAGCATAGAGAAGCCATTAGCTCCCTTATTTTTATGGGCCTAATCCGGAGGACTAAGTCATTTTCGTCACCTTTTCACTACCTTGGAACTTTAGCTGGCGACCTATACATACCATTTATATAACCTTTCTTCAACTTGTTTGTACAACAGATTTCCTTATGTTATCCAAGAACGTCAAGCGAGACATCACATCTTCTCTGACTCTTCTTTATTCTCTTGTTCAGGCTTCCCGATACCTAGAACATAGTCTAGAGGATATGCTACTGACGATGTCACTGTTAATCCTGGATTTGAATCTCCGCACTTTTAGCCTTCGACCCGAAGTATGAACTATTCACAACCTTCTGCATCTCGTACGTTGCTTACTTTTACCTTACGTACTTTAAATTTTCATATCACATCTTTTATTTCCTTCATGACTTTCTTTCCATATAGGTAGAATTCAAATCCACAATTTAAAACTCTATTATAATACTTGTACCTCTGGTGCCTATACAATCCGATGGGAGTTCCATACTGAGTTCTTATGAGGCTAGTATTTTCTAACCAGCTTTATTGTAGAGTCGTTATAAAATATGGTTGTTGTGCTATCTCTTTTGCACCTCAATATTAATAGTGATTATGCTATGTTCTCAATCATTATGTCCATAATTTTCTGGGTTCAAGAATCAAACTCCCCATTTACTTAGTTGATGTAACTCTTTAGTTTTCTCTTTGCTCTCATCAACCTTTATATAGGCTTTAAGCTATCTTCCGATCTGCGGCATATGGTGTTAGTTATTGCTTTTAACCCTTCATGGTGCAATGGGATATGCGTGATACAATCCTTTAACAACTTAATCATTCGTCTGTGACCTAGGCCCATTTCTTTCTTTTGACATACACCAGAATCTTCTATGGATGTATATGTTGTATGTATAAGACTTTGAACCCTTATGCACTTTCATAACATAACCAACCCTGAGTCATTGATCGAATAACCCCCCCTTTTTTTAATCTTAGCTTTCTTTAAACGTAAGCTATTACTTTCCCTGATCTTTCTGCCCCTTCGTTGCATCCTTACATAGCTTATCTTAGTGCCCATATGTTTGAAATTTCATACAACTAATATGTTCCTGAATATCACTTATGATTTTACTCCCCATTCATTAGCCATTGTAGGTGCCACTTTCTTAGGGAGTGTATACAATGTTGTTTTGATATTGCTTTTACATGATCATTTCTCTTTCGAGTTACTATGTTTAGGTTGAAGCCTTCTTCCTTTCCAAAGCTAATATTCCATTGTAGTACTTATGGAGGACTCTCTGACTCTTGTAAAGTTGTGAGCTTATTACATTGTATATTCGACAGACGTTTTGATGTCCTTCCTTTCTTATACTTAACCGTATTTAATTTAACTCTACGCCCTTATTCTTGTAGAGTTGCTTATGAACTGTTATTTCGACTGCCTTTTCAGTGGCACTTTCTTTTATCCCCGTAACACTTTTACGGCACCTTTAACTATCCATTTCCTATTTGAATATATCTCAAATATTATAATGATATTACTGCGAGACTGAATCCTCAATATTAGGGTTTACAATATTTATCTTGCATGATTTGATGATTTGTTTGTAGCCTCTTATCTAGTCATGACTAGGCTCTTCCTGAATCAACTACTAACTACTCGCCAGCCCATTCTCATTTCCATTTTATACGTAATCTTTCTTGGGTTATTTCTATGTCTTAACTTACCTCACGTACTGGTTCCTTATCTATAGATAACATCCTGGGCAAGAATCCTTACTTCTTCTTCTTTTTTTCTTTTTTTGATGTCGTGCTTACATAACGTTCTGGAATCATAGCATATATGTAACATGTGGACAAGTGCAATTTCATCCCTTTCTCATTTTTGTCACATACTTCCTTTATCATTTCATATTCCCCTCTTTAGAGGAGTACTAAGACATGGAGTTAAGATGACCTGCATATGAATGTTTTTCCTCTTTATCTTTGACGTCCTTTCACATAATCAATGACCCTCACTCGCCTTGCGGTAATACCTATATACCAAGGATAACAAAATTCCTCACTCGTGATGGTGACACTTAGTGTATCTAGCACATACAGTCCCTTAAGTTTAACTTTGCTCATATTTCTTGCTTTAGGAAAGTGTCTACCTGAATGACCATTCTCTGAATTCATCGTGCATCTCCTTCTATTGTCCATTCTATTTTCCTTAGAACAAAATCTGAAACTCTCATGATGCCAACTGTTATCAATTACTAAGTCCATACTTCGTGTTTAGTTTATCTTGTTCACCAACCCATATTGTCCAATTACTCTAGGTCTAACTTTTTATTTTTGGTAATCGCGTTAGAGTTGCAAACTTATTTCTCTAAATGAAGACATGACCGTGTGCAATATACTCTTTTGTTGTCCTGAGTCCTTCCACCCCTCATCTCTTCCTTCACTTGACTATAGATTTTGTAATACTGTCATCTTTTGATCTACTATTTTCATCTTTGTATCATATCTTACTCATAATGCTTCATTAAGTCTTTTCTAATTTCTCGCTAACATTTATGCCTACTACTTTATTCTGAAAACTCAAACAAGACATCCTTTTGATTTTAGCTACCCTTTGCTCATCTATTGGTTCTTTTTGTTGCCACGCATTCTCGTTCTACTAAGGATGTGAGCCATACTAAGATAATATTAATCCTTTACACGCTTCCAGTACCTATCTTTGTAGTACGCATGTCTATCTGTATTATTTTAGAGTGCACCATTTAGGTATCTCATAAGGAGATCTATTATCACCTTTTAATATCCTTTCGAAATGTATATTAGCACAAACTATCCATCCATTATTTTGGGTTACTCTAATATCAGCCGGATCTTGCTATCACATCCTTCTCTTAAACCATATCCGTTAGCTCCCATAGGGAATGCTGAGGTAGGAGTGGCCGATTATACACACATATGTTACTGTTGAAGGTAATTCAAAATGCTTATATTTCCCTTCCTGAATGGTAAATAATGACAATCTTTGTTAACTGGGTACCTCGTACCCTTCTTCACATTCCTTCTTTTGCTTGTTGAAACTTGTGTCTAACTTCCTATTCCGTTATTCCTTTTTACCTTAAGAGTGGATAAGTATTCTTTCCTTAAAGCTCCTTATAAAGAACCTTACACCTTTTAATATACGCATGATCTGCCGAAGACCTCCGATTTACTCATCATAAGCAAGATGCAAAATAGAGTTCCTCTAACTCAACACTTCCACAGCTATATCCCATATCAATCGTCTTGCTAAATGTAGGCATCGTCTTATTACGAATAAAATATAATTTCGAAATTTGAATTCTTATAAGTGAGCTCTACCATACGATCTAGAGTAAGAAGAAAGTGTGACAATCCTAAATGCCTTGTATCCTCCTGCTTTTAAGTGTGGTGCACGACACACCATAAATAAGACTCTACTAGACACGACATGTAGATTCCCTAGGACAGAACTACTCCGATATAACTTTTATAATGACCAACCGATGGGCCACGACGGGCAGGCGGTATCTTACTCGCCGGAGTACCAACGTAACGTATTTTCTTATTATATCATCATATACACATGATATGCGGGCCTAATAGGCCAACATAATCATATATAAACTAAAAACATAGGCCGACAAGGCCGTAAAATCTTTCACGTATACGACATATGTTTACAAGCCTCTAAGAGTACATAAATGTCATAAAGGTTGGGATAGAGTCCTGCCATACGAAACAATACACGTGTAAATCATACCAGCCAAACAAGTACCTCCGAAGAAAATGGAGCGCACCAACATCTTCCGCTGAGCTGATAGCCTACTTGGAGGGCTCTCTGCCTGTCTATTAGGACCTACGGGCATGAAACACAGTGTTACCATGCAAAAGGGACATCAGTACGAAAAATATACCGAGTATGTAAGGCAGATAAATAAGTATATAAGAGACATGGAAGAAATATATAGTACATGACTCAACATGTAAGTCTTAATATTTTTGTAAATCATAAATTACTTTTAGCATCATGCATACGCGTATGAATGTCATATCATGCATCAGTACATGTTTCATAACATCATCAGCCTATAAGGGCATCCCATCATATCATATCGGCCACTTTGGGCAAAATCATCGTCGTATACTAGCTAATCAAGTAGCGGTGTGTATATAACGCCATAACCTTTCACATATCCGATATACATATATATACATATAAACGGGTATATAACACCGTTTGAATCATGTTTCAGCCACTATGGGTAACAACATTTCATATACCAGCTGATCAGGTGGTGGTTCGTATATAATGCCGTAACATTTTTCAATATATATATATATATATATATATATATATATATATATATATATATATATATATATATATATATATATATATATATATATATATATATATATATATATATATATATATATATATATATATAATGCCATCTGGTCATGAGTCAATGCACACGTATGACATGCATGAAAAAAACGTAATAATCTCAATATTCCTTCCCGATAAATTTTTCCAATTGCGTATTATTCTGATACTCACGAGCATAAGATAAAATATTATGACACTGAAATTCAAGAATGTAGATATCTCTTGTAAGCACGTAATTTTGCCCTATATGACTTACTCCTACAAAATCCCAAGAAAATATATTTTCTTAATTATTGCCATTTTTAGGAGTTCTTGTAGAATTTTATTTAGTGGTTTGTATTTTTGTGCATGTTTAAGTTTTATTTAAGTCATGAAGAAATACCAAATATCATGCATTACAGTTGTGATTTATTTTTATATTTTTACAATTAACCAGTAAGTATTTATTTTATAGAAATTCAAAAATTACAAAAATAGCTCATTTTACATTTTTGTCTTTTAATTTTGGTTTATTGAATTTCCACTTTTAATATAGATCTAAGTGAGGTTTATAATTTTATAATTAGTTAATTACTTTAATTTCACATTTTTAGATAATTTAGGATTTTATTTATTAGGATTTTTAATTAAAAAAAAGAAAGCAAACAAAGGAATTGAAAATAAAGAAAAGGAATATAAGTATATTAACTTTCTGAAATTGGACCCATTCTCCCAACTTAGCCCAAATAATACCCAATTCGGTCCGGCCCAATAATCAGACCCGCCTGGCCCAATAACCCACCCCCTTCCATTAAACCTAGGCCTAACACTATCAGATAGAGAGGATAATAGAGGAGGACCCTTAACAAAAATACAGAGAAAACGGCTCCCTTGGACCTTCTTCATGATCCCTCATTTTCAACGACAACCAGATCCCTGGCCATTGAAGACCAGCTCCCATTCACCTCCGATCACACACGAAAACATACCCCTTAATTCCCTTCCCGTTATCTGAAGAAGCAGTACCGCTGCTTATATTCTTCTTCTCGGCATAAACCCACACACTCACAAAAATGTATAAGAATAAGCGGAAAAGAACAAGAAAATAGGGGAAAAGAAACAAACACACTCACTTTCACTTGTATGAAGCTCACAATCGAAGATAGTAAAAGTTGCTTCTTCGTTCACCACTGCTGTGAGCCTCCATTTTGTGGGTTTCCAAGTGATGTTTTGGATCTATAATGTTGCTATATCTTCTGATTTTACCGCTGACTTTGTTGTTTAGTAGCTGAGCTCCATCTCCTAATTTCTAGACCTTTATCCGGTCACTTCTTTTGTTTCTTTGCTAGAGGTATGTAAATTCTAAGCTTATTCTCTTATGTTGAATCATGGATGAAATGTTTGTGAAATATATGCTGGTTCTCACACTGACTAAGTGTTGTCTTCCAAAGTTTAAGTTCTGTTGCCCTTCCTTTGTTCTCGATCGATGTTTGATATTCAACACTTTTTTCTCCACTGCGATTTTGAGTTTGTTGATAGGCTGCCGATTGATTTTGAATTTTTTTTAAAAAAAATCTATTTGTTTTCTTGTGAAATCTATGAGGGCTGTTTGAATTTCATTCAAATCTGCTTGCATTGGAGTTTTTGCTTGGCAGATTTGGAACATTATTGATGACATGTGAGTTCAACTGCTCCATATTTTATTGTATGGCAGATTGTGAAATTCGTTTTGTAATAACACTAGGAAAATATTTATCATGCAAGCATAAGCATGTGGAAATGTTTACGCATGAACTTTTGTTTTCTAATTTTCAGTAGTTTTTTTTGGTTAGATGCAACGTTTTGATCCACTAATGTGATTTTCATACAGCAACGTTTGGGAGTTCGTCTACATCGCTGCTAGCTATTGCCTTTAATTTGCTAGTTTTCAAGTTGGTTTTGGTACGTTTATGATAAAAATTTTATAAATATTTATGATCTTTTGTCAAATAATCATGAACATCTAGCTCGTCTAGAAGAAATTTGTATGGGGCTCGGTTCTTTTATTAAGTTGGAATTCTTTTTTAGCATAGTGAATCTGATTTTCAAATGAACTCCCATGTAGCAAAGGTCCAAAGAATTAGAATCATTTGATACTTGTACACTTTCCCGCAAGTGATTTCCATAATTCATAGCCCCACAATAATCTTAAATTAGTTTCTAAATATGAACATCGGTAGTTAACTTATAGGCACGTATTTAAGCCATCACAACTACGGGTATGATTCCCGTGACGTAGTTGTGGTACTTGTTTTTTAGAAATTGAATAGGAATATTTTTAGTTTGCCTCAGTAAAATAATTCTTTTCTTTGAAATAATTTGATGTGTGCCATGCCAAATATAATCTCAAAATACACGGCCCTAATTTAACCAATTTTAATCCATAGAATTCGAGACATGTCATTTAGCAAATCGCATGGCCCTTGCAAATTTGAAAACACGTAATTGCCTTAGAGGCGTTAGTTAAATAATTTACCTCCCTAAATTCGGGTGAGCATTTATGTGACCCAAATCCAAATCCCAACAATATTAAAATATGTCGAAGACCGCATGTGTATTTATGTGACGTGGTTCAAGGCATGTTTTAACAACATTGTATTTTTCCTAAAATAATAAAAGCGGTTAAAAATTTTAAAATGCACATTAGTTCAAAATGTACTAAAATCAGATAATTAAGCCAAATATAACAGTTGACCGACCGTATTAGAATCACGGAACTCGGGAATGCCTAACACTTTCTCCCGGGTTAACAAAATTCCTTACCTGAATTTCTGATTCGAAGACTATAATATAGAATTCTTTACCTAGAATCTCTGGTTCAGGGTTCAGATTTTGAGCTTAGATGAATTGTTATATTTGGCTTTATCTATTATTTGATTTTTTTTGCATGTTTGGGCCTAATATGTTAAATGTTGCTTTTACCGATTTGATATTAGTTAAACTGTATATAAACTCTTCTTATCTTCGGGGATGTGCGCGCTGGCATGACTCATTATTCTGTTAGTGTCATACCTTGAAATAAGAAAGAGGCTCGAACAAGGTACAAAACATGATGGTCTTTTTGTTCCCGGTACGTAGCCCCTCCTCGGCTCGAGCAGTCCGCTCGGGTGCATAAGTTTAGAACAGTATACCCAGGTTTTATACTTAGAATAACTCAGACTCATGCCGAATCCCTAGTAGGAACATTTGTTTGCATCATGTGCATTTGAATTTGGGGACTCAACACAGGGGTTGGGTCCGTCTAGGACAGGTGTACCTAAATTAAAAGATCATCCTAATGCACCTTACGTGCTACTTCCGTATCTGTCTGTTCAGGCTTGCATGTTGACTGGCTTATAGAATGGGAAAAGAAAATACAAAAAAATCAAAAAAAAAGAGAAAGAAGAAAAGAAAAGAGTGATATGTAGGTATTTGACATATCCTGAAATTTTGCCAAAATTTTGAAAAATAGAAAAAAAGAAAAAAAGAAAAGTCATTTGAAAATAACTCATATTTTTCCTGTTCCGTCAAAATTAGGAGAACTACGCGGGTCTGATTCTCAGTTGGTATGAGATACATTGGCAAACCTCATCGATTCTGGTCCCCAATTTCAAAAATCCAAAAAAAATCTCTTCTACTTGTTCAGAAAAGTTTTTCTTTGCGACCACAATTTTTAGAAAATATAAAAAAAAATATATTTTCTTTTAGTTGCTTCTCAAAATCAAACAAAATACAAAAATATTTTCATTCTTCTTTCGAAAATTTAAATAACAATTCAAGGTTCAAACATACTTTCTTTTTCTCCAAAAGTAATTCTTTTCTAACTTCAGAATAAATATCCAACAACAACAACAACAACAACAACTACCCAGTATATTCCCACCAGGTGGGGTCTGGGGAGGGTAATATGTAGACGAGCCTTACCCCTGCCCGAAAGGGCAGAGAGACTGTTTCCAATCGACCCCCGGCGTATAGGATAAAAAAGGGAAAGCTGCATTAAGAAAACAAAGGTAAAATTAGAGACACAAGCAAGACAAAACAAAATAATAAAGCATCAGTACTCCCGCAAAAATAACGTAAATAATTATGAAAGCATAAGCAACATAAATACAGTCGCATGCAATAATAACAAGCAGTAACTACCATACTAAAACACTAATCACCTATGAGCCCCTAGCCTACAATCTTGATTCTAGACCTCCAGACTCCCCTCTCAAGGGTCATGTCCTCGGTAACCTGCATTCTGGTCATGTCCTGCCTAATCACCTCTCCCCAATGCTTCTTAGGCCTCCCTCTCCCTCGCCGACCACCAACAATCTCCAGCCGTTCGCAGCTCCTCACCGGGGCATCGGGGCCCCTCCTCCGAACATGCCCGAACTACCTCAGCCTCGCTTCCCGCATCTTCTCGTCCACCGGGGCCACCCCTACCTTCTGACAAATAACTTCATTCTTGATCTTATCCAGCCTGGTGTGCCCACACATCCACCTAAGCATCCTCATCTCCGCAACCTTCATTCGCTGAACATGCGAGTTCTTCACGGGCCAGCACTCCGCCCCATACAACATCGCAAGTCTAACCACGGCTCTGAAGAATTTCCCCTTGAGTTTGTGTGGAATTTTCTTGTCACACAGGACCCCTGAAGCGAGCCTCCACTTAGACCACCCCGCTCCTATCCGATGGGTGACGTCCCCATCAATCTCTCTGTCCCCCTGGATCACAGACCCAAGATATCTCACACTGTCCCTCTTGGCGATGGCCTGAGAACCACGCATCACTTCCCTGCCTACCCCACTCGGCTCGTCGCCAAACTTGCACTCCAGATATTCTGTCTTAGATCTGCTTATTTTGAAACCCTTAGACTCAAGGGTCTGTCTCTATATCTCTAACCTTCCACTAACACCGGCCCTCGTCTAGTCTATCAATATTATATCATCAGCAAAGAGCATACACCAAGGCACATCCCCTTGGATATGTCGGGTTAGAGCATCCATCACTAAGGCGAACAACAGGGGGCTCAGCGCCGATCCTTGATGGAGCCCCATAACCACAGGAAAATGGTCTGATTAGCCCCCCACCGTCCTAACCCTAGTCTTAGCTCCATTGTACATGTCCTTGATTACTATGATATAGGCTTCTGGCACACTCTTCGCCTCCAAGCACCTCCATAGCACCGCCCTCGGAACCTTGTCATACACCTTCTCCAAGTCGATAAGCACCATATGAAGGTCCTTCTTATCCCTGAATTGTTCCGCCATCCGCCTGACTAGGTGAATCGCCTCTGTGGTGGAGCGCCCCGGCATGAAACCGAACTGGTTCCCAGATATAGTCGTCGCCTCCCTCACCCGCGCCTCAATCACCCTCTCCCAAACCTTCATCGTGTGGCTTATTAATTTGATGCCCCTGTAATTGTTGCAGCACTGGATGTCCCCTTTGTTCTTGTACAGGGGCACCACTGTACTCCAGCTCCACTCATCCGGCATCCTTTTACTCCTGAAAATCGCATTAAACAGCCTAGTGAGCCACTCCCCTCCAGCTTTACCCATGCACTTCCAGAACTCCACCGGGATCTCGTCAGGCCCGGTCGCTCGACCCCTACTCATCCTACGCAACGCCCCTAAGACCTCCTCTACCCTAATGCGCCTGCAGTACCCAAGGTCTCTATGGCGCTCTGAATGCCCCAACTCCCCTAGCTCTATGCTCCGATCCCCCTCCTCGTTAAGAAGGTCCCGAAAGTACACCTGCCACCTCTGTTTGACTTGCGATTCCCCTATCAGAACTCTACCATCCTCGTCCTTGATACACCTGACTTGGTCTAGATCACGAGCCTTCCTCTCCCTTACTTTAGCCAACCGGAATAACTTCTTATCCCCACCTCTCTACCCTAGTTCCTCAGACATGCGACCGAACGCCGCGTTTTTAGCTTCCGTGACTGCCATCTTAGCTTCTCTTCTCGCCTCCCTGTAGACCAACCTGTTCGCTCTCCGCTCCTCCTCGCTTGTGCTCCCTGCCAACCTAGCGAACGCCGCCTTCTTCACCTCCACTTTTCCTTTGACTACCTCGTTCCATCACCAATCACCCTGATGTCTGCCTGAATATCCCTTGGCTACCCCGAGCACGTCCCGTGCTGCCCCCCTAACCAAGTTCGCCGTCACTGTCCACATAGCGTCCGCTTCCCCGTAACTTCTCCAAGCTCCGCCCTCCACTAACCTCCTTTCCAACTCCTGTGCTTTCTCCTTAGACAAAGCGCCCCATCTAATCCGCGGTTGCCCCTGGGCGCCTCTCCGCTTCTTCTTCACCCAGAGATCGACATCCATCACCAGCAGTCTATGAAGAGTTGGAAGAGACTCTCCCGAAATAACCTTGCAGTCCTTGCACAAGCCCCTATCGCTCCTTCGGATGAGGATGTAGTCAATCTGAGTCCTCGCCGCCGAACTCTTGAAGGTGACCAAATGCTCCTCCCTCTTCCGGAATGCCGAGTTCGCAATCAGGAGCTCGGAAGACCTGGCGAAATCAAGCAGCGAAGTGCCTCCTCCGTTCCTGGCACCAAAGCCAAAGCCCCCGTGCACCTCATCATATCCACCAGCCTCAGCCCCAATATGACCATTAAAGTCCCCTCCAATAACGAACTTCTCAGCCTGGGGAATACTCCCCACCAGATCATCCAAGTCCTCCCAAAAGTGCCTTTTAGCCTCCTCGTCTAAGCCTACGTGCGGCGTGTAAGCGCTCACGACGCTGAGGACTCCACCCCAATAACCAGCTTAATAGACATTAACCTATCATTCACTCGCCTAACCTCGACCACGGACTCCCTTAGGTCCCTATCAACCAAGATGCCCACCCCATTCTTACCCCTCTCGAGCCCAGAGTACCACAGCTTAAACCCATCAGGGTCCCGCGCCTTTGACCCTTTCCACCTAGTCTCCTGGACGCACGCTATGTTAACCCTTCTCTGCTGAAGAACCTTCGCCAACTCAATGGACTTACCCGTCAGAGTACCTATGTTCCAAGACCCAATCCTCAATCTATGGGCGTCCCCCGCCCTCTTCCCACCCTTACCTCCCGCCCTGCCCGTAGTGCCACCCCCTGCTCCCCTATTCACCCCGCTGCCACCCCCACCCCCTGAGGACATGACCTTACGCTATCATCCCCCGTCGCGGCCACTATCCCACCAACCGATATGGGGTACAGTGGCACACACACGCACTATAGCGAAAAACGCAAATGTATCAAACTAGATAACAATAGAGTAGAACACACTCGGAATGCTAGCTAAAATACGTAAAAAGGTACACTAAATAAGCAAGAGAGCGGGAGGTACCAACTCCCGGAGGAAAAACCTGGAAGTGTGCTTTGCTGCACCCGAGTTTTCCTGAATCTTAGCAAAATGTGCGTCTCTATTGCATCCTGCTGCGAGTCTGAACGAGAGTTTGAACGATAGTTGTCGGAGGTCCTCGTCGGTGGAACAGGTACCTGTCCAAGAAAACACAATACACCCACAAAAGCAGAGGGGAGAATAACAAGGAAAAGTGCAAGGGTTTCCAGAAGAATTTCCGGCGGAAACAAAAATCAAAGCCACCGAAATTTATAATTTTAAGAAACACATGCGGCAAATAGGAAGAACAAATAAGAGAAACAGCAGCAAAAAAGAAAATTCATATACAAACAAATTAAAAAACAGAGGGAATGAAAACACAAGCAAAAGGAAAACAGAGAAAATGAAAATAAAAAGAAAAAAACACGAGAAACAATGAAAGTGAGCAGGTGAATATTCCGGAAGTACCGAGTTGGTAGGAATTGAGGGGGGGAAATACTGTCCAAAAAGAGCCAGCCAAAAAAATTTCCGGAACAGTGCTCACGGGCGCGGCGCGTGGGCGTCGGTGGCGGCGCGTGGGCGGTCGTAGGCGGCGCGTGAGGCAGCTTCCGGCGACAAAACTTGCAGGGGTTGTGTGCCTGACGGTGTATGTCTCGGTGGTGTAGGAGGTGTCGAAGAAAGACCACCGTGAGAGACCACTGTTGACGGTTCCGAGGAGAGAGAGAGGGGGTACTTAATATTCCCGAACTACACAAGATCTGATTCATGTTCTCATATTTTACGTAGGCAACCCACATCAGGTTTGATCAACCATTGAAAAGAAAAAGAATAAAAAGGAAAAAAATGATGAAAAACAAAAGTGAAAAATGTTGATAATAATAAGCACTGATTGAGTCCATTATAACATGTCTTTTGTTTTGAATTGTGAAGAAAGTTTGAGGTGGTCGGTTTGTGGTAAGCAGACAGCACAAGATTCAAGAAAAAATGATAACTTACATCAAAGTTGTTACAAGTGCTCAAGAGACTCAGGGTCAGAGAGTTCGACAAGAGTCAACTGTGGTTGAGAAAAATAGAATACTGAAATAGCAAATGACCAAAATGTGTCAAGCATGGGCAAATAGCCTTGTCATGAGCCACTCTCCTAAATATCACTCGTACTCGTTTGATCTTCCTGCAAACATTAAGAAACCCACTCGAAAGATGGCACAGGAAGAAATGACCCAAAGAGTGAAAAACATAGAACAACGGTTGAAAAATATTTAAGGGTTATCAGGTCAAAAGAGTGTTGCCTTCAAAGATCTATGTATATTCCCCGGTGTCAACCTGCCGCCTGGTTTCAAAGCTCCTAAATTTGAAAGGTATGATGGACATGGAGACCCTATAGCCCACCTGAAAAGGTATTGCAATCAACTGAGAGGTATGGGAAGAAATAAAGAATTGCTAATATCTTATTTTGAGGAAAGGCTTACAGGAGTAGCATCCGAATGGTTTTTGTATCAAGACACATCTCGCTGGTACGTCTGGGATGACAGGCACATGCTTTTGTCAAGCAGTTCCAATACAACATTAACATTGTTCCAGACTGCAATTCCCTTTCAAACATGAAGAACAAACCAAGTGAAAGTTTCAGGGAATATACCATTAAATGGAGAGAACAAGCAGCTAGAGTTAAGCCACCCCTGGATGACCATGAGCTAATCACCGTCATTCTTCAGGCTCAAGAGCCAGGTTATTTTCGAAACATGATATCCCTGTTGGTAAATCCTTCTCGAAAGTAATCAAAATGGGGGAAATGGTTGAGAATGGTCTTAAGACATGCAAAATTATAAGTCAAGTAGTTCTCAAAGCTGCAACTCAGGTTGACCAGATTGAATCAGATAATTTTGGTAATTTTGGTGACCCGAATGAGAATGTTTAAAAATACATGATGACATAAGGGTCGAGAAGATGTCCCAGGAGAACATCTCGAAGGTATGATCAGCCTCCTCAGGTTTTCCATGACTCCCCTAAGCAATATTATCCATCTCAGAACCCTCAATACTCTGTTCCTGCACCTTAGTATGATGTCCGGCCACCAAAACACACCAGAAGGCGATCGCGAGTACAAAAAAATCTCCTCCATCCTCCATAAAATCTTCAATTAACCTATTACCATCCAGGCCTGAGGTATAAAGGGGAATAAAAGTTGAAAGATAATTTTACACCAATAGGAGAGTTCTATGCGAGCTTGTTTGAGAAATTAAAGAATTATGACACGATTGCACCTATTCCTCAATGTGGACCCATGTGTGAGAAGCTTTGATCCTTCTAAAAGGTGTGAATACCATTCTAATGCCCAGGGGCACAATGTTGAAAGCTGTCGGGATTTGAAAAGAGAAATAGAAAGGATGATCCAGGAAAAGTTGATTGTGATCCAAGACAGTGACACCCAGAATATCACGCAGAGTTCTTTACCTGCACATGATGATGCACACTTTGTGGGGATGATTCCTGGTGACATGGAGTATGAGAATCCTCTCGAGAACTTGCCGCCTGAATTTGGAGAAGGCCATGGTGATTCTGATGAGCAAATTTTTGATTAAATGTCAAGTTTATCAATTGAAAAGTCATTCCCTTCTCACTTAGAAAAGAATCTTGGTAGCTTGTTTTGATGTTTATTATTTTATCTGGGTAATTTTATGGTTGTGATCCAGATTTTATTTGATTTATTGAGTTAAACCCTTCTATCCTTCTATTTTGTTTGTATGAGTCATTTTCGTATGTTTTGTTGCTATTTTCATTATCCGGGTTATTTTAGGGTTGTAACTCGGAGTTTAGGTTGCTTGTTTAGTTGTCAAACCCTTCCCTTCTTACTCAATAAAATAAAATATGACCTTTTGTGTCATTCTATTCCTAGTTCTTTTCTCGCTAGTTCTAGTGACATGATGTGCATGTAGAAATTTTAGCCAAACCTTAGAAACTAATTTTATTTGGAATTAGATAACTGAAAAGATTAATAAAAAATACTTTTGAGGATGAATAAAGAGTTGAAATACTTTAGAATTAAGGTCAAGTAAAATTCACCTTCAAATCATTGTGAAGATCGGACTTGAGGATGTATAATCATTGAAGTTTGTTGGAAAGTAAGGGAAGGAAAGTGTCTTGTGACAATGACACACCAAGAAGATAGACATATTCGTCAATGTTGTGACCGCTGAAAGATACTATGTTTGGCATTCTAGAGGTTGGGAAACCCTTGTTCTACTACCCAAACACTTTATATCCTTCGCTACCTCCTTTGAGATTGTGTTATTTTCTTTGACCACCCTCTTTCGGAATAAAATTTAGAGTCAAGAGTCAATAAAAAAAGAAGAAAAAAACAAAAAAGAAAAAAAGAAAGAAAGTCCATGTCCCAAGAGTATAAACTGGGCAGCTTTTAGAAAGTTCTAAGTGAAAAAAGAAGAAGAAAGGAATTGTCAAGGTCCATGCCCTCAAAAAGAGAAGCTGGGGCAAAAAAAAAAAAAGAAGAAACAGAAAAGAAAAAAAAGATTAAAAAAGAGATAAAAAAAGAGAAAAAGAAAAAGAAAAAGAAAAAAGAGAAACAGAAAGAAAGATAAAAAATAGTGTAGGTAGGATGTTTGAACTACGTTCGACCTGATTTGATTTAAGGATACATAGGCAGCCTTACGGTTAGGTCCAATCAAATAAGAATTCAAGAAAAATAAATCCCCAACGGTTGAAACCGGGGCAAAGGCTTTATTTCACTATTGAAGAGTTGTATGTCCATAATCCCTCATTTTTAAGTCTACTTTGAGCCTTCATGCCAACCTTTCTTTCCAACCCTATCCAAAACCTTCCCAATAAGACCTCATGATAAGCTTGCAAGAATTCCAAGAAAAGCATTCAAAGAGCAACGGTTGTCACACGACATAGAACACTGTCAAGTTGCTTACATAAGAAGCAAAAGAAAAAGGAAACTAAAGAAGAAAATAAGAGAGTCTTACTAGTGAAAACTCTCACGGGCACTGTAAGGCGACGGTAAGAAGAGATGAATAAATGAGAGAGACTTGTTGGCGAAAACTCCTTAGGGCACCACTAGTCGAAAGTGAGTCATGAAGCTGATACAAAGGATTGGCACGAACAAGCCCGACTTCTAAGGTCCTAAAAATGGTAAAGGGAGGATTGGATTAGTTTGATAGATCGGGCCATTGGATCCAAAATGCATGTCATGACCATTAAGGCTAGTTATTGGAAAAAAGGAAAAAAAAAAAGAAAAATAAACTTTTTCTTCCGTCCTTCCGACAGTGGGCGTTTCTTGTTAATTTTCGTTTCTTTGCATCATTGTGTCTTTCACTAAGATAGAAGACCTAGTCTGATGAATTTTCTCCTAGGATCAAAATCTTAGTCTGATGAATCTTTCTGCTAAGATAGAAAACCTAGTTTGATGAATTTTCTCCTAGGATAAACGTCTTAGTCGGATGAATCTTTCTCCTAAGATAACAAAAAAGAGACCTAGTCTGATGAACTTTATCCTAGGATCAAAATATTAGTCTGATGAATCTTTCTCCTAAGATAGAAAACCTAGTTTCACGAATTTTCTTCTAGAATAAACGTCTGAGTCGGATGAATCTTTCTCCTAAGATACGCAAAAACAAAAAGAAAAAAAAAGAGAAAAAAGGATCTATTTTGATGAATTTTCTCCTAGGATGAATGTCTTAGTCTGATGAATCTTTCTCCTAAGATAGAAAATCTAGTCTGACGAATTTTCTCCTAGGATAATAATTTAAAAAAGGGAAGTAGTTACAAGAGGGGGGAAGTCAGTATTTGAAAAAAGAGTGTCAATTTTTAGTTTTCTTGAAATCAGGGGGCCCCGTTTGGAGAATAGGGTCAGTTTTACTTTAATCAAGCTTAGTTTATAGTTTTCCACAAGCTTAATCACTTTAAGGAGACGCACATCTTAGTCGAGTCATTAGTTTTTCTCTCATCATTGCATCCTTCATCAGCAGCATAGGTGATATGCTTTGCCAACAAATCACAAATCTTCCTAGTGCAAACTGGGGCAGAAATTTTTTTTGTCTTGTCTATTTTATTGTAGAATCAGGCGCCCACCTGGAGAACAAGAGAAAACGGCTTAAGTTTCAAGGAAAAACAGTTTCGAAGGAAAACGGTTCAAGTTTCAAAGGAAAATGGTTCAAGGTGCAAGAAAAAATAGTGTCAAGAACAAAAAAGACAGTTCAAGTTCAACAATCAGGCGCCAACCTGAGAAAATGGGGAATTCAATTCAGAATGCAATTCAGGTCAACAACAAAAGAAGCTCGCGTTAAGAGTGTTAGTCGGCGGTTCAAGATGACCCCAAAAAATGAATCTCAATCCAAAATAAAGAAAAAGAAAAAGAACAAAAGAAGTGAACTCATAATGCTGAAGTGGAGAAGGATACGAACTGCTCAAAACTTGATGGAAGTCACAAGCTTCACATGTCCCGCCTTGTTCCAAAAGCTGAATAATAAACCAGCGGTTGCAGCTAACGAGCATCAAGATTCAGATCAAAGTCCACAACAAGAACCAACTAAGACTCAAGATCAAGCTTCAAGAGATTTATACATAAGGATCTTGTAACTCGTAATTGATAAGCTTAACTATCTTAGCTTTTTATTTTCTATTTCGGTGTAATAAAGAACTCAGCAAGTAGAAATAGCAGCAACAATAGTGAAATCATACCCGCCTGGCCCAATAACCCACCCTCCCTTCAATGAAACCTAGACCCAACACTATCAGATAGAGATGAGAATAGAGGAGGACCCTTAACAAAAATATAGAGAAAACAGCTCCCTTGGACCTTCTTCATGATCCCTCATTTTCAACCACAACCAGATCCTTGATCTCCGAAGATCAGCTCCCATTCACCTCCGATAACATACGAAAACATACCCCTTAATTCCCTTCCCGTTCTCGGAACGAGTGCTGCTGCTTATATTCTTCTTCTCAACATAAACCCACACACACAAAAATGTATAAGAATGAGAGAAAAAGAAGGAGAAAATATGGGGAAAAGAAACAAACACACTCACCTTCACTCACATGAAGCTCACAATCGAAGATAGTGAAAGTTGCTGCTTTATTCACCACTGTTGTGAGCCTCCATTTTCTGGGTTTCCAAGTGATGTTTTGAATCTAAAATGCTGCTATATCTGTTGATTCTGCTGCTGATTTTGCTATTTAGTAGCTGAGCTCCATATCCTAATTTCCAGACATTTATCCGGTCACCTCCTTTGTTTCTTTGCTGGAGATATGTAAATTCTAACATTATTCTCTTATCTTGAATCATGGATGATATTTTGGTGAAATATATGTTGGTTCTCACACTGACTAAGTGTTGTCTGCCAAAGTTTAAGTTCTGTTGCCCTTCTCTTTCTCGATCGATATTTGATATTCAATATGTTTTTCTCCGCTGCGATTTTGAGTTTGTTGATAGGCTGTCAATGGATTTGAATTTTTTTCTAAAAAAATCGGTTTGTTTCCTTGTGAAATCTATGAGGGCTGTTTGAATTTCATTCAAATCTCCTTGCAGTGGAGTTTTTGCTTGGCAGATTTTGAGCATTATTGAAGCTATGTGAGTTCAACTACTCCATATGTTATTGTATGAGCTGGTAGATGTGAAATTCATTTTTTAATAATACTAGCAAAATATTTATCAGTCAAGCATAAGCGTGTGGAAATGTCTACGCTTGAGCGTTCTTTTTCTAATTTTCAGTAGTTTTTTTTGTTAACTGCAACGTTTTGATCCAGTAATGTCATTTTTATATACCAACATTTGGGAGTTCGTCTACATCGTTGCTAGCTATTTCCTTCAATTTGCTAGTTTCCAAGTTGGTTTTGCTACGTTTATGATAAAGATTTTGTAAATATTTATAATGTTCTGTCAAATAATCTGTAAGGACCCGGCTGGTTAATTTTGGAATTTAAGCCCCGATCCCCCATTAACTATTTCCCCTAAGTTCATTTTTGCTATTTTGGTTTGCAGGGACGTTCGGTATTGGGTTTCAGAGAGTTTTGGAACACTTAGTCCCTAAAAGGGAGCTTAAGTGTTGGAAAGTGGTCCGTAGTCGGAACAATGTTAAGATAACCTCGGAATGGAAAATCGATGTTTCCGTTAGCTCCGATAGGTGATTTCGGGGTTGGGAGCATGTTCGGAATATATTTTGGAAGTCCGTAGCTCATTTTGGCTTGAAATACCGAAGTTTGGATTTTTGAAGTTTCCGGTCCGTTAGTGAGTTTTTGATTCGAGGGTCGAATTGAAATTCCAAAAGTTGCAGTAGATTCTCATGTCATTTGGGATATGAGTGCAAAATATTTGGTCATTCGGACGTGTTTTGGTTGGTTTTTTGATCGAAAGTATATTTTGATGAAATTGGAAGTTCTTAGGCTCAAATTCTTGAATTTATTGAGTTTCCGATAGGTTTTTAGGTGGTTTAAGGTTTGGTTCGAGTTTGAATGAGGTATTAGGTGTTATTGGTGCTTCTAGTTAAGGTCCCGGGGACCTCGGGATGATTTCGGATGGTTAACAGAAGTTTGGAGATGTGTTGTAGCAGCTGAACCGTTGCTGCTTCTGGTATTTTTGCATCGGCGGCTTGGGAACCACACTGCTTCTGGTATTTTTGCATCGGCGGCTTGGGAACCACAGATGCGGCACCGCAGAAGTGGCTAAATGGTCGCAGAAGCGGCTTTGCTCCTTTTCCTGCCGTCCCAACTTCTATCCCTTTGATGACTCTTTTTACTTGTTTTACTGTGCGTTGGTGACAAATCCCCCATTCTTGCAGCATTCTTCCAGCATTGCGTTAAGATATCCTCTTCCTCTCCTTCTTCATATATGTGTTTTTCTTCCATATCATTCTGGGTTTGGTCTGGGGATATTAGCATTGTCAGAAGTAGTTGATTGTACTGTGCCTACTTTTGAAGATGCTACTAATTTGTTATCCGTAGAAGTACAGTTCATTTGTGGCTGCCTGTTGTGTAAGACTATCTTCTGATTTTGTCCACAAGTTGGAAATGCTGTTTTGTTTCCAACAATTGATGATTCTCCCGAGAATTGGATTACTTTTTATGTTGTTTCTATTTGGTCGATCTCTGTTGTTGTTACCTTCGAAGTGCCTGAAGTTGTATCATTTTTTGGAATGAAAACTGGCACGTTATGGTTCAAATTGCTTGCTGTATATGACAGTTTTACATTCCCATTCGTGTTTGCAGAATTCCTTTGAACTTTTGGCTTGATCGTAGCCTCACTGTCCCCTTCTGTGCTGTTGCAATCATCTTGTTGGCCTTCCTGATCAGATGACCAATCAGCTGAGCCTTCATCCCAGCTCTCGTCTTCATTAGAATAACATTGGTCCCATAGTTTCGATTTAATTACCATATCTCTCATGTTATCTAGAATTTGTTGTTTATTCTTTCCATTGAGACTTAAGAATTCCCCATTGTCGTTGATACCTCCCTCGGCATATATACTGGATATAGAAATGAGAGTATAGCTTTGGACCTTTTGAATGACCCCTCCAGCTTCTTTTTCATCATCTTTACAGAAATTTGCAAGTGCAGTTTCATTTCTGTTGGACCTTGGTGAAGCCATCTTTGACGATAAACAGTCTGTATTGGCTGCTTCCTCTTCTGCTGTTAGCTGCTGACACTTTTTCCTGTTTTGTTGTGGAATTGAATTCTGCTCAATGTCCTTATCTGAAGGTGTTGTTTTCTGTTGAAAAACTACATCCAAGTTTTCATTCTCAGATACAGTTTGAGCAGAATGTTTCTGGCCAGATTTGATGGAATCATCACTGTTATTAGAAACTGATGCCTTCTCTCTTGGTTGCAAAGGCAAGTCAGTGTGATTTGGTGCTGCTGCCTGTGACACTTCTGAAACATTAGTAATCACAACAGTCTTCAGCATTTTATGTTGCTCTTTGTTTCCTTTATCAATCACAGCAGATTGGGAATTCTTAGGTTCAACATTCTGTTTTAAAACACCATTTACCATAGCATGTTGTATTGCTGAATTAATTCGACCAACACCCTCCTTCAAGACTGCATTATTATGTACAGTCACTACAATTGAAGGCAAATGCAATGGAACAGTATTTTGAATTTTTGAGGATTTGGCAGAATCACCCTTTGGCCTTGAGATCGTGTCTGCAAGTGTGACATTGGATTGTGTTGCTTCAACACAGTCATTTCTGGCCTCACTTTCTATCTGAATGACATTGCAACATTATTTATGTCCTTTGTGAATATCCTCTATTTTGGTATGCTCAGAAGGAACCACAACTGATGATGAAATCAGATTTACTGCCTCACCCTCAGAAACAAACAGCTGCCTAGCCTTTGCACTAGAAGACATAGTGTCTGCTGTAGGCTGCATTGCCCCAGCAGTAGGCACATAAGATCGTGCATAGATAGTAGAAGACGGTACATCTCTAGAAGGCTTAGGAGGTTCTTTTATCCAACTTCATTACCTCCCCCATAGAGTAAACTGGAGCTGCTTCATGAGGTGCATTTGATACTCCAGTAATATCAGGACTCCTAGCCATTTCATGTTGATCAGCATCACCTCTCCCATTCACATTAAGTTGTGTAGGCTTCAAATCATTAATCATTTTGGTAACATCCTTTACCATACCAGTTTTTGTAGCAGAAACAATTGGAGCAACGACATCCTTGACGCGTGCATTAATTTCCACAGTCAGTCCTTCTACATTTTGTACAGCAGTGACCTGTGTGACTTTTTGTAATTGAATTCCTGGTTTACCATCTTTTTCTTGTGAATCCATGTCTCCTAGTCCAGCTCTTTTAGCATTTAGAAAGTCCCTTGCATCCCCTTTTAATTGTCTACATGTTCGACCTCGCGACCAGGTAGATCACTGCCCAAATTTGTCTCTGACATCGCCTTTGCTGCAATTTTTTCTTTTTTAACTCTACAAGCCTTGTCATCGTGACCTTGATGCTTGCAGTAAGCACAATACTTAGGCAGGTTGTCGAACACTATTTCTTGATGAATTTCGACAGATTTACTTGAGACTGTATCAAAAATCTGCAGCTTAACCTTTTTAGGATGTTTATCCAAAAGATCAACTATCACCTTAACTCTTGCCGCACTAGGTCTCGATCTATCCTGAGTTGCCTTATCCACAGCTAGAGGTTTTTCCACAGCTGAGGCTATAGACAATAACGACCTCTTAGCAAAAATATTTGGTGGCAGACCTGGAACAGAAATCCACACGACGGCCATCGACGTTTCCTCTTTCGGATTGAATTCTAAAGACCATGGGAATGTTCTAAAGAAATACTCGTCGCCTTTGGATTTGAGATATCCAGCCGACTTTGAAAGGAAATGAACGTAATCATTGTAGAGATCAAACCTGATTAAAAGATGACGAAACTCCAAATGTCCAATATTACAATAACCTTGAATATCAAATTGCGATGAAAAGATTGTTCGCACTTCCGATAGATCAAGTCTGCCATAGGAAAATTTAATAATAACTGCCTGATGTAATCCTTCGTCCCTAGTGAAGTTGTTAACCTCTTCCTTAGTGAATTGAATGACAGGTTCACCATGGTTGATTATAACTGGACAAAGCTCAATTTTTGACAGACTAGACTGCTTAGCTTGAAGTGTTGAAGCATAAGATTTCTTTGAGATTTCTTTTGGGACATTATTGAGATCGTTATGAACCTCTCCCACAACTAGATGCTGGGGAGAGGACGCAGCATCCATGGTTGCGTTTTGCTTCAGAAATGATCCTCCATGTCCACGCTATAACACTGCTACAAAAATGCTGAATTGTATAGAAATCGCGAGCTACAGTGCCTTCAAATAATTTTTACGATCTGTTATTTCTAAAGATAGATAAACTCTATCCGAAAGATCAAGTATGAACAATCCGAAAATTTCACCTCACATAAGGAGTTATGAAAAATTTTCAGATTGAAAAAGTGATTTTGATCTCTAAATTCAAGATCTATTGTGTTTGGATCAGAGATTTGGAATAAAAATGAAAAGGAGATAATCCCTCAAGAAGGAGCTTGTTGAGTGACTAATTTCGTGATGAAAACTCACGGAAAAAATACCCGATGAATAGTGACGGGTTCACTATTCACCCTTCTTCTTAGAGAGAAGGCAGATGATTTTTTTTAGAGAGAGAAAAAATTGACTTAAGCATTTTAGATTTTCTGACTCCTGCATTTCATTATTTCTGCTTAATTCATACTGTTTCCAGCATTTTTATTATATTACTTAATCTCAGTAGGGACTTGACCTTCCTCGTCACTATCCGACCGAGGTTAGGCTTGGCACTTACTGAGTACTGCTGTGGTGTACTCATGCCTCTTCTGCGCATGTTTTTCATGTGCAGACCCAGGTACTTCATCTCAGGCGCACTTTCCTTGAGGCCAGGAGAGCTACTGAGACTTTGAGGTACTTCCGCAGCGTCCGCAGACCCAGGAGTCTCCTTCTTTACTCTGTCAATACTATTTGGATTTCTTTCGTACTTTTGCTTTTGATATTCTGGAGTTAGAGCCATGTATTACTTTTCGTTAGCTTGTGTTCCCGTGAGTTTTCGGGTTTTGGGATGAGATTGTAGTATTCCACATTTTATTTATGAGTTTTATATTTCAAGAGGCACTTAGATACCATTTTCTGCTAGTTTTACTTAATTTAACTAAATGTTTCACAAGTTATCTTAAATTTCCGCATTATTAGGCTTACCTAGTTGTAGGAACTAAGTGCCACTCCGATATGTTCATTGAGGGTCAATTGGCTTCGTGACAAGTTGGTATCAGAGCTCTAGGTTCATAGGAGTCATAGAACATAAGCCGGTTTATTAGAGTCTCACTGATCGGTACAGAGACGTCTGTACTTATGTACGAGAGGCTATGTAAGTGTTTAGGAAAAAATATTCACTTCATTGTTTCCTTATCATGTGATATTATTGACATCGAATCTAAACTTCTGTCTTCTATTCTCTCACAGATGGTGAGGACACGCACTACTCGGGATGATCAGGCACCCACGCCCTTTATTGCACTCGTCAGAGGTCGGGGCCAGGGCATAGGTCGAGGACACGCACATGGTGCAACCAAAGCACTTGTGCGAGCTGCCACTAAGGCACCACCAGTAGATCTAGACGGAGCCCAGGCACCTGGCATACCAACTGCTACCACTTCTACTCCACCCCTTCAGGAGACGTTGGCTCAGTTCATGTCTATGTAATCTACCTTGGCTCGGGTAGGGCAAGTTCCCCTTTCTATAGCCACATCCCAAGCTGGGGAAAGAGCAAAGACTCCTACCGTCCACATTCCTAAGCATCGAGTGCAAGTTTAGCAGGTTCCAGAGGTCACTCCAGCAGACCTAGCCCTGGTCAATCACAACTACAGCGTCCTCCCAGAGCTTGTTTCGAGTGTGGTGATACACGCCATGTGGTTAGGGACTGGCCCAAACTTGGTAGGGGTGCATCTTCACAGACAGTTCAGCCATAGAATGCCTCGCAGAGCTCCTAGGCCATGGTTACAGTCCCAGTTGCTATCCCACCCACTCAGCCAGCTAAAGGTGGAGGTCGGGGAGGTAGAGGTCGCCCACGAGGGGGAGGCCAGGCCAGATATTATGCCCTTCTTGCTCGTGCCAAGGCTGTTGCCTCTGATTCTATTATCACAAGTATTATATTGGCTTGCCATAGAGAGGCATCGGTTCTATTCGATCCGGGCTCTACTTATTCTTATGTGTCTTCTTACTTTTCTCCGTATTTGGGTGTGCCTCTGGATTCTTTGTGTTCCCCCGTTTATGTTTCTACTCCTGTGGGAGATTCTCTTATTGTGGACCATGTTTATCGGTCGTGTTTGGTTACTATTCATGGTTTTGAGACTAGAGCGGATTTATAGTTACTTGGTATGGTTGACTTTGATATTATTTTGGGCATGGACTGGTTGTCGCCCCATCATGATATTCTTGATTGTCATGCCAAGACCGTGACGCTAGCTATGCCAAGTATTCCACGTATTGACTGGAGCGGTACTTTAGATCACACTCCTAGTGGAGTCATCTATTTCCTTAAAGCTCAGAGTATGGTTGAGAAGGGGTTTGCAGCGTATTTAGCCTATGTGAGAGATGTTAATGTGGATACCTCTTCTGTGGATTCCATTCCAGTTGTACGAGATTTTTCCGATGCATTTCCAGCAGATCTTATGGGCATGCTCCTGATAGAGACATTGATTTTGGCATTGATCTATTGCCAGGCACTCAGCCCATTTCTATTCCTCTATATTGTATGGCTCCTCTTGAGTTGAAGGATGAGTTACATGAATAGCTTGATAAGGGTTTTACTCGACCCAGTGTTCACCGTGGGGGTACACCTGTCTTGTTTGTGAAGAAAAAGGATGGTTCAATGCGTATGTGTATTGATTATAACCAGTTGAACAAGGTTACAGTGAAGAACCATTATCTTTTTCCTCGTCTTGACGATCTGTTTGACCAGCTTCAGGGCGCAGATGTGTTTTCTAAGATTGATTTGCACTCAGGTTAACATCAGTTGAATATTCAGGAGCCATATATCTAGAAGACTTCCTTCAGGACTCGATATGGTCATTACAAGTTTCTTGTTATGTCATTTGAGCTGACCAATGGCCCAACAACTTTTACGCATTTGATGCACAGTGTATTCAGACCATATTTCGACTTATTCGTTATTATTTTTATTGATGATATTCTGGTGTATTCCTGGAATCGAAAAGATCATGAGCAGCACCTGAGGATCGTGCTTCAGATCCTGAGAGAGAAGAAGTTATATGCGAAGTTCTCAAAATGTGAGTTTTTGTTGGATTCAGTGGAATTCTTAGGCCATGTGGTCTCGAGTGAGGGCATTCGGGTAGATCTGAGGAAGATAGAGGCCATGCATAGTTGGCCCAGGCCGTCCTTTGTCACAGAGATTCGTAGTTTCCTTGGCTTGGAAGGTTATTACCATCATTTTGTGGAGGGGTTTTCAGCGATTGCAGCCTCTATGACTAGGTTGACCTAGAAGGACGCTCCATTTCAATGGACATAAGAGTGTGAGGCGAACTTTAAGAAGCTCAAGACAGCTTTGACTACAACCCCTATTCTAATATTGCCTACTGGTTCGGGATCTTCTACAGTCTATTGTGATGCCTCACAGGTTGGCCTCGGAGCGGTGTTGATGGAGGATGGTAGAGTGATTGCCTACGCGTCCATGCAGTTGAAGATACATGAGAAGAATTACCCCGTCCACGACCTTGAGTTAGCTGCTATTGTTCATGCTTTGAAGATCTGGCATCATTATTTGTATGGTTTTCCTTGTGAGATTTATACTGATCATAGGATTTTGCAGCATTGGTTCAAGCAAAATGATCTAAATTTGCGCCAGAGGAGGTGGTTAGAGTTGCTCAAAGATTATGATATCACTATTTTGTATCACAGGGGCAAGGCCTATGTGGTAGGGGATGCCTCGAGTCGCTAGGCAGAGTGTTTGGGAAGTTTGGCATAATTACCAGCCTCACAGAGACCTATGGCGATGGATGTTCAGGCCTTAGCTAGTTAGTTTGTGAGATTAGATCTTTCGGAGCCTAGTCGGGTTCTAGCTTGCATAGTTTCTCGGTCTTCATTGTTCGATCATATCAGGGATCGACAGTATGATGAACCTCATTTACTTGTCCTCAGAGACACGGTTCAGCATAACAATGCAAACTAGCCCGGGCCTGAACCGGGACCGGACCGGACCCGCGGTCATGGCGGTCCCGGGCCTACCGGTCCTATGAGACCGTGACGGGCCGGTCCAGAAGTGAAGAACCGCCAGGCCCGGGACCGCCAGGCTCGGGACCGCTAGGCGGGCCTGGGCCGGTCCTGGCGGGCCCAGACGGGCCCAACGACTCTTTTAAATTTTGTTTTTTAATAAAAAATCAGTAACGGCTCTTTTAAAAAGTAGCCGTTTGGAACTTTGTTAATTGCCATTTGGCCCCTAAGCTTTAATTTAACCCCAAACTTTATATAATACAAATTTTCCCATATCTCAACTATAAATACCCCCTCATTCTTTCATTTTTATTAACCAATTCATCAATATCTCTCAATCTCTCTTTCAATCTTTCTACTACAATTGCTAAATTTATTGTTGAAAATTCGTGAAAAACTGTGAAGTTGTTGAATTGAAGTTTTCAAGTGTTCAACTATTTTCAATTTTCAAGAAGTTGTTCGGCAATCCGTTAAACTCGTTTCAACTTTTACATTTTAATAATATATTTTTGTGTTGCTTAGTTTGCATAATAATAATTAGTATGGCATTTTCTTTGAAAAAAATGTTCGGTAAAGGAAAAGGTAAAATCGGTGAAAGTAGTGGCCATAATACTACCCTTCCCCCGGCTCCCCGACCTACAAAAGATAAGCAAGTTGAAAGTTGTCGCCAACCTAGACGTCCTACTCCGCCTCCCGTAATGCTTGATAGTGATCATCCTTGTTTTCAATTTACCGATAGTGGATTTCTACATGATGTTGCAGTAGGTGATAGATTAGATGATGAAATTATGAATGCTCTTTATCCTAATGAACCTATCTTAGAGGAAAATGAGGATGATAATGATGATGATGAAATCCAAGCACTAGATTTAGATGATACACCTACTAGTCCTCTTCATAACTCAAGTAATGCACCGGCACACCCACCTTTAGAAACTCCAACTTTTAGTAGTCAACCTGCTAAACATGCAGAAACATTATTAGTTTGGAATTTTTTTTACTCAAGTAAGAGAAATAAATAAGGCTTAGTGTAAAACTTGTGGGAAATTACTGGTTCATAAATTTACTGGACACCGTAGCGGCACAGGTAATTTGGTTAAGCACATAAAAATACACCCTACAGATAGGACTAGATTTTTTCAAATGCAAGCGCAACAAGAGGGGACAAGTGTAGATTCTCCGGTTAATCCTAGTACAAGTTCAAATCTAGTTCAACCAGGAATTAACACTGTCACCGGAGGTATTTTATATTACTATCCAAATAGAGATCATGAAGAATTAGCAAAGATGATTACTGTTATGGGCTTGCCTTATACTTTTGCTTCTAATCCTAATTGGGTTCATTATATCAGAAGAGTTGTTAATCCTACTTATAAAGGTTGGCCTCGTGCAACAGTTAAGGCCGATATTTATGAATTCAAACATGAATATGAACAATATTTGCGCTATTTATTTACTTATATACCTAATCGTATTTCTATTACTACTGATATTGGTAGAAGTAATAATGACTGTGATTATCTAACTGTTACAAGTCATTGGAAAGACGAGGACTGGAAAATGCGTATAATTACATATAGAATAATTAATTCACGTCACACGGGTAGGTTTATAGCTAACACTGTTTTATACTTCTTCTAGTAACACTAGTGCAATAGGCATGCTTACAAAAACACTAAATCCTGCATTTTGTAATATTTTCCATGTTAGATGTATTTGTCATATTTATCATTTAATTATTGGTGATGGTATGCGAGTTTTAAACATAGAAATTGTAAAGGTTCGAATGGATCTTAATTGGCTATTTTATTCAAACCGTAGAACTAGACTTAGAGAGTATTTTAAAAAACGTGATGAATATAGCCTTAGAGAAAGAAAGGTTCCTAAACCTTGCCCGACTAGGTGGAATTGTATGTACGAAAGTTTAGTAGTTGCGTATGAATATAGAAACCCAATTAATGCAACGTTTAATTCTCGAGTAGGTGGTGAGGATGATGACGAAATGCTTACTACCCAAGATTGGACGAATGTTAAAATTCTTTTAGATTTTTTAGAACATTTTCAAGTTGCTACAAATGCATTTTCTGGAAAATATTATCCAACTATTTCAAACTGTTTAGTTTATATTGCCGCACTAGCTGATTCGTTTGTTGAGTCTGGCGAAGGTGGGGATATTTACGAACTTTCTATAAATGAAATGAAACAAAAATTTAAAAAATATTTTTTCACTATCCCTCCTATTTTTGGTGTTACTGCAATATTAAATCCTACAATGAAATTGGGATGTCCTCATTTTTGGTATTCTAATATTTATAAGGCTTTAGATCTTTCAGACGAGGAAATTGTTACACTTGCAGATACAAAAGCATCAATTAAAATTAATGCTCAAACTCTTTATAATGCTTATAAAGTTGCGTTAGAGCATGCTAGGCCAAATATTCCAACCTCTACTTCGTCTAGCTCACAATTGTCTAAAAGAGCTGCGGGCTTAACAGCTCTTAAATCTTGGATGGAGTTCCGGGGTTCTCAAGGTGATAATAATGATACAAATTCACATCTAAATGAGCTTCAATTTTACTCGTCTCAGGGACTTGAAAAGGAGAATCCAGACGGCTCTTTCGATCTTTTGGAATAGTGGAAGTCAAGGGAAAATATTTTTCGGTTCTTGCAAGGATGGCTCGGGATGTTTTATCTATTCAAGCTTCAACTTTTACATCGGAGTGCGCTTTCGGTCAAGCAATACTACAAATCGGTGATCATAGAGCAGCTATGAGGGATAGCTTGGAAAAATCGGTGCTTTTTAGAGATTGGATCCGTGCGGAAAGAAGAAACTTTGGAATTGCAGAATCACACCCGGCGATAGATGAAGCTTATTAAGAAATGATAGCGGAACTTTTGGAGGATTCGGCTTCCTCCGGAAGTGGTGATGAACAGGCTTCGTTTCCACCACCACCAACACAACCTCCTCCCAACCTTGATAGATTTATAAGATTTGTTAGAGAAACAATGTAGTTTATGATGTAACTTGTACATTGGCAAATCTTATTTTAGTTTTTTTTCCTTTTAATGGTGGTATTAGTACCTTGTTGTGCTCATTCCATTGGGGGAAGGAATACTAAGAAAGATATGAAATTTTGGTCAATAAAAATTATAAGACATATCCTTGAATATCTTTTTTCTCAATATTTCTTTGTCTTTACTTCGATATGTTATCCTTGAATATATATATAACATACAATATATAACATACAATATATACTACAATAAAATATATACGAGAATATATATACATAACATACAACCTAAACTACAAGAAAATATATAAGTAATAACATATATACATAAGATACATCATATATAAGAGAATATATATACATTATACATAAGAGATGCAATATATATACTACAACAAAAAATATATATATACATAATATACAATATATATGCTACATGAAATTATATAAGATAATATATATATACATAACATACAATATATACTACAAGAAAATAAATAGGGAATATACATATATACAAAATATACAATATATACTAATTAGTACAACACAATATACTAATTACTACAACACAATATATACATTATATACAATATATACTAATTACTACAACACAATATATACATAATATATATCAATATATACATAATATACAATATATACTTTATTACAGCACACTATATACATAATATACAATATATACTAATTATTACAACACAATATATACATAATATACAATATATACAATATATACTAATTACTAAAACACAATATACAATGAAATATATATTATATATACTATACTAATAACTTAGTACACCATATAAAATATATTCTACACTATACTAATAACTACTATACAAGATATTGCCTTAAAAAAAACCCCCGCCAGGCCCAGAACACGAAGCCCGGGACCGCGAAGCCCGGCCCGTCAGGCCCGGGCCCGAGCCAGAATACACCCCTAGTTCAGCACGGCGATGCCAGAGAGGTGGCCATTGGAGATGATGGGGTATTGAGGATGCAGGTCCGCGTTTGTGTGCCCAATGTTAATGGGATGCGGAAGTTGATTCTAATATAGGCCCATAAATAGCGGTATTCCATCCACCCGGTGCCACGAAGATGTGTCATTACATGAAACAACACTATTTGTGGAGGCGGATGAAGAAGGATGTAGTTGGATATGTAGCTAGATACCTCAATTGTCAGTAGGTGAAGTATGAGCACCAAAGACCGGGCGGATTGCTTAAACAAATAGAGATTCCGGAGTTGAAATGGGAGAGGATCACCATGGATTTTGTAGTTGGTCACCCTCGGAATGCGAAGAAATTTGATGCCATTTGGGTGAATTTGGACCAGCTGGCCAAGTCCGCTCATTTTATCCCTGTGTGTACTGCTTATTCATCAGAGCGGTTGGCAGAGATTTATATCAGAGAGCTTGTTCGTCTGCATGGCATCCCAGTTTCTATTATTTTGGACAGGGGTACTGAGTTCACATCACGGTTCTGGAGAGCTGTTCAACAGGATTTGGGTACTAAGGTGACAATGAGCACAACATTTCACCCCCATATGGACGGACAGTCCGAGCGCACCATTTAGATTCTTGAGGATATGTTCCGTGCGAGTGTGATTGAGTTCGGAGGGTCTTGGGATCAGTTCTTGCCACTGGTGTAGTTTTCTTACAACAACAATTATCAGTCCAACATTCAGATAGCGCAGTATGAGGCTTTATATGGTAGGAGATGCAGATCCCCGGTGGGTTGGTTTGAGCCGGGTGAGGCCAGGTTATTAGGGACCGATTTGGTCCAGGATGCGATCGAGAAGGTTAAGGTGATTCAGCGTAGATTCCGTACAGGCCAGTCCAAATAGAAGCGTTACGCGAACTGGAAGATTCGTGATGTTTCCTATATGGTTGGTGAGCGGGTTCTACTTCGAGTTTCGCCTATGAAAGGCGTCATGAGGTTTAGGAAGAAAATGAAGTTGAGTCCGAGATTTATTGGCCTTTTTGAGATTTTGAGGCGAGTTCGGGAGGTTGCTTATGAGCTTGCCTTACCTCCGAGTTTTGTTGGGGTTCATTCGGTATTTCATATTTCGATGCTCCGGAGGTATCATGGTGATCCGTTGCACGTGTTGGATTTCACTTCAGTCTAGTTGGACAAGGACCTATCCTATGTTGAGGAGCCGGTGGCTATATTGGACAGGCATGTCAGAAAGTTGAGGTCAAAGTATATTGATTCAGTAAAGGTTCAGTGGCGGGGTCAGCCGATTAAGGAGGCGACTTGGGAGACTGAGCGGGATATGCGCGGCCGATACTGTCATCTTTTCACTACTTCAGGTATGATCTCTATGCTTGTTCGAGGACAAAAAAATGTTTATGTATGGGAGAGTTTAACAACCCGAATGGTCATTTTTGGAATTTACGCCCCGAACCTCCATTAACTATATCCCCTAAGTTCATTTATGCTATTTTGGTTTTCCGAGACGTTCAGCATTGGGTTTCGGAGAGTTTTTGGACACTTAGTACCTAAAAGAGAGCTTAAGTTTTGGAAAGTGATCCGTAGCCGGAACAATGTAAAGACGACCTCAGAAAGGAAAATCAATGGTTCGGTTAGCCCCGTAAGGTGATTTCGGGGTTGGGAGCGTGTTCGGAATGTATTTTAGAAGTCCGTAGCTCGTTTTGGCTTCAAATGCCGAAGTTTGAATTTTTGAAATTTCCGGTCTGATAGTGAGTTTTTGATCCGAGGGTTGGATCAGAATTCCAGAAGTTGCAGTAGCTTTATCACATTATTTGGGATGAGTGTGCAAAATTTCAGGTCATTCAGACGTGTTTTGACTGGGTTTTTTTATCGAAAGTGTATTTTGATGAAATTGGAAGTTCTTAGGCTAAAATCTTTGAATTTATTGACTTTCCAACGTTGTTTTAGGTGCTCTAACAATTGGTTCGAGTTTGAATGAGGTATTAGGTGTTATTGGTGCTTCTAGTTGAGGTTCCAGGGGCCTCGGGATGATTTCGGATGGTTAACAGAAATTAGGAGATGTGTTGCAGCAGCTGAACTATTGCTGCTTCTGGTATTTTTGCATCTGCGGCTGGGGAAGCGCAGATGCAACGCCGCAGAAGCGGTTTGCTCCTTTCCCACAGAAACCACATATATGGTGCCATTCCCGCAGAAGAGGCTTAGGCACCGCAAATGCCGAATCCTGTGCTTCTTTTATTTTTTCAGAAGTGGCTCTTGTTTCGCAGAAGCAAGACCACAGAAGCGGTCCCTTGTCTGCATAAGCGGAAATCCCTGTTCAGAAATCGAGATTTCGAGGTTTAGTTTCAAAAGCTAGGAAAAAATCAAATTGAGTTGGGGAGAGGGCGGTGTTGAGAGGGTTTTGAAGAGAAGATCATTGGGTAACATTTTCTTAATCCTTCTTAGTTATATTTCATCAATAAATAGTTAAATCCTTCATTAAAATTTGAATTGAGGATCAAAAATTGAAAAAATTGGGTAAAGTTTTATAGGCTAAACTATTGAGTTTTGAGTGGGTGCTTAACCTACGATTTAGAATACTTTTATATGGTTAGACTCCTGAGAGTACGATGGTTCTAAAAATGTAAAATTTATCCGATTCCGAGACGTTGGCCTGAGGGGCATTTTGATTATTTTACCTAATTTCACGTCTTATCTTTGAATTAAATAGTAGAATCTATTGCTTGAGATGTTATTTACAATATGTAATTGAATTGAATAGATTTGGGCCATTTGAAGTCGGATACTCGTGGCAAAAGTGTGATTTCAAGTAGAATTTGGAGTCGATTCGATGTAAGTGGCTTGTCTAACCTTGTGTGAGGGACCTTTCCCCTAGGATATGTTATTTGGTAACTGAGCGCCTTGTACGTGAGGTGACGAGGGCGTACTCGAGCTAATCGTTTAAAATCCGGTTTTTAATTAAGACATTGAGACTGAGTTTTCTTTCGTACTTACTGTATCTTACTTGCAATCATAACATGTGTTAGATTAGAAACACATTTTTAGTTGATTTAACTTGCCTACTTGCTTAAATTGCCTTAGCTTCACCACGTGAGACATGTTTAGGCTAGAACTATCAGTTGCTTGTATTATGTACTTTATTTATTGATATTTACTGATTGTGGCTACGCATTTATATTTGGGACTATGGGTTTGATTCTCGGGAGATCTCCCTGCATATTTATATTTGGGACTACGGGTTAGATTCCTGGGAGTTCCCCCTGCATATTTACTCTGGGAGTACGCATTAGATTCCCGAGAGATCCCCGTGCATATTTATATTTGGGACTACGAGTTAGATTCCCAGGCAGATCCCCTGCATATTTACTTTGGGACTATGGGTTATATTCTCGGGAGACCCCCCTGCACATTTATATTTCGGACTATTGGACGGTATCCTGGGAGAACCTCGTTATTGGTATTGATATGGAAATGGACTACATGACGATATCCTAGGAAATCCTCATTGTTGGTATCGACATGGAAATAGACTACAGGATGGTATCTTGGGAGATCCTCGTAATCGGTACTAATATGGAGCTATTTTACTCTGTGCTATTTTATCCTCGGTGTGTTGATTGTTGTTTGTGTAATTTGACTAAATTCACAGTTGCATTGCATTATTTCCGCTTAATTCATACTATTTCCAGCATTTTTATTATATTACTTAATCTCAGTAGGGCCCCTGACCTTCCTCGTCACTACCCGACCGAGGTTAGGCTTGGCACTTACTGAGTACCGCTGTGGTGTACTCATGCCTCTTCAGCACATGTTTTTCATGTGTAGAACCAGATATTTCATTTCAGGCGCACTATCCTTGAGGCCAAGAGAGCTACGGAGACATTGAGGTACTTTTGCAGCGTCCGCATACCTAGGAGTCTCCTTCTTTACTCTGTCTATACTATTTTGACTTCTTTCGTACTTTTGCATTAGATATTCTGGAGTTAGAGCCATGTATTACTTTTCGTTAGCTTGTGTTCTCATGAGATTCGGTATTTTGGGATGAGATTGTAGTCTTCCGCGTTTTATTTTTGAGTTGTATATGCCAAGTGGCACTTATATATCGTTTTCTGCTAGTTTTTCTTAATTTACCTAAATATTCCGCAAGTTATCTTAAATTTCTGCATTATTAGGCTTACCTAGTTGTAGGAACTAGGTACCATCACGACATGTTAATAAAGGGTGAACTGGCATCATGATATAATCATGAACATTTAGCTTGCCTAGAAGGAATTTGTGTGAGGCTCTGTTCTTTCATTAAGTTGGAATTCTTTTTTAGCATAATGAATCTGATTTTCAAATGAACTCCCCTGTAGCAAAGGTCCAAAGAATCAGAATCAATTAATATTTGTACACTTTCCCGTAAGTGATTTCTATAACTCATAGCCCCACAATAATCTCAAATTAGGTTCTAAATATTATAGGCACGTATTTAAGCCATCACAATTATAGATACGATTCCCATGACGTAGATGTGGTACTTGTTTTCAGAAATTGAATAGGAATATCTTTAGTGTCATGACCCGAAATCTAGTACGAGTTGTGATGGAGCCGGACATCGCTGTCAGGCAAGACAACTCAAAATCTTAATTAAATTTTTATTTTAATAATTTCCAAAATACTTCTTTTATACGATTAGGACAATACTCAGTATATTCCTCCGAATGAACAATGAAATATTCAAACAACTTTTAAAATTTCTGAATAAACCCAAATACATCCCAAAACCTGGTGTCACAAGTACATGAGTAATTTCTAAGAATAAAATAAAAAGAACGAATAAAATACAACTGCTGTCCGGAATAGAATTGGATAGACAAGTAAGCAGGATCTTGAGAGAGACTATACTAGCTGCGGGTCGCCTCAAGGAAATACAGCTCACCTAGTCTCTGTGACAACCATGACACTATGCCAATAAGTCTCTAGCCATGCATAAACCTGTGCAACAAAAATACACAGAAGTGTAGTATGAGTAGGAAAACAATGTGTACTCAATGAGTATCCCATCTAATCTCAAAGAAGTTGATACGAGATAGTCTACTTCGACACTTACTAGTGGTCGGATAATGATGTCAATAATACATTAATTTGTGGATTTCTATGAGCATGGTGTTAATCCAATAGAAGGAAATGAGTAAACAATTAATTCATTTATAAGAAATACCCAAAAACATTTCTTCCATTATTTATCAAAATACTTTCAAGCCATGAACAAGGGATAAAAACTTCAATAAGTTCAAGGCAACAATACCAGCATGCGCAAATAGCTACCACGGGACATCCAGCCCGATGCAACATAAAAGTAAATTATGCACTGCCAAAGGACGAACGTCTCGAACCATAAATGCATCTATTACCCCGCTCGCTAACTATCCGTGCGACGCGTTCAACATAAATAAACAATCACCCTGCTCACGGATCATATATGCGACGTAGGTACATATAAAATAAACAATCACCCTACTAACGAATCATACATGCGACGCAGGTACACGTAAAATACATGCTCAAATAGCAAATTAAGAATTTATCGGGGAATAATTATTCAAATAAAAGCCACTTTCTCTTTTCACGATTGAAGAAAATAGGTCAAATCCTTTTGTGAATGTATTTATTAATTCGATGTGGTTTAAACAATTCGAGCTATCAATAAGATTACAAATATTCCAAGTATAGCATACTTTTAGGTCCTAGACTATCCGGACAATAGCATAATAGTAGCTACATATGGACTCTCCTCACTTTCTGCGTACGTAGCCCCCACAAATAGAAGCACATAATCAATTAATTCACCTATGGGGACAATTTTCTCTTACAAGATTAGAAAGGAGACTCACCTCGCTCCCAAACGTGCTTCCAAATATCAAGAACAAGTCCAAACCATCAATTCAGAGTGGACCAATCCCGAACTAGTTAAATGGAGTAAGAACTAATTAATATAAGCTCACAAGATCGAATTCTAGCTATTCAAACCATTACCCTATCATTTACATAGGTTTTTCCTAAATTCCAACCCTGGGTCCAGGTGCCCAGATTCCGAAATTTTTCGAAGAAAGTTGTTCTCTACTACATAAGGATCAATAATATATGATTTCTAGTTCATTTCATAACAGATTTCGTGGTTAAATCTTAGTTTTATGAAAACCATAGGTCTAGCTCTAACCTTTTGATTTTACCTAGTTTTTGGCATTTAATCTACCCAATATACATGTATTTAAACTAAGGATGAATAGAAATAACTTACCTCACAATGCTATGTTGAAATCCCCTCTTTGGAAGCTCTCAAATTTCCCAAGTCCGAAATCATCATACGAACATGCTGGGACCTTTAGATCCCGATTTCGAGGTCGTTTGCTCAAAAATCCTAGTTAATTCTTTCAACTTTAAGCTTCCGAAATATGAATTCTCTTTCCAAATCAAATCTGAATTTCCCAATACCTAATTCCGACCATGCGTACAAGTGATAATACATGAAATAAAGCTGTTCATGGCACCAGAATGCTGAACGACGTGCTAGAGCTCAAAACAGTCGGTCAAGTCGTTACATTCTCTCCCACTTAAACATACGTTCGTCCTCAAACGTGCTGAGAACTACACAAAAGTAGTCTGAAATCACTATTTAACTTCTCATACACCTTCCCATGCTACCATAACTTAGTTGAGCACATCAGCTCGATCATTTCTGAATATATTCCTTTTTATTCAATCAAATAGGCCTTAGAGCCCAATTCCAACATCCATAATTCTATGCCTGACCTGTTTCCAACATATGATCACCATATCAATCACTACATGTTGTACCCAAACATAGCTGCATAACTTTGCTGAATTCAGAACTAGCATCACTTTACTCAGCGAACAACAAATAACATTTTCTGATCAACTTAGTCAAAATTCCACAAATTTGATGCTCCCATTGCACCCGATGACATACACAGGTCTTACTATAATACTTACAATGCCGCCACAATGGAAGAGATATGCAGAAACTCATAATCAACTGCCGAGTCAGCCAATCACTGAGTCTATACTTCTGACAAGAAACATTACCTCATTCTGAACTAAATAATGGTCTTTGCTCCTTAATATATTTCACGTAATCAGGTTGCACTGATCCTAAATCCAACAATCTCGTCTCACCCAGTACGAACTGCTTAGGCAATAAGCCACCCTGACATGAGCAAAAGTCCCATATGATGCCACAATATGCCAATAGGCAACCAATTAGAATGCGATACAAAAAGGAAAATGAAATTCGAAAAGGAATTTCTATTACCCTGCTCACAAATCATACATGTGATGCGGGCGCATAGCTAACATGATCTTCCTTCAGAAAATAGGAAACAAAACACAATAAATAGATACGGGGAACTATGCTGAACATCGCATTGTTGCAGCGCGCAACCTGATCTGAGCAATCATAACCATGGTGGCGTGCCCACCCGATCCATACAACATAACCATAGCAGCGTGCCACCAGATCTAAATAACATATCCATGGCGGCGTGCCACCCAATCCATACATGGAGCTCACATAAGCATATATACATCGAGCTAAATCACTCATTACAACAAAATACTGAATATCAGTTATAAATACGCTAAGTGTATAATACCATTCCCTGGGGATACATATAATGTTATAATCCACAAACTCGAGCACAACTGAAGTGCAATATATGATCTAAATCTAAATAGCCATCCTGCTCATATAATCTCATCTCTGTGCAGAACCTCAACACATAAGAAATTTACCAACTCATCTCACAACTTGCATGACGCAATGCATCATTACATGAAATAGCTGACAATAAAATAAGACCCTGACTCCCTTCCATAAGGAGTGGTATTGTTGAGATGAACACATCTGGCATGATATAAAGCCCTTGTTCATATTTATATCAATCCACTAATCTCAAGTCGATTTCGAATTGCACCAAATAGGCTAATAACCTTTCGAATTTCTTGGGTGGCAGGAATTTACATGAACTACGAATTGGAAATGCTCTCGGTGCACATTAGCTGTTCAATAAAACAGTGACTGGCGCACGATAGCAAGGCAGTTATCGACAGCGAAATGGCTCGTCGCCGACGGAACATTCCTTCCTCTGATACGCAACTAGTTACACATGAGAATGGCACAACCAAGGAGCTGAAACCACTGACTTTTGGCAATTTTCTGCCTCAGAAACTTCAGTCGATGACCCATGCAGAGACAGTTACTCGCGAGATACCAATGACGGAGACTGAAGCAGTATCACCTATTGCTGTAAAGCGCTTACAATTCACTAATCTCGTTGCTGAGGAGAAATCAAAGGAGTTGCATGCGGAGAAACCAAAGCTCGTTGCTGAGGAGGTATCAAAGGAGATGCATGTGGAGAAGCCAGCAATTGCGGATGTGGTGCGAGGTAACCGCAACATTCAAATGGGCAAGCAACTTTCATTTGTTCCTCCTGTTGAATGAGATGGAAAAAAAGTTGTTAAAAACAGTGTTGAAGATTTACAGCCACAAATGGATTATTGGCAAAATGCATTGATCGGGTTCGTAATTGGAGATCGACCTAATGAGCAATCTATGGAGAATTTTGTCATTCATGTGTGGAATTTTGTTACCAAACCTCAGGTATTAATTCATGCTGATGGTTACTGTGTTTTTAGATTCAGTAACTCTGAGGATATGGATTTGGTCATGCAGTCAGGGCCCTATTCATTTAGAAATAGGCCAATGGTTTTACGACCATGGGAAATTGATTTCAATTTTCAGAGTGATGTGCTTAGTACTGTGCCTATTTGGATTCGATTCCCAGGGCTCCCTGTTGGGTACTGGTCTGCTAAAGTACTTAGTAAATTGGCTAGTGCTATTGGAAGACCTATGTATACTGACAAATTTACTGCTCAGTATGAGAAAATTTCATTTGCTTGAGTCCTTGTTGAAGTGGATGCTTCCTACAATCTCCCGGATCATTTGGAAATAGATACTCCTTATGGACCTAAAATTCAGACAATTGAATATGACTGGAAACCTTCTTTTTGTAATCACTGTCTCAAATTTGGGCATGATACAATTGAGTGCTGGTATGATACCCAACAATGTAGAATAAGGAGACTCAGGTCAAGCCTAAAAGACAAAAAGGAAAAAGGAATCAGCAGGGGAAGCAAACCAAAACTGAATGGATTGTTAAACAGGTTGTTGTTGAGCAATCTGATATTGTGGAGCCTATTAACACTGCAGAGGTACAGCTAATGCAGGAATCTCATATGATGATTGACACTCTCTCAAGTATGGCTCAGCAAAATACTCATACTGGATCTGATGCTATGGTCAGTTCAGAAGGTACAATCACTAATGTTGATGCTGCTACTGAGAATAGTGAACATCAGATTGTGCATGGTAATAAAGGTAAAGCTATCATGAATGAGATTGGAAGTAGAGGCTACAAAATTGATCCTGGTCCATCCTGTAGGGGAGAATCTTATTCCAAATGATCATAGTAACTTGGAATATAAGGGGGCTTAATCAGCCTCATAAGCAAAAGGAGTTGAAAAACTTCTTAGCTATTAATAAAGTAGATGTCATAGGAATTCTTGAAACCAGGGTTAAGGAGCCTAAATCAAGGAAAATATTGGGAAAGATTGCAATGAACTGGATGGTACAGTGTAATTACTTACATGCTACTAATGGAAGAATATGGTTGATTTGGAAGCCTCATATCCAACTTCATATACTAGCTATGTCTGATCAGCTTATTCATTGCTGGTTGGAAGATACTAGGAGCCAGATTAATCTTCATTAACTGTCATATATGGCCATAATACTGCCTTACTTAATAAACAATATGGAGTGACCTTAGATCAATCCAGATCCCTAATCAATCTGCTTGGAGGATTAGTGGTGACTTTAATAGTGTACTTAGTTCTGATGACAGAATTGGATCTGTTGTAACTGATGCTGAAGTGAAGGATTTCAAAGAGGTCGTTTCTGACCTCCAGCTGACTGCAATCAGAGCTAAAGGGTGGCATTTCACATGGTCTAATAAGCAAGACACATCTACTAGAGTATACAGCAAAATTGATGGGGCACTGGGCAACTTTCAGTGGTTGCAGCAGTTTGGCCACTTGGAAGCAGACTACTTGAACCCTTCTATTTCTGATCACTCTCCTATTCTTATTAAATTTGGTGTGCACAAGTCTCTGCATCCTAAACCTTTTCGATTGTACAATGTTGTTATGGAACATCCTCAATTTTTCAACATAGTCCAGCAGGTATGGCAGTAGGAGTATGTGGGCAAACCCATGCAGCAGATATGGCAGAAATTGAAGAGTCTAAAACAACAATTAAAGGAGATAACCTCTTACATGGCAGCTTACAAGCAGAATATTATTCAGGCCAGGGAACAGCTTGACATCATACAAAATCAGTTGCTAAACAGCCCTTTCACACAGGAGCTTATCCAGAAGGAAAGGAAGACACTAGAGGAACTTGAGAGATGGAATAATATTGAAGAGAAAGTACTGAGACAGAAGTCAAAAGCTACATGGATTGAATGTGGTGACTCAAATACTAAATACTTTCATGCTCAATGGAAGATTAGAACTGGACAAAACATCATTAATTCCATTTATACAGAAGCTGGAGTGAAACTAACAGATCCTGTCCTTGTGGAACAGGAATTCTTGAAGATATTCCACTCTTTAATGGGAGAATGTGCATCTGAACTTCCTTGTGTGAACTCTCAGATTATGAAGGATGGCAAATGTCTTACTCTTGAGCAACAAAGACTTCTCATTAGAGAGGTAACCATGGAGGAAGTTACTGCAGCAATCAAGGATATGCCTACAGATAAGGCCCCAGGGGTTGATGGATTTCCAGTAGAGTTCTTTACAAAAAACTGGGAACTGGTTAAAGATGACATTCTTTCTGCTACTAAAGATTTCTTCTACACAGATGACCTGCCCTATATGATCAATACAACAGCCATAGCTCTTGTTCCAAAAGTCAGATCACCATCTACTGCTAAAGATTTCAGGCCTATTGCATGTTGCACTACATTATGCAAAATTATCTCCAAAGTTCTTACTAGAAGGATGAAGGATGTCATTGGGGAGTTAGTGGGATCTGCTCAATCAGCTTTTATTGAGGGAAGATGTATTGTAGACAACATCCTGTTAAGTCATGAAATATTCAAGGGGTACTCAAGGAAAGGCATCTCACCTAGGTGTGTTCTTAAGGTTGATTTGAGAAAGGCTTATGATACCTTAGAATGGACCTTCTTGAAACAAATTCTCACTGAATTGGGTTTTCCAGCAAAGTTTACACATTGGATTATGGCTTGTGTTTCTTCTGTATCATATTCCTTAGTAATGAATGGTGGTTTAACCAAGCCATTCAATGCTAGGAGGGTATTAGACAAGGGGATCCCATGTCTCCTTATCTCTTTGTGTTGGCCATGGAATACTTGAACAGATTATTGCAACAACTTCATAAGGATGGAAACTTCAATTTCCATCCCAGGTGCAGAAAGCTCAACATTTCTCATGTGTGTTTTGCTGATGACTTGCTTATGTTCTACAGAGCTGATGAGATGTCTATTCAAATTCTGCATAACACCTTTGCCCAGTTCTCAGCAGCCTCTGGACTACAGGCAAATGTTAGCAAGAGTGCTATTTACTTGGCTGGGGTACATCAACATACTAGAGAGCAGTTACTTAATGTCCTGGGATTCTCTGAAGGACAACTGCCATTTAGATACTTAGGAATTCCTCTGGATTCTAAGAAACTAGCCATACATCATTATCCGCCCATCATTGAGAGAATTACTGAAAAGATTACTTATTGGTCAGCCAAACTTCTCTCTTATGCAGGTAGGAACCAATTGATAAAGGCTGTGATCTTTGGCGTCCAGTATTATTGGGCTCAAATCTTTATTTTGCCTAAAAAAGTCCTAAAAGTCATTGAAGTTATCTGTAGAACCTATCTTTGGACTGGTAAGGCAAGTATTTCAAGAAGAGCATTGGTGGCTTGGGATAAGGTATGCAAGCCAGTATCTGCTGGTGGGCTTAACCTCCTGGACTTGTCTATGTGGAACAAGGCTGCCATATCAAAGCTGCTGTGGGATTTGGCAAACAAAAAAGACTGCTTATGGGTTCGATGGGTTCATGCTTATTACATTAAGCAAGGCAACATCTCTTCTGTTAATATCCCTAAAACAGCATCTTGGGTGATCAGGAAAATATTGGAATGCAGAAACTTTATCTTGGAATGTCCTCAGTTGCATGGTGATCTTACTGTTCGATTGAATAGTGTATGCAAGCTTAACAAATTTAGCATACAGAAACTTTATACATCATTGCTTCCCAGCTTTACAAAGGTTACATGGAAGAATTTGTTATTAATTGGTAATGTCCTTCCTAGACACAAGTTCACTGCCTGGCTTGCAGCTCATCATAGCCTTCCTACAGTGGATAGACTGCTAGTAATGGGTGTTCAAATCCCAGTGGACTGTGTTTTTTGCAAGCTTCATGTGGAAGACTTCAACCATCTGTTCTTTGGTTGTCCTAGCACAAACAGTTTATGGAAAAGAATTTGCAATTGGTTGGGATATTCTCGAACTGTAGGTTGCTGGGAATCTGAACTGAACTGGATATGTAGTATAGCCAAGAGCAGGCAATGGCACAAGGTGACAACAGCTGCTGCATTCATAACCACAATTGCACTCATCTGGAAAGTGAGGAACCAAATGCGATTTGATGGTGTCACATATGTGGAGGATTTGTTATGTCGAGAGATTGCCCTATTGATACATACGTGAGGCAGTAAACATAAGAAATGGCAAATTGGTCTTAGCAAGATCAACTATTTCCCTTAGGCTATGATTTTACATACTATAGCACAGATTGTATATTCATAGCAAATAGAGTAATGAGATTCTTGTATTAGCATAGTAGTTAGTCCAAAACTGCTATCATGATCTTTGATGTACATATACTTTGTTATCAATGAAAGCTTAATTTTACAAAAAAAAAATAAAAAAAATAATTCACCTTTTATCATAGAACATAAGAACAACCCTCATCACCAGAGCAAACCTCCATAGTCCATAACCCAATAAACAGAGTACCATCTAGGCATAAATTCTCAAATTAATGATCCTACCACAACCCTCGTACTTGTTTTAGATCTTTGATCAATCAAGTGACTGCATGTCACACTTATAAAATCTTCTTGTGGGACATGCTCACATAACCTTCCAAAATGAATAACGGGTCCGCATATCCAAACCACCGGCCGCACTAACGCTAAAAAGTGATCAAGAATTCTTAACCAGGATGCAAAGCCTTTTTCACAAAACACCAATCTCATGTGATACTGACGACAATACCAACTCACTTTAAACATTGAAACTCCTTTCATGCTCATCCAAGCTCGTGACATCCTAGTCAGCACCAAACTACAACCTTGATCCTCACTTCAAATTCCATACCACTCACTGCACCCAACGTGCCAATAAAAGCTTTTCACTGGACCCACTTAAGCAGAACCATAGCAACACACATGTAAATTCTCATAGCCATAGTATAGGCAAACATCTAAGTAGTGCTCTAAGCCACCATAGCCCTTTCGGGATCCGCCTACATATAACAGGCCATAACAGAAGAATGCTTCTAAGCAACATTAATTACTGTGACTGACAAGCCTCACACATACCGCCAAAAATCACACGCATAACTTGATCACGCTGAAGGAACTGACCTCTACCACCAATACGCCAACTCAACTGTGGTTAACCAATATATCTTCCTTTGATTTACCCCGATTGCCTTAGTAATAACAATAACTCCTTTCAACATATAAAACACTACATCCGCACTCACCCCGAGTGACCTGGAACCGCGAGACCATGCTACCTCAAATCCCATGAACCATTTCATGCCTTTCTTGTGCGCACATTCACACCCTCAACTGATATGCCCATTCTGCTAATCCTTATACGATACGAAGTCCTTTCTCATCTTTCTCTCACGTGCTACACTACAAGTCATAACATCGTTGAACATTTCTGGACTCCACTTATTAGATGCCGCAAAAGCTTGATTCTTAATTGTACTTATAGGCTCGAAATCATTAGGCACCATACTTTACCTCTTTTTGAATACATTAGGACCGTTGCTGGGAGCCACCCGCTCTGACTTGGTCCCCAATATAATAAACTCCATAAATCTTATAACACATGAATACCCTCTCGATGAGGCACCTGACGGAATCACTCTCACGAAATACACATCCATACAAGGCATAAGTTCTGAATCCTTCCCCATGTCTAAACATGAGCCAATAAGGCCAACTATAGCATTCTTTAACAATTCCTCTACTCAAATCACCACTTATGTTCTTTTCCTGTAGCCGAAATAACCCAAATATATGCTAACAACTGGAAAACCTTGCAAGTGTCTAACCATGCAACCCAATCATAGGCGGTGGTACTCTCCCACTTAGCTTGAAGCCATTATTACACAACTCTGGAACTCACCGGGATTCCTTATCTCTTATTGACATAACCTTTCACAATCAACTGCCTAAATTCTCAGATTCTTTATGTAAAACCCCTTTTTTATATTCTGAATCATCAACCACATTCGCACGACCGATCTCTTTGCTACATATTAGCCCATATTTCCAATTAAACCCATAGACTTCAATTTCCATCCACTAAAATCCCAAATAATTCCAAACTCTCCTTAAGGTGCGTAATCATCCTATCGCCAAGACCATATGCAATATCCGCCACTCTCCCACTCTGGGAAAACTTGCTTCTTTAATCAACTAATTGACCTTTGCTTCATACACTTGGCCTACTTGTAATTTTAGCCACCGTTTGACACTTTCCACATATCTTTCCTCATCCCTTGCTACTCATTTGTTGCCTTAGTAAAATCTATCTTCATAGCACTTGAATACACAAATCACAACTAACTTTAAATTTTGTCGGAGATAATCTCTCTCAAGTTGCCAATATTATAAATGCTGATTCAACCCTGAATCACCTTGCCTCACGACATCTAACAGTCATTTCTTCAATACTGACATGCAATATTCTGCTCCAAAGGCGAATTATAGAAGATCATAACACCGGCGAATCTAGTACATTCAATAAGGACAAAAACACCTCATCATAGAAGAAAATTCCACCATGCTAGCAAATACCAAGTCTCAATACCTTGTTAACCCAAACCTACACATTCCCTGCCTAATTGTTTTTCCCTGCTGGAAATAAATACCGAATCTATAGATCATGCATTGAGTAAACCTCCCTTTAAGTCATTCACTACCTCGACACGTAGGCAAACATACTACTATCATAGCTATACCGAATGCTTAGTAATGGAGGCCTCAAGTTGTTGATTACCGAACCATGGGGTTGTGCTGGATGGTCTATCGGGGTAGTCGCTGGGGGGTCGATAAGTGACTAACAATTATAAATATATCAGTGACAACTCTTTATGACCAATAATAAGAAATAAATGAAGAACAATAGATAGGACGCAATAAATATAGATAATAAATGGAGTCAATTATATCGAGAGAGAAAGTTAGAAAATAGAGAGAATGTTCTTGTGTATTTCTTAGCATTGAGCAACAAAACCTTACAAAATGATAAGGATCACCTTTTTATAAGAGAGGGAATTCCAACATAGTACAGATGCACTAATTACAAAGACATGAGGTTGGTACAACCATTTAATGCCTTGATTCGCCTTTTGGGCTAGTCCACTAGACTTAACCTGTCATACACATGTGCCTTGGGAACTCCACCTGGATCCACTAAGATCGGTAATTCACATTATCTCAAGGCCGGTCATTAATTTATTGTCTCAAAGTCAAACTATCGAGAATTCTCAGAATTGATCTCTGGATCCCTCGAGATATCGTGATGTCCGTGAAATCAAGCCGTCGATTTCTACCGTATACAATTACTCTTCCACAAATGATTGGTTTATTTTCTACTGATACTTCTATTCTATAGTATGCTATATTTGAAACTAAATATAATATTTTTGTTGTTGATCTTCTAGGGTTTAAAGGGACTAAGGCAATGACTTCTACCTAGGTGGATATCTAATGGGTAGAAAGAGTCTATGACAATTATGTGATTATTTGGGATCGTAATATAGATATCACATCCGAGTTCTCACTCTATACCTCTCTTTGGCTTTCTCAAGTCAAAATGGGTATTCATGCAATTCAAGTGAGTTTAACTCAAGCCGGGTATTACTATTTAACCCTTTTATTGGGGCTACCAATTTCTTGAGTTAAGCCAATTCCTTGGTAGCCTAATTTTGGTAGACATAATTCTTCTTTCTAAAGTAGAGATTAAGTCATAAAGACATAAATCAGTATTTGCAACCACTAATTCAATAGTTCTAGAAGGAATTAGGCTAATTATCACTAACTCTTACACATTCAATCCATAAAATTCAAGACTCATCAAATACCCACACTAGGATTAGGTCATAACCCTAGTTATGAGTTTAGCTACTCATGGAAATAACAAAAATCAAAGATGCATTAAATTTTTTTTCATAATACTAGATTAAAAGATGAAAATTTAATGTTAAAAGATAATTCTAGTCGAAATTTCCTAAATTGGAATTTCCAACCATCTCACGTGGTCAGCAAAAACAAAACTTGGCCTAAATATATCCAAAAGATCTATTTATACTAAGCTGAAATTTCTGGAAAAAAAAATACCCTTTTAGAGGTTTGACGGCTGCATAATTCTTACTGGGACCGCACTCTTTCTTTCCCGGACGCGTAATTCTAACTGTGGTCTGCATTTTTAACGTCGGGATCTGGGCTGAAGTTTGCTTCATGGGCCGTATAATTTCCATCTCGGCCGCGTAGTGGATTTTTGCACATGCATAATTCTACTACGGACCACACTCCTTATTTTTTCTTGAAATGTGAACTTTCTAAATATCAACCACCGAGGTCCGCATAATTCCAACTGTTTCCGCAGTGATACTTTTGCGGCCGCATATTTCTGACGTAAAACCCGCTTAAAACTTGGCCTTAAAATGCACTCTTTGATTCTTCGCTTCGCGGATCTTGTAATTATGGTCGCAGCCGCATAATATTTATTCGGTCCGCGTTTCAGGTGTCCTGGCCTAGTCTTGGTTTTTGTTCCAGATTTGACTCCTTTATAAATTGATTATGCCTCATTTGGCTCATTTTGATCTAACCTACAAGCAAGTATATTACATTAGTTTCTGGGAATACCTTAGCGCATTTTAAGCCCAAAACGCAAGAAAAAGAGAGAAAATAATAGCTTAAAATCTCCACTTATCAACTCCCCTCGCTTAAGATTTGCTTGTCCTCAAGCAAATAAGGTAATTCTCACATCTAGTAAAACAAAACAAAAGGATATTTCAACTGCCCCAATGTGAATCAATCATGCAACAATTAGGACTAACAATTACCCTCAACATAAATAAATTATCAACAACACAAAACCTTTTGAGTACCATAGTTCTAATCACACTAGAGATCGAGAGTTGACTTAATTCACCAAAGAAGCTCGCTCTATTACATAGGTCATTGTGTAAACCAAACTCTTCCTCCTCTACTATCTATAAGAAAATCTCACTATATATTGTAGCACTCAAAACAAGTACTATGGAGAAGTACGCTCATTCTCTCAAGAGAATGTCACAAGTTCGACTCTATGTACCATAAGCTTGCCTCTTTGTAAATCACCACTAATGTAAGCTTACTCAACTCGAAAATCATATAAGGCTTTTGCGGGAATGTAAAGAAGGCCTTTGGATCAAGGTAGGAGTTATTGGCATATGATAGTTTCATATTTCCTTAAGTACTCCATTTTCTCATTTCGGTCATACTTTCTTGACTCTTTGAGTCATTTTCTTCTTTCTTAAGGGAACTAGAGAGACAGACTATCACTCTTTCTTTATCATGAAGATCATTTTTCTCCTTTTCTAATCATTCCATGCCTTTCATTATTGTTTTCTTTGAATCCTTTCACTTTTCTATCTTATTCACTTCTTTTTTTGATTTTTTGGATTTTGTTTCTTTTCATTATCCTTCTCCTTTTCTTTATTTCTTTTTATATTTTCTACCTTTTATCACTTTCACATTCTTCATATCTCCCCCAAACTTATGCTTTTGTTACTTGTCTATCAAGAATTCTAAGGAAAAATCGGGTGCCAAGAGAGAGTCATTATAGAACGGATAAAGGCTTGTAACGTGATTATTGAAGAAAAAGGGCTTAGGGTCAAAGGGGTTTACAAGGGATATCATATTGGTAGCCTACGGAAGCTTTCAAGTTTCAAATTGGATTACAGAGAGCCTACAATCATTTCACAAGTCAAGCTACACTTTGAATCATTTCTCTCTCTCAAGTTGCTGGATTGTTAAAGAGACAGAGTCGAGGGCCCACAAAAACCCTAGCTAAGAATGAACATCAGAAATGCTCAAAGTAACCACTCGATGATTGTTTTAGTCAACACAAGAATTTAAAGGTCACAGCTAGAACTATTGTTTTCCAATCAACTTGTTTCTAACCATAAAGTCGAAGGTAAATGTGTTAGGCCCAAGTAAAGCCTGCCCGAGAGACTTTTATTAATTACTACAATTTACACCAAAACCTAAAGAAAATGGGCTCAATCCCCTAAAAGGTTGTCATGCCATCCATCGTTGGAAAGAGTCACTAGGTTCATACAACATACACCTTTGGAAAGAGCCGTGATATTAAAAAAACCAAAGGCTTAGTGTCAACATAAAACTAAAAAATGAAGCTAAAAACTTAAAAAGAAACTACTAAAGGAAATAAGAACCTATGAAGTAAAATTACGAAAGAAGTTATGAAGTAAACTATAGAAATCAAATTGAATATATACAACTTTGAAGTAAAGCAAATGTATACATAAATGAAAATGAATATATACATCAAATAGTAAAAATATAAACATATCAAAATGTGAAATTAATGAATATATAGATACCAAATGTAAAAATAACAAATATCTACACACCAAAAGTGAAAATAAAGAGAAGTAAAGATAAAGAAAAATTAGTATCATAGTTATTGCATACCAATGTCATCAAATCATCACCAAATCAAAATGGACCACCACCACCCCACTCCCCAATAAAAGATAGCATTATCCTCAATGCTAATAGCAAAATAAGATCAGGGAAAGGATTAGAAAGTAAAGAAAAATCCCTTTGTGGTCTTTGTCTGCATCGGGCCATGCATATGAGTGGAGTCCTCATATGGCATAGTATCATCAGCTCCCTCCAGGTCCACTAATTGGATCTCCAAATCCTCTAACAGGGGGACCATGGGCTTGCGGAGCATCTAAATTATTTCGTCAGCATTTTGTGTAGTCGCCGCAGAGTCCTCAGACTGGCTAGCTGCTGGTGCCTTATGCCTTGTTTCCTATGTTGCTGGGACTTGCTCCTCCATGAGTAAATCTAGTGGGATGTCTCCAGCAGAAGTAAACCTCTCTACCTTCTTCTTCAGCAGCTCCACTAACTCTTTTTGAGGCCCGAGTCTTGTTCATCTTCTTCACTTGCTTGCCCAGATCCTTGATAACCTTGCCATGTGTATCTAAAGTCTCGAGGATCTTCTTCTGGTTGTCTAAGAGCTTATTCTGGTTGGCCAGAATCTCCTTAAATGAATCCTCCACTGATATAGGTACCTGAAGCTGTGTTTGGGCTAACTGTGCTACTACTACACTGGATAATACAGACATCTTTGATGTATTTGCCGGCATCCAATTGTTTATGGTGGACAATATGTGAAAAAACCGTAGTGCAGTCTGAGGGTAAGTGGAAGATGAAGGTGCAACTAATGGCACTGTGATGGATGGCCTAGATGAATGGGGAGGCATGGCAAGTGAAGATCCCGCTGCTGTTGAAGGATCTAACCCCGTGGCCACTACCCTTGGCTCTTCAGACTGGCTAGAGGAGGTAGCGGCTTTACCCTTTGATTTAGGGTTGCCCGGTCCTTGGAGGCTATACCAAGAGAAAGGCTTTTAGGCTTCACTTATATGTCACAGTGCTTCTTCTCGACCCCCTGGTCCTCGAAATACATGGTGAGGAAGTTGGGGTAGTATATGAGATTCCCTACATTAATAGGATAGTCCGCCATAATTGAAGCTATCAACATTGCCCAAGTGAGTGCGAGCACATTATCATGTTAGCACGGGTCCAGCCGTGTACACACAAATGTGGACCACCCTTTGGCTTCAAAGTTAATGGTGTTTCTAGCAATTGGGACTCCAATTGTGAGCCATGTCGGTGACGTCCTTGGAATGGCTAATATTTCTTCTAGCCATGAATGGGTTGCTTCATCTAGGACAAAATTCTTCAAGTATTTCACGACTTTCACATCCTAAAAACTGGAATATTTGTTCAAAGTGTGGCCATCAAACCAGATCTTTAAGTTTCAAACCTTTGTTACAGCGGTGCCCTTTTTGATGTGGGAAACATTGGCGTAGAACTCTTTGACATGGTATTAATTTGCATCCACCACTTTGGTTGTGAAGAACATCCACTCTTTTCTCTCCTCAAACTATCTCATGACATTTGGATTGTAGGGAAGGAGGTCTCTATATGAATTGTCGCTCAAGGGTGAGCGGCCTTTGGGGAAATCATTCCCGGAATTTCATATATTCTTTCTCGCTCATGAATCTATCAGCCCATACCTCGGGATTTCTAGACTTGGCCAACCCCTCAACATTGATATCACTCCCTCTCCCGTCCTCAGGGACCTTATCATCAACATCCACATTAATAGGAGCAGGGGAAGCATGTGCGAAAAAAGTGTTCAGAATTTGCACTAACCTCTCCCGAGCCCTCAGATGAAACCATAGATGTACCCTTAGAGGAGGTAGATTCATAAAATAAATACAGTCTCCCCAAGAATTGTGTGGGGATATGTGTTGGCACATAGTCTCCTTCTGAAGCTTCCCGAGAAAGGACATATTCACTGTGTCAAAATAGTTCGTGACTTTATCCGCAGCTTTGATGGAGGCTCTTAGCTTGCCAATGGATTTTTGCATTGCTAGGGGTAACTTAGTTTTGCAACATAAGTTTTGAATTTCCAATTAGTGAAATATACTCAGAAACAGGACTTCAAGCACATGTTAAAAATAGTACATATGAAATACAATGCTGCCTCTCGTAATAGGGCACCACAAACTGCGTAAAAGTGATTGCAGCCCTGAAATGCCCACCACGGATCATAAAAAAGTGAACGGCCGCAAAAAGATCAAGCTCAGACTACTAACTCTCTATTTGATCAACTGCAGACCGCAAAAAATAGAATGCGGCCATGAATGACCCACTGCGGATCGTGTAAAAGCAAAAGCAGCCACGAACACAAATGATAAGCTCTTTGAAGTTGAAAAGCATAGACCGCAAAAACTTGGATGTGATAAAAATGGACCAACGACATACCACAAAAAAGTCAACGCAGCCACGAAAGCTGATCAGCTCTCAGTGCTTTGAATTGAGAGTTTCGCCGATAACAAAGTTTTGGATGCAGTCGCATACCCAATCGCATACCGCGGAAAAATGACTGCAACTGTCAAATGCAAGGAAAATGGCACTGAAGAACATTGATAGCTAAGGTTTCCATTAATTGTGCAAATTATAGCAATTAAACATGAAATGTTACTAACCCTAGCCCCATTAGGCAAATAAACATTACCTACATGTATTAAAATAAAAATGAGGCATTAATTTGTCATTATGGCATACATTTAACACTAACTAAAATGAAAAAATAAAACAAGGAGAAAATAAAAGAAAAAGATAAAATCAAAACATTTAAAGGAACATACAAGTTGTAGAATCTAGTAGGAAATCTACACTTGATGAGAATGAGATGAATTCCAAAATAAGTAGATATGCACAGTGTTTTTGATGAGTTTGAACATTTATGGTTCGTAAAGTATAAAATGCTTCAAGAACCTCTATTTATGCTCAGACCCACTGACTCACCAGACTGCGGGCGCAAAATTTTATCACGGTCCGCACTCTTTACCTATTTTATAGCTAAGTTGAACACGGCCCACAAAAAAGTAAAAACGACCGCACAAATTGCTCAGACCACAGAATAATGAGCAAGGCCACAGAGTCTTAAGGATTTTGAACAGGAAAACTTTAGAGAGTTGGAAATTTCCATCCACCAGCTACGCTATCAGTGTCAAATTTGTACAGCTGCAAAGTGCTAACGTAGTCCACATAATTGAGCACTATCCGCGAAATTCCACCACTTAGCCAAATTTTTCCTTGGCAATTTTCTATGTTGCACAACCAAATCCTACATACACTTCACAACTAGTTAATCCAAAACAATGCGTAATCTAAGAAGAAAATCAAAAGAAAGATAAAACACATGGGTTGCTTGATAAAAAGTGCCTAATTTTAATGTCGTGACACGACGCATGTTACCATAATTCACTTGAAGTTAATCAATACTACAATGTGTCCATCAACAACTTTACCGAGATAATGCTTCACTTGATGCCCATTGAATTTAAAGGTCTCACCATTATTGTTTTTCAAATCTAGAGCGTCAAAAGGAGTAACGTGTACCACTTCAAAGGGGCCGCTCCATTTTGAATTTAGCATTCCCGAAGATATCCGTAACTGAGAGTCGAATAAAAGAACAAGGTCACCTTCTTTGAATTCTTTGTTCTGGATATACTTATTATGTAGGTACTTTATCTTGTCCTTATACAAGGATGAACTGGAGTAAGGATGGAACCAGAACTCATCAAGTTCATTCAACTGCTCCACCTCGATATTGGCAGCTAAATCCCATTCTAGGTTCAATTTCTTCAATATCCATATGGCTTTATGCTCTAAATCCACCGGGAGGTGACCTGCTTCCCAAACACCAACTTATATGGAGACAAACCAATTGAAGTCTTGTAAGTTGTTTAGGCCCATAAAGCATCGTCAAGTTTTCTTGATCAATCAGTATAGTTTGCATTGACAGTCTTGGATAGAATACTCTTGATCTCGCTGTTGGAGACCATAACATTTCCATTTGCCTGGGGGTGATAGGAAGTTGACACCTTGTGAGTGACACCATACTTGGAGAGTAAAGTGTCGAAAGTGTTATACCCTGCAGTATTACGATGATGTTATGCTTTGCAGTAATATATTACGATGATGTTACGTCCTGTAGTAATTCATTACGATGATGTTATGATTCGCAGTATTAAGTTATGATAGTATTTCACCAGATAGTATTACGTTGTTGGTGATCTTATTCTTTGCAATATTACGACGATGTTACACCTGTAGTATTGTACGTTTAATTTGTCGTAAGGAAATTGACATCAATCGAAGGAAAAGATTATTTGAGGTTTATAAGGATTATTACTGATGAGTACATTCGTGAAGATAATATGGTAAGTAAATTGAAGAAAACGAACTTTGTAAAAGTTTGGAATTTTGGAATAAAATACGGTCTGAACTAAAATACCTGATATTTATGGACTAGTATCATACAAGGTGCTACATGACCCAGCTGTTAAGGTGTACAAGGTATGTTCAAAGTAAATAGTATTTAACTAAGTTGAGATAATTTTTTAAAATTATGGGGGTTACTAATTAGTTACCGAATAACCGGACATTACCCAATTCACTAATAAGTAGATAAAATTTTATAAAATATATCCATTTAAAATGTGGCAAAAAGCCACCATGACAAAAATGACTCATTACTCATTGTGCCATGTGGCTATGCAAGTGCTCATTGAAAATTTAACTAAATAACAAGTATCTAGGATAAGAGATTAATAACTCATTCAACATTCTGGATATATCCATACTAGCTCATGGAAACGTTACTTATTCTAAAGTAAGAGTCTGGAACCTATATTTAGTTTATTTGGACTCAAATTATTTTAATAGGTATTTAATAAAAGACATTTCTATATATAGCGTGTAAAGAGAAAATATTATACTTTAACGGGAATGTAAATATATATATATATATATATATATAAGAACACGATGTGCTCTGACTATGGCTCACCAATAAGTGAATTGACAAGCACAATAATTTAAATGTATAGTGTATGCTTAGAAGACGCTATACGGCAAAAAATTTCAATATCCCGGGCTAGCCATTTCCTATATATGGTTAGAACTTTAGGAAAATTCTTTCACATAAAATTATAACTCCCGTTTAATTTTTTCTTGTTGTTAAATTGTGAAGCATTTTTTTCGTAATGTCTGAAGAGCGTAGAATAAGAGTTTCACTATATTGGGGGCTGAGGTTGTGATAGAGAATAACTTTGTGAGGTGTAGTTTATCTGTACAGGGTCAATTTAAATTACAACTTACACTAGAGTATGATAAATTGATATCATTGTTATGCAAAAAACGGGTGTAAGAAAATGTTCAGTGATACTTAAAGTAATCAGAAGATATCCGTATTTCGTCACTCCACAATGGGCTGCTTTTTTACTCTGAGTTAAACATCTACGATGATGAAAATTTGAGGGATTTTCTGAGGACTCGGGATAAATACTGAGAATATCTTGTAATAATTATGTTGGATATGTATGTCAAGGTCGAAGACTTTCCAAATAATGAGGTGGATAGACAGGTTCCGGATAACTCCTAGTCATTGGCTGGCTATTATGAAGGTGTTTTTGCCGGACAGGTTCCGGATGAAAGAGTTTTCCTTGATTTAAACTTATCCCCACCCTTTACATAATTCACAAGACGAGTGGTAAGCTTCAATTTTCCTTTGTGTTACGATGTACATTTTTGTTAAATTAAATTTGTATTAACGCACATATATTAAACGGGGGTACATGCCGGATATGAATTTTACAAATTATGAACCCGGTCATAGTATTGGTGTGTTGGATCATGGTGGTCCATTCGGAAGCCATCACCTACATGAAAATATCCATCATGGAATTTTATCACATTACGACTTGTAAGAGAAGTAATACGACTATAAGGAAAGTATTTTTAAATTCAGCATCTTATTTATTTGTTGATTATGTAGTGAAAATGAGCAAGTTGAAGCAAATGTACTCACCCAAATTGCCCGAAAATGATGCATTAAATCGGGATCTTGCAGATGCACTAAGTCTGGAAGAGAACAGTGATTTTGAGAACAATGTTGATAAATCTAGACATTAGACGCCCTTTCCTCGTGAGGATGGTGATGAGGAGGATGAGAAGGAAGGATCTGATTTGATGAGAGAGTATGCGTCCCCCATAGACAAAGAGCGTATGAGTCCCTAGTGTCGTTTCATTCAAGGGAGGTTCCTTACCTTGATAACTTGCCAAACATGTCAGATGTGGAAGCTCTCTCAAGGGATTTCGATGAAATTCGGACAACAATATGGGATGAATCTAGACCAACTGTGCTAGCAAAGGGCATGTTGTTTCCTGATAAAGCTCACCTAAGCAGGCTTATAAAATACACAACGTAAAAGAGTGTCATGAGTGTTGGAAACATGTTCTCAAGGCATTATACTAAACGTGTGTTCATATTTGTAGGTTTTGATGAATGACAAACTATGCGCAAATTGACATATGACGAGGTCCAAGCACAAAGCGCAAAATTGATATATAACGAGATTCAAGCACAAGACAAAGAGCGAGATTAAGTTTTATATGAGTCGATATTTAATTGTGATCTTGATCCGACAACTTGAACTCAAGACTTGGCCTCTCTCGTAAAAGTATTTTTAACAAATAATGCATATTTACTTTAGTCAAAATGTTTTTTAAACATGCCTCTAAAATCTGGACTAAGATAACCGAGTATGTACTTATGATAATCGATTATGTTTAAGTCAGCTGCTTGACAATCGATTGTGAACTTATGAAAATCGATTGTGTTAAGGCAGTGAGCATCAGATTTTTCAAATCTGCATGACAATCGATTGTGAACCTTATGACAATCAATTGTGATGAGGCAGTGTCCATCAAAGTTTTTCAAAGCTCAAAATAATCGATTGTGAAGCTAATGACAATTTGTGAAGAGACAGTGTCCATCAGATTTTTCAAAGTCACAAAATAATCGATTGTGAACATATGACAATCGATTGTGTTGAGGCAGTGTCTTCCAGACTTTTTCAAAGTTATTAAATAATCGATTGTGAACCTATAAAAATCGATTGTCAAGAGGCAGTGTCTAAATTGATTTTTCAATACTGATATATAATCGATTGTTAACTTAGTATAATCAATTGTATAACTGACCGTTGCCAAAATGTTTTCAAATACCGTCAGGTAATCGATTATTGATTTCTTATAACCGATTGTTTTAATTAAAATCTGGAAAGGATTTTTTGAACGTTGCTGAGTAATCGATTATTGATTTCTTATAATCGATTATTTTAATTAAAATCTGGAAAGGATTTTTTGAACGTTGCTGAGTAATCGATTGTAGATTTCTGATAATCGATTGTTATCCTTTCCAACGTTGCTGAGTAATCGATTGTAGATTTCTGATAATCGATTGTTTTACGTAAAATCTAGAAATGATTTTTTGAACGTTGCCAGTAATCGTTTATTGATCTTAGATAGCCGATTGTTAAGCGTAAAATCTGGGATTGATTTTTGGAAGAACTGGCAAACAATCGATTGTGGTAATTTGACAATCGATTGTCACAGAGTAAAATCAGCAATTCTTAATTGGCAATTAGGCAACGGTAATACAAAGTTTTTCAGCTATAAATACAGCTTCAAATCAGTCTTTTAAGTACAACAACACACAACAACTAATCATACAATTGCTAAAGCTTGCATACTTTATTGCTTATCATTTTATATTCATTACATAAGCTTTTGAGAGCCAAATTCTTGTCGAAAGTTGTTGCGATCTTGAGCGTATTCTTTTTACTCATATCTACTCTTAAATGAGTGTCTTGTTTGAGTGCTAAGTGTTTTTGTACACTTGAAGGGAAGTGTTAGTCCCTTGTGTAGTAAGAAGGAACTTGTGTTTCCTTGGTTGAAGTCTTGGAGTGTTGTATCTCCGAGCAAAGGTTGTTGATGCTTGTGTCCTCAAGTTGTAACGGTTTGTTGAGCACCCGTAAGCTTAACAAGTTAGTGGAAATCTCGAGAGAGTCTCTCGGGGACTGGACTAGCCACGGGTTGTGGTGAACCAGGATATATCGGTGCGTGTGTTCTAATTTATTTACTTATCGCACTTATTTATTTCCTGCAATTTTTAAATTTCGTAAGTTTACGCTAATTTTTATTATAACACTATTTGTTGGAAACACGTTCTCAATGCAATATACTAAAACGTGTGTTCTTTTGAATAGGTTTTGATGAATGACAAACGAAGCGAAAATTGATATATGACGAAGTTCAAGAAACAAGCGCACAATTGATATACAACGAGATTCAAGCTCAAGACAAAGTTTTATAGTTTAATTGAGTCATTCTTAATTGTGATCTTGATCCTACAACTTGACTCTTAACATGGCTTCTCTCATAAAACTATTTTCCAAAATCATGCATATTTAATTTAATGTCAAATGATTTTAAATCATGCATATATACAGTAGTCAAAATAATTTTTAGACATGCCTTAAAAATCTGGACTAAGATAATCGATTATGTACTTATGATAATCGATTGTTTTAAGCCAAGACTGCATGACAATCGATTGTGAACTAATGACAATCGATTGTGAGTAAGACAGTGAGCATCAGGTTTTTCAAACATGCATGACAATCGATTGTGAACTAATGAAAATCGATTGTGACTAAGGCAGTGTCCATCAAAGTTTTTCAAAACTCAGAATAATCGATTATGAACTAATGGTAATCGATTATGTTGAGGCAGTGTCTTCCAGTGATTTTCAAATTTATTAAATAATCGATTGTTACATTGGACAATCGATTGTCAAAGAGACAGTGTCTAAAATGTTTTTCAAAAACTGATAAGTAATCGATTGTTGACTTTGTGCAATCGATTGTGAAGCTGACCGTTGTCGTAAAGTTTTCAAATACCGTCAGGTAATCGATTATTGATTATGTATAATCGATTGTTTTGATTAAAATCCGGAAAAGATTTTTTGAACGTTATTGGGTAATCGATTATTGATTTTGTATAATCGATTGTTTTGATTAAAATCCGGAAAAGATTTTTTGAACGTTGCTGAGTAATCGATTGTTGATTCTGGACAATCGATTGTTTGCGGTAAAGTCTGGAAAGAATTTTTTGAACGTTGCCAGTAATCGATTATGGATTGTAAGTAATCGATTATCAAGCGTAAAATCTGGGATTGAATTTTGATCTGACTGGCAGACAATCGATTGTTGGGGTTTGACAATCGATTGTGAGTAAAATCAGCAACTCTTAATTGGCAATTAGGCAACGGTAATGCCAAGTTTTTCAACTATAAATACAGCTTCATTTCAGTGTTTTAAACACAACAACATACTACAACTGATCATTACATTGCTATAAGCTTGCATACTTTTGTTTATCATTTTTATATTCAATTTCATAAAGCTTTTGAGAGCCATATTCTTGTCCAAAGTTGTTGTGATCTAGAGCTTACTTCTTTTACTCATATCTACTCATTAAGGAGTATTTTGTTTGAGTGTTTAGTGTTTTATACACTTGTAAGAGAATTGTGATTCTCTTGTTGTAAGGAACTTGTGTTTCCTTGGTTGAAATCTTGGAGTGTTGTATCTCCGAGCAAAGGTGTTAAGGCTTGTGTCCTTAAGTTGTAAAGGTTTTTTGAGCACCCGTAAGCTTAACAAGTTAGTGGAAAATCTCGAGAGAGTCTCTCGGGGACTGGACTAGCCACGTGTTGTGGTGAACCAGAATATATCGGTGCGTTCTTTCCTTTTTGTTTATTTAACGCACTTATTTATTTCCTGCAAATTTTAATTTCCGCAAGTTTACGCTAAATTTTATTATAACGCTATTCACCCCCCCTCTAGCGTTAAGCGTATTTTCTAACAATTGGTATCAGAGCCATACTCTCTGAAGACTTAATAGTTTGAGAGAACCATCCATGGCTTCTACTCGTGACTCTTTTGCAGGAATTGATGAAGGACGGTGCTCCACACGACCACCTCTATTCAATGGTACAAATTACACGTACTGCAAGGAGAGGATGAAGATCTTCGTTCAGTCCAACAGCTTTCACCTTTGGAAGGTGATAATGAAGGGAAACCAAATTCCAACAAAGAAGGTGGAAAACGAATGGGTTCCCAAGTCCGAGGATGAGTATGACGCGGATGACATCCGAAAGGTTCAAAATAATGCTAAAGCAATTAATTTATTATATTGTGCTGTTAATGCTGACGATTACAGGAAAATATCGTGTTGCACAACGGCATAGGAGATGTGGGACAAGCTAGAAGTTACGTACGAAGGTACGGACCAGGTAAGGGAAGCAAAAATTGATTTCCTAACCCATTCCTATGAATTATTTCACATGAAGGAAGGTGAAAAGGTGGACGAAATGTTTGAGCGATTTTCAATAATCGTAAATGACCTACATGCTCTCAAGAAAACATTCATGGATAGAGAGCTCATTCGAAAAATTCTTAGAAGTCTCACACCGGCATGGAGATCAAAGGCCGATGAAATTCAAGAATCCATTGGCGTTTCAAACGTCACCATCGACGCACTAAGAGGTAACCTTAAGACCTATGAATCTACTATTCTTAACCCTTTTGTTGATGATCAAAGGAGGCAAAGAATAGCTCTAAAGGCGAGCACAAGCCAACCGCAAATTGATGAGGAAGGAGACAACGAGTTTGGACTCGTTATCAAAAGATTTCAAAAGTTCATGCGCAAGGAGTATGAACGCAAGGGCAAAAAGCAAGGCGAACAAATCAAGTGCTATGAATGTGGTGAAACCGGGCACATCAAATCAAATTGCCCAAACATCAAAAAGGAGAAGAAACCTTTTAAAAAGCAACGTGCATACATTTCTTGGGGAGGCGACTCCGGAGATGAGTCAAGCGAAGGAGAAGAAGACGATGCAGCAAATCTTTGCCTTAAGGCACAAGAAGACAACAAAGATGAGGTATGTCAAATCTCGTCTAAAAACTTCTTTACTCTTGAACAAACGCGAACTGCTTTAGATGAATTATATGCTGAGTTTATTAAGGCTTCAAAAACTATTAAGGGCATAAAAGAAAATGCTTCATTAAAAGAAAAGGATTTTCAAAAACAGCTTTCTTTGAAAGAAAAGGATTTAGAAAAACTGGTTTTAGAAAATGAAAAGCTGAAAGAGGAAAACAAGTTTTTTGGAAAAAGAAGCGCCGATAAGCCCGAAAATTCTACTAAAAATTGTTCTTCTTGCTTGCATCTCAAAAATGAGGTAGATAGACTCAAAGGTACCTTAGATAAGTTTAATTCTTCCCACAAGAATTTGAATGAGGTCCTTGTAAATTTGAAATCAACCAAGCATGGCATAGGATTTAAGAATGAGGTTAAAGAAAAGGTTGACGCCAAACCCCAACCACCTAAGGCTCAACCTAGGACTAATAAAACAAATGCTTATCCTAGAAATAGCAATCCTAGAACCAATATGCATGCTAGACAAAATGTTGAACATTTTAGGAGACCTAGAAATGACTTACCACCTAGAAATAGTTACCCTAGAAATGATGCATATTTTAGGCCAAATGTTGAACCTTTGAGAAGACCTAGAAGTGGCCTTCAACCGAGAAACAATCACTCTAGAATTGCTGCCCATCCTAGAGCTCATAGTAGGAGAAATAATTCTCATGAAATGCGAAATAGTCATAGTGTTCAAAATAGAGTAAGAAATTTTCATCCGTCTAGTTACTATGAACCTAGAAGGATGCATAACCCAAATGTGACTTGTCATTATTGTAGATGTATTGGTCATATTTCTCCTGCATGCTTTACACGTCATAGACATATTACTCAATCGCATCATTATAATATGCCTAACCCCCAAGGACCCAAGATGGCATGGGTACCTAAAGAACATTAATTTGTTTTGTAGGTGTGTTTGAAGGGATCAAGTGTACTATGGTACCTTGATAGTGGATGCTCCAAGCATATGACGGGAGATGAATCCAAATTCCTTCAATTAGAGGACAAAGAAGGAGGAAGTGTTATCTTCGGTGATAACAATAAAGGAAAGATCATCGGCATCGGCTCGGTCGGTAAGGATGAAAATTCCTCTATTAAGCATATATTACTTGTTAAAGGATTAAAGCATAATCTCTTGAGCATAAGCCAATTGTGTGACAAGGGAAATCTTGCTTTATTTGATTCGGATGAATGCTTAGTGTTCAGACGTAGTGATTTCAAAATTATCCTCCGTGGTTTTAGAGTGGATAATATTTATGTGGTTGATCTTGCTAATTCCTCACCCGATTATGTTGATTGTCTAATGAGTAAAGAGGATGATACTTGGCTATGGCATCATAGAGTAGCACATATCAATATGCATCTTTTGAACAAATTGATTTCTCAAAACTTAGTTATTGGTCTTCCCATTTTAAAATTTGAAAATGACTCTATTTGTGACTCGTGTCAAAAGGGGAAGCAAACAAAAGCATCTTTCAAATCTAAAAACATTGTTTCAACTTCTAGAACATTGCAATAGCTTCATATGGATTTATTTGGTCCCTCTCGCATTGAAAGTCTAGGAAGAAATAGATATACTTTTGTGATTGTTGATGATTACTCGAGATTTACTTGGACTTTATTTCTTGCCAATAAAAGTGATGCTTTTCAAAATTATAAATATTTTCTTAAGCGTGTTCAAAATGAGAAAGAAACAACCATCACTTCAATTAGAAGTGATCATGGGGGAGAGTTTGATCACAATCTCTTTGCGGACTTTTGTGACGAACTCGGAATCGAGCATACCTTTTCCGCTCCACGTACACCGCAACAAAATGGGGTGGTGGAAAGGAAAAATAGGTGTCTCGAAGAGATGGCTAGAACCATGCTCGACGAAGCTAAGATACCCAAACATTTTTGGGCGGACGCCGTGAGTACCGCTTCCTATGTTCTAAATAGAGTAGTAATTCAGCCGATACTCATGAAAACCCCCTATGAACTTTATAAGGGTAGAAAACCAAATATTTCCTATTTTAGAGTTTTTGGTTGCAAATGTTTTGTTCATAACAATGGCAAAGACCAATTGGGTAAATTTGATGGTAAGTCGGATGAAGGTATTTTCATTGGATATTCCTCACGTAGTAAAGCATATAGGATCTTTAATAAAAGAACCCAAATTGTGGAGGAATCCCCTCATGTTGTATTTTCTGAAAATAATGCTCGCTTGGCGAGAAAGGATTCCGGTTTTGATCTTGCAGGTATCTTAGATAGCTTGAAAGACAAAATACAAGAGGAACCACCCAAGGAAAATAAAGATGAAACTGAGGAACAACCAACGGAAGAAGTGCCACAATTGGAAAAAGAAATGAATATGCCTAATGAATGGAGGACAATCAAAGATCACCCTCTTGAACAGGTAATTGGAGACATCGGAGGAAAGGTAAGTACCCGAAACTCTCTTTTGAACACTTTAGGACACACTTCTTAAGAGCTCACGTTCTCACTTGGCAACACTAGTTTAAGTTATTACTTCTTTACAAATTACTGACTTGAGCATCGGAGACGTTTAATTCTATTTTGCAGGTATCTCCCTAAAAGATAGGGGGAATTATAAAGTTTTGACACAGAACAATCGATTGTTCCAAGCAAATAATCGATTATTTTACTGTGCTGAAAATTGATTAGCAGTATCACTAATCGATTGTTTATGGTTTATGTTCATTATGCAGTTTTGTTTAATAATTGGTTCCTTAAATTGCATAATCGATTTCAGTCTCAACCATTCAGCAATGCTTTTCCAAAACAATCGATTATTCCACATTTGACAATCGATTATTTCATGTCAGAAATTTAAACTCTTGTTACCGTTTGGCTCCTCAATCGATTTGTGTCAGTTCCAAGTCAGGTCATAACTCTTCAACAATCGATTATTGCATCTCAACAATCGATTGTCTAACGGTCAGTGAACTTATTTTACCGTTTCTGACTGATTTGGCTTTAAATTCTCAGCAGATCTCTTCCATAAATGATAAGCCACTCTCCCCTCTATAAATAGGCTTCATATATGTTCATATTCATTAACTCAAGCATCAATTTTAGCTTTCAAAATATCAAATTCTCTCTAATCCTTTGCAAAATCCAGCAGCTTTCGTTAAAAATGTCGGGCCGTCACTCAAAACGTTCCCTTTCTGCTAGGCACGGCGCATCCGCCTCCGCTGCCCCTCCTCGTCCGAACTATCCCTATCAAGATGGTTCCGTTCTATATTTTAATTCCGACATCGAGCTTACTCGATTCTTAACCAAATTTGAAAAGCGCGACATTCTTCCACCCCGCTTTTCAACCCACAAGTATCTTGAATCATTTGGGCCTGCTGCAAATATGCTCAAAAATTCTCAACTTCTTGACTTTTTACTCCTTACCCATCCTTACATCAATACTACATTGGTTCAAGCATTTTATTGCAACCTCCATGAGGATGATGATGGTGAGCTTGTCACCAACATTAATGGTGTTCAAATTCTTCTTTCCGATGAAAATCTTCATACCATTGCCCGTCTTCCTCATAATGGTGAAGACATTTTTTGGTACACCGGAGAGGCCGGAGCCCTTTTTGATGAAACAGCCCTCTTACACAATATCGGTCTTACTTCTTATGATCCAAATCTTTCTTCCCGTCGTCCTACAATTACGGGAATGGATCCCAATTATCGGTTGATTTTCTATTTCATCACCCGAGTCCTCAAGCCTCGTAAGCATAACCATACTACCATTTCCCAAGAGGACACCAAGCTCATGCATGCCATAATTACCGGAGCTAACATCAATTGGTGTCGGCTTATCAAAATTCACATGCGTGACGCTATCGGAGATGATAGGCCTCTTCCTTATGCTCTCCTCGTCATGAACTTTCTTGAAGCCACCGGATTCGTCACTGGAAATGGTCCTCTCAAAAAGAGTACCAAAAAATGGGAAATTTCGGAATCCTCCTTTCATCATGACGGTGATCATGTAGCGCCTGCTCCTCCTCCAACCCGTCGTGCTCCTCCGCCTCAAGAGCCTTCCCTCCAATTCATTTCCGACCAAATTGCTTCATTATCCATATGCGGGTCTTGTTCCATATGAAGCAGCGCCAGATGATGAGGCGGAAGATGATGAATGAATAATTGTAGTTTTTAAGTTTGTTTTTATACGTTGTATTGTCTTCCCTGTTGCTGTAATTCTTTCCAATAAATAAACAAGGTTTATTTCATCTTTGGCATCTTATTATTATTTTTGCTAATGGCAAAAGGGGAAAGATAACGGGTATGATGCACTCTTAAATTATAAGCTTAAATTGAGGGGGAATTCTCAAATTGAGGGGGAACAAATTACATGTTGCATGTATGTCTTGAATCGTCAATATAAATTGCTTGTCTTGCATATCCCACTTAATGTTTGCCATTATCAAAAAGGGGGAAATTGTTGGAAACACGTTCTCAATGCAATATACTAAAACGTGTGTTCTTTTGTATAGGTTTAGATGAATGACAAACGAAGCGAAAGTTGATATATGACGAAGTTCAAGAAACAAGCGCACAATTGATATACAACGAGATTCAAGCTCAAGACAAATTTTATAGTTTAATTGAGTCATTCTTAATTGTGATCTTGATCCTACTACTTGACTCGTATCATGGTTCTCTCATAAAACTATTTTCCAAAATCATGCATATTTAATTTAATGTCAAATGATTTTAAATCATGCATATTTACAGTAGTCAAAATAATTTTTAGACATGCCTTAAAAATCTGGACTAAGATAATCGATTATGTAGTTATGATAATCGATTGTTTTAAGCCAAGACTACATGACAATCGATTGTGAACTAATGACAATCGATTGTGAGTAAGACAGTGAGCATCACTTTTTTCAAACCTGCATGACAATCGATTGTGAACTAGTGTCAATCGATTGTGACTGAAGCAGTGTCCATCAAAGTTTTTCAAAACTCAGAATAATCGATTATGAACTAATGGTAATCGATTATGTTGAGACAGTGTCTTCCAGTGATTTTCAAATTTCTTAAATAATCGATTGTTACATTGGACAATCGATTGTCAAAGAGACAGTGTCTAAAATGTTTTTCAAAAACTGATAAGTAATCGATTGTTGACTTTGGGCAATCGATTGTGAAGCTGACCGTTGTCTTAAAGTTTTCAAATACTGTCAGGTAATCGATTATTGATTCTGTATAATCGATTGTTTTGATTAAAATCCGGAAAAGATTTTTTGAACGTTATTGGGTAATCGATTATTGATATTGTATAATCGATTGTTTTGATTAAAATCCGTAAAAGATTTTTTGAACGTTGCTGAGTAATCGATTGTTGATTCTGGACAATCGATTGTTTGCGGTAAAATCTGGAAAGGATTTTTTGAACGTTGCCAGTAATCGATTATGGATTGTAAGTAATCGATTATCAAGCGTAAAATCTGGGATTGAATTTTGATCTGACCGGCAGACAATCGATTGTTGGGGTTTGACAATCGATTGTCAGTGAGTAAAATCAGCAACTCTTAATTGGCAATTAGGCAACGGTAATGCCAAGTTTTTTAACTATAAATATAGCTTCATTTCAGTGTTTTAAACACAACAACATACAACAACTGATCATTACATTGCTATAAGCTTGCATACTTTTGTTTATCATTTTTATATTCAATTTCATAAAGCTTTTGAGAGCCACATTCTTGTCCAAAGTTGTTGTGATCTAGAGCTTACTTCTTTTACTCATATCTACTCATTAAGGAGTATTTTGTTTGAGTGTTTTGTGTTTTATACACTTGTAAGAGAATTGTGATTCTCTTGTTGTAAGGAACTTGTGTTTCCTTGGTTGAAATCTTGGAGTGTTGTATCTCCGAGCAAAGGTGTTAAGGCTTGTGTCCTTAAGTTGTAAAGGTTTGTTGAGCACCCGTAAGCTTAACAAGTTAGTGGAAAATCTCGAGAGTCTCTCTCGGGGACTGGACTAGCCACGTGCTGTGGTGAACCAGAATATATCGGTGCGTTCTTTCCTTTTTGTTTATTTAACGTACTTATTTATTTCCTGCAAATTTTAATTTCTGCAAGTTTACGCTAAATTTTATTATAACGCTATTCACCCCCCCTCTAGCGTTAAGCGTATTTTCTAACACTATTCACCCCCCCCCCTCTAGCGTTAAGCGTATTATCTAACAATTGGTATCAGAGCCCAACTCTCTGAAGACTTAACCGTTTTAGAGAAACATCCATGGCTTCTACTCGTGATTCTTTTGCAGGAATAGGTGAAGGACAATGCTCCACCCGACCACCGCTATTCGATGGTACAAATTATACATACTGGAAGGAGAGGATGAGAATATTTGTACAATCAAATAGTTTTCATCTTTGAAAGGTCATAATGAATGGAGAACAAATTCCAACCAAGAAGGTTGAAAATGAATGGGTCCCAAAGTACGAAGATGAATACGATGCGGATGATATCCGAAAGGTGCAAAATAATGCTAAAGCAATTAATTTATTATATTGTGCTGTAAATGCTGATGATTACAGGAAGATATCTTGTTGCACAACGGCGAAGCAAATGTGGGACAAGCTGGAAATTACGTACGAAGGTAGGGACCAGGTAAGGGAAGCCAAAATTGATTTCCTAACCCATGCATATGAATTGTTTCACATGAAGGAAGGCGAAAAGGTCGATGAGATGTTTGAACGATTTTCAAAAATAATAAATGATTTACATGCTCTTAAGAAGACCTTCACGGATAAGGAACTTGTCCGAAAAATTCTCCGAAGTTTCACTCCGGAATGGCTATCCAAGGCCGACGCGATTCAAGAATCAATTGGCATTTCAAATGTCACCATCGACGCATTAAGAGGTAATCATAAAACTTATGAATCTACTATACTTAACCCTCTTGTTGATGATCAAAGGAAGCAAAGAATCGCTCTCAAGGCAAGCAAGCCAACCTCAAAATGATGAGGACGGAGACAACGACTTCGGACTCGTTATCAAGAGATTTCAAAAGTTCATGCGAAAAGAGTATGAACGAAAGGGCAAAAAGCAAGGAGATCAAATAAAGCGCTATGAGTGCTGAAAAACCGGGCACATTAAATCAAATTGCCCAAATGCTAAAAAGGAGAAGAAACCCTTCAAGAAGCAACGAACATACATATCTTGGGGAAGCGACTCCGGTGACGAGTCAAGTGAGGAAGAAGAAGACGAAGCCGCAAATCTTTGTCTTATGGCACAAGAAGACAACAAAGAAGAGGTATGTCAAATTTCTTCCAAAAATTTCTTTTCCCTTGAAGAAATGCAAAATGCTTTTGATGAGTTGTATAGCGAATTTATTAAAGCTTCAAAAACTGTTAAGAGTATAAAAGAAAATGCTTCTTTAAAAGAAAAAGATTTTCAAAAACAACTCTCTTTTAAAGAAAAGGAATTGGAAAAACTGATTTTAGAAAATGAGAAGTTGAAAGAGGAAAACAAATTTTTTGGCAAGAGAAGCGCCGACAAGCCCGAGAGTTCTAGAAACTGTACTTCTTGCATGCATCTCAAAAATGAAGTAGAAAGGCTTAAGGGCACCTTAGATAAGTTTAACTCTTCTCATAAAAATTTGAATGAAGTGCTTGTTAATTTGAAGTCGACCAAGCATGGCATAGGTTTTAGAAACGATCCTAAAGAGAAAGTTGAAGCCAACCCCCAACCACCTAAGGCTCAACCTAGGATAAATAAAACAAATGTTCATCCTAGATACAACAAACCTAGAAATGGTTTTCATCAATCGCAACCTAGAAATAATCATGCTAGAAATAATGCACATTCTAGGCCAAACACTAGAAGGAATTTTGAACCTTTTAGAACACCTTGAAATGACTTCCAACCTAGAAACAACTATTCTAGAAATGATGCATATCCTAGAACAAATGGTAGGAGAAATGATTTTCATGATTTGCGCAATAGTTATATTGTCAAGAATAGAGTAAATGAATTTCGTCCGTCCAATTACTATCAACCTAGAAGGATGAATAATCCTAACGTGACTTATCATTATTGTAGACGAATTGGACATATTGCTCCTGCTTGTTTTACACGACATAGACATAACACTCAATCACATCACTATGATTTGCCTAACCCCCAAGGACCCAAAATGGCATGGGTACCTAAAGATCATTAATCTGTTTTGTAGGTATGTTTGAAGGGATCAAGTGTACGATGGTACCTTGATAGTGGATGCTCCAAGCACATGACGGGAGACGAATCCAAATTCCTTCAACTAGAACACAAGGAAGGGGGAAGTGTTGTTTTTGGTGATAACAACAAAGAAAAGATTATCGGCATCGGATCGGTCGGTAAGGATGAAATTTCTTCCATCAAGCATATATTACTTGTGAAAGGTTTAAAACATAATCTCTTGAGCATAAGTCAATTATGTGACAAGGGAAATCCTGTTTTATTTGATTCGGATGAATGCTTAGTTTTTAGGCGTAGCGATTTTAAACTTATCCTTCGTGGTTTTAGAATGGATAACATTTATATGGTTGATCTTGCAAATTATTCACCCGAATATGTGAATTGTTTAATGAGCAAAGAGGATGATTCTTGGTTATGGCATCGTAGAGTAGCTCACATCAACATGCATCTTTTGAACAAATTGGTTTCACAAAACTTAGTTGTTGGTCTTCCAAACTTGAAATTTGAAAATGACTCTACTTGTGATTCTTGTCAAAAAGGGAAGCAAACAAAAGCATCTTTTAAATCGAAAAATATTGTTTCAACTACTAGACCATTGCAATTGCTTCACATGGATTTATTTGGACCATCTCGCATTGAAAGTCTAGGTAGAAATCGTTATGCTTTTGTTATTGTTGATGATTATTCCAGATTTACTTGGACTTCATTTCTTGCCCATAAAAGTGATGCTTTTCAGAATTTTAAATATTTTCTTAAACGTGTTCAAAACGAAAAGGAAACAACCGTCACTTCAATTAGAAATGATCATGGGGGAGAGTTTGATCACAATCTCTTTGCGGACTTTTGTGACGAACTCGGTATCGAGCATACCTTTTCCGCTCCACGAACACCACAACAAAATGGGGTGGTGGAATGGAAAAATAGGTGTCTCGAAGAGATGGCTAGAACCATGCTCGAAGAGGCTAAGATTCCCAAACATTTTTGGGCGGATGCCGTGAGTACCGCATGCTACTTTCTAAATAGAGTAGTCATAAGGGCAATACTCATGAAAACCCCTTATGAACTCTACAAGGGAAGGAAACCAAATATCTCCCATTTTAGAGTATTCGGTTGTAAATGTTTTATTCATAACAAGGGAAAAGATCAATTGGGAAAATTTGATGCCAAATCCGATGAGGGAATTTTTATTGGGTATTCTTGACGTAGCAAAGCATATAGGGTATTTAATAATAGAACCCAAACTGTGGAGGAATCCCCTCATATTGTGTTTTCCGAAAATAATGCTCGCTTGGCGAGAAAGGATTCTTGTTCTGATCTTGCAGGTATTTTAAATAGTATAAAAGACAAAGTACAAGAGGAAACTCCTAAGGAAATTCAAGATGAAATCTTGGAACAATCAACGGAGGAAACGCCACAATTGGAGAAAGAAACGAAAATGCCTAACGAGTGGAGGACAATCAAAGATCACCCTCTCGAACAGGTAATTGGCGACGTCGGAGAAAAGGTAAGTACCCGAAACTCCCTTAAGAACACCTTAGGACATACTGCTTTTGTTTCTCAAATTGAACCAACAACCATCTCCGAAGCAATTGGGGATGAATTTTGGACCTTGGCAATGCAAGAGGAGCTTAACCAATTCAAACGGAATGACGTTTGGGATTTGGTACCAAGACCTGAAAATCATACCATAATTGGTACGAAATGGTTTTTCGAAACAAACTAGATGAAAATGGTGTAATCACTAGAAACAAAACTAGGCTTGTAGCAAAAGGCTATAATCAAGAAGAGGGTATTGACTATGAAGAAACATATGCTCCGGTAGCTAGATTAGAAGCTATTCGTTTATTGCTTGCTTTTGCCTCTTCTATGAATTTCAATTTATGTCAAATGGATGTGAAAAGTGCTTTTCTAAATGGTGTTATTCAAGAAGAAGTTTATGTTGAACAACCCCCCGGTTTTGAAGATTTTAAATCTCCCGATCATGTTTTCAAACTCAAAAAGGATCTTTATGGTTTAAAACAAGCTCCCCGAGCTTGGTATGAAAGATTGAGTAAATTTCTATTGGAAAATGATTTCATTAGGGGGAAAGTTGACACCACTCTTTTTGTTAAGCATAAAAACAATGATATTTTATTAGTTCAAGTCTATGTGAATGATATTATATTTGGTGCTACTAACAATGTTTTGTGCAAGGAATTTTCCGATTTAATGACAAGCGAATTTGAGATGTCTATGATGGGTGAGTTAACATTCTTTTTGGGATTACAAGTAAAGCAAATGAAAGAAGGTACGTTCATTTGCCAAGCGAAATATTGCAAAGAATTGCTGAAACGATTTGAAATGACCAATGCAAAAGCAATGGCAACCCCCATGAGCACATCCGATCATCTAGACAAAGATGAGAAAGGTAAGGAAGTCGACATCAAAAAGTATCGAGGTATGATTGGCTCTCTCCTTTATCTTTCTGCTAGTCGTCCGGACATCATGTTTAGCGTGTGCTTATGCACTCGTTATCAATCGTGTCCGAAGGAGTCTCACCTAACTGCGGTGAAACGGATATTGAAGTATCTTGTTGGTACTGTAAATGTGGGTCTATGGTACCCCAAAGGTTCCTCATGCCAACTTGTTGGCTATTCCGATTCCGATTTTGCTGGATGCAAATTGGACCGCAAGAGCACTAGTGGCACTTGCCATTTGCTCGATAGCTCTCTCGTTTCTTGGTTTAGCAAGAAACAAGTAAGTGTTGTGTTGTCCACAACCGAGGCTGAATATGTAGCCGCGGGGAGTTGTTGCGCTCAAATCCTTTGGATGAAACAACAACTCTTGGACTATGGCCTAAGTCTTGATCATATCCCTCTTAGATGTGATAATACTAGTGCCATATGCTTGACGAAGAACCCCGTTCTTCATTCGCGAACAAAACACATTGAAATTAGACATCATTTTATAAGAGATCACGTTCTCAAGGGCGATGTCGAAATTGAATTTGTTGAAACCAAAGATCATTTGGCCAACATCTTTACAAAGCCCTTAGAGAAAGAGTCCTTCTTCCAAATTCGTAGTGAACTCGGGATCCTTGACTCCACGTTGATCTAAGTCATGCATTGCATTCTCCCTTTCACATGTTTTCTAACTTGAACGTCGGAGACGTCTAACGTATTTTTGCAGGTATCGCCCTAAAGGCAGGGGGAATTATAAAGCTTGACGCACAGAACAATCGATTTCTCTTTTATATAATCGATTATCCAGTATCAATAATCGATTGTCTTGACATTATTTGCGTTATTATGTCTGAAATTGCAGATTTCATAAATAAACAAGTTCTTTTAATTATTCAATATTTTTTGCTAATGGCAAAAGGGGGAAGATAACGGGTATGCACTCTCTCTCAATACTTATCGGCATAAATTGAGGGGGAATTAATATATTGAGGGGGAACAAATTGCATATCTATATACTTGTTGCATATCTTTACTTGTCTTGAATCGTCATTATGAATTGTCTAATATGCATATCCCGCTTAATGTTTGCCATTATCAAAAAGGGGGAGATTGTTGGAAACACGTTCTCAAGGCATTATACTAAACGTGTGTTCATATTTGTAGGTTTTGATGAATGACAAACTATGCACAAATTGACATATGGCGAGGTCCAAGCACAAAGCGCAAAATTGATATATAACGAGATTCAAGCACAAGACAAAGATCGAGATTAAGTTTTATATGAGTCGATATTTAATTGTGATCTTGATCCGACAACTTGAACTCAAGACTTGGCCTCTCTCGTAAAAATATTTTTAACAAATAATGCATATTTACTTTAGTCAAAATATTTTTTAAACATGCCTCTAAAATCTGGACTAAGATAATCGAGTATGTACTTATGATAATCGATTATGTTTAAGTCAGCTGCTTGACAATCGATTGTGAACTTATGACAATCGATTGTGTTAAGGCAGTGAGCATCAGATTTTTCAAATCTGCATGACAATCGATTGTGAACCTTATGACAATCGATTGTGATGAGGCAGTGTCCATCAAAGTTTTTTAAAGCTCAAAATAATCGATTGTGAAGCTAATGACAATCGATTGTGAAGAGATAGTGTCCATCAGATTTTTCAAAGTCACAAAATAATCGATTGTGAACATATGACAATCGATTGTGTTGAGGCAGTGTCTTCCAGACTTTTTCAAAGTTATTAAATAATCGATTGTGAACCTATAACAATCGATTGTCAAGAGGCAGTGTCTAAATTGATTTTTCAAGACTGATATATAATCGATTGTTAATTTAGTATAATCGATTGTATAACTGACCGTTGCCAAAATGTTTTCAAATACTGTCAGGTAATCGATTATTGATTTCTTATAATCGATTATTTTAATTAAAATCTGGAAAGGATTTTTTGAACGTTGCTGAGTAATCGATTATTGATTTCTTATAATCAATTGTTTTAATTAAAATCTGGAAAGAACTTTTTGAACGTTGCTGAGTAATCGATTGTAGATTTCTGACAATCGATTGTTTTACGTAAAATCTGGAAATGATTTTTTGAACGTTGCCAGTAATCGATTATTGATCTTAGATAATCGATTGTTAAGCGTAAAATCTGGGATTGATTTTTGGAAGAACTGGCAAACAATCGATTGTGGTAATTTGACAATCGATTGTCACAGAGTAAAATCATCAATTCTTAATTGGCAATTAGGCAACGGTAATACAAAGTTTTTCAGCTATAAATACAGCTTCAAATCAGTCTTTTAAGTACAACAACACACAACAACTGATCATACAATTGCTAAGGCTTGCATACTTTATTGCTTATCATTTTATATTCAATACATAAGCTTTTGAGAGCCAAATACTTGTCGAAAGTTGTTGCGATCTTGAGCATATTCTTTTTACTCATATCTACTCTTAAAGGAGTGTCTTGTTTGAGTGCTAAGTGTTTTTGTACACTTGAAGGGAAGTGTTAGTCCCTTGTGTTGTAAGAAGGAACTTGTGTTTCCTTGGTTGAAGTCTTGGAGTGTTGTATCTCCGAGCAAAGGTTGTTGAGGCTTGTGTCCTCAAGTTGTAACGGTTTGTTGAGCACCCGTAAGCTTAACAAGTTAGTGGAAATCTCGAGAGAGCCTCTCGGGGACTGGACTAGACTCGGGTTGTGGTGAACCAGGATATATCGGTGCGTTTGTTCTAATTTATTTACTTATCGCACTTATTTATTTCCTGCAATTTTTAAATTCCGCAAGTTTACGCTAATTTTTATTATAATGCTATTCACCCCCCCCCCCTCTAGCGTTAAGCGTATTATCTAACAATGAGATGATGGTATGGGAGTCAAGTCCGGTTGTGTACAAGGTTGTTTGTCGCAAGTGGTTTTGGCCATGTCATTAGATGTTATGTGCGATGAAGTAGAAGACATGTATTTGGAATGTGGGTAAATACATTCCCACCCATACATGCAAAATGGATACATTCAACGGGAATCATTTCAACTTGGATATTGACTTGATTTCTCTTGTTCTGATTCCACACAACGAAGCATCCATATGGATAAAATCAAAGAATTCATCACAGTAGTCCACCAGGAACATGGCCATACAATTACAAAAAGAAAGGCATATCTCGAGCACAAAAGAGCATTTGAAATAGTCTATGGTAACTAGGATAAGTCATTTACAGATCTCCCTAGGTACATGGTTGCACTGCAGCAGTTTAACACTGGGACGGTTGTTGAATGGAAGCTTGAGCATATTCAAACTAAACCAGAATATATATTCAATTACGTGTTCTGGAAGTTTAAACCAGCAATTGATGGTTTTTTTCATTGTCGACCTGTAATATCCATAGACGACACTCATGTCTATGGAAAGTATGATATCAAGTTGTTGATAGCCGTGGAAGTATGTGCTAATAGACAAATATTTCCTCTAGATTTTGCTATTTATGCCAATGAAAGCCAAGAGACGTGGACTCTATTTTTGAACCACTTGAAAGAGTACGTTGTCAACCAGCATTCCAGTATCTTAAGTTCTATGGAAAAATTGCCTGCACGTCAAGAACCTTATGCCTACCATCGTCATAGTGTTAGGAACCTTAAATCCAATTTCTAGAAGGCATATTCCACCAAGGATCTCCATGATTTGATGTGGATAGAAGCAACAGACCACTAACAACATAAGTTTCGGATGCACATGAAATATATCAGGCAAGAAGACAAGGAAGCCTGTCGTTGGTTAATGCAACATGATCCTGAAAAGTGGACGTTGCATGCGAATGGGGGAAGACAATGGGGAACTCTAACTACAAATCTGTCAGAGTCTTTAAAAAGGTTATTGAAGTCAACAAGCGGATTGCCTGTCACAGCCATGGTGCGGATATCATTCAAGCAGATGGCACTGAGGTTTGCTGAAAGGTTTGCATCTGCAAATTGATAGAAAAGGGTGTTGAATTTATGCTAGTGCCTACGAAGAGATTTGAGAAATACAGACGATGAGCGCATTGGAATTCATTTTTGCAGAATGATAACGAAAGAAATATTTTTGAAGTTCGCACTGTTATCCATCAAAATCAAGGTAATAGTGTACATAGTGTAAATGAATCTACAAGGTTATGCTCTTGTGGAAAATGGTCCATCTACCACATGCCTTGCTCACATGACATCAAGTTTTTTCAATAGGTTGGTTTTGCTGTAACCAACTTTGTTGATCAACAATAACGTATTGCGAAGTACCTAAGAACATATAGTGGATAGTTGCAGCCAGTGGGTGCGGAGCGTTATTGGCCGCCCAAACCATTAAATATGGTTTGCAACAAGTTCTTTTTGCGTCGAATACAAGTAAAAAAGAGAACGCATATACGGAACCAAATGGATGTTAGTGATACCGTTTATGTGCGCAGATGTGGTATATGCTGGAAAATAGGACACAACCATAGAAAATGTCCTTTGGGTGGCAACAGTAATCAAGCTCGGGGTGGGTGTTCTTCTAGCGTACCTAACTACCCATGAGCTGATGTTGTAATAATAAGTTGTTATGTCTATGTTGCAAGATTAGTAAAATAAAATTATGCTTGTTAATTATGATTTGTACTTTCCTATTTTACCTATTTAAATAATAATTTAAAAAAATCATCTGTATATTTAGCGCGATTAAATATACTATTTTGTGTGTGTTGTCTTGTCGAACTGAAAAAGCTGACTAACTAACCTAATGTTGTCTTGTAAACATCATAATATTTAATAAGCAAAATATAGTGCCATTAGAGTGTACATTATGTATTTAGCGCGTTTGAACACTACGGTATGTGTGTATTGTCTTGTTGATCTGAAAAAACTGACCAGTTAACATAACGTTATCTTGTCAACATCATGATATTAAACACGCAAAATATAGCGCCATTAGATAGTACGTTATGTTTTTAGCGTGGTTGAACACTATGTTATGTGTGTGTTGTCTTGTCGACTTGAAAAAGTTGACCAGCTGACATAAAGTTGTCTTGTCAACATCATGACACTTAACACGTAAAATATAGTGCCATTGTATAGTACATTATGTATTTAGCACGGTTAAACACAACGTTATGTGGGTGTTCTCTTGTCAAACTGAAAAAGCTGATCAGCTGACATAAAGTTGTCTTGTCAACATCATGATATTTAACACGCAAAATATAGCGCCATTACATAGTACGTTTTGTATTTAGCACGGTTAAGCACTATATTATGTGGGTGTTGTCTCGCCTATAAATAACGTGCTCAATGTAGTTATTTTGTATGCTCAAAATTTACTAAAAGCAAATATTTCATTAAAAGTAAGGCTTTTTTACTAAAAAGAAAATATTTCACAAATGGATCAACCTCTTCGTCCGCCAAAGTGAGATTGTGGAAAAGCATGCTTGATGCAAAATTATTGGGATGGTGGTGAAGTTGGATGCCGCTACTGGCACCTATTTGTGATTTTGAGGAATGGGTTGATGAAGCATGTTATCAGGAATGCCATAGAGAACAACTGCAGTATCTTCATAATATGTGCTTAATACAATGGGAACATTAAAAAGAAAGCAATAGAATTATTGTAGACTTGAGGGAGAAACTAAAGGAGGTGGGAGAAGAAAAATGAAAAACACAATGGAATTATGAAGCACAAAAGAAACAAAAAAAATATGAACGGGAATTTGCGGAGGTGAAGGCGAAACTGAAAGAGGTAAATAAGAAAAAGAACAACTAGAAGAACGAGCTAAGTGGTTGGAGTGGAGAATAAATGGCAACCGTGGTTAAACATTAGCATGAGTGTGTTTAGTGTATTTTTCATATTTCATGTATTTTATTATATTGTCCTGCTATGTTTGTGTTTGTGCTTGAGTTTGTGTTATAGTAATGTTTTCCTTGTTTGTTGTATTAACTTTTATTTTAATTGAAGTGAAAGTTAAGTTTAAGTTCTTGTGTTGCTATATGAACTTTATTTTCAGTCATTATAATGGAATTTTACTTCTTTACGACTTGTGTTTTTATTGCAGTACAAAACTAGCTAATTAATGGAGAAATCAAAAAGTAATGCACATATTACATAAAAGTTGTTGTTAATGTATATACAAAAATATTATTTACATATATGCAAAAAATGAATAAAATCGCATGTCCAGCATCCAGTGTGCCTCAACACAGCCGCTGGCTTGAGGCGCATCGCATCCCACCTGGGGATGTTATCAGGATCGTTATCATCAAGTCGCCTCCTTATATCCGGATACATCACTGCATGATCATCAATGGTGCTTACAGGATCAATAAAAGGGCCCGTCAGTCCAGTAGAAACCTACATAAGAGTAAAGAGCTAAGAATAGCAATGTATATAATAAGTCACAACAATTTGAATTGTCGTACCACTATATTGTGTGGCTCATGAATGTAATTATAAGTCGCAGCCATGTCAACATCGCGTTCAACTTTAAAAAGGAAATTAATAAAGTTATGGAAAAAAAGACAAATTCTAATTCAATTCAATGAAAAACATACCTGCGAAAGTGATGATGAACATAACTCAGCCGATGCCCACTATGTAAATCTCGGGTCGCCCGGTCCTCAGCAATGATAGACGAGCCTGGAAAGTATGTATCCCAATCCACTCTAGAAAGGTGCATGCCCGTGATCAATAATTGACCTGACAGGGTTACCTGCAAAGTCCCTAGACTGAGATCTATCCCAAGGCTATATGACAGCATGTCCGTCTCATATAGGCAACCTGGAATATCGGCAGGAACATAATTAGCAGGGGCCTCAATGCCCCCTTTCCGGGGACCACCTCCTCTCCACCCACTGCTACATTGTCCGGCACCCCCCTCTTCGGGCACCACCACCTCGTGCCATACCAAGGCCTCGCTTGTACTTATCTGGCGCTACATAATCAGGCATGTGTGCCAAACATACCAGGGCCTCGTGTCGGCAACATATGGAACATACCAAGCGCCATCCTGATGAATAGGGTTCCCGATAAAAATTCCGATGACGTGCCGATACCAGGACATACACCTCTGAATATCCACCTCCTGGTCCAAAGTAGGTGGGGCTGGAATCATCTGCTCTCGATGGTCACAACTCTGGATCTGCCCGACTAACCATTCTATAAATGCATCGTCCTCCCGTCTATGATCATCCCTCCGATAATGTGTGCGCTCCCATATAGGCCCCCTCAGTATATACTGTGGGCGGCCAAACTACCGAGGTACCCGCTCCGAGGCATGGTGCTCTACAATTTCGATGCATATGAGTGGGGCAGAAGTGCTCCAAATAAATCGGTCGGCCAGGGAATAAGGTGGCAAGGAAGCTATCAAATCCTCGTTGTATGACACCCAGATGAAATATCAAATAAGAACATGAAGCGTGAGTATGCACAACACTAAGTTAATCTACACAAGGTAAGTTTAGGTATATATTTACCTGTGCGTCCTCCAGCAGATCCAACACATCTCTGAAGAGGGGAATATTACGCTGAGCAGCATACTCTCATGAAATTCCACGGTAGAGAACCCACCTCCTGGCTAGAGGGAGAAACGGAGGTGCTACAATAAGAGGTAATTATGGTCGCAGTGGCTGAAACTGTAAGAACCGCTCCCAGGCCCAAACCTAAAATACAAAGTTGACGTAATGTTTAAGATAAAGTCTAACATGTAGAGTTGGAAATGATGAACATTTTATTTGAATATGTTGTCACGTGTAGAAGTGGCATAAACACACAAACTTCTCTAAGTGCCCATGCCCGCCCCGCACATCTTCCTATACATGTAGCCGAGAATAGCAACACCCAAGCTGTAATAGGGTAACTTATCTAGCAGCCGAAGATGGTGCAAAAATGCCAACTAGGTTTCCTGAAGTGTTCGGGAACAATACCCCTCCAAGTAGAAGAAGCAGCAACAACCTCATATACTGGGTGATATGCTCTTCCTGTTTATCATCGGTGATATCCGGGTGGAGTAGCTCCAAGTGCTGCTAAATAGGGGTCAAAGTCAACCGACTAGCACCCGATAATGCAGTCTCGTCCTGTGGCCTGAAACCCATGAGCTACTATATTATGTCCAAATAAGGATCACGCGACATATATCTCATAGCAATAGGCAGTGAAACAGCCATGCCATCAGCGGGCAGGCCATATAAAACCTCAACGTCCTGCAGCATGACAGTAGCCTCGCCAATGGGGAAATGAAAAATATGCATCTTCGGTCGCCACCTCTTAATCAACACCGTGATCAACGCCCAGTCAACCTGTATTCGATCAATCTTAATAATCCTATAGAATCTCGTGGCCTGGAGGCGATGGATTACACGCTCAAGGAGAACTCTATCATGAAGAAAATCCCACAGGTCGTCCACTCTCCTAGCGTGGAGAGTCTAGGAAAGTAACTCTCCCTCCCATATATAGGTGGACCTATAATTTCCCTGAAGCACTAATAGCTCACGAGAGTAAGGGGCGGGATGTATAGGCATGTCCATGTCGTAAACTGTAAATTAAACAACATTAATTGTATGTTAATTATTTAATTGTATGAAGTATATATAAAAATTTAGGTTCCAGGCTCGATATTTGAGGCCCAGTAGCACCAAATTTTCATGAATATTTATGTGTGTCAAATTCAATTATTTGATAATTTTGTCTGTCTGTGTTTGTTTTATAACTAAAAGTTAAAATTTTTAATTATTCAATTGTACAAAGTATATATAACAATTGGGTTCCAGGCTCGATATTTGAGGCCTAGTAGCACTAAATTATCATGAATATTTATGTGTGACAAAGTCAATTTTTTTTGATAACTTTGTGTGTGTTTTTTTATTAATTTAAATTCTAAAATTTTAATTATTTGATTCTACAAAGTATATATAACAATTTAAGTTCCAGACTCGATATTTGAGGCCCATTAGCACCAAATTTTCATGAATATTTATGTGTGTCAAATTTAATTTTTTGATAATTTTGTTTGTTACTGTTTGTTTTATAATTAAAATTTAAAATTGTTAATTATTTAATTGTACAAAGTATATATAACAATCAGGATACATGCTCGATATTTGAGGCCTAGTAGCACCAAATTATCATGAATATTTATGTGTATCATATTTAATTTTTTGATAATTGGGTTCCAGACTCGATATTTGTCCCAAGTCACCGAATCTAGAGATTTGGATTTGGGTCACATAAATACGGACTTGGGAGATTTGAGAGCTTCAAAAGAGAGGATTTCAACATAGCATGTTGAGGTAAGCTATTTCCATACATCCTTAGTTTAAATACATGTATATTAGGTTAGATGAAATTTCAAAAACTAGGTAAAATCAAAGGGTTAGAGCTAGACTTACGGTTATAATAAAACTAAGATTTAACTACAAAATTTGTTATGAAATCAACTAGAAATCATATATTATTGATCCTTAAGTAGTAGAGAACAACTTTCTTCGAAAAATTTTGGAATCTGGGAACGTGGGCCCAGGGTTGGAATTTAGGAAAAACCTATGTAAATGGTTGGAAACTGGTCTGAATAGCTAGAATTCAATCTTGTGAGCTTATATTAACTAGTTCTTACTCCATTTAACTAGTTTGGGATCGTTCCACTCCGAATTGAGGGTTTGGACTTTTTCTTGATATTTGGAAGCGCGTTTGGGAGCAAGGTGAGTCTCCTTTCTGACCTTGTAAAAGGGAATTGTCCCCATAGGTGAATTAATTGATTATGTGCTCCTATTTGTGGGAGTTTCGTACGCACAAGGTGACGAGAGTTCGTGCATAGCTAGTATTATTCTATTGTCTGGGTAGTCTAGGACCTAAAAGCATGCTATACTTGGAATATTTGTAATCTTATTGGTAGTCGAATTGCATAAACCACATCGAATTAATAAATGGATTCACAAAAGGATTTGACCTATTTTCTTATATCGTTAAAAGAGAAAGTGGATTTTATTTGAATAATTACCCCCTGATAAATTCTTAATTTTCTATTTGAGCATGTATTTTACGAGTACATGCGTCGCATGTATGATTCACGAGTAGGGTGATTAATTATTTTATGTGTACCAGTGTCGCATGTATGATTTGCGAGCAGGCTAGTTGTTTATTTTATGTTGACCGCGTCATATGGATAATTCTCAAGCAGGGTAATGGATGTATCTATGGTTCGAGCCGTTCGACCCTCGGTAGTGCATAATTTACTTTTATATGGATCGAGCCGTACGTCCCACGGTGGTTATTTGCGCATGCTGATATTGTTGCCTTAAACTTATTGAAGTTTTTATTCCCTATTCATGGCTTGAAAGTATTTTGATAAATAATGAAAGGAAAATTTTTGGAAATTTCCTATAAATGAATTAGTTTTTTACTCGTTTTCTTCTATTGGATTAAAATCATGCTCATAGAAATCCATGATTTAATGTATTATTGACATCATTATTGGACCATTAGTAAGTGTCGAAGACAACCATCTCGTCTCTACTTCTTCGAGATTAGACGGGATACTCATTGAGTACACGTTGTGTTCGTACTCATACTACACTTCTTGGCATTTTTGTTTCACATGTTTATTCATGGCTAGAGACTTAATGGCATAGCGACATGGTTGTCACGGAGACTAGATGAGCTATACTTCCTCGAGGTGACCCGCAGCTAGTATAGTCTCTCTCAGGATCCTGCTTACTTTTCTGTCCAGTTGTATTCCGGACAACTATTGCACTTTATACGTTTTATTTTTATTTTATTCCTACAAATTTCTCAAGTACTTATGACACCAGGTTTTGGGATGTATTTGGATTTATTCAAAAATTTTAAAAGTTGTTTAAATATTCCATTATTCATTGGGAGGAATATACTAAGTATTGTCCTAAACGTATAAAAAAGTGTTTTCAAAAATATTAAAACAAGAATTTAATTGAGATTCTCAGTTGGCTTGCCTGACAGCAATGACTGGTGCCACCACGACCCTTAGTATATGTGTTAAACAGGTCGGGTTAGTCTGGTTCCGGACCGACCCAGACCGGTTAGAACCAGAACCGGCCCGGCCCGATTAAAGGGGGATGTGCTGGGATGGGTTAGGGACCGCGCGGGTTGCTCTGTTTACATTTTAAATTGTTGTTACCCGGACTGGTACAACCCGTTAGATAAACAGTGTTGTTAAACCGGTTAATCGGCCCGGCCCAGACCGGTGTAACGGTAATTTTTTTTAAAAACTATTTAGGAGCTTTACATCCCTGTCTAATTTTTAAAAAACATAATAGTGGTATATTCTAGTATAAATATTTTATACTAGAATATTTTATAATAGTGGTATACCCATTATTGTATACTAATAAATATAATTTAAAATTATTGAAATTTAACATATATCATACACATAATTTGCAAGTGTGATACGTGTAATAATGGTGGAATACTTATGTCACTTTTTTGTATGTTTTACAGTGGAAATTTTTTTGAGTATATATTTTATAAGAGTTGATTATACACTCGCATATATTTTTTATGTATTTAATAAAATGAAATACAGTTTAAATCATAGAAGACAATTATATAAGGTAAAATAATGAATCCTAGGTTATAAAAATATATTGCATATATTTTGGGTATAAATGCTCAAATCATAAATATACATAAAATAAAAACTTGATACAATATAAAAATACATAAGATACGCATTAAATATATTTTGATACACAATAAAAATACATAACATACTAATTTACTTTTAATAGAAAACTTTAATTTTGTAATTTTGAAAACAATATAGCACTTGTAATTTATAAGTGCTATTTTTTTCCATCTTCCTTGTATTCTTTATATTAATACAAAGTATTAATATAACTTACAATAGTTATACAAAATATAAAAAATTAAAATATACAAAACCCGGCCCTACCCGGCCCCCTCAACCCGTAATCCTTACGGTTCAGTTTTACCTAAATGAACCCAAACCTGTTAAACCCGTTAAGCCCCAAACCGTAATGGCCCGGACCATAACCCGTACGGGTCCAAAAAAAGCCAACCCAGCTCGGCCCAACCCACTTGTTTAACACTCTTAACCCTTAGTAGATTTTGGGTCGTGACAACACGGTATCAGAGCACTAGGTTCCCGTAGGTCTCGCGAGTCATGAGCAAATCTAGTAGAGTCTCGCGGATCGGTAGTAGAGACGTTTGTACTTATCTTCGAAAGGCTACAGGGAAGTACTGAAGTTAGGAGTACTTCCCTTCTTGATTCCTCATCATACGATTTGATTCCTTGAGGCTTGGGCCCTTGCTTCCTTCCTATTCAATCTTACGCAATGCAAACCGCTGGATATAGATCGAGAATTGAAGAATTGTAATGGTACTACGAATGTGGTGCGGGATGTTTCTCTCGGTATAGTTAACTAGACTATCATCGTCGATTTGTGGAAGGATATTCTGCAGTTTCAGCTCAGTAGCAATACCTCAGGGAGCCTTGAGGCTAGGCACAGGCTGCCATGATGCTTATGAGCGATTATTTTGCAATATTCACTTTTCTCCCAAGCTCCTATCTCATTTCTAAGTCTTTCACATAATATCAACTACTTACAAACTAGCATAAAAATAGATCACGTATTTTTAGAATCTCATTAATTAAATTTTATTGTTATTACCATTTTCACGGTAAATAGTTGGCACCCATCATAGGGCTAAAAAAATATTGATTATTTTCTTGCTAGTTTTGCAACACAATGCAAGTTACCATTCACACTTTTCTTTCCCAAGATCTTTGATTTCAGTTCAAAATGTCTGATTCAGTGAACAACAATCTTGAGAACCATTGAGAAAATGGTGTGGATGTTCCAAGTGTTGATGCACCACCATGAAACCTTGAGAATGCACCAGAGCCAATTCCGGTGAATGTGGTCTCGCGCGAAACCTAACAAATCGATATACCATGCTAATAGGAGCGTGCACCAAGAAGACTGACAAAAAGCTCAAAAAAGCCTCGACTAGGGAAGACTGAGATGATAACCTTCACATTAATTTTCAAATGTTGTAGGCACAACAGTTGGCTATTGCTTAGCTGCAAAGTCACCAGAAAACTCCCAGCACAGTAGCATTGGGAACGGCTTCCCCGGTCGAGAAAGTACCAGAGAGATCAAGCGACAACAGGTTAACAACCGACCCCGTCATTGTTATGATGGTCGAGGAGCTCACGAAGAGGACCAAATCGGGTGAGAAGAAGATACATGCCAACGACAAGAAGGTTGATACCTACAACTCCATGGTCGACAAAATTCAGTGCGCACCCCCGATCTTGAAAGGTGTGGAATCAAAGAAGTTCGTACAGAAATTATTCCCATAGGAAACAGCCCCAACAAAGAAGTTCAGAATGCTAGACCTTCCGAAAAATAACAGAACCTCAGACCCCAATGATCACATTATTTCTTACACTTCTACAGTGAAGGGAAAAAACCTTAAGTACGACGAGATCGAGTCCGTCCTACAGAAAAAGTTTGGGGAAATGCTTTCTAAAGGGGCAATGATGTGTTATCACAACATGGCCCCAAACTCGATAAATTCATTTGCCATGCTGGAGTATTCTTTCATTAAGACACATATTGGTGCCATCAAGGTAGCAACAAGGAAATCTGATGCCTTTAAGATTAAGCAGAGGAAGAATGAGATGCTGCGAGAGTTGGTATCTCGCTTTCGAATGGAATGAATAGAACTTCTACCAGTATGTGACCACTAGGTAGTGCAGGACTTCACTCAAGGTTAGAATGAACGAAGCTCGGTAACTTCAAAGTAGCTAAAACAAATCTGGTTGAATGTCCTGCTGTGACATGGTCGGACATTCACAACCAATATCAATAAAAAATCAGGGCCAAAGATGACCAACTAGGAGCCCCCTTAGGCTTGGTATACACAAGCATGATTCTAGTGAAGGAGCCAAATCCATATAAATAAAGGTACCAACCGTACACCAAATACAGAAGAAATACCACGAGGCGAAACATATCCCACGATCGAAGGATGGATTGAGGCCAAAACCCTCATGGACTTGTCAATCGAGCTGGGTTCAATCGGTATATAGGACCGACGGAGGCACCTCGCCTATCGAAATACAACTTCAACATTGATGCAACAGATATTGTGTGCACCATCAGTAAAATCAGAGACACCAGGTGGCCAAGGCCCGTATAATCAGATCCTTTGTAGAGTAACCATAACTTAGTGCGTGAATTTCATAACACACACGATCACAAGATCAAAAAATGCCGACAACTCCCGAAAGAGGTAGCCTTACTGCTAAGCAAATGTCACTACTGGGAATTCCTTAGTGATCGAACCAAAAATCAGTTCAGGGAAAAAGAGATGACCAAAATGAATGAAGCACATAAGCCGCAACATGTCACGCATAAGATCTTTTAGGGTATCAGCGCCCTGCGGCAACCAACGGTCATGAAAACAAAAACGTCCCTTGACATGGGGAGGCGAACTCGAGGCTTTATCCTAACCCCATAATGACACATTTGTAACTTCTTTTCTTGTGAACACATTTCAAATTAAATATGTACTTGTAGGTCCATGTATATCGGCCAATATTATCAGATCAAATGTGGTAGAGCATCTTGGACTGCTTCACCAAATTATGACCTCCTTTCGAAGTCCATCAATGTGAACTCAGCACGACAAACAAAACACTGAAACGGGAAACCACCATACTAGTCAATATGGCCGGCACACCAAAACAACAATATCTCCACCATCAAAGGGGCCGAAGGATAAAAAACAATGAAATAGCAATACAAAGCTACACTCTCGGCTATTCCCGACTAGACAAAGTAGGGGACCATACCGCGTCCTCATCATGAGCGACTAAAACACATAATGGCTCGAAACATCGTCGGCACATTATATTGTAAGGAATGACCATCTGCTTTCTCTTTCAATTACATTCTACACTAACTTGAGTGTAGGTATCCGATCAAAACGACCAAAACACTCTCCAACGTTAAGGCCTTAGGTTTCAGAAGCATGCGTTGCACTCTTTTCCTTCGGCCGGGGTTTTTATCCCAAAGAGGGTTTTACCCGCAAGGTTTATAATGAGGAAATATCCATATGCTACCTAAAGAAGACTCAACAAGTATTCAAGGCTTCTTTTGCATGCAACCTCTAATATTGGGGTCCATCCCCCCCACAAGGTCGCCCACTCAGAGAAGTCTGGACACGCTAAGTGGGGTCTTGATAGGAAAATGATGTATCGGGCCAAATAGTCAAACAAATTGTGTCTGCATAAGAACAACCAAGCCCCTAATAGCAAAGGTACGCATACTTGTTCCATCAATAGGATTATTTTCCAATTGCGATCGATCGCAATAGTTTACCATATCTTCACGTGCCTTTGGATTGTCCTTTGTTTTTCCATTAATATTAAGAACTGTTAAATACATTATCAAAGACATTCTTCTTAATATCCATGACATCGAAATTATGTCGGATCTTGTTAGAGCTCCAATAAGGAAAATCCAAAAAGATGCTTCTCTTTTTTCATCCACAACACCTAGAATTTCTCCCATTAACTTCTTCTGCATCTACCTCAGTTACTTTCCTCAGTCCCAACTCACAAATTTGGTCCAAGATTTCCTCTCCTGTTCTAAGAGGTGGTGATAGCCTTCTGATAGTCTGACATTTACGAAAGTTTTTACGATCTCTCCTAAACGGATGATTTTGTCAAGAAATATTCTATGACCGTCAAACCAAGTCATTTTCCCATCATGACGTAATCTAAAGGATTGTGCTTCCTCCATACAATAAGGACATGCTAAGTTACCGGCAGTACTCCATCTAGATAACATAGAATATACTGGAAAGTCATTGATTGTCAGCATCAAAGAATCCCTTAATTGAATTTCTTTTGAGATGTCAAATGTTTCTACACCTGTCTCCCACAACGAGGTCTAATCCTTTATTAAAGGTTGTAGATAAACATCAATTTTTTGTTTCAGGTTGGTTGGCCCAGAAACAATGACAATTAAGAACATGTACGCCTCTTTAATACATATCCTTGGAGGTAAATTATATGGAGTGACAATCACTGACCATGAAGAGTATTTCCTCTCTGAATGACCAAAGGGCTAAAAACCATCAGTACATAATCCTAACCTCACATTTCTTGGTTTAGCAGCAAAAAAGGGATGAGTTTCGTTGAAGTGCTTCCAAGCCTTTGAGTTCGATGGATGATGCATTACGCCCTCCTCTTGTATGAGCTCATGATACAATCTCATATCAGCAGCTGTAGCATGAGATGCATATAATCTCCGCAATCTAGGAATCAAAGGAAAATAATACATTTTTTGTAAGGGATTAATTTCCTCTTACGAGAACAGTCACGATATTTGTAACTCTGTTGGCCACAAAATTTTCAAGATATGAGATCCTCATCTTCACCCCGATAAAACATACATCCAGAATTACAACAATCAATCTTTCAACTGGAAAACCCAAGCTATGCACTAGCTTTTGGTCATAATATTTATCAAGAATTGTGTTATCTTTTGGTAAAGCCTATTTAACAATTGCATCATTTGGTTATAACCTTTTTGTGATGAAGTATTCTCCATTTTAATAATTAGTATCCTGAAAACTACTACGAGTTGAGAGAGGGAATAAACAGGGTATAACTTTGCATCACCGACATGTAGCAAATCATAAAACCTTTGGCACTCAAGATTTGGCTCCTCCTCCATTGAAAGATTAGGCTCATTCTCAATTGAAGGATTAGGCTCTGCCTCCATTGAAGGTTTATAAGAATGAGACGATTCAGGTTTAGTTTTTATTATAAGACTGCCAGCTCAAGCCATAGCCAAAACTAGATCCAGCTGCATCCAAGACCATTTGTAGATATAGATTCTCATATCCCGATTCAGGTTGAGAGCCACCATGCAAATCACCATTAGAATACATCTCACCATCCACATTTTTTTCTTCTTGATACTTCCAAAGAAAATAGTTCTCAACAAATCCAAATTGATAAAGGTGTAATTTAACAGTTTCAACATCCATGTATTTAATGTTGTGATATTTTTACATAAACATCTAACAATGTCACCACTCATGTGATTGCGTTGTGAATAAGCAAACTAGAGAAACTTGTTCACACCAATTATGAAACTTGAATTAATAACCCCTTGGCCTTCCATCCTTTTATACATCCAATCACGCTTTAAATTGTCTATATTCCTATTTAATATTAAAATAAACAAGACCATAAAGTTCTTTATTAAATAAGACATCAGAATGCTTTCTATAAATTGAGGATTACATAAGTGGAAAATGATTAGATAACGTAACTAACTGGAAAATAGTTGGGGAAAAGAATAAAAAAATGGATCCAAAATTCTGAAATGCATAAGCAAATTAGAGATCTAGTCAACATGGCTCTTGACATTCTTTTCTTTTCAGTAAATATCTCTAGTAGAACAGAAGGTTAGGTTAATAGACAAGTTCCATATTTTTTTCTAACTTAAATTTTAGTCTTCATCCACCAGCACAACCTAGTTTTTAAACACCCTATACATAAAACCTTAGTTTTTCAGACAATGCCATGTGAACATAAACTCTTTCGTTTGCAAACCCCTAAAACAATTACAACTAACTTAAAACCAAAAGAAGGGAACATAATCTGTATGAGAAGGAAACAATAAATAGAAAGGAAAATAAATTTCTCTTGATAATAAACCAGTAAAATTAGAATGAGAATAAAAGAAGATAGGAGTAGTTGGAGGAACAATTTCCGAGTGTCAACAATGTAATCATTTAGAAGATTATAAAGTTAAAAGAAGTATCGGTCACACTTTGTTACTGTAGTTTTAGCAATAAGTACTATTGGGTTGATTGAATTTTGAAGTATATGGTGAATATTTGAATGGAGAATTGTAGAGAAATTATGTCACGATCCCAGTTCGTCCTCCATGAATATCTCATGACGGCACGTAGTCCCTACGACTAGGTAAGCCTAACAATGCGAAAACAAAATAACTTGCAAAAATTAATAATAAAAATTGAACAACTAGAAGAAAATTGTATATAAATACCGCTCGGCATATACTATTCAACATCACGGAAGCCTACAATATTATCCCAAACCCAGAAATTCACAGAAATACAAGCTGAAAGAAATGTAGTACAATGCTCTAACTCCAGAATGTCTAAACAATAGTAAGAAGGAAGGCTAACTGCTAAAAGATAGAATAAGATAGAGACTTCTTAGTTTTCGGACGCGGTAGATGTACCTCAAAGTATCTGCTAAATCTCTCCGCCTCAAGGGTGATACGCATGGGTAGAGGTACCTGGATCTACACATGAAAAACATACGCAGAAGGGGCATGAATACACCACAACGGTACTTAGTACGTGCCAAGCCTAACCTCAGTTGGATAGTGACGAGTAAGGTCAGGGACCTACTGAGGTTAAACATAATAATAAGTTTCAGTAGTATGAAATAAATAATATAAATAAGTACAACAATTAACTAAGGTTATACGAGACAACAATAAATACACAAGAAACAAGTTAACACGGAGAAAAAACAGCTCAATTCCAGTAGCAATAACGAGAATTTCCCAGAGTACTATCATGTAGTCCATTTCATCAATTGTCCAAAGGATCTCCCGGGATATCATCTCGTAGTCCATCGTGTGTATATATATATATATATATATATATATATATATATATCCGAAGGATCTCACAGGATACCGTCCCGTAGTCCGATTATCAATGCGAGGGGATCTACCGAAATCCGATCTGTAGTCCCAAAGTAAATGTGTAGGGGGATCTACCAGGAATCTAACTCGTAGTCCCAAAATAAACAAACAAAGGGGGTACTACCGGAATCCCACATTCATAGTCCCAATTTAAATACACAACCACAAAAGATATTTAGAAATGAATTTCAATAACAAGGCAACAGGTAGTTCTAGCCTAACATGCTTCACGTAATGCAATCAAAACAACTTAAGCAAATAGGAAATTTAGGTCAACTAAGCATGCTTTTCTAAGCTAACACATGCTATATTTGCAAGTAGAATAAAGCAGGTAACAAAGAAATTCAGTTTAAATACTTAAAGTAAAGTCGGGTTTTGATAATTAGTTCAAGTACGTGCTCGTCACCTCACATACAATTCATTCAATTACCAAATATCATATCCGAAGAGGAAGGTCCCCCACACAGGTTTAGACAAGCCACTTACCTCGAACCAACTCCAAAATCAACTTGAAGCCACACGTTTGCCACGAGTATCCGACAGATTCCAACAGGTTCGTATGATGATTTCGGACTTGGGCGTATGCCCGGATCGGATTTTGGACGACCCAGGAGCGTTTTGGCACCTATTGTGAAAAATAGAATTTTGAAAGAAATTTTATAAATTTGAGTTGAAGTGCATTTCAGTGATATCGATGCCCGTTTGCGATTCCAAGTCTATGAGCAGGTCCATATTGTCATTCTGGAGTTGGGAGCGCAATTTGAAGTGAATTTGGAGGTCCGTAGGTCATTTTGGAGCCATTTGGCTAAAGATAGAAATTTGAAGGTTTTTGAGAAGTTTGACTGGTAGTAGACTTTTTGATATCGGGGTCAGAATCCGATTTCGAAAGTTGAAGTAGGTTCGTAATGTCGAATATGACTTGTGTGCAAACTTTGAGGTCAATCATACGCGATTTGATAGGTTTAAGCATCAAAAGTAGAAGTTGGAAGTTATAAAGTTCATAAAGCTTGGATTGAGGGTTGATTCATGATTTTAGCATTGTTTGATGTGATTTGAGGCCTCGACCAAGTCCTAATTGTGTTTTGGGATTGGTTGGTGTGATTGGTCGGGGTCCCAGGGGCCTCGAGTGTGTTTTGGGTTGTATTGCGCTTTTATTTGATGTTTTAACATCGTTTCTTTGGACATAAAGGGGTATCATATTATGCAAATGAGCTCCAAATTAAGTTGTTATTGAACCCTTTGATCCGTATCAATATTTCGGAGACATAGTAAAAAAATCATCGAATTTGGATATCATATGAGGAAGTTATGCTCATTTTGTGTCGGAAAAAACTTATGCTTCTGGTATGGTCGCAATTGTGAACATACCCATCGCAATTGTAATGCCTAGTTTGCAATTGCGAACTTTTTGTCGTAAATGCGACCCTATCCAGACTTATTTGTTTGCAATTGCGAATGCTTTCTTCGCTTTTGTGAGGGTTCGCAATTTGCAAATGCGACATATGCAGCTTGATTTTAGCTGTGTAACTCGAGTTTTGCTTCATTTTATCATATTTTGAGCCCTAGATCCAAGAGTTGGCGATTTTGCGAGTGGATTTTCGTATCAAATCATTAGGTAAGTTCCTCTGACTAATTTTCAATTATATTTTATGATTATACCTTAGATTTAACATCAAAATTCACGAGAATCTAAAGAAGAATTTGGGGTTTTAAAGAAAACCCTAGAAATTGAGATTTGGATTTTGACCACGATTTTGGGCATAGAAATTAAACTACACATTTGAGTTCGTAAGGTCATGGGTGAACTTTATCTTCGAAAAATTTCGGATTTCAAACACGTGGACCCGAGGGCATTTTTGTCAACTTTTCGATCGGAGTTGGGAATTGTTATAAATTGGAGTATAATGAGTACCTTAGCATATATTAATAGGTTTATATAATTATTGGCTAGTTTTGGAGCATTTTTGCATCGATTTGAGTCTTCGAAAGGGCGTGAAATGCCGGTTTGTGAACTTCAGAGCGAGGTGAGTCTCCTTTCTAACCTTGTAAGAGGGAATTGTCCCCATAAGTGAAATAATTGGTTATGTGCTCCTAATTTCGGGGGCTACGTACGCACGAGGTGATGCGAGTCCGTGCGTAGCTACTATTATGCTATTGTCCGGGTAGTTAGGACCCAAAGCATGCTATACTTGGATTACTTGTGAACCTATTGATAGCTTGACTTGCTTAAATCACATTAAATTAGTAAACGAATTTCTAAAAGGATTTAAACTTCACTTTCTTAAATTATTAAATTAGAATTGGTTTTTCTTCGAAAAATTTTTCTATGATGATTTCTTGATTGATTGCCTGTGTGTGTTTATTTCCTGTCGGAGCGGACCGAACGCCTCGACAGATGAAATAGATCCATCTATGGTTTGTGTGGTTCGACCATCGGGAGTGCACGGTTTATTTTCTGTTGGAGCGGGCCGTCGACCTTGGCATGATTTACGCATGCTTGTACTGTTGCCTTGAACTTATTAAAGTTTTTATTTCCTCTTCATGGCTTGAGAATATTTGGATAATAAAGAAAATAATTTTTTTGAAATTTCCTATAAAAAAAATAATTGCTTACTTATTTCCTTCTATTGGATTAAAACCATCTTTATAGAAATCTACGATTTAATATATTATTGACATCATTATTGGACTATTAGTAAGTGTCGAAGTCGACCATCTCGTCTCTTCTTCTTCGAGATTAGACGGGATACTCATTGAGTACACGTTGTTTTCGTACTCATACTACACTTTTGTGTATTTTTGTTGCACATATATATGTAAATCTACTGGCCTACTGTGCGTAGCAGCACGGATGATTCGGGAACTAGGTGAGTTTCATTATTCGAGGCGGCCTGCAGCTAGTATAGTCTCTTCCTGTATATTGCATTTACTTTCTATCCACTGTATTCCGGACGGATATTTTATTTTTATTTCCTTCTTAGTATACTCTCATGCACTTGTGACACTGGATTCTAGGACGGTTATAAGATTGTTCAATATTAAGTTTGTTAAAGACTACATGGTTATTTCTGTAAAGTTCATTATTTGTTATTTAGCGTATAAAGGAAAATGATTTGAGCAAATATTAAAATTAGAATTTAATTAAGTATTTTAGTTGGCTTATCTGATAGTGGTGTCCGGTGCTACCACGATCCTTCAATGATTTTGGATCGTGACATTTATCATCCCTATTAACCAAATTCATGAATAGGTCAAAAGGAATCAATCCATCACTAAGCATGTTAAACTCCGGTGCAACAAGGCCAGATGCATTGCCTCCCTAGGAATGGGTTAGATACTGGTGATGTAAACTAAGATATTATGAAAAGATCCTAAGTTGTAAATCTTCCAATTGCAGATTAATTTTAGGGATTTTTTTCTATTTATATCATATATGAAACATTCATTATTAAAAATGTGCATATTTTTATTATTACGCGCCATGTTTATATTTTTACTACAAAATTTATACCGTTCATTAAATACCAAATATTAAAAATTGATTCCTTCCAAATTAGGAGCCTACAAATCTGGAAAATTTATACCATTCATTAAATACCCAATATTAAGAATTGATTCTTTCTAAATTAGGCCCCTACAAATTTGGGATAAATATTTGAATAGCTTATTCCTGCTAATTTAGGTGGCTAAAAATTTGAGACTAAATATTTTTTAATATTGTTTTAATGGTATCTACAAACTACTACATTTGTACTACAATTAAACTGCAATCTATATTGAAAAAAATATTGACTACAAAATTGATTCCTAATCTAAAAATTTTATACAAAAAATCTACAAATAAACTACAAATCAGTTTACGTATGTATAAAGCAGTATTGTTTTGAAGGGTATCTATAAAATTACAACATTTATACTACAATTACACTACAATAAAAGTTGGAAAAAAATATTGAATACAATATTTTCTCTTCATCTAAAAAATTTCTACAAAAAAAAGACTACAAATAAACTACAAATCGGTTACATTTGTACTAAAATTACACTGCAATCTATGTCGAAAAAAAGTGTTGACTACAAAATTTTACAAAAAAAACTACAAATAAACTGCAAATCGGTTTAAGTATTGTATAAAGTTTTATTATTTTTAAGGGTATCTACAAAATTAATATATTTATACTATAAATTAAACTACAATCTTATGTGGAAAAAAAAAGTTGACAATAAAATTTGCTCTTCATCTACAAAAGTTCTACAAAAAATTACAAATAAACTACAATTGCACACATACTGTCACACTTACAGAAGATTCATATTGCTATCCCACAAATTTACAATTGAGAATTGTTGATTGATCGATTGAGGAAGTCTTCTGTATCATATATCTACTCTCGATTTCGTACTTGTTAAAATTCAGAACAACATCTAACAATTAGCAGAAATTACAATAACTAAAACAATGGGTTTCATATTGAATCTCTTTGGTTAAAAATCAGATTATACTCAATGGGTCTCATCTTTGTATTTTTTTAGAAGAAGAAGGAATGGAGAAGAGAAAAAAATGTGAGGGAGAAAATGACGCTGGGATTAGGAGAAAGAAATATAGGAATTAAGGGGAGAGAGAAACATGGGATATATAGATACCTTAATTAAGGAGTAAAATCTGCCCATTAATTAGACCCTTAATTAAGTATTGTATAAAATTAGTAATTTGATATAAGAATTTGTAATTAAATCAAACTTTACACATAAAAAGTAAAAAAAATTCTATATTGTATAGAAATGTAAAAATCCCTTAATTTTATGCGCAACAAGCCCAAGATTAAGATACTAGATAATTTACAGGTCTTGGTAAAGAAGTTCCAAAATAAGTTTTTTAAAATTTAGAAGGAAACTCCAATCGCTCTTGGAAAACTTATTAAATGGACCCGTTTTACCACTTTCCAACCACTTTGACTAGAGACACGGAACTGGTTCAATAATGCAGAGACAAAAGAATCATGAAAATTAAGGATCTTTTAAGCAAAGATTCAGAGAATTCTTCTATTCATGACAAAAGCTAAAAACTTAGGTAGGCCACAAATCATAAATACAAATACTACAGTAACAATTTTGAGTCATTATAATGATTGAAAAGCTAAGGAAACCCTAACCAAATTACAATAGCATGTCATGATAACCAAAATTACCCTTTTTCTCCAATAAATAGCCATTGGACAAACCCTGTTATACAAAAAGGTAAAAATCCTCATGCAAACATTTACCGCACAAAAATTTCCTTTCACCATAAATTCCAAGACCTGCAAATTATCTAGTAGCTGTCAGTCCATTCATGTTGAGACAAGCTCCCTTACTGAAGGTTTATGGATCTAAAGGCAAATTTGCCGAAACCCCAAACTTATATGGGAAAGGAATCTAAACAAGCCCAAGATTCCGATAAAGAAAAATAAAAATTAAGTTATATGGCGAAAACACGTGAGTAACATATGGCATCACACATCAGAACTCTCCAAAGCTCCCATGTAAGGCTTGACCTAATAGCCTGTGCCACAAAAGAAAATAATCCACTAAGCACTACTGATACCAACAAGATCGAGGCTCCCTAATTGAAGAATTTCAGAGTTCTGAAGAAAAAATCTTGAAAATTTGAAAGTTTTCTTATATTTTTTAGTTATTAATCCTAGATTCAAGCTCAATTTTTTGTACTTGAAGTAAAAAATAACTTACATTATTGAAGAGTATTCATGGTGGGAGTCTGTCAGATAGATTGGAGAGAAAATGGGTGTGTTGCCCTAATTGTATTGAGAGTGGGAGTCTATAGAGAGGAGTGGGCGTGTTGTCCTAATTTTATTTTTAGGATAAAATTTTAGTGTTATGAAATAGAAGATTCTTACACTTCTATTTAAGGTGAATGTCTTTAATGTATCTAATTAGAGAGATTTTAGAGTTCTATTAGTGGTAGCTAAATCTTCCTCTCCCCTATAAATAGAGGTGCCCCCTACCATTGTAAATTATCCCTTGAGACCCCTCTCAACTCAATAAGAAGAACTCTCTCTACTCTTCTCTCTATTGCTATTGTTCTTGTTCTATTGTTCTTGTCTTTTACTTTAGTTTATAACACGTTATCAGCACGAGACTCTACCGTCTCAAGTATCATTCTCGAAAATCCAAGGTATTTTCCCTCTTCCTAATTTAATTTTCGAGTATGTCTGACATTATGAAAAGAAAGTTCGTTGCCCTTGAAATTTCGGGCAAGAACTATATGACATGGGTGTTGGATGCTGAAATCCACTTAGATGCTATGGGTCTCGAAGACACCCTCAAAGATAAAGAAAAAGCATCCACCCAAGATTGTGCGAAGGCCTTGATTTTCTTGCGCCACCACCTTGACGAAGGTTTGAAGATTGAATATCTCACCGTCAAGGATCCACTCGTTTTGTGGAACAGCTTAAAGGAGAGATATGACAACCTGAAGTTGGTCACTCTGCCACAAGCACGATATGATTGGGCCCATCTGAGGCTACAGGACTTTAAGTCCGTTTCTGAATATAATTCTGCTATGTTCAGAATTACTTCTAAACTGAAGCTATGTGGAGATAACATCTCCGATTACGATATGCTTGAGAAAACGTTTACAACGTTTCATGCCTCCAATATGGTACTGCAGCAACAGTACCGAGAGAAAGGCTTTACGAAGTACTCTGAACTGATTTCTCTCTTACTAGTGGCTGAGCGAAATAATGATCTGCTCACGAGAAATCACGAAAATAGACCAACTGGGTCTACACCACTGCCTGAAGCAGATATGGTGCACTCGCATTATGCCAAACATAAAAGGGACCATGATCACGGTCATAAACGGGGTCAAAGCCAAGGACATGGACAAGGAAGAAATTCCAAAGAAGTCCGTCACCCCCCAAAGAGAGATAACCACCGAAAGCAGAAACGGGGTCCAGAAGATCCTAAGGCAAATAGTTCAGAAACTATATGTTATCGTTGCGGTGGAAATGGGCACTGGTCTAGGATTTGCCGTACACCAAGACACTTGGTTGACCTTTATCAAGCATCTCGAAAGAGAAAAGGCCCTGAAACAAATTTTGTCTATAACGACAATGAGGATATCACCCACCTGGATGTGGCAGACTTCTTTGAGCAACCCGATGGAAAAATAGACCACCTAATCGGCGATGGATCCGTGATGAAAGAAGATGGAGTTATTTGATTTTGTTCTACTTATTTGTATTAGTTAGTGAATAAACTAATAGTCATTAGCATTAGCTCGTATTAGTTAGTTCATGAAGCAATGTTAGCAGTAGTTCTTTAGAATATCTTCAATATGCTCAAATATCAATAAAACTTTTATTTTCCAGTGGGGGTAATCGACTAGCCTGAAAAACTAGTCGATTATCAACTATTTTCGCATTAAAGTTGAAAAACAATTGATCAACAATCGATTGTCGTTGACTAACAATCGATTGTCTTGAAACAGTGAGGTCTGGAAATTTTCAAAAATAGCCAACAATCGATTGTCTTTGTCTAACAATCGATTGTCTTGAAACAGTGAGGTCTGGAATTTTTCAAAAATCATCCACAATCGATTGTCTATGTAAAACAATCGATTGTCTATGTTCCAACAATCGATTGTGTGGGTTTAATAATCGATTGTCTTATGAAAAACGCTGAAATTTTCAAACTGCAAAGGAATTGATTATGGATAACATATCTGATTTTGTTAGCCAACTGTTAGTAGCAGATTTTGAAAATATTATGTGACACAAAAGAATTGAACTTGCTTATTCTTATGTTCCTGTATTTCTTTTGTATGTCATACCATGGAAAGTAAATTGATCGAAGGCTCCGGAAGAGCCATTGTAACTCTGCCCAAGGGCACGACGTTAATCATAGAGAATGCTATGTTCTCCTCCAAGTCTATGAGAAACTTGTTGAGTTTTAAAGATGTACGCCGGAATGGCTACAATATTGAGACAATGGATGAAGATAATCTCGAATATCTCGTCCTCACTTCAAAGAATGTCTCCGGCCAAAAGAGGGTTATTGAGAAATTCCCGTCTTTATCTTGTGGCCTGTATTGGACAAGAATTAGTGCAATTGAGGCACATTCAACAGTAAATCTAAAGAATACTGAGTCCAATACATTTGTACTTTGGCATGATCGACTGGGTCACCCAGGATCAACCATGATGAGACGGATTATAGAAAGCTCATATGGGCATCCGTTAAAGAATTTCAAAATTCTTTCAAGTAATGAATATCCTTGCACTTCGTGTTATCAAGGCAAGCTGATTATCAGACCATCCCCAACAAAGGTTGGGACTGAGTCACCCCAGTTTCTGGAACGTATACAAGGGGACATTTGTGGACCTATTCACCCACCTAGTGGGTAGTTTAGGTATTTCATGGTCTTGATAGACGCATCCTGTAGATGGTCTAATGTGTGCTTGTTGCCATCACGCAACCTTGCGTTTGCAAAGTTAATGGATAATAGATGAGAATAATCTTGAACTCTTCATGAAAACGTGGCTGCCCATTTCGGTTTGGGTTCACGCCATTTTGCATGCAACAATACTAGTTTGTCGGCTGCCCACTTCGGTTTGGGGTCACGCCATTTTGCATGAAGCAATGCTAGTTCGTCGGCTGCCCACTTCGGTTTGGGGTCACGCCATGTTGCATGCAGCAATGCTAGTTCGTCTCTGACTGACGAATTGACACAAATATTCCCCATTGCAATTGGTTTTGGGTCATGAACCCAATATATCCCATTTAAGAAGCTTTGGATGCGCAGTATATGTGCCTGTAGCACCGCCATCCCGCACCAAAATGGGTTTGCAAAGGAGGTTAGGAATATATGTTGAGTTTGACGCGTCCTCCATTATTCGCTACCTCGAAACATTGACAGGAGATTTGTTCACTGCACTATTTGCAGACTGTCAATTTGATGAGACACTTTTCCCAAAATTAGGGGGAGAAGTTGGTGAAACCAAACGGGAAATTTTGTGGAAAAATGTATCATTATCTCATCTTGATCCACATACCTCTATTTGAAAGAAAGAGGTACAAAAGACTATCCATTTGCAAAGAATAGCAAATCAAATGCCTGACGCATTTACGGACTTGAAGAGGATAACGAAATCCCACATTCACGCGGAAAATGTTCCGATCCGTATTGAAGTCCCTATTGGACAAATATCTAGTGTCATATCCAATGAGTCAAATGCACGCCAGAAGCGTGGCAGACCATTAGGTTCCAAAGATCGAAATCCTAGAAAGAGGAAAAAGAACGATCTAAATGACACTATGAAAGAATCACATGAGGACGCTCATGATTTGATTAATTCCGAGATTCACGAAGAATCTATTGAGCCTGAGACTCTTGAAAATACGGAATGCAAGAATGTGAGGATCTCGAACCTCAGTCTGTGGTAGTACAAAATTAATTGAGAGCTCTCGAAGAGCCAATTATTACTATGTTGGAGAAACACAATTTACTATTGTGCTGTAGTAAGTCTCAAAGAAACTTATTCAGTTTCCAAAAGTACACGCGAAGGCGATTGATGATATTGAGACTATAAATAAAGGAAGGCTTTGATTCTCCTATTACTACAACTTGTAGCGGGGTAATTTGTATATGAAAAGCTACCCGCTTTGTTCTCCAGTTTGTACTACACAAACGAAAGAATGCCACAATAAAGTGGATATCTATTGGTATAAAACCCATGTCATAATAAACCCGAAGTTTATTGATAAGTGCACATGTCATGGTGTAAATTTGAAGTTTACCAATATTGATAATTTATTCAGTTGACATTCGTGTTAGCCATCTCATTTGAAGTATGATGTGCAAATTCACATAGGTGAATATCAAAGAACTAGAAGTTCTTGTTCTCAGTAATGAACTGACCAACTAAAGAGTTCGGGTTGAAGCCCCTTGATTCTGGAAATATCAAAGGTGAATATGGGCCCATTCACCTGCCATGTATACCACATATGATGCATCTATGATATGGTTACATGCGCCATTGTTATTAACCCGCAGCCTGGCCGTGCTTGCGAGGTAAATCGCTCAGTAATCTAACTTCGAGCATAGTTTCCAGATTCTCTACTCAAGGCAGTTCATCTTGATAAGTTGGTTTATATTAAAGTTGGTTTAGCAAGATAATTATTGAGTGCTTCCACTTAATAGCTAAACTGTTCCTTATGAGAATGAAGTTGTATATATCAGTTTGATATAAGTTGTATACGAGAGTATATTCTCCCCTCACAAGTGGTTCAAGGTCAGGAACCAAATAATTTCATCTTATATTAAGGTGCTGTGTATATTGACATAATGCACAAAGATGATTTCCCAAAGTTGAGAAAACATGTTAGCTTTACTAACATGAGGGGGAGACATGATAAACACTTGAGAAAGTGTTACATGGGATGAATTTTCATTTGTATATGTATATCCCCGAATATCATGATATGAACCTGTAGTTCATAAAAAGGAAATGCAATTGCAACATATTGCAAAGCATGCTATACGCATTTGCTGACTCAAAGAAAGTAACTAAATGGAAGAGATACAATTCAAGAAGAATTGATTCCATATGAAAGACATGTAGTTTTGAACCTATAGTTCATATGCTTGAAAGTATAAAGGCAAAGGTATGTATAGTCAATTTTCGATATCTTATTTGTTTAGTATCACTAATGAAAGCTTGATATGCAGCTAAAGTTTATTATGTGACTTACATGACTTAACTTGAAAGATTTAAGTTGCTTGAAGCATATGCAATTCGTGGTCCTGAAGTACCACATCCTAAGTGCAATTTGTGTACATATGTATCTTGCTATAACTATAAGCATGATGGCATTGAGAATGCATCTATGGAGATATTGAAGAGTTATTCCACGACAATATATGAAGATGTTCATATCTATCAACAATGATGATTTCAAGGTACGGAATATTTATTCAAGTCAATATGGTTGATTTGTCAAATCTCTACCAAAGATCGTTTTGAAGATGATGCACAAGATTGGAATGCAAATGCTCAAGGATATAAATCGATGTACTCATTAGGGGGAGTCAATGCGCGTTGCACTCTTTTTCCCTTACAAGGTTTTGTCCCACTGGGTTTTCCTTGCAAGGTTTTTAACGAGGCAACCAATAGGCGCATATTCAAACATGTGTACTCTTTTTCCTTACTTTAATTTTTCCCATTGGGTTTTGGTTTTAAGGTTTTATGAGGCACATCATTGAATAGACATTCAAGGGGGAGTGTTATGAAATAGAAGATTCTTACACTTCTATTTAAGGTGAATGTCTTTAATGTATCTAATTAGAGAGATTTTAGAGTTCTATTAGTGGTAGCTAAATCTTCCTCTCCCCTATAAATAGAGGTGCCCCCTACCATTGTAAATTATCCCTTGAGACCCCTCTCAACTCAATAAGAAGAACTCTCTCTACTCTTCTCTCTATTGCTATTGTTCTTGTTCTATTGTTCTTGTCTTTTACTTTAGTTTATAACAAGTGATGAAATTTGTGACAGATAAATTTTTTGTCGCTAATAATAACTAATGAAAATTTGCGTTTATTGGAACTAGATTTTTCGCAACGAAAAAATAGCGACGGACCTAATTTTTGTCGCTAATTATATCTAATAAAATTTTATTTTAAGGAAATTAGCGACGGAATATTTTGTCGCAATCAACTTCGAAATGTCTTGATAAGTAAAAAGACTTCAGCGATGGAGTTTTTGACGTTAAATCCATCGCTAGATTTTAATAATTTTGTCGGCCCACTTTCTTGCCAATTTTGTAGGTAAAATAAAGGCGCCAACATTTAGCACCAATTTTAGCGACGGATATAAGTGTTTGTCGCTATTCCGTCACTATATTTATATGAATTCTTTTTGTAGCTTAGTTGGCAACAAAATACCAAATGTGCCGCTAATCCGTCGTTATGTAGCTACTGAGCATCTCTTATCGCTAAATTCTATCGCTAAATGTTAATTTTTTGTAGTGCAAAGATTTCAAATACTGAAAAGAGAATGCACTTGCAATCCAAGGGGACTGGAGTTGGATGCACATTGAATACGAAGCAGTTTAAAACATCTAGTGTCATTTACTTTCTGCAATTGAGAGAATATATATATATATATATATATATATATATATATATATATATATATATATATATATATATATATATATATATATATATATATATGGCTCATGCTTATTTAGGTTCTTTAAATTTATTTTTGTACTTCATATCTATCTTGCATCAAGGATTCAATCGACCAGGGGCGTATTTTGGAGGCGGAAAGATGTTCACTCTAACCCACTTCGTCGAAAAATTATACTGTATATGTAAGGTAAAATCTGTTTGTTTATGTTTATATATTATATTTTACATTCTCTTGACACAATCTAAAAGTATAATTTAATGGATAAGGAGATTCAAAACATTTATAAGATCATTGATTCTACTCCTACTAGCTATAACCTTTATAACTTTTCCCTTTTTTTAAATCACTGCTATCGCCTAACAAAAAAAATAAGTCAACTACCCGGTGAATGAAACTAAATAGTTACAACCCCCCTTGTATTTTCAGATGAATGTAAAATGCGCCGTGTTTTGCAATGAACGAAGTCGCTGTACGATACATGTACCTTCAAAAAGCTAATTTACAAGTCAAATCAGTTGACTGAAGCCTTCTTTTGAAGTTGAAAATTCAAATTGAAGGTGCATCCATTATATAGCTGTTTCAGTGTAAACAAAAGTCGCCATGCCGTCAAATTTAGATGTTAAGTACATATGATATGCAAAAACTAATGTTTGAGCGTACCGCTAACTAAAATTTGACTGACATTTGCCTCATTTTTAGAATCCTTTCCAGTTTTTGCTTAGATTTTGGAATTGGTATATCATTGGTAATATTTTCAGGCTTAGGGCATAATTTAATAGTTAATTATTGGTAAATAATTTCTTTCGACTCATTTATGTAAAAGTTTTAATGTACCTGTGTTGCACGTATACATCACGTTTATCAAAGTAAAATATATACACATATTATTGAAAAAATAGCAATGGAGGTTAGACTAAACTTAATATATGTTGAATGATGAAAAATAAATATTACAATATGTGGTTGAATTCATTTTCCGAGTGAATTTAGTGTAATTAGTTCTATAGTATTTATACTTACAAATATGATATTATACAAAATAAAAATATGCTATGTTGTTGTATCTCATCTTGCACCTTTTTATAAACTCTACGTTCATAATATCATTATACAAAAAAAGGAATTTTTTTATCTGTATCATATATGAAGCGTTATTACCAAAAATGTGCATAACATCTAAATTACCCACATAGTCTATGTTTTTCCTACAATTTATGTACCATTTGTTTAATACACGATTAATTAGGAAAAATCTTTCATAATCAACGCACCAAAAATCAAGAAAAATTCTTGTGATTGGTTGAGTCTACATTAAAATTCTGCCTTAATCACCTGCGAAAAGTCAGGAAGCCATTATGGAAGTAAATATTCTTCCAGATATTTTTCACCATTGATAGTCATTAAAAAGCTTAAAAGCTTTGATTTCAAATTTGGATTTTCAAAAATCATTATTTGTTTGGATTGGGTGCTGTTGAAAATAATCGGGAATATGGTTTGGAGTTTACATCTCAATTTTGAGGGTTTGGTGAAGATTAAACTTGGTTTTGACTGAATTTCAGATTGAAACTCAAAGAAGAAGAAGACATATTGCATAAATATAGATAAATGATAGATTATTTGTATTCTTATTGTAGATACTTTATTTTCTGTTTCACAAATAAAAATGGCTACAACTTCTACAATTCTTCTAAAAAATGCAATTATGTCAAAAATCACAATTTTGCTACAATTGGATGGGAATTGCAGTATAAAATTTTAATGTACCCAGTTTGTATATATTTTGGAGATAAATTGTAGATTATTTATATTCTAATTATAGGTGCTTTGTTTTCTGTTTTCACACATCAAAAAAATGACTAAATCTTCTGCAAAAAATGTAATTATATCGAAAATGTCAATTATTCTATCATTAAAATGGGAATTGAGATATTAAAATTCAATGTATCCAGTTTGTAGATATTTTGTAGATAAATTATAAATTATTTGTATTCTGATTGTAGATTCATTATTTTTTTTTCACAAATCCAAAACGACTAGAACTTCTACAAAATTATCTGCAAAAAACAGTCTACAATTTATCTACAATTGCTGCAATATAATGTATGTCATGTCTTCTTCTTCTTCTTCTTCGAGTTTCAATCTAAAATTCATTGGGTTGAAGGTAAAATTGTATAGAATTTTGAGATGAGCATCAACATTTATATTTAACTATCTTTTAATTCTTGTAGGTGTTTCCTGAAGAGCTATTTGATCAACTACTGAAAGTGACATTGCATTTGGATGTCGAAATTCATATTCGAGGACACCACATCTTTTTTGTTCTCCTAATTCCAAAGTTCGAACCATATTAGACATGACATAGCCAACCATACAAGGAGATGGAATGGCAATGGCACATCTACGTTTGTGTCAATTACCGCTCTACTTGAGAAATTTTGAAAAGAAAAGGATGGAATTAAGTTGAAGGAAGGTTCTGCTAGTCCAGATGATTTAAAGGAGAGCGATCTAGTTGACGAAGAACGGAATAAGGGTTAGACCCTACAAAATCTCTAAGTGGAGCAGGTCTAGCAATTAGGGGGATAGAGAAACGTGGGATATATGGACACCTTTAATGAAGGAGTAAAAACTGTCCATTAATTAAGTATGGTATAAGATTGGTAATTTGGTATACTAAGTGTAATTATATCAAACCTTAAACATTGAGGGTAATAAGATTTCCTATGTGGTATAGGAATATAATTTTTTTTTTAAAATTATTCAAAGTAAATCAAAATTATAGATAAGCCAAATGGACCTCTTTATGTGTAAAAAAGTTGCCTGGATTCTTATTGATTTAAGCCTAAATTCCCTTCTTTTAGAGTTTATCCAATGCCAAATAAAAGTTAATACGATTCTAAACTCATTCTTAATGTACTTTGCTAATAACTACTTTAAAACTTCAAGAATTCACAATGTTGAGGTAATTTTTCAAAATTATAAGGGGGAAATGATACATTGATAACTATTTCAAAAGCTCCAAATACATTAATTTATTTAAAATTTAATTGTAGTTGTAATTTTACATAGTATGGCAGTAACTTAATTTATCTCTAACTTTTCACCATATCACTTCAGACTTTTAGAAATTTAAAGTTTAAATTAAATTGAACTTCTTAAAAAGTTAACAGGAAAAAAGCAAACATGCATTGCTCATAGATATTTCATATGTTTAGGTAATCAATTATTGGTAAGTTGGAGAAAAAAAATATTACGTACCTCATAGGCTAAGAATTGAAAAAATAAACATTGGCCACGTACTAAACATTAAAAGAATATTTATAAAATTGATCAAATAAGAAAAAGATTTAATAAGGTAAATTTTAATTGAATTTGAAGTCCTAAATATTAGGATATTCTCAAGTAAAATTTTAGTTGAATTTGAAGTTTTAAATAGTAGAAAATAATTAAATGACTATTTTGTCTAGTATAAAATTAATTTTTAAAAGGTAAAAGGGCAATGACATTTTGATGGGGTTTTAAGTTCTCTTTTACTAGTTTTAGGATGTGCGCATGCACGTGTACCCCGTCTCGATGTGTATAAACTTTTAACAAATATATTAAAATATGTAAAGTTATAAAACAAAATTTTTAAAAAGTGTATGTTGTCATAGATTATGACTATTGTTCCTATGTAATTAACTTAAAATCCCCATAAAAGTCCTCAGTTAATCTATTTAATATAAAATTATTTCAATTTTATAGTTGCATTACTTCAACTTCAAAAGTAATCATGTACAAAAATGCATAACCATGGAATATTAAAGAGGGATTTTTTTTGCAAAAGCATATTCTCAAGGGAATGCCCACATCACGGTGAGTTTATGGTCACAGTAAGCAGTCTTTTTTTTCTTATGAGCAAGATGCACATTATTCAAATTTCTTTAATCAATAAAATGTACATTAGAGATTACTTTCAATAAATTAGTAAGAAAATGCTTTTTATTGCAAAAATAGAATCCCATTCTGGTATTTACACGTACGGATTTTAGTTTACTTTGCACCGAAAACAAAATTCTAATTAGTATAAGCAAACTCATAATTTTGCACTTGGCAGAGTAAAATTTCTATATTAATTAGAGATTTTGGAAAAATAGGATGGCAATATCTACAAAAATAACTTAGAAATAATATTGAAGTATTGAGAATCAATCTAAAGAACTGTTTTTAAGAAAAATTAACTACAATCATACATAAAAAGTTCAAATTTATATTAAATAATATATAGATCAAACCTAACTAGATCCAGAGTCATACATGCATATTACAATTCTATTTTGGAACCAATAAATGAAACAAAATTGCAAAATAAATAGGAAATCAAGTAAATTAAATTTGCAAGTCTTATATCTTGACTGTAGGTGTGTGAATTCTACTGTAGCATTGCAAAGCAACTGAATTATATCTTGACCGTAGGCGCGTGAATTCTACTGTAGCATTGCAAAGCAACTGAAGACTTGTTTTTTGCAACCAAATGCTAGGAAAAATGAATATCAATTGAAAAACTATTCTCATAAGTTGGATAATAAAAAATGGAAGCAACAAATTTAGTACCTGATTTATTGAACAAAACTATTTCTCACTTTATAAATTATGAATACCACATGGATCATCTTATGTGAACAAAGTTCTAGCATTGAGTTCATTCGTTGAGATGTGCAAAAGAGTATATATCACTAAAAATATCACGACTTAAATTGGAGGGCCATGACTAGCACCCAGACATACTTGTCGAGTACCAAAGTACATTTTATCTAACCTTCTTTATTATCTTTTAGGGCCGACGAGAGATCAATATAATTGGTAGACATGGATCATGAACAATTAACAATAAAAGATGATGGCACGAACATACATACCATGGGATGACCAGACAATCAAGAATATATAAATAAGGTACAAGCTACCACGCTACCATGAAAGACTATACAACAAAAACTAGCAGACAAGGCATACCAAACTATACATAAGTCGACACCTGTCTATGAGCCTCTGATGGAACATAAGTGCTGCAACATTGCCGGAACAAGGCCCCGACATACACATAATGTCAATGAAAAAAATGCATACCAAGACCACGACAAGTCAGAAGAAGAGATCTCGTCTGTCACGACACTAGTTCGCCCTCCGTGAACATGTCGTGATGGAACCTAGTTCCTATAACTAGGAAAGCCTAACAATGCAGAAAAATAACACGACTTGCGGAATAATTAATTAAAACTTAACAACTAAAAGAAATCTATATATAACTTCCACTAGGCATATACAACTCAAAATAAATGCGGAAGTCTACTATAACACCCCAAAACCCGAAAACTCACGGGAACACAAGTTAATGAAAAGTAATATACGGCTCAAATCTCCAGAATTTGTCTAAACAAAAGTGCAAAAGAAGGATAAATACTACAGATAGAGTAAAGAGGGAGACTATTCGGTCTGTTGGACGCTGCAGATGTACCCTGAAGTCTCTGTAGCTCTCCCTGCCTCAAGGGTAGTGTTCCTGAGATGAAGTACCTGGATCTGCACATGAAAAACATGCGTAGGAGAGGCATGAGTACACCACAACGATACTCAGTAAGTCAAAAACCTAACCTCTGTTGGGTAGTGACGAAGAAAGGTCAGGGCCCAACTGGGATATAACATAATAAATAATAAGATGAGGAAAAAAACAATATAGATAAAGTGTACATCAAGAATCTAAACAAGATAAGTACAGAACCCATAATGGAAAGTAGGAAAAACAGGACAATACTAGTAAATACTACTCACAACAGGAACCACAACCAGGGATCTCTGAGTATCTTGAGGATCTCTTGGTATCCTCACCACATACACGAGCGATCTTTGGTATCCCGAGGATCTCTTGGTATCCTCAAATCTTACAGTTTCATGTTCCAGGGGATCTCTTTGTATCCTCAATTCTTACAATTTTATGTGCAGGGGATCTCTTGGTATCCCGAGGATCTCTTGGTATCCTCAAATCATACAATTTCATGTTCCAGGGATCTCTTGGTATCCCGAAGATCTCTTGGTATCCTAAAATCTTACAATTTCATGTGCGAGGGATCTCTTGGTATCCCACACCCTCAGTCCAGAACATATCAAGTGCATGGGGATCTCCCCGGAGGCCAACCTATAGTCCCAATTTAAAATCACACAATAGCAACCCAAATATTAGGAAAGATACCAACATAGGACAAGAAATAGAAAGTCCTAGCCAAACATACTACACGGAGCACAACAAGGACAGATGAAGCACCTAGACAAGTAAGTCAAATAAACATGCTTCTCTAAACTAGCATAAAATAAGCTTGCAAATTAAAATAAACAATTAAGCAAGAAAACTCAATTTAAAATACTTCAAGTAAAAACGGATTTCCAACAATTTGCTCAAGTACGTGCTCGTCACCTCACGTACGAGGAATTCAAATACCAAACATCATGTCCTAATGGAAAGAAGTCCCCCAAACAAGGTTAGACAATCCACTTACCTCAACCGGCTCCAAATTCAACTTGAAACCACACTTTTGCCACGAGTATCTGACTCCAAATGGCCCAAATCTATTCATTTCAATAATATCTCAAACAACTGATTCCACTATTAAATTCAAATCTAAGATGCAAATTTAGGTAAAATGACCAAAATTCCTCTCATGCCAACGTGGTCAAAACTCGAGGTTCGAACCAAAACCCGGTTACCCATTCCCCATCGAACCTAAATATATGATTTGTTTTGGAATCGGACCTCAAATTGAGGTCCAAAATCCCCAATTTTAGATAAACCTAGGTTCTACCCAAAACCCCCAATTTCATCCATGAAAATCCTTGATTTTAAGTAGAAACCATGTTAAATGATGTTAAGATTGAAAGAAATGAGTAAAAACTAACTTATAAACAATTTTGGAAGAGGTATTGTTCTTGGAAAATCGCCCAAGAGGAGTTGTGTTTTGAAAATGGGGTGAAAAATGTTTTTAAATCGACTAAGTATAAAAAAATGTAGGTTGCGGATGTCGCAATTGCAAACCCCGACCCTGCTAACTTGGGAATTGCAAATACATGTTCGCATTTGCGAACTATGAGGGAAGCTGGGAGGTTTGCATTTGCGAACCATAAGGTCGCATTTACGAGGGAATAGTTCACATTGCGAACTCTTCCAGGAATTAATGGCTTCGCATTTGCGAGCCCAAAGTCACATTTGCAATAACTGCAGGTCTAGGACATTCTCGCATTTGCGAGCTGACCCTTCGCAATAGTGAGCTCGCATTGGCGAGCCAGGCTTCGCAATTAGGTCAATTATAGCTGCAATTTCCAAGTTCAAAAATGTGCTCCGACACCTATCCAGAACTCACTCGGAATACTTCCTCAAAAATATTATACGGACTTGCCAGTGTGATAAAATTGCCAAAATAACATCATATACATTGGATCGAGCCTCAAAACTCATGATTTCTTCAAAAATTTTCCTAAACATCAAATTTCCATTTTAAGTCCGAAACATGTCAAACGACGTCCGTTTTCAACCAAACTTTTTAAAAAGTGCTTAAACCACATATAAGACCTGTACTAGGCACCAAACCAAATTACGGTCCCAATACCAATACGTTATAATCAAATCTCATTTTCAATTTCCTTAATTATTTTCAGAAAACAATTTCACACAAATATTCATTTCTCGGGCTTGGGACCTCGGAATTCGATTATGGGAATACGCACAAGTTCCATATTTTCCTACGGACCCTCCGGGACCGTCAAATAACAAGTCCGGGTCTGTTTACCCAAAATGTGGACCGAAGTCCAATTTATCCAATTTAATATCAAAATTTAGCATTTTTCTCACAGAATTCATATCTAAGCTTTCTGGCTATGCGCGCGGATTGCACACGTAAATCGAGACAACCCCATATGAGGTTTTCAAGGCCTAGAAAGTGCAGAATAGGTAATAAAACAAGTGATGACCCCTTTGGGTCATCATATCCTCCACCACTAAAACAACTGTTCCTTCTCGAACGGACAAAAGAAAGAAGTAACTGAGTTAGGAAAAAAATGAGGATAACGGCTCAACATATCAGATTCAGACTCCTAAGTCGATGCCTCAGGAGGTTGCCTCTCCATTGGACCCGAATAGAAGGAAATATCTTAGACCTTATCTGACGAACCTGTCGGTCCAGGATAGCTACTGGCTCCTCCTCATAGGACAAGTCCTTGTCCAACTGGACAATGCTGAAATCTAGCACGTGGGCTGGATCGCCGTGATACCTCCTAAGCATGGGTACATGGAAAACGGGATGCACGGCTGATAAAGTAGGGGAAAATGCGAGTCTATAAGCCACCTCTCCCACTCGATCAAGGATCTTAAACGGACCAATATACCTAGGGCTAAGCTTGCCCTTCTTCCCAAATCTCATCACGCCCTTCATGGGCGATACTCGGAGCAATACCCGCTCACCAACCATAATTTCTACACCTCGAACCTTATAATCTGCATAACTCTTGTGCCTAGAGTGAGCTGAACGAAGCCTATCCTAAATTATCTTGACCTTGTCCAAGGCCTCCTGAACCAAATTTGTACCTAACAATCGAGCCTCCCCCGGCTCAAACCATCCAACTGGAGATCGGCACCGTCGACCATATAAAGCCTCATAAGGATCTATCTGGATGCTCGACTGGTAGCTATTGTTGTAGGCAAACTCCGTAAAGGCAAGAACTGATCCCAAGACCCTCAATAATCAATCACATACGCACAGAGCATATCCTTAAGAATCTGAATAGTACGCTTGGACTGTCCGTCCGTCTGGGGTGAAAAGTTATGCCCAACTCCACCTACCTAACTCTTGCTGCACGGCTCTCCAGAACAGTAATGTAAACTGAGTACCTCTGTCTTGAAAAATGGAAACTGGAATACCATGTAGACGGACGATCTCCCGGATTTATATCTCTGCCAACTGCTCCGAAGAATAAGTACACACAGGAATGAAATGAGCGGACTTGGTCAGCTGATCTACAATAACCCAAATGGCATTAATCTTCTTCAGGGTCCGTGAGAGTCCAGGTACAAAGTCCATGGTGATGCGCTCCCACTTCCACTCTGGAATCTCTATCTTCTGAAGCAAACCACCAGGTCTATGGTGCTCATTCTTCACCTGTTGACAATTGAGGCATCTAGGTACATATCCAACTATATCATTCTTCACATGCCTCCACCAATGGTGCTGCCTCAAGTCCTGATACATCTTCGCAGCACCCGGATGGATCAAATACCACGAACTATGGGCTTATACTAGAATCAACTCTTGTAACCCATCAACATTGGGCGCACAAACACGGCCCTGCATCCTCAACACCCCGTCATCTCCAATGGTCACATCTCTAGCATCACCACGCTGAACGTTGCCCTTCAGGACAAGCAAATGGGGGTCATCATACTGCTGCTCCCTAATGTGACTAAATAAGGAAGACCGAGAAACCACACAAGCTAGAACCCAACTAGGCTGTGAAAGATTCAATCTCACAAACTGGTCAGCTAAGGCCTGAACATCAACTGCCATGGGCTTCTCTGAAACTAGTAAGTATGCCAAACTCCCCAAACTCTCTGCTCGGCGAATTAAGGCGTCGACCACCACATTAGCCTTGCCCAGGTGTTACAGAACAGTAATTTCATAATCTTTCAGCAACTCTAACCGCCTCCTCTAGCATAAATTTAGATCTTTTTGCTTGAACAAGTGCTGCAAACTCTGATAGTCAGTATAGATCTCACAAGGCACACCGTACAAGTAACGACGCCAGATCTTCAAGGCATGAACAACAACAGCTAACTAGATGTCGTGGACAGGGTAGTTCTTCTCATGTATCTTCAACTATCTAGACGCGTAGGCAATCACCCTACCATCCTGCATCAACACCGCTCCAAGGCCAACACTCAAGGCATCACAGTAGATAGTATAAGACCCATAATTGGTAGGCAATATCAAAATTGGGGATGTTTCAAAGCTGTCTTGAGCTTCTGAGAGCTCGCCTCACACTCCTCTTTCCACACTATTCTTGGTCAATCTAGTCATAGGGGCCGCAATCGATGAAAACACCTCCGCCAAACCAAGGAAACTACAAATCTCTATAGCTGAGGATGTCCTGGGCCAACTCTGCACGTCCTCTATCTTCCTCGGATCTACCAGAATGCCCTAACTCGAAATCACGTGGCCTAAGAATTCCACTGAATCCAACCAAAACTCACATTTTGAGAACTTCTCATATAATTTCTCTCTCTCAGGATCTAAAGCACGGTCCTCAGGTGCTGCTCATGATCTTCTCAACTTCGGGAATACACCAGAATATCATTAATAAAAATAATAACGAATGAGTCGAGTTACTGCATGAAAACATTGTGCATCAAATGCATAAAAGCTGCTGGGGAATTGGTTAGCCCAAATGACATAACAAGGAACTCGTAATGACCATACCGAGTCCTGAAGGCAGTCTTCGGGTCGACTGGTTCTCGAATCTTCAACTGATGGTAACCTGAATGCAAGTCAATCTTAGAAAACAATTTGCGCCCTGAAGCTGGCCAAACAGATCATCAATATGAGGCAAGGGATAACGGTTTTTCACTGTAACCTTGTTCAACTAGCGATAATTAATGTACATATGCATAGAACCATCCTTCTTCTTTACAAACAAAACAGGAGAACCCTACGGTGAAACACTAGGTTGAATAAAACCCTTACCGAGCAATTCCTGTAACTGATCCTTCAATTCTTTCAACTCAGGAGGAGCCATACGATACGGAGGAATGGAAATGTGCAGAGCGCCCGGCAACATCAATGCAAAAATCAATGTCTCTATCGGGTGGCATGCCTAGAAGATCAGCTGGAAACCCATGGGGATAATCCCGTACCACTAGAACTGAATCAACAGAAGGGGTATCAGCACAACATCTCTCACATAAGCTAAATATGTGGCACACCTTTTCTCAACCATACACTGAGCTTTAATAAAAAAGATAACTCTACTGGGAGTGCGATCTAAAGTACCACTCCACGCAACACGCGGAATACCTGGCATAGCCAGCGTTACAGTCTTGGTGTGACAATCAAGGATAGCAAAATGGGGCGAAAACCAGTCCATGCCCAAAATAATGTCAAAATCAACCATGCCAAGTAATAATAAATCTGCTTTGGTCTCAAAACCACAAATAGTAACTAAACATGACCAATAGACGCGATCCACAATAAGAGAATCTTCCACAAGAGTAGAAGTACCAAGGGGGGCACTCAAAGAATCCCGAGGCACGCCCAAATGTGGATAAAAGTAAGGAGACACATAAGAATAAATATAGCCCGGATCGATTAGAACCGATTCCTCCATGTGACAAACCAGTATAATACCTGTGATAACAGAGTCAGAGGCAACAGCCTCAGCACGAGCAGGAAGGGCATAATATCTGGCCTTGCCTCCCCCTCGAGGGCGACCTATACCTCCCCGGCCTCCACCTCTAGCTGGCCGAATGGGTGGGGCAGCAACTGGAGCTATAATCATGGCCTGAGAACTCTGCTGAGCACACAATGACTGAGAAGGCTGTAGGGGTTCACTCCTCAAAGAATAGGGCAATCCCTCACCACATAGCAGGTATTGCCACGCTCAAAACAAGCTTTGGAAGGGCGCGGTGGCTGTGACTGACTAGGGCTAGGTTTGTTGAACTGACCTCTAGAAACACCCCATGCAGCAGGCGCGTTAGAAATTGGAAGTGCATAGTAAGGCTCCTGAGGTATAGGTGAAGCTGGAGCACTGCTGGCTGCTGGAATAGCTGAATGAACAGGACGACCCACAAAACCCAGACCATGTCAACCTGATGCTGGGGTATGGGAACTAGAGTAGTGGTCCGACTCTTGAGACCTCTTAGGTTCTCTCTCCACTCGCTCTCTGGCGAGCATACTCTCGATCCTCCTAGCGATGCTCACTACCTCCTGATAAGGAATGTCCATCTCCAACTCTCGAGCCATGCTAGATCTGATAGGTAGGATAAGACCCTTGATGAACTTGCCAAATCTCTCACAGACTGTAGCAACCAAGGACGGTGCATGCCTGGCCAATCTAGTATAACGGATAGCATACTCCAAAACGATCACACCACCCTGGCACAAATGCTTAAAGTCTGCGCGCCACGCATCCCTAAGACTCTGGGGGACAAACTCTCTCATAAACATATCCGAGAATTGGGTCCAAGTCAGTGAAGAAGCCTCGACTGGACTATCTATCTCATAAGTGCGCCACCAATCATAGGCGGCTCCCCGAAGTTGAAAATCAGCAAGGAACCCCCACTAGACTCTACTATGCACATAGTGGGAAGAATATAATGGTACTTCTCTAGAAATCCCAAGGCATCGTCTGATGCTAATCCACTGAACACTGGGGGATCGTACTTTTTGAACCTCTCAAGTATCTGTTGCTCGTCCTCTGAAGCAGCTGGCCCGCCCTCAGGCTGAATTGGCGTTGTAGGGGTGCGGGAATAATCCCTGGAGCCTACTATACCTGCACTCGCTGCTCAAGAGAGCAGACAGCGAGAGTCTATGCTCCTCCCCTGGCCTAGGATGTGGCTGCACCAAGAGGAAATAACCCTGCATGAGCCAAGGTGGTATACATACTCATGAAATGAGCCAAAGTCTCCTGAAGGACAGGAGTAATAGTGGCAGTAGTAGGCGTGCTAGGAACCTAGACTCCGGCTGGATCTGCTGGTGGTGCCTCAGTGGTAGCTCGCGTAGGTCCTCTGGGTGCATCACGTGTGCGTCCTCGACCTCCACCCTGGCCCCGGCCTCTAACGGCTGCAATGGTGGGCGCGGGTGCCTGATCATCCCGAGTAGTGTGTGTCTTCACCATATGGGAGAGAATGAATTTAGAATTTTTGTGATGTCAAAATATCGCACGATAAGGAAATCAAATGAAGTGGAAATTTTCCTAATAGTTACATAGCCTCACGTAGATAAGTACAAACGTCTCCGTACCGATCTGCGAGACTCTAATAAACCGACCTATGTCCCGTGACTCCTATGAATCTAGAGCTCTGATGCCAACTTGTCACGACCTCAGTTCGCCCTCTGTAAACATGTCGTGATGCCACCTAGTTCCTATAACTAGGTAAACCTAACAATGCGGAAAAACAACACAACTTGTGGAATAATTAATCAAAACTTAACAACTAAAAGAAATCTATATATAACTGTCGCTTGGCATATACGACTCAAAATAAATGCAGAAGTCTACTATAACACCCAAAAACCCGAAAACTCACGGGAACACAAGCTAATGAAAAGTAATATACTGCTCAAAATATCTAGAATTTGTCTAAACAGAAGTGAGAAAGAAGGCTAAATACTACAGATAGAGTAAAGAGGGAGACTCTTCGATCTGTGGACGTTGCAGATGTACCTCGAAGTATCTGTAGCTCTCCCTACCTCAAGGGTAGTGTGCCCTAGATGAAGTACCTAGATCTGTACATGAAAAACATGCGCTGGAAAGGCATGAGTCCACCATAGCGGTACTCAGTAAGTGCCAAGCCTAACCTCGGTTGGGTAGCGACGAGGAAAGGTCAGGGCCCTACTGAGATATAACATAATAAATAATAAGATAAGGGAAAAACAATATAGATAAAGTGTATAAGTAGAATCTAAACAAGATAAGTACAGAAAAAATAATGGAAAATGTGAGCACGTGATTTTTGCCTCGCTTGAATTACACCTATAGAATTCGTAAAACAGGGATTTTTTCTTTTATTATTTGATGTTTAGGATTTAATTTCATGATTTGTGTTTGTTTGCATCTTTGTGTGAATTTGTAATTGATATAACATAGCATATTTGCATTTACGGTCTTATTTTTATATTTTTAGTTCTACTAGCTAATTAACATCACAAAAAAGTAAGAGAAAATAACAAGATAGTCCTTTTGCATTTTTACTTTTAATTTTTTGATTTTTCCTTAGTTTTTTTTCCTAGTATTTAGTTAATTTTAGGAAATTAGATTTAAATCAAGTTTTTCCATTTTTAATTTTGTAATTAAAAAAAATCTAAAAAAAGGAAATGAAAATGAAATGAAATTAAACAAAAAAAGAGTTAAATGAAAAGGAATTAAAAAAGGGCAAAAGAAAAACAGGCCTGTTAATATTGCGCCAAGTACCGGCCTAGTCGTTTTAAAAAACCCTGAACCCATCCGTATATCCCAAGTACCCGGCTTCACAACCCGGTCCAGCCCCTAAATGAATCCAACGACGTCATTTTTGGCTCATAGCAATCAGGACCGTCGAGGTTATCTAATCCAACGGTCATGAAGCCCTCATTCACTAATATATAAATGTCCTAACATACCCTACCCCCCATCTCATCGTCTCCAACTCTCAGAGACCCAAACTTAATGCCACCACCCTCCGTCGCAAACCGCCGGCCGAAATTCGCCTCCGCTGCCGGCGGTAATCCAATGCCTACCAAAAAAACACAAATCACTCCCCTAGACTTCCCCTTTCCAAATCTACCATTACCAGCCCTCAAACCACAACTAATCTTGTCGAATATTCGAATAAAACGTTGGCCACTCCTCCGTGTAAGGCGGCTACGATGCCCAACGGCTTCAAACTAATACCAGTTGAACACCTCGCCGCTCTCTCTCCAAATATACGCATCATTTCTTTCAAATCCCACCATAATTAAATATTTAGTTAAGCCTGGCGGAGTGACCACCCAAACGCCACCATATTAACACCCCATGTCCCCCATCACCTCTTTATCATCAAAATCTTTAAGTTTTCCCTCGAATCCCACCCAAACTCCTCAAACCTTGAATCGAAGCTGAAACCCTAAAATTCTGCATGATGAATCGAGTAAAGTTTAGGTTCAAATTGGACTTTAGTCGAGTTTTTAACACGCGATTAAAGTCTAAATCGACCCATAATAAGGCCAGTTCAAGGGTTTAAATCTAATTTCTCATCTACTTATATCGACAAGTGTGCCAAGAGTTCTTCTCTTGTTTTTTCACTTCTTTTTCTTTTATCTTCTTATTTTTATTGTTTTACTTCTGCATGCACAAATAGCGATAATTTAACACCCATTTTAGTTTTATTCTGTTAAGGTCATAAGCTCATTTCGACTCAAAGATTCTTTTTGGTTTAACTTTGTGTTAGAAATTCTGCAGTCATCTCATGGCATTCCATTTAAATTGGCTCAGAATCTTAATGGGGTTGTTCATGTGCATCTTAATGTTTTTATTGGCCCATTTAGGAAAAGAAAGACCATCCCAACAATGTGAAAACCCAGGTCTGGCCTTGGTTCAATTGGACCCAGGTTGGTTCATCAAAGTAATTTTTAGAAATTTTGAGGGTAGTTTAGGAACTCTAGCTTAGGGAATCTCTGCATAACTGAAATAAGAAGCTTCTAGGTGAGGGTGTCAATTTGAATTTTAGCTTTTGGGTAGTATTACTTGACCAGCAAGTCAGTAATTTAGGGACTAACTAGCTAAAAATAGAAAATCAAAAGGATTAAAGGCTAAAAATAGAAGCTGAAGGTTGCCCTACCTAATTGCCTATAAAGGCATCAAGAACTTCCCTTGCAAGTGAGAGCAAAGAGAGATTTTAGATAGGGAAGCATAAAGAATACATTAAAAGATACTCAGAATTAGAGGCGACCAAAACTCTAGAAAATCACTATTCCATTAGATTTTTTAGAGTGATATTAAGTTCCGAGTTCTGAATTAAAACTCCAGCTTATATAAGTTGAAAATGGTTTGAATTGTCTTTTAATTCAGTAGTTGAAACTTCAGGAGTTCCTTGGACATATTTCTGAATTTTGCTTGGTTTATTCAAGCTTTTTTTGGGTTGTTGCTGGTCTTTGTTCATCTAAACTAATTACTGAGAAACTTGATACAATTTCTGGGTTTAAAACTAATCTTAAGTTGTTGGTTCCTATTACATTACTGTTGTTGAACTTGCTGCCTCTTACTTGTCCCCTATTTCCATTTTCAGGTACATTTTTTTGCATCATGTGACGTCGAAGATTGGATCAACATGTATGAACACATCTGAAGTACACTACTGAATAATCACTTGTTTTCACACGATTTTTTTAATAATTTAACTTAGGTGCTTAGCTTAGTAGCATTGTTTGAATAGAGGCCTTTGTATTAATTAGGACTGTATGGACTATTTTCTTAACTATAGTTTAATCCATTTCAGTTTGGCTATTATGTTGATTTGAAGTTTAAGCTAGACTAAAGTGTTATTTAGGAGTAGTGTTCAAGATGGGAATGTGTACTCATATTGATTTGAAAATTAGGTCCTGTAGCCTTGAATGATAAGCTTATGTTTAAGTTTCAAGTCTAACGGATATATATATGGCTCTATAATTCAGTTCTAATTCCAGCATTTTTGTTTTGAAATCAATAATAGCACTTCAGTATAGTAAGTATTGTTGTATTTGATATTTCATTATAAGTCTTGATTACTTTAGTTTAATCATCGAATTCTCTAAATGTGTGTAGAAATTCATTAGCTTAGATATGATCGAAATTTCAATGAGTGCAATTTTGAAATAATTTCAGTAGAGTGGTTTGGGCTTGTCGATAGACCTAGGTTTGACAGTCTATCCCCTTTGTTTTGGCCCCCAACTTCACTGATACATGGCCCAGTTCCAGTCTAGCTTACCTTCCCAATTGATATTATATTGAGGCCCAATGCTAAATAGCCTCTCATAAGAGCTGACTGCAGTCCCTCATTTTTGGGTTGGTTTCGAAACCCAAAATGCTAGAGGCCTGAATTATTTTGTTTAATTTTGTAATATAATTTTGGGAATTCCAAGTTAAGCAGCAAACTTGAATTAAAGGGTTTCTTAATAATGGAGATTCCCTTGTTTATATTTGGACTTGATCTTGAGGCCCGGGCTTCCTCAAATACCTTAACTAATAATTGATCATAACACTAATTAACTACGTTTTTTAGAGACAATCCTTGGTAGATAATATTAGCTCCTTTTTAGGATGTATTTTTAAAATAAATTGAGGTGCATCACACCGAATAAGATTCAAAAATTGAGTGGCCCTCTTTAGTTATTTTTAAAATCCTCAAAACTCGGGACGTGCCATTTAGTAAATTTTCATGGCCTCCCGCAAAGTTCTCAACGCGCTTGTCACTTTAGGCGCACATTTAATAAAGTTAATTCCTTAAACTCGGGTGCGCATTTCAGGTGACCCAAATCCAAATCCCAAAATGTTAAATAAAGTATGTTTCGGATCCGGGTGCATTTTATGTGACGTGATCCAAACACACATTTTAAACGACGTTCAATCTTTCTTAAAAATTCAATTAAAAGCGATAAGTAATTTTAAAATTGCACTATATAATTAACATGTTTTAAAATCAAATAACTAGACCATTATGATAGTCTAAGCGACCGTGCTAGAACCACGGGTTCCAATGGTGCCTAACACCTTCCCTCGAGTCAACAGAATACCTTAGTCTGGATTTCTGGTTCGTAGACCTCATCTGGAAAGTCAAAAATTTCCTCGATTTGGGATTCAAGATAAATCAGTGACTTGGGACACCAAAAGCCAAACCTACCCAAGTGGCGGCTCTGATAATTAAATAATCCCATTTCGAATAATGTCACCTTAAATGGAAAAACTCCCTTATATGTATTATCCTTTCGGGGGTGGTATACAAAAAAGGAGGTGTGAAGCTCTGGCGACTTTGCTGGGGATCCAACCCAGAACTTCGGTTCAGGGATTAAGAATTCTAGCTAGATTAGTTATAATATTTGGCTTTATCTGATATTCTTACATGTTTCATGCCTAATATGCTAAATGCTTTATCGCTTTGATATCTGGTGAACTGTATATATAAAACTGATACGAAACCCTCTTTTTCTTTGAGTCTTCTACATTATGGAGAAGGGTGCATTTCGTGTGACTTTTCTTCTGTTTATTGTCTTTTCCCAATTTAAAAACAGTTTTGGACAAGCTACTAAGTCGGCAGATCTTCTGTATCCCCGGTACGCTAACCCCCCCCCCCCTCGAGTTGTCCACTCGGGTAAGCTAGGTCTAGAACAATAACCCCAGATTTTAAACCTAGTATAACAAAACCTCATGTCGGATCCCTAGTAGGAACATTTGTTTGCATCATGTGTATTTGATTTAGGGGACTCAACACATGGGTTGGGTCCGTCAAGGGCTGGTGTACCCAAATTGAAAAGACCATCCTGATGCATCCTACTTGGTACTTGTGAATTTATTTGCTTTGGGTTTGCATGTTGACCGGCTTGTAAATAATGGGAGAGAGTTGAAAAGAAAATAGCAATGTTAGAGTAAATGAGGGTAATCACCTGTTTTGAAAAAAAATCAATACTCAAAATAGTGTAGAAAATCTGCCGAATTCTTGAAAATATAAAATAAAGGAAAAGTTATTTTTGCGAATTTTGGTTTTGACAAATTTGCCTGAACTACGCCAGTTTGATTCTCACCGGATGTGAGACATGTTGGCAACCCCCATTGGGTCCAACTTCCCTTTTGCAAAACTAACCAAAAACAAAAGTTTTGATTTTAGTCACAAATAAATATGGTGAGTCCATTCTTGTTTAAAATAAGGCGAATGTCCCAAAAATGCCGCCGGACGGCTGTTTTTGCAAGACCAGCCACCTCAATTCATGTTCAACGGTTAGCGGGCACATCCTTAAAATCTTCTCTCTCGAAGTGCTAAAAGCCTATATCTGCAAAACCATGATTTTTGTCTTTAAAACTGAAAATTTAAAAAAAAAAATGAAACACTATTGTTTTTATTTAGAATAAAATAAAGTCATCGAATCACTTAATAAATGTGCAAGATGAGCACAAATGAAATTGAACCCTTCACACTCCTTAATGACATCCGCTTGAAACTCCATACGTGGTGGGATGACCTGGGAAAAGGCAACAAGGAAACAGTGACAAGAGTTTTGGGAGGCCTTGTCGGATTATTAAACATCAAGCCAAGGCTAGACATAATTGAAGCCTTAATACCATTTTGGGCCCCAACCTGCAACGTGTTCCATTTCACTGACTTCAAGCTCACGCCAAGACCGATGTACTCTCACAGATTTCTAGACTTGCTAAGCATTAGTCAGGATGTCCACGACAGAAATCTAGCCGAAGGATACTGCACACTTCAGTTTCTATATCTTCGATATGGTAACCCCCGGGGTTTTGAAGAACCAAATACCGGTCTAACCTACGCTGGAAACAAAGATAAGTGGGAGGCAAGGCAAAGTCTTGCTTTCATGGTAGCCTTTATGGGTGTTGTGGTCTGCCCACATAAGGATGGCAATATAGAGATAGGTCTAGTGGGAATGATCGATGTGGCAATCAAAAAGGCTAACAACATTGTGGTTCCTTTAATTGTGTCGGAAATTTATCGAGCATTTACCATTTGTCGGGAAGGTAGGAAATTTTTCCAAGGTTGCAATTTGTTAGTCCAGTTATGAAGGCAAGAACATATTTGTCACCGAGTTGGATACATAAAATATGGTTTGACCGGTCTAAACTCCATTGAAGAATTTTGAAACCGGGTAGCGGGCATTGAACTCCCTACAGGTACGAAAGCTTGGCTTGCACATCTGAACTCCCAAGTGTTGGAGGCTCGAAACCAAATAGGGATATTACTTCAGGAAAAGGGCAGGATCAAAGAAAGGATCATAGACATCGCTGATTACATCACCATGAATGCCAAGCATGTGAGTATATGACTCGAACCACCTTCTTTTCTACGGTAATGATCTTCGTCCATCAAGTAATGATAGATTTGGAGCGACTACAAGGGGGTCTCGCACATAAGCTCGCAGCGATGCCGAATGATGCCTGGCGGGCCCTGATAATAGAAGATTTAATGTATTCTTGACTTTTCAAACATTGACTCTGTATTTTTTTCATTCGAGTTTGTATTTTATTTCAAAGAAACTGATTAATTCAGCATCTTTGTAATAGATATTTTATTAATGAAATTTGAAAATCTTTTTAAAAATGTTCTTTATTTTGCATTTATTTCAAAGAACTACGCTTGGTCTGATTCATGAGGGGTCATGATACGTAGGCAATCTCTATAGGATTCGACCGTATCCTTAAAATAAAAAGAAGGGAAGTAAGCAAAAAGAGGGAAATAGAAGAAAATAGAAGGAAAAAAAGAAAACCAAGAGACAAACTTGGTAAAATCAAAGGCAAGAAAAGAAAAGAGGGAGGGAAATAGGAAGGGACCAGAAAGAAGCCGGGATGAAGCATGCGACCGTTGTAAGACATATAGATACCCGTTTAACTGCATAGGTGCATCATACACCAACGTGCGAGTACCTGTCTGCTATCTATCTCAAACTAACAGTTTGCTGCTTATAACATTTCAGTCTAAGTTTAATAGAAACTGTAGTTCGTTTTGCGTGGTAAACTGGCTTCATATCCCTACTTTACCATATCAAAGGATAGCACAGAAATGTCTTCAGAAATCACTCTGTCAGCAATTCCCATCGCGGACGAGAGCCCAATCTCGGGCATCCCGGCATCAGAGTCAACAACCGCCGAGGAAAACCGCCTATTGCGTCTCCCCATAATGGATATGTGGGATGCCTGGTCAAATGGAAAAGAGATGCCTTGGGCAATTCCCGGATTTCCCGAGCTTTTCCCTAGAATAGGAGAAATATTCATTGTCCCAATCATTCATTCCAGAATCCCATTAGGACACCCAACCATCTCATCTCATTTTATGGGAACACCTTCAGAGGTTAGCCCCCAGATGGCCATACCGAATGTAGTCCCAAACATCTTTACTACCCCACCATACGCAGCTACAACACAGCCCGCACTTCCTAGGCCCACCTTTGATCTTTCAACCTTTACATTCCAAACACTCACTTCCCAAATGGAGCCTCTTCAGTATCCCACCTATACGTATTCAAAGCCGCATCCATTTGAGTTCACAATGAGATATAAAAAGACGCCCAAAACTCAGGAACAGGAAGAAATGGCAAGGAGGATGAGAAGCCTGAAGCAAAGCCTCAAAAACATGCAGGGGTTGAGTGGACAGCAATGTGCATCATGTACTGATTTGTACATGTTCCGTCACATGCATTTGCCTGTGGGATTCAAAACTCCAAAGTTTGAAAAGTATGATGGGCATGGTAATCCTATTGCCCATCTTTAGAAATACTGTAATCAATTGCGCAGAGCTGGAGGAAAAGAAAAATTGCTCATGGCTTATTTTGGGGAAAGCTTGGTGCGTATCGCCTCCGAGTGGTACATGGATCAGGATATTTCTCGATGGGACATCTGGGATGACTTGCAAGAGAATTTGTTCGATAGTTCTAGTACAATATCAATATTGCTCCAGATTGAAACTCGCTGGAAAATCTAGAGAAGAAGCCCTCTGAAAGTTTTCGGGAGTATGAATCAAATGGCGTGAACATGCGTCAAGGGTAAAACCTTCAATGGATGAAGTAAAAATGGTCACTGTATTTCTTCAAGCTTAGGAAGCTGATTATTTCCAGAATATGATGTCGGCTATAGGAAAACCATTCGCAGAGGCCATTAAAATTTGTGAGATGGTAGAGAATGGATTGAAAACGGGCAAAATTTTGAGCCAATCAGCTATTAGAGTAACCTCCCAAGCCATCCAAGGCGGATCTGGAGGAGTGGACAAAGGTAAGAAGAAAGAAGAAACCTCCATGTCGGCCTCAGGTGCAAGGAGACACTACACTACAAGACCCATGTTCTCAGAAAGATCACCTCCGCATTATTACCCTCATCAAGACATGGCCTATGCACCTCAACCGTATGCGGTCATGAATGCTTAACCTTTTGTACGACCACACCGACATGCCAATAGAAACCAAGCCCTATTTCAAGAAATTGGCCTCCTCCACAAAATCAGTATAATCCCCGTCCTCCACAGAATAATTTTCCTCCTCGTGAGCCACCCAGGAGGTAAACCTTTACTCCAATTGGTGAGTCTTACTCCAATCTATTTCCAAAACTTGTCCAAATGGGCATGTTGCAGCCAGTTCCTCAAACGAGGCAAAATCTAGCATCGCCCGCTTATAGAGCCGGTGTTAGATGTTGCTATCATTCAGGAGTAGAGGGGCACGATACAGATGATTGTTGGACCCTAAAAAAAGCGGTGGAAAACTTGATAAAGCAAGCCAAATAGTGCTAAGGGATGAGGATGTCCCCAACGTGACTAATAATCCATTGCCAGCCCACAACAGCGGGCCTGTGATTGGGATGATTTGTAAAGATAAAGAATTTGATCCGGCACTGAAGGTCATAATTGCCATCACAGATACGGAGAGAAAGCCAAAAAGCGCCCTAAAGCAAGATAAAGGGGAAAAGAAGAACAAAGTCACCAAGACAGAACCAGAAAAGAAAGTTGAAATAGGAACAGAGGTAATGTCTCACAAAGATGGGATTCTCAATGTCCCACGAGGCCGTAAAGAAAAGCCACAGACTTTGAGTCCTCCAAAGAGGCTTGAACTGAAGAAGACAACCCAAATGTACGTGCCCAAGGGAGCTTAGGTGATGCGGGAGCCAACCAATCCACCAAGGCTGACTGAGCCCGTGGTTATTGGCCGCGCACCATAGAAGCCCATGACAGACCCTACTGCAGTACCATGGAATTATCATAAAACAATGGTTACGTACAAGGGTAAAGAGATTTCAGGGGAGCTTCAAGAAAACCCTCCTGTTTAGAAGTACTCCAACATAGAAAAAGTAAACAATTCCACTAGAAAGTGCTTCCCTTCTAAGAAACTTGTAAGTCTCGAAGAGGCTGACGCTTTCTTTCAGAAAATGAAGGTGGAAGACTATGAAGTGGTTGATTAACTGCGAAAGTATCCTGAACAAGTGTCCTTTCTATCATTGTTGATGAAGTCTCCCGAACACCAGAAGGTTCTAATGAAGACCTTTAATGAAGCCTATGTACCAGCTAAAACTTCACTGGAGCAGTTAGAAACAATGGCAAAAAGATTCTTCACAATCAATCAAATTTCATTCAACAAAAATGACTTGCCCCCGGAAAGGGCTGCTCGCAACAAAGCTTTGCACTTAACTGTAAAATGCGAGGGATACTATGTGAAGAGGGTCATGATAGACGGAGGTTCGGGGGTAGACATTTTCCCACTCTCTACACTCCATAGGATGGAAATTGTGACTGGAAGATTTCGTCCCAACAATGTCTGTGTGTGAGCTTTCGACGGTATCAATTGATCTGATTCTGGCCATTGGCCCGGTGGACTTTGAGGTAACCTTCCAAGTGCTGGACATGGACACATCTTACACCTACCTTCTGGGGAGGTCTTGGATCCATGCAGCAGAAGTTGTACCCTCTACTCTCCATCAAATGGTGAAATTTGAGCATGAAGATCAAGAGATTGTAGTCCACGGAGCGGATGAAAAATCAATATATTGGGACTCTTCTGTCCCATGTATTGCAGCAAGGGAATGCAGTGAGCACATAGTTTATGAAGCCTTCGAAGTTGTGGTGGCCGACCAGTATGAAGAGGGAAAACCCTACCCCTGACCCTTCCTTTCCAATACATCTATTATGGTGGCTAAGGAGATTATAGGACATGGATATATGCCAGGAAAGGGTTGGGAAAGTCTCTGCAAGGGGTAGCTGATCCAATTATCTTCCCCAACGCTGAGAAGTTCTTCGGGTTGGGTTTCTACCCAACTTCAGATGACATAAACTGGGAAAAATATAGAAAGCGTGAGGGGTGGGTTCTACCTCAACCATTGCCACATTTGTATGAGTCATTTATAAGACCAAAGTATAGTGAAGAAGAAGATGAGGCCTTTACGGCCGAAGAAATTGAAGAAATATGTGGGGCAATGAGAGAGATGCTATATGAAACCCACATGGTTCAGCCAGGAGAGGGCACAGGCACCACTGAGATGTTGTACATGGGACCATGTGCTAAGCTCCAAAATTGGAAGGCTACGCCATTTTCGATCAGGCGGGAGTCCCGATAGACTTATCCTGCTAGCTTTTCTGCACCCCAAGTTATTCTAGGGTGTAACTTGGATGTTTTCTTTAGTTTCTTGTCTTTATTTCTCCAAATGTAAACCATGTTATCCATAAATTCCAAGAAATAAAAATAATATTTCATCGTTCATTCTTCTTTGTTCTTTCTGATTTTACTGTTTTTCTTTTTCATTTCTTCTTTTCAGTTCTAATAACGCGACTTTAAATAACATAACATGCTTGCGGACTTCATGCCTAGATCCAAACACTTTTTCTAATTACAAAATAATGAGCCAAGAACCGAAATATGATGAAGAAGAGGATTTTAGGGAAATAAATCGAGAACTAGAACAATTTGAGAATAAACCTAAGCCAAACTTGAATGATACTAAGCCGGTTAACTTTGGAACCTCTGAAGAAATCCAGGAAATGAAGATAAGTATCCACACAGATGAGAAAACTCCGAATGCCATAATCTAACTCCTAGTTGAGTTCAAAGATGTGTTTGCCTGGTCGTATGACGACATGCCAGGACTAAGCGTTGATCTCGTGGTGCATAAGTTTCCAACTTATCCTGAGTCCCCCCCAATCCAACAAAAAAAGAGAAAATTTAAAGCTGATGTCAATGATAAAATCAAAGAAGAGATCTCAAAACAGTTGGGAACAAGAGTGATCAAAGTGGTCTGGTACACCACATGGCTAGCCAACGTCGTTTCTGTACCAAAGAAGGATGGAAAAAATCGAGTATGCGTGGACTATAGAGATTTTAACAAAGCAAGCCTCAAAGAGAACTTCCCCTTGCCCAATATTACATCCTTGTTGATAACTACGGCAAACATGAGATATAGTCTTTCGTGGACTGTTACGCAGGATATCACCAGGTGTTGATGGATAAAGAGGACGTAGAGAAAATAGCCTTCATCAAACCTTGGGGAACATACTGCAACAGGGTCATGCCATTAGGACGGAAGAACGTCGGGGCAACCTATATGTGAGACATGACTACCATCTCCTATGATATGATGCATCAGGAAATGTAAGTGTATGTGGACGACGTGCTCATCGTCCAAAACTCAGAATAACTGTGCGCGGGATCAAAGGAAGTTCTTTGAGCAGCTACATAGATATGATTTGAAATTGAACCCAGCCAAATGTGCGTTCGGGGTCCCATCAGGCAAACTTTTGGGATTTGAATTCAGCCGGAGAGGTATTGAGATAGATCCAACTAAGATAAAGTCTATTCGAGATTTAGCTCCTCCGAAGACCAAAAAGGACGTAATGAGCTTGTTGGGAAGATTGAATTATATTATTCGATTCATCACTCAGCTGACTTCCACTTGTGAGCCCATATTCAAATTGCTAAAGAAAGATGCAGCGGTCAAATGGAAGGATGACTGTCAAGAGGCTTTCGATAAGTTTAATGACTACTTGTCCAACCCACCGATTTTGGTTCCACCTAAGTCGGGGAGGCCACTGTTTCTATACTTGACAATCTTGGAAAATTAATCAAGTTTTATTCTGGGGCAACACAACATCACTAGAAAGAAAGAATGGTTAAATATACTACCTGAGTAAGAAATTCACTAGTTACGAGGCCAATACACTTTGCTGGAAAGAACCCGTTGTTCATTAACTTGGGTTGCTCAGAAACTGAGGCATAACCAGTTTGGATCCTCTGAAGTACATATTTCAAAAGCCATTGCCGACGGGAAGGTTAGCAAAATGGTAGATCCTGCTCACTGAGTTTGACATAGTCTATGTCACTCGTATAGTAATAAGGACGAGGCATTGGCGGATCATTTACCCTAAAGCCTGGTTGATGATAAGTACCAATCTCTGAACACTTATTTCCTAGATAAAGAGGTGAACTTGGTGGAGGCAATATCTAAAGATACTGTTGCTTAGAAGATATTCTTTGATGGAGCGGTAAACGCAAAAAGTGTGGGAATTGAGGCAGTCTTAATTTCACCCATTGGTCAACACTATCCATCCACAACTTGGCCTCAGTTATTCTGCACGAACAATACAGCCGAGTACAAAGTTTGCATTATGGGGATAAGCATGGCAGTCAACCAAAATGTCGAAGAGTTATTGATTATGGGGGATTCAGTTTAATCATCCGGCAAGCCCAAGGAGAATGGGAAACTCGAGATGTCATACTTATCCCTTACCGACAACATGTAGAAGATCTTAGCAAGCGGTTCAAGAAGATAGAGTTCAGGTACATCCCTCGCTGTCACAATGAACTGGCCGACGCACTTTCCACTTTAGCCTCGATGTTGCCCTACCCAGGAAATGCCCACATTGATCCCTTGGAAATCTAAATCAGGGAAATGCATGGGTACTGTAATACGGGTGAGGTAGAACCAAACACACAGCCATGGTACCATGATATCAAGATGTTTCTAAAAAACAAAGAATATCCCGAGCAAGACACTAGGGACCAAAAAAGAACCATCAGACGGCAAGCAAGTGGTTTCTTCTTAAGCAATGAGGTTTTGTACAAAAGGACCCCGGATCTCAATTTGTTAAGATGTGTCGATGACGAAGAGGGTGGAAGAATCATGCATGAAGTAGACGTCGGAGTATGCGGACCACACATGAATGGGTATGTTCTAGCAAAGAAAATCATCCGAGAAGGATATTATTGGATAACCATGGAAAAGGACTATTTTAGCTTCGTCCTGAAATGTCGTCAATTTCAGGTGCACGGTGAGATGATTCATGCACCTCCCACAGAAGTGCATCCCATGTCAGTACCCTGGCCTTTCACATCTTAGGGAATGGATGTTATTGGGCCAATTGAGCCGAAAGCCTCAAATGGGCACATATTTATACAGGTTTCCATTGATTACTGCACAAAATGGGTTGAAGCCGTCACTCTTAAATCAGTTACCAAGAAAGTTGTGGTGGATTTTGTGCATTCCAATCTCATTTGCCATTTTGGCATCCCAGCAACCATCATCACGGATAAATTTGAACAGTTGATTGATGGAAGAGATATGTGAACAATTCAAAATAACGCATCGGAACTCTACACCCTACCGGCCCAAAGCCAATGGTGCGGTCAAAGTAGCAAACAAAAACATAAAGAAGATTTTGAGAAAAATGATTCAAAGTTCCAGACAATGGCATGAAAAGTTACCTTTCCCATTATTGGGGTATCCCCAAAAGTGAAATTGGGGCAGATGATATAATGCTTCAGCCATGAACCCACCGAAATGGTTCCAAAGTTGCAATTCCGTCCAGAAAAGCGTTTGGCGTGGGTGTTGAAAACATCATTGTTATAATCTGATGCTGTCCAAATTGAAAGAAACAAAATAAGAGAGTATTATTGGTGAAAACCTACATGCACTATAAGGCGGCAGTGAGCAGAGGAATTGAAAATGAGAGAGCCAGATTGGTGAAAACTCGTAAAGAGCACTATCGAGCAGCGGTGAGAAGAGAAATGAGAGATGTCGATTGGCGAAAATCTGCAAAGGGCACCGTCGGCCCAAAATAAGATACCTCCCATCATTGGAAGAGTCCTGGCAAGGTTCTCTGGTTTTGAAATACGGGCCAATGAGCTTATGAGAAGTTGAGAAAGCTTGTGTGGGTCGGGCATCCAGTCCAAAAAACATGTCATGTCCATTTGAAAATTTCATACATCCCCAGATAAGTCTTTCTTTTTCCCCCGAAAGGGACGCTTCTATTTTCATCCTTTTGCTCTCTATTTACTTTATCTTTGAATCGCTTTTACCCAGACTCAGCGCGTGCACTAGGCCAATCCCGAATGGCTACGATTGTTGATAAGGAAAAAATGTCCAAAGACAAGGTCCTAAGAGTAGAATAAAAAAGAAAAGCTAGAGCCCCACGTAGGCGAGTTGTCATGAAATCTTGAAGGTTGAGGCCTTTGGTTTGAAAGAGAAAATGATCTTCAAAACCAGCAAGCAGCAGAGGTTCTCAACAGAAGTTGGGCAGGGATCAAGTAATCAAGGCCACAGACTCAACCGCTGTTTCAAACAAACAATTATACTTTGTTGAAAATTGAAACAGGTCCGATATGAGCAGCTGTACGAAAAGCAGGTGCAGTCAAAAAGAAAATGTGCAAGTGCTGAAACAGCTTTGCAGCAAATAATCAGTGCAAAAGGAAAGTTTCCTCCAAGTTCTTTCCTGCATCTTATAAAAATAAAAAAGGGGGGAAGGAGATAACAAAAGAAGAGTATCACAAAAGAGGATAGTTTAGAATTCCTAATACCAACCTGGTACCTTTTAGCCAACATTTGGGCTCCAATCCCTAAGTTGCGCCTTTTAGACATAGGGCCTCCATTTCCTAGTCGACTTTTTCCAATATTAGGGCTCCAATCCTTGAATTAAGCTTTTTATCTTGTAGCCAACATTAGGGCTCCAATCCATGAGTAGAAATTTTTAGACATAGGGTCTTCATTCCCTAGTCACCTTTAGCCAATATTAGAGCTACAATCCTAAGTTGAGCTTTTTACCTTTTTAGCCAACATTAGGGCTCCAACCCCTGAGTTGTGCCTTTCAGACATAGGGACTCCATTCTCTAGTCGCATTTAGCAAATATTAGGGCTCCAATCCCTGAATTGATCTTTTTACCTTTTTAGCCAACATTAGGGCTCCAATCCTTGAGTTGCGCCTTTTAGACATAGAGCCTCCATTCCCTAGTCGCCTTCGGCCAATATTAGGGCTCCAATCCCTGAATTGAGCTTTTTAGTTTATAGAAAACATTAGGGCTCCAATCTGTGAGTTGATCTTTTTACCGTTTTAGCCAACATTAGGGATCCAATCCCTAAGTTGCACCTTTTAGACATAGGGCCTCCATTCACTAGTAGCATTTTGCCAATATTAGCGCTCCAATCCCTGAATTGAGTTTTTTATCTTTTAGCCAACATTAGGGCTACAATCCCTGAGTTGCACTTTTTAGACATAAGGCCTCCATTCCCTAGTCTCCTTTAGCCAATATTAGGCTCCAATACCTAAGTTGAGCTTTTTACCTTTTTAGCCAACATTAGGGCTCCAACCCTTGAGTTGCGCCTTTTAGATATAGGACCTTCATTCCCTAGTCGTATAAAGACAATATTAGGGCTCGAATCCCTGAATTGAGCTTTTTACTTTTTTAGCCAACATTAGGGCTCCAATCCCTGAGTTGCACTTTTTAGGCAAATGGCCTCCATTCTCTAGTCATCTTTAGCTAACACTGGGGCTCCAATCCCTGAGTTAAGATTTTTACCTTTTAGCCAACATTAGGGCTCCAATCCCTGAATTGTGCCTTTTGACATAGAGCCTCATTCCTAGTTGCCTTTAGCCAACATTAAGGCTCCAATCCCTAAGTTGAGATTTTTACCTTTTTTAGCAAACATTAGGGCGTGAGTTGTGTCTTTTAGAGATAAGTACTCCTTCCCTAGTTTCCATTAGCCAACATTAGGGCTCCAATCCCTAAGTTGACCTTGTTACCTTTTTGCCAATATTAGGGCTCCAATCCCTGAATTGAGCTTTTTAACTTTTAGCCAACATTAGGGCTTCTATTCTTGAGTTGCCCCTTTAGACATAGGGCCTCTATTTCCTAGTTGCCTTTAGCCAATATTAGGGCTCCAATCCATGAGTTGATCTTTTTATCCTTTTTAGCTAACATTAGGGCTTCAATTGCTGAGTTGCGCCTTTTAGACATAGGGCCTCCATTTCCTAATCACCTTTAGCCAAAATTAGGGCTCCAATCCCTGAGTTGCGCCTTTTATACATAGGGCCTCCATCCCCTAGTCGCCCAATATTAGGTCTCCAATCCCTGAGTTGAGCTTTTTTACCTTTTTAGCTAACATTAAGGCTCCAATCCTTGAGTTGCGCCTTTTAGACATATGGCCTTCATTCCCTAGTCACCTTTAGCTTACATTAGGGCTCCAATCCCTGAGTTGAGCTTTTTACCTTTTAGCCAATATTAGGATTCCAATCCTTGAGTTGCAGCTTTTAGACATAAGGCCTCCATTTCCTAGTCGCCTTTAGCTAACATTAGGGCTCCAATCCTTGAGTTGAGCTTTTTACCTTTTAGCCAACATTAGGGCTCCAATTCCTAATTTGCGCCTTTTAGACATAGGGCCTCCATTCCCTAGTCAACTTTATCCAACATTAGGGCTCTAATCTCTGAATTGAGCTTTTTATCTTTTTAGCCAACATTAGGGCTCCAAGCCCTAGTTGCGCCTTTTAGACATAGGGCCCCCATTCTAGTCCCTGAAGTTGCCATTTTCGCAATAGGTCTCCACCCCAATTTGTTCTATCATAGACAAACACAATCTTTGAAAATAAAAAACAAAGAGAAATAAGTTCATATTTTGTCACAAATAACTCACGAAATTTTCCTAGTGAAAACTGGAGTAGAAAAACTTTGTTCGTTTGTTTGTTATTTGAGCAGGTTTGACTTCGAAGCACAGGGTCCGAGATGACCAAAAGAATGGAGTCTCAATCCATAATTAAAAAATAACAAAAGAAGTGAATTCAAAATGGTGAAGCGAACAGAGATGAGAGCTGCTCAAAACTTGTTTGAAGTCGAAAGCTCCGCCTGTCCCGCTCTGATCTAACGCTGAATAAAGAACCAACACCGACAACTTGTGAGCATCAAGATTCAAATAGAAGTCCACATCAAAAGCAGCTAAGACTCAAGATCAACCTTCAAGAGATTTATACATAGTAATCTTGTAACTCATAGTTGTTTGGCATAGCTAGCTTAGCTTTGATTTTTCTTTTGGTGTAATAAGGAGGCTAGCAACAGCAGTGAAATCACAGCTCCTGGTGGTCCCAGCTACCAAAATTCTAGAACTATACTGACCTGATTCCTTTATAGCCAACGATATGTAGGCAACCTATGAAGCAGGGTTCGATTGTACGTTTTTCAAAAAATGCTTCTCAATGGAATACCAATCAGGCAAAATTCCCTCATGATTGCTCAGTTATCTTTGCTCGGAAACCCTTCGTGTCTCTGAGCAAAGAGGGGAACATGTGAGCATGTGATCTTTTCCTTGCTTGAATTACTCCTATAGAATTCTTAAAACGAGGATTTTTTCTTTTATTATTTGATTTTTAGGATTTAATTGCATGATTTGTGTTTGTTTACATCTTTCTGTGCATTTTTAATTGATATAACTCAAAAACAAATATAGCACATTTGCATTTAGGATCTCATTTTTATATTTTTAGTTCTACTAGCTAATTAACATAAAAAAAACAGAAAATAACAAAAATAGTTCTTGTGCATTTTTCCTTTTAATTTTTCGAATTTTCCTTAGTTTTCTATTTAGGATTTAGTTAATTTTAGGAAATTAGATTTAAATCAGGTCTTTCCATTTTAATTTTGTATTTAACAAAAATCTAAAAAAAAGAGAAATGAAAATGAAATGGAATTAAAAAAAAAAGAGTTAAATGAAAAGGAATTAAATTGGGAAAAATAAAAACAGGCCTGTTAATATTGGGCCAAGTACCAGCCAGGTCTTTTTAAAAAACCCTGAACCCATCTGTATATCCCGATCCAGCCCCTAAATGAATCAAACGAAGTTGTTTTTGGCTCAAAGCATTCAAGACCGTCGAGGTTATCTGATCTAACGGTCATGAAGCCCCCATTCAATAATATATAACTGTCCTAACATGCCCTACCCACCTCCCAATCTCACCTTCTTCACATCTCAGACACCCAAACCTAACGCCACCACCCTCCATCGCAAACTACCGGCATGAAATCGCCTCCGCCGCCGACGGTAGTCAAATGGCCAAAAAAATAACACCAATCACTCCCCTAGCCTTCCCCTTTCAAAATCTACCATTACTAGAACTCAAATCACAGCCAATCTTGTCGAATATTTGATTAAAACGTTGGCTGCTCCGCCGTGTGCGGCGGCGCCGACGCCAAACGACTTCAAACTAACACCACTTGAACAACTCGCCACCCTCTCTCCAAATCCATGCTCTATTTCTTTCAAATCCCAACATAGCTCGTCATATATTTGGCTAGAAGTTTGACTCCGCCGTTGTGCCTGGCGGCGCCACCACACAAACGCCACTATATTAACACCCCATGTCCCCCATCACCTCCTCATCATCAAAATTTGTATAGTTTCCCTCAAATCCTATCCAAACTCCTCAAAACTTGATTCGAAGCTGAAACCCTAAAATTCTAAATGATTTGTTGAGTAAAGTTTGGGTTCAAATTGGACTTTAGTCGAGTATTTTCATCAAGAACATGCGATTAAAGTCTAAACCCGACCCATAACAAGGATAATTCAAGGGTTTAAATCCGATTTCTTATCTGCTTATATCGACAGGTGTGCCCAGAGTTGTTCTCTTGTTTTTTTCACTTCTTTTATTTTTTATCTTCTTATTTTTCTTGTTTTACTTCTGCATGCAGAGATAGCCATAATTTAACACCCATTTTAGTTTTATACTATTTAAGTCATAAGCTCATTTCAACTCTAAGATTGTTTGTTGTTTAACTTTATGTTAGAAATTCTGCAGTTATATCATTCATGCATGTTTAGCTTTATTTAGTTTCCTCAATCAGTAGCCCTAGTCCATAGTTTAGGGTTCAAATTGTTAAAAGTGATGGCATTCCGTTTATATTGGCTCAGAATCTTAATAGGGTAGTTCGTGTGCATCTTGAAGACTTTAGTGGCCCATTTAGGAAAAGAAAGACCAACCCAACAGTGTGAAAACCCAGGTCTGAATTGTCTTGGGTCAATTGGACCTAGGTTGGTTCATCAAAGTAATTTTCAAAAGTTTTGAGGATAGTTTAGGAGCTTCTAGGTGAGGGTGTCAATTTGAATATTAGCTTTTGGGTAGTATTACTTGACAAACAAGTCAGTAACTTAGGGACTAACTAGCTAAGATAGAAAATCAAAAGGATAAAAGGCTAAAAAATAAAAGTTGAAGGTTGCCCTACCTAATTGCCTATAAAGGCATCACGAACTTGCCTTGGAAGTAAGAGTAGAGAGAGATTTTAGATAGGGAAGCATAAAAAATACATTAAAAGATACTAAGAATTAGAGGCGACCAAAACTCTAGAAAATCACTATTCCATTGGATTTTTTAGAGCGATATTAAGTTCCAAGTTCTGAATTAAAACTCCATCTTATATAAGGTTGAAAATGGTTTGAATTGTCTGATTAATATGTTGTTGAAGCTTCAAGAGTTCCTTGGACAGTTTTCTGAATTTTTATTTGGATTATTCAAGTTGTTTTTGGGTTGTTGCTGGTGTTTATTCATCTGAACTAATTACTGGGCTGCTTGATACAATTTCTGGGTTTAATACTGATCTTAAGTTTTTGGTTACTGTTATATTACTGCTGCTGAACTTGCTGCCTCTTACTTCTCCCTGATTTCCATTTCCAGGTATATTTTTTTTGCATCAAGTGATGTCGAAGATTGGATCAACATGTATGAACACATTTGAAGTACACTACTGAATAATCACTTGTTTTCACATGAATTATTTTTAATTATTTAACTTAGGTACTTAGCTTAGTAGCGTAATTTGAATAGCTGCCTTTGTATTAATTGGGACTACATAGACTGTTTTCTTAGCTGTAGTTTAGTCCATTTCAGTTTGGCTATTAAGTTGATTTGAAGTTTAAGCTAGACTAAAGTGCTAGTTAGGAGCATAGTCCAAAATGGGCATGTGTACTCATATTGATATGAAAAAGTAGGTCATGTAGCCATGAATATTAAGCTTACGTTTATGTTTCAAGTCTAACAAATACAGAAATGGCTCTATATTCAGTTCTAATTCCAGCATTTTTGTTTTGAAATCAATAATAGCACTTCAGTATAGTAAGTATTGTTGTATTTGATGTTTCACTATAAATCTTGATTGCTTTAGTTTAATCATCGAATTCTCTAAATGTTTCTAGAAATTCATTAGCTTAGATATGATCAGAATGTAAAATTTGGAATTAAATTGGAAGTTGTTGAATTGAATGGATCTAAAAAATTTCTTTTGCTACTAAATCGATGAATTCAATTTTTGGAAATAAGTCAGTAGCTCTGAAAGCCCAACTTTCCTTTGTTACCCATATCAATGAGTGCAATTTTGAAATAAGTTTAGTACTGTGGTTTGGGCTTGTCGATAGACCTAGGTTTGACAGTATGTCCCGTTTGTTTTGGGCCCCAGCTTCACTAATGCATGGCCCAGTTCCAGTCTAGCTTACCTTCCCAATTGGGCTTATATTGAGGCCTAATGCTGAATAGCCTCTCATAAGAGCTGACTGCAGTCCCTCACTCTTGGGCTGGTTTCAAAACCCAAAATGCTAGAGGCCTGAGTTCCTTGATTTAATTTTGTAATACAATTTTGGGCATTCCAAGTTAAGTAGAAAACTTGAACTAAAGGGTTTTTTAATAATGGAGATCCCCTCGTTAAAGTTTGGACTTGATCTTGAGGCCTGGGCTTCCTCAAATGCCTTAACTAATAATTGATTCATAACGCTAATTAACTAAGTTTTCAGAGAAAATCCTTGATAGATAATATTAGCTCCTCCTTAGGATGTTCTTTTAAAATAAATTGAGGTGCGCCCCGCCGAATAAGATTCACAAATAGCGTGGCCCTCTTTAATTATTTTTTAAAATCCTCAGGACTCGGGACGTGCCATTTAGTGAATTTTCATGGCCTCCCGCAAAGTTATCAACACGCTAGTCGCTTTAGGCACTCATTTAATAAAGCTACTTCCTTAAACTCGGGTGCACATTTCATGTGATCCAAATCTAAATCCCAAAACGTTGAATAAAATATGTTTCGGATCTGGGTACATTTCATGTGACGTGATCCAAAAACATATTTTAAGCGACGTTCAATCTTTCTTAAAAATTCAATTAAAAGCGGTAAGTATTTTTGAAATTACACTATAGGATAAACATGTTTTAAAATCAGATAACTAGCCAATTATGATAGTCTAAGAGACCGTGGTAGAACCACGGGATCCGGGGGTGCCTAACACCTTAACTCGGGTTAACAGAATTCCTTAGTCAGAATTTCTTGTTCGCAAACTTCATTTGGAAAATTGAAAATTTCCTCGATTTGGGATTCAAGATAAACCGGTGACTTGGGACACCAAAAGCCAAACCTATCCCAAGTGGTGACTCTGATAAATAAATAATCTCATTTTAAATAATTTCACTTTAAATGGAAAAACTCCCTTATATATATTATCCTTTAGGAGGTGGTATGTAAAAATGGAAGTGTGACTAAAAGCAGGAAAAATAGGACAGTACTAGTAAATACTACTCACAATGGTAACCACAACCAGGGATCTCTTGGTATCCTGAGGATCTCTTGGTAGCCTCACCATATACACGAGGGATCTCTTGGTATCCCGAGGATCTATTGGTATCCTCAAATCTTACAGTTATGTGCCAGAGATCTATCGGTATCCCGGGGATATCTTGGTATCCTCAAATCTTACAATTTCATGTCCCAGGGATCTCTTGGTACCCCAAGGATCTCTTGGTATCCTCAAATCTTACAATTTCATGTGCCAGGGATCTCTTGGTATCTTAAAATCTTACAATTTCATGTGCCAGGGATCTCTTGGTATCCCACACCCTCTGTCCAAAACATATCAAGTGGAGGGGGATCTACCGGGAGGCCAACCCATAGTCCCAATTTAAAAATACACAATAGCAACCTAAAAATTAGGAAAGATACTAACTCAGGAACCCAAATCTATTCATTTTAATTACATCGCGTAAATAATATCTCAAATAACTGATTCCACTATTTAATTTAAAGCTAAGATGCAAATTTAGGTAAAACAATCAAAATACCTCTCAGGCCAACGTAGTCAAAACCCGAGGTTCGAATAAAAACCCAATTACCCATTCCCCCCACGAACCCAAATGTATGATCTTTTTTAAATCGGACCTCAAATTGAGGTCCAAATCCCAAATTTTATATAAACCTAGGTTCTACCCAAAACCCCCAAATTCACCTATGAAAATCCTTGGTTTTAAATGGAAAATATGTTAAACAATGTTAAAGATTAAAAGAAATGAGTAAAAACCAACTTACAAACGATTTGGAAGAGGTATTGTTCTTGAAAAATCATCCAAAGGAGTTGTGTTTTGAAAACGCGCTGAAAAATGTCTTAAAATTGACAGAATAAAAAATGTAGGTTGCAAATGTCGCAATTGCGAACTGGGGTGCGCAATTGCGAACCCGACCTGATAACTTAGGAATTGTGAATACTTGTTCACATTTCCGAACTATGGGGGAAGCTGGGAGGTTTGCATTTGCGAATCATAAGGTCGCATTTGCGAAACCTCGCCTACACATTTGCGAGGGTATAGTTCGCATTTGCAAACTCTGCCATGAATTAAGGGCTTCGCATTTGCAAGCCTAAAGTCGCATTTTCGATATTTGCAGGTCTGGGACATTCTCGCATTTGCGAGCTGACCCTTAACAATTGCGAGCTCGCATTTGCGAGCTAGGCTTCGCAATTGCGAAGCATGCAGGTCAGTTATAGCTACAATTTTCCATGTTCAAAAATGCACTCTAACACCTATCCAAAACTCACCCGAGCCCTCGGGGCTCCAACCAAATATGCACACAACCTCAAAAAATCCTATGGACTTTCCCGTGTGATCAAATCGTCAAAATAACATCAAGTACATTGGATCGAGTCTCAAAACTCATGATTTCTTCCAAATTTTTCATAAACATCAAATTTCCATTTTAAGTCCGTAACACGTCAAACAATATCCGTTTTCAACCAAACTTTACAGAAAGTTCATAAACCACATGTAAGACCTATTCTGGGCGCCAGAACTAATTTACGGGCCCGATACCAATACATTCTAATCGAATTTTATTTCCAATTTCTTTAAATATTTTCAAAAAACAGTTTCACACAAAAATTTATTTCTCGGGCTTGGGACCTCGGAATTCGATTCTGGACATACGCCCAAGTCTCATATTTTCCTATGGACCCTTTGGGACCGTCAAATTGTGGGTCCAGGTCCGTTTACCCAAAATTTTGACCGAAGTAAGATTTATCCAATTTAATATCAAATTTAGTATTTTCTCACAGAATCCATATCTAAGCTTTTCGGCTACACGTCTGGACTGCGCACGCAAATCGAGGCAACCCTAGATGAGGTTTTCAAGGCCTCGGAAGTAGATTATAGGTAAGAAAATAAGTGATGACCCCTTTGGATCGTCACATTTCCAATCACCGCTGAACTAGACAGCCTACTGTGGCTAGGGAGTTGCGCCTGCCTGTCTATCAAGACCTGCGGCACGATATGCAGCGTCCACAAATAAAAAACCATCCATACAAATAAATTACTGAGTAAGTAAGGGAGGGAACCATAAGTACAAATAGTAGTGTAAGCAGGGATATAGAGTATACAACCTATAGCATCCGGGTACCTCTGAGGGATACTAACATGCAATGCATGATACACATGTATATGTATATAAACTATTAAAACATATGCCTCTGTGGGAATCATCATCATCATATCATACCTAGTCGTAATTGACTAGGTAAAAACATACCCGGCCATCATAAAGCTCGGTAGAATCATACCCGACCACGTGGAGTTCGGTAAAACCCAACTGATCAGTGGTTGAACAATAGGTGCCGTACCCGGCCGGCTATAGCTTAATAACATGTGACCTAATGTTTAAGTAAAATTATGAATCTAAGTTGTGACAACTTTTGTCGACTTTTGTCTCATAACTGTTTGACTTCAAGACCTATGATACAGATATTATATGATTCAAATACCTTAAAACACGACCTCTTGAGTGCATTAATCACTTCTAGATTTATCCGAAAATACGAGTTACAACCTCCTTGATTCGTTTAACATCTAATATTTATTAATCACCCTTATACACCCTTGTATCACATAAGATCAATAGGATTAACTTCTTATCATCTCAAAGATAATTTCTTCTTAGATTTATATTAACTAACATATAGCAAGAACTAATGCGTGAATATGAACTGTAACAATAAACCAATGCAACTCAATTAATAACCACAAAAACAGTTAGTCTCGCAGAAACATTTTCTTTAATATGTAACTTATTTTTATTTTGTCAAAACATTCTTAGGAGAAGGAGATCTTGACTTGTGTAAAAGTAGTAATTAATTTTCTAGTATTAAATTTAGAAGTATTAATTAATTAAAGCATATAAGGAAAAATCATAAAGCTTTTACAAATTAAAGATTCAACGTATGTACGAAATAGGACTTGTACATAGCTAAAATAAGAATATATTTAGTAGTCAATATTTTAGTTGATTTCCTATTCTTAAATATAAGAAAAATAATTAAATTACTATTTTTCCTAGTATAAAATTTATTTTTAAAGGATAAAAAAGTTGAATGATATTTCGCTAAGGACCTTCGTGTTTTTAATATAGTACTAGTCTTAGGGTACTCGCTTTGCGTGTGTACCTATATGAATGAATACACAAGTTTTAAAAATTACATACATATTTGTTAGGATTTATGCCCGTCACTAGAGGGGGGGTGAATAGTGCGGCACGAGAATATTGATAAATATTGCGGAATTAAAATTGCAGGAGTAAAGTAAATGCAGTAATTAAAAGATTAAGGAAAGGACACACCGAATTTATACTGGTTCACCACAACGTGTGGTTAGTCCAGTCCCCGAGAGACTCTCTCGAGTTTCCACTAACTCCGTTAAGCTTACGGGTGCCTAACAAACCATTACACTTGCTCGTAGATGTACACTCTACAAGACTTAAACTTGCTCGAGGATACCTCACCTCAAGACTTCACCTTGCTCGTGGATACCGCACCACAAGACTTCACCTTGCTCGTGGATACCGCACCACAAGACTTCACCTTGCTCGTGGATACCGCACCACAAGAATTCACGCACTAAGATTGAGGGTACTTAGCAAACCCGACAATCAATGAGAAGATATGGTCTTCTCAAACACCTCTCTTTTACAACAAGAACTCTCTAATAAGAGTGGATAAAGAGATACAAAATAAGCTCTATGAACAACTCAAAGTTGTCTCTCAAATGGCTCAACAAAAGCTCTATAATGATGCACAAATGATATCAATATGTATATGAATAATGAGAGGTGTTGTGTTTTTCAAATCAGCTCAAAAGACCTCTATTTATAGGTGTTATAATTTGTATGTCCGTTGCTTAATTGACAATCAATTATGCTGATTTTATGCAAGATAATCGATTATTGGATTTTGATAATCGATTATTGGCTTTAACGTTCAAAAATCAGAAGCTGATTTTATGCTAGATAATCGATTATTGGATTTTGATAATCGATTATCTGCCTGTCGTTCAAAAACATTGGCAACGGTCAGAGAATAATCGATTATGCTCTTTTAGATAATCGATTATTCTGCCTTGCGGAATTTCCAGTTTAATCTGGAAATTCAGCATAATCGATCATCAGCATATGGATAATCGATTATCTGGCTATGCTGTCCAGAATTGAAAACTTACTTCTAAAACCATTTTGGTTAAAAATGAAACATTAAAATCATTTTGTTTGAAGTATTTGAAATATGTTTATGATAAATATGATTTGATAAAAAGATTTTATGCATATTTATGATGACCTATGTTGAGCCAAAAGACGAGATAACTTAAACGTTGCTCTTACATTGGTTCTACCTAACGACCTACGCCTTGGGTCTTCGGTCTTGAACTTTTGAGCTCGTCTTTGGCTTTTCTATGCAATCCATTCATCAATATGCTTCTCGGCATTCAATCTTGATTGTTTGTCATATAATAACGTTGTTTGACACTTGACTTCATTGTTTGTCATTCATCAAAACCTATACCTGAAAATCATGCTATTACAACCAAAGCACACATATCATGGATAGAATGATTTTCTACAATTTTCCACTTTTGGATAATGACAAACAACAGGAGATATGCCTATCGGATTCCCCCTAAATTCATGCTATATCTCAACATACAATTCATGCAAACGATTCCCCTTAATGATAATTCCCCCTCAAATAAGGCATACTATAACGTAGATACATTCCCCCTTATTTGATGCATATCGCCTAAACTCTTCCGCCTTTTGGCATTAGCAAAAAGAGAGTATGCAAAGGCTACTTTCCCCTTTCGACACTTCCCCCTTTTGGGTATATCAATTGTTAGTGTCAAGAATAAAATAGTAAATACAGTGAGGAATATACATTGACGATATTTAAACAATCATACCAACATGAAATAATACCAAATGTTAGTAAAAACATAACAACCATAATAATGGTTATTTTTCGCAAATCATATTGCTTAAGAACATATCAACAGTTAATTTTTAACAATCCAATAGTTGTATTAAAAATACGAATCATTTATTTTTCAAGAATATATCAACTGTTATTCAAACCAAAAATAATATTCATCAAAACATGAATCAATTATTATTTTTAACAAAAATAATTGATACCAATTGTTATTCAAGATAAAAGTTATCAAAACATGAATCAACAAAAATAATTAATATCAATTGTTAACAAAGATAGATTAATTGTTAACACATATCAACTATTATGTTTTTATCAAAAATATGATAACTAACCGACATTCCCCCTCGATGCAATAAGGTTTCGTGCTTGGTGCATCTACTACGATATTGTAGTCTTCAAGCACACCTGCAAACGTACCTAAAAATAGGTTTTAGGTACCCAAGAACTTTTGGGTCCTTGGGGGTTAGGCAAATAATTATCATAGCTCAAAGATAAATCCCTATGTTTTGCAAAACATACAGTTGCTATGTGTCCTACCCGGTTGTAATCATGACATATAACATTCGGGTTATGCATATGTCTTGGTTGAGCCAAATACGTTCTAGGTGATCTAAAGTCGTTATTCCTAGAAGCATTGAAATTCCTAGAGTCATTTCTAGGTGGTATAAAATTATTCATTCTAGACTCATTAACAAAATTCCTAGAGTCGTCTAAAATGATTCATTCTAGACTCATTAATAAAATTCCTAGAGTTGTTTCTAGGTGGTCTAAAATGATTAATTTTAGACTCATTAATGAAATTCCTAGAGTCGTTTCTAGGTGGCCTAAAATGATTAATTTTAGACTCATTAGTGAAGTTCCTAGAATTATTTCTAGGTGGTCCAATCTCATTTATATCATCCTTTCTAATATTCTTCTTAATTTTTTCACTTGTTTTAGGATCATCTACACTACGTTTTTCTAGTGTGTTCCTAAGTTCTATGTTCTCTATTTTCAAAGAATCACAAGATGAACAATTAGAATTTTGATCAATTGAAAAAGTTTCATTCATCTCCTTAATTTTATTTCTAAGATCAATATTGTCAATTTCCAAAAATTTATTTTTCTCTTCTAAAACTTTAATTTTAGCCTTGGCCTCTTTGGAGATTTTGAAGACTTTTTCAATTCATCATATAATTCTTGAAAAGCCTCTTGTTATTCTTCATAAGAGTAAGAGTTAGGAGTACTTACCTCTTCTTCCTCGTTGGCCATGAGGCATAGGGCGGCAGTTTCATCACCCGAGCTGTCCGAATCCCATGTCACGCGCTTTTGGTGTTTCTTCTTTTTCTTGTCCTTGGGTTTTGGACAATGTGATTCGGTGTGGCCAAGTTTCCACACTTATGGCTTGAAGGACTTGGTTGTTCCTTCTTTATTTCCTTTTTCATAAACATATAGAACTTTTCGATCAAGGCATTGGAAATATTATCATCATCGCTATCCGAATCACTTACCTCTTCTCTTTTAGAGGATGAGGCTTTGAAGGCAATAATCGAATTTTTCTTGTTTCCAAAAGAAGGATTAAGAATCGTACTTTCAGAAGTTTTGAGGTTACCTCGTAGTCCATCAATTGTGACGTCCGTGATTCCTATCGACTCTTAGATGGCATTGGCTTTGGAACGCCATTCGGGAGTGAGACTCCGTAGGATTTTTCAAACTAGATCTTTGTTCGAGTATACTTTTCCGAGAGCATGGAGATCGTTGATGATCATTGAGAACCGTTTAAACATAATATCGATGCTTTCATTCTCCCTCATTCTAAAGAGTTCATATTCATGTGTTAGAAAATCAACTTTTGATTCTCGAACTTGAGGCGTACCTTCATAAGTGATTTCAAGTTTATCCCACATCTCCTTGGCGGTTGTGCAACAAGAAATCTTCCGATAGTCATCCGGATTCACCGCACAATATAATAAGTTGACGGCCTTTGCGTTATTTTAAACTTTCTTGATGTCCTCGGCATCATATTCATCTTCCTCCTTTGGAACCGTGGTTTCCCCAACTTTCTTTGTTGGCATTTGTTCACCGTTCTTGATGATTTGCCACAAGCGAAAGTTATTTGATTGGATGAAGATTCTCATCCGCTCTTTCCAATATATGTAATTTGTTCCGTCAAATAGTGGAAGCCTATTGGTGGAGTGTCCTTTGCTCATCATTCCTGCGTTCAATATTCTCAATAAAAAAATATATCGTTCTCTCAACCGGTTAAGGCTTTTAGAGAGATAGGCTCTGATACCAATTGTTAGGATTTATGCCCGTCACTAGAGGGGGGGTGAATAGTGCGGCACGAGAATATTGATAAATGTTACGGAATTAAAATTGCAGGAGTAAAGTAAATGCAGTAATTAAAAGATTAAGGAAAGGACACACCGAATTTATACTGGTTCACCACAACGTGTGGTTAGTCCAGTCCCCGAGAGACTCTCTCGAGTTTCCATTAACTCCGTTAAACTTACGGGTGCCTAACAAACCGTTACACTTGCTCGTAGATGTACACTCTACAAGACTTCAACTTGCTCGAGGATACCTCACCTCAAGACTTCACCTTGCTCGTGGATACCGCACCACAAGACTTCACCTTGCTCATGGATACCGCACCACAAGACTTCACCTTGCTCGTGGATACCGCACCACAAGACTTCACACACTAAGATTGAGGGTACTTAGCAAACCCATATGGTCTTCTCAAACACATTTCTCTTTTACAACAAGACCTCTCTAATAAGAGTGGATAAAGAGATACAAAATAAGCTCTATGAACAACTCAAAGTTGTCTCTCAAATGGCTCAACAAAAGCTCTATAATGATGCACAAATGATATCAATATGTATATGAATAATGAGAGGTGTTGTGTTTTTCAAATCAGCTCAAAAGACCTCTATTTATAGGTGTTATAAGTTGTATGTCCGTTGCTTAATTGACAATCAATTATGCTGATTTTATGCAAGATAATCGATTATTGGATTTTGATAATCGATTATTGGCTTTAACGTTCAAAAATCAGAAGCTGATTTTATGCTAGATAATCGATTATTGGATTTTGATAATCGATTATCTGCCTGTCGTTCAAAAACATTGGCAACGGTCAGAGAATAATCGATTATGCTCTTTTAGATAATCGATTGTTCTGCCTTGCGGAATTTCCAGTTTAATCTGGAAATTCAGCATAATCGATTATCAGCATATGGATAATCGATTATCTGGCTATTGAAAACTTACTTCAAAAACCATTTTGGTTAAAAATGAAAACATTAAAATCATTTTGTTTGAAGTATTTGAAATATGTTTATGATAAATATGATTTGATAAAAAGATTTTATGCATATTTATGATGACCTATGTTGAGCCAAAAGACGACATAACTTAAACGTTGCTCTTACATTGGTTCTACCTAACGACCTACGCCTTGGGTCTTCGGTCTTGAACTTTTGAGCTCGTCTTTGGCTTGTCTGTGCAATCCATTCATCAATATGCTTCTCGGCATTCAATCTTGATTGTTTGTCATATAATAACGTTATTTGACACTTGACTTCATTGTTTGTCATTCATCAAAACCTATATCTGAAAATCATGCTAATACAACCAAAGCACACATATCATGGATAGAATGATTTTCTACAATATTATTAGATAATTTATTTGATTTATAAAAATAATTTAAGATTTTTTAAAATAATAAATATTATTACCATTTAGTTAGCTTAACAAATGAATAAATTTTATTTAGATGCCTTATTATTATTTTGTATGGAATTATGTCCAAACTTATGAATTGCCAATATTTATAATTCTGTAAAGATTTATCAAATAACAGAAATTAAAAATTAGAACTTTTGGTCTCTTAAAACTTTGCAAATAAAAAAAAAGTTGGCATTACACCTCTTGAAAATTTAATAATGACAATACAAAGTTTAAATAATGAGTAGCATTAAACTATTATTTTACAAGAACAAACTTAGTATACAAATTGTAGCGAGACATTTTCATTTGTTAGACTGAATGCAAGAAAGAAAAAAATAATAACTCATTTATAATCTAGTTACCTTCTACAATTTTACCTTATTGCTTAATAAAAATTTATTTTTTCACTGATTTGAATATTTATTTTACTATAATTAATTTTCCTATATTTTATGATTTCTTTCACTATCGATATTCTTCTTAAATAAATAAAATTTATCTACTTTAAGTATTTTGTCAATTTAACAAAAAAATCTTAAATGACAAATTTTTCAAATAATTAAATTGGATTCATTTACTAATTAATTAATTCAACCACTTAATTATTTGTTCTCAACATTAAAAGAAATAACTTGATTTTTCTTAATTCGAATTTTGAATATCTGCTCATTCTAATTTTTAAATATTTGAAAATAATTATAATTTTTCCAATAAGAATTCGAATAAAAAAAAAGTAAGAAAAAACATATGTATTGAATAGTTATGTGTTTAGAATACATTGTGTTCTTGACACCTACATAATTTTGCTAACTCATATTTTGCATAATAAAGAATCTTATAGGAATTGTCAAATACAACTCTAGTGTTAATGGCTTTTATCACGATCGGAATTTTTCATCCTCGGAAGTCGTGATGACGCCTATTAGTGGGAGCTAGGCAAGCCAAACCTAAAATTTCTCATACACTTTCATTTTTATTCTTTATAACAATTACCAGATGAATAATGCGATAAAAGCGGAATTAAATAAATAAGCGAAAGTCAATAATATTTATAACTCAATACTACGTCTATTACAACTTTCAAAAATCAATACCCCGAACTGGTGTCACAGTGTCATAGACTGTCTAAGAGTCACTGCAAATAAAGTCCTAAGGAAATACAATAAGTTGTTTCTAGACAAAATAAAATGAAATAAGGAATAAAGATAGAGGGAGCAGGTCTATATTGGGTCTCCGAGTGGACTGAATGAAGCCCTCCAACTAGTGTTTGTTGTCTGAAGCCTAAATCTTTGCAAAAGAGAACAGAGTGTAGTATTAGCATAACCGACCCCATGTGCTTATAAGTGTCTAGCCTAACCTCGGTGAACAAGTGACGAGGCTAGGATCAGACTACCAACTAGACCTGTGCAGTCAATATATATATATATATATATATATATATATATATATATATATATATATATATAGTGGAAAAGAAATACGGGAATCAACAAGTCAATGTGGGAGGGGGAGCATGCTGTGGGGAAGATAACAACTATAAATAAAAATCATCTAATAACGTAGAAAGCAGCATATCAATGCATCAATAAAAAAAATCATAAATCAATAAGTGCACGGCATCACCCTTCGTGATTTTACTCTCGTCCTCACCAAGAAATGATATGAATAAAATTTGCACGGCATCACCCTTCATACTTTTACTCTCATCTTCACCAAGCAATGATATAATAAACATGTGCGCGGAATCACCCTTCGTGATTTTACTCTCTTTCTTCACATATAATCATTAGAATTTGCACAGAGTGGTATATCGTGCGGCATGAAATCACCCTTAGTGCATTAACACTCTTTCATCATAATATCAAAAAATACATGACATCACCATTCGTGCATTAACACTCTTCCTTACCCAAATAACAATCATAAATAAGGGGCAAGAGAGTAAACAAATAATAATAGAAATCCCGACAAGGGAACACAATTTAACAGTTAAATCCTGGCAAGGGAACAATATAAATAAATCTCAGCATCACGGCAATTGGGATAATCCACGAAGCCATACATCCCAGCAAGGGAGAAATTTAATAACTCTTTCTCTTTCATTTACTTTTACTTCACAACTCAATTTACCACTCGAGCCAATGCTCCAAGGGATTAAGTCATCTCATATACTTTCACATTTTGTAATATACTCGAGCCAATGCTCCTCGATGCTCAAATGTCACAATTTATATTACTAGCTTTTCACAACATATATATAAATCATCACCAAGGCATGAAAGAAACAATGAAATCATGATATTCACAATATAAAGACTCATGGTAATGCTAGACACTAACATATAGATATTCGTCACCATGCCGATACTCGTACTCAACCATTATCACATAGCAAATAGGACTCAACTCCTAATCCCTCAAGCTAAGGTTAGACCAAATACTTACCTCAAACTTCCATGGCCAATTCATTCCTCAATAACCACCTTTCCTTTCGAATTTGACTCCAATTCAATATCTATACATAAGTGTCTTCAATACATCAATAAATGCTAACAATGCAAACCCAATGCCTAATTATAGTTTTTCCATTATTTTTTCCAAATACTCAAAAATTGACTCGGAGCCAGCTTGGTCAAAATACTGGGTTTGGACCAAAATCAAATCCCCTGTTCATCCACGAGACCAAATATATAATTTGTTTTTAAATTCGACCCCAAAATGAGGCCTAAATCAAGAAAAATTAAAAAGCCCTAACTCTACCCAAATACAAAATTTTCTACCCTCAATCACATATTTTAGTCCTAGAAATTCATTAGACATTGAAGAAAATGGAAGAAAATAAGTTAAGGATTGCTAACCCAAGAGGTTTTGGTAAGAATCACTTCAATGGTCGCCTAAGAGCTTGGAGAAGAAGAGGTTTTGAGAAATTTCTAATGAATCTCATAGCTACTGTTTCTGAAGTTTTAAACATAACTGGGAAATAAATACTCACCGCGATCGTATATAGTGGCTCGCTTCACGGAGAGTAATTCTCCCGGAGCCTCGCATTCGCGTGAACATAGACATGTTCGATTAGAACAACTGGTGACCCTTTCCCCACGTACCATGGATCTCTTTTGCGAAGTTTCTCCCCCCTGAGCTTCGCGTTCGCGTCCTAAATCTTGCATTCTCTATGAAAGAAACTAGGCACCTGGGATCTCTACCTTATGCGTTCGCGAGAAAAGCCACACGAACGCGAAAGGTAAAATCCCTGGGCACTACCAGTAGAAACCTACAACACTTCTTAGGCCAAAAACCATTCTGAAACACTCCCGAGCCCTAAAGGCTCCTAACCAAACACATGTACTAACTCAACATCATACAAACTTATCTGTGCGATCAAATCTCCTAAAGAACCTCAAAAATCAGGAATCAAACCTGAAAGTCAAGAACTTTTCTCAAACTTCATCAAGTTTCAAATCTAGAACTTTAAGTTCGAACCACGTCAAACGACGTCAGTTTCAACAAAGTTTTACAGAAACATCTTATTTCATATATAAGATCTGTAGCGAGAATCGGAACCAAAACATTGGCATATACCGACACGTTCCAATCGAATATCATTTTAATTTTCCTTAATAATTTCAGAAAAATAATTTCTTTTAAAAATTTAATTCTCGGGCTCAGGACCTCTAAATTTGATTTCAGGCATATGCCCGAGTCTCATATTTTCCTACGGATCCTCCAGGACCATCAAATAATGGGTTCGGGTACGTTTACCCAAAAAGTTGAGCAAAGTCAAATTTATTAATGTTAATATCAAAACTTAGTAATTTTTCATAGAATTTCATATATTAGATTTCTGGCTATGCGCCTAGACTGCGCACGCAAAATAAGGCAACTCTAAAGGAGACTTTCAAGGCCTCGGAAGCACGTAATTCAATTAAAAAACAGGTGATGACCCTTTGGGTCGTCACATTCTCCATCTCTAAAATAATCGTTCGTCCTCGAACTGACAGAAGAATGAAGTACCTGAGTCGGGGAAAAGATGAGGATAACGGCTCCTCATATCGGACTTGGACTCCCAGGTCGAAGCCTTAGGAGGCTGACCTCTCTACTGAACATGAACAGAAGTAAAACTCTTAGATCTCATCAGACGAACCTGTCGGTCTAGAATAGCCAACGGCTCCTCCTCGTAATACAAGTCCTTGTTCAACTGCACAGTGCTGAAATCTAACACGTGAGATGGATCGCCATGATACCTCCAAAGCATAGATACATAACACTGGATGCACGGCTGACAAGCTCCGCGGCAATTCAAGTCTATAAGCCACCTCTCTCACTCGATCAAGAACCTGGAATGGACCAACGGACCTAGGGCTAAGCTTGTGCTTCTTCCCAAATCTCATCACGCACTTCATAAGCGACACTCGGAGCAATACCTGCTCACCAACCATAAAAGCCACATCTTAAACCTTGCGGCCTGTATAGCTTTTTTTCCTGGACTGAGCCGTATGAAGCCTATCCTGAAAGATCCTGACCTTGTCCAAGGCCTCATGAACATGATCCGTACCCAACAACCGAACCTCCCCCAGCTCAAACTATCCAATCAGAGATCGACACTGCCTACCATATAAAGCCTCATAAGGAGCCATCTGGATACTCGATTGTAGCTGTTGTTGTTGGAAAATTCTGCTAAAGTCAAGAACTGATCCCACGAACCTCCAATGTCAATAACACAAGCTCAGAGCATATCCTCCAATATCTGAATAGTCCTCTTGGTCTGTCCGTCCGTCTGAAGATAAAATGTTATGCTCAACCCAACCCGTGTGCCCTACTCTCACTGAACTTCCCCCATAAGTGCGAGGTAAGCTACGTAACCCAGTCCGAGATGATAAATACAGGCACACCATGAAGGCGAACAATCTTCCGAATATAGATCCTAGTTAACCTCTCAGAAGAATAGGAGACTTCCATAGGAATGAAATGCGCTGACTTGGTCATCCTATCAACAATGACCTAATCTGCGTCGAACTTCATCCGAGTCTGTGGAAGCCCAGTAACAAAGTCCATACTAATCCGCTCCCACTTCCACTCAGGAATCTTAATCTTCTAAAAAAATCCTAAAGGCCTCTGATGCTCACACTTAATATGCTGACAATTCAAACACCAAACCACATATGCTACAATATCCTTCTATATTCTACGCCACCAATAATGCTGCCGCAAGTCTTGATACATCTTTGCGGCACCTGGATGAATAGGATACCAGGAACTATGGGTATCCTCCAAAATCAACTCTCAAAGCCCATCTACATTGGGCACACAAACTCGACATGCAATCTTAAAACTCCATCAGCATCTAAGCTGACCTTCTTGGAACCTCCATACTGACCCTTATCCTAAGGACACACAAATGGGTATCATCAAACTCCCAATCACGAATATTATCCAATAATGAAGAACGGCCGACCATGCAAGCTAACACTCAACTAGGCATCAAAATATCCAATCTCACAAATCGATTGACCAAATCTTGAACACCAAAGCAAGAAGCCTCTCACTGACCGGAATGTAAGCAAGACTGCCCATACTGGATGACTTTCTACTCAGGGCATCGGCCACCACATTGGCCTTCCCCGGGTGATATAAGATTGTAATATAATAATCCTTCAACAACTCCAACTACCTCTTCTGCCTCAAATTCAAATCTTTTTGCTTGAACAAGTATTGAAGACTCTTGTGGCCATTGAACACCTCACATGCCACGCCAGAAAGATAGTGCCTCCAAATCTTCAACGTGTGAACAATGGCTGCCAACTCTAAATCATGAACCAAGTAGTTCTTCTCATGAATATTCATCTGCCTTGAAGCATAGGCAATGACCTTGTCATCCTGCATCAACATTGTACCAAGCCCAACACGGGAAGCATCACAATAAACTGTATAAGGCCCTGAACATGCGAGCAAAACCAACACTAGTGCTGTAGTAAGAGCTGTCTTGAGCTTCTAGAGGCTCGCCTCACACTTGTCCGACCATCTGAACTAGGCACCCTTCTGGGTCAATCTGGTCAACGAGGCTGCGATGGATGCGAAACCCTCTGCAAACCGACGATAATAACCTACCAATCCCAAGAAACTCTGAATCTCTATAGTTGATGTTGGTCTATACCAGTTCTTGACTGCCTCAATCTTCTTTAGATCAACCAGAATACCTTTTTATCGATACGTCATGACCTAGGAATGCAACTGAACTCAAGAAGAACATACACTTTGAAAATATAGCATAGAGCTGACTATCCTTAAAAGTCTGAAGAACCACCCCGAGTTGCTGCTTGTGCTCCTTCTGGCAGCGGGAATATATCAAAATATCATCAATGAAGACTATCACGAGCGAATCCAAGTAAGGACTAAAGACTCGGTTCATCAAATCTATAAAAGTTTCTGGGACATTTGTCAACCCGAATGACATAACCAAGAACTCATAATGACCATACCGAGTGCGAAAAGCTATCTTAGGGACATCGAAAGCCCTAATCCTCAACTGATGATAGCCAGATCTCAAGTCAATCTTGGAAAATACCTTGTCACCTTGAAGCTGATCGAACAAATCATCAATCCTTGGCAACAAATTTTTATTCTTGATTGTTACATTCTTCAATTGTCGATAATCAATGCACATTCTAATCGAACCATCCTTTTTATTAACGAAGAACACCGGCACACCCCAAGGAGATATATTGGGTCTAATGAAACCCTTCTCGAGAAAGTCCTGCAACTGTTCCTTTAACTCTTTCAACTTGGGTTGGTCTATATGATATGACGGCATAGAAATAGTTCGAGTGCTCGAAGCCACATCAATGAAAAAGTCAATATCCCTATCAGGAGGCATGCCCGTCAGGTCTGAAGCGACAACATCAGGGAACTCACGAACAACTGGCACCGAATCAATAGAAAGGACCCCAGTACTAAAATCACGAACATATGCCAGGTAGGTGGAACATCAGCCTTCACATAAGAGATAATGATACTTGTAAATAACAAGGAGTACCTCTCCACTCTAAATGCGGCATACCTGGTAAAGCTTAGGTCACAGCCTTGGCATGGCAATCCAAGATAGCATGATAAGGTGATAACCAATCCATCCCCAATATAATGTCGAATCAACCATGTCTAAAAGCACCAAATCTACATGAGTCTCAAGACCCCCAATCACCACAATGCAAGAACGATGTACTCGATCGACCACAATAGAATTACCCACTATTTTAGACACATAAATAGGAACACCCAATGCATCACTAGGTAAGAACAAGTTGGGGGCAAAATAGGATGAAACATACGAATATGTAGACCCCGGATCAAACAACACTAAAGCACCTCTATCACAAACCAGAACTGTACCTGTAATAACTACATCCGAATCCTCTGCCTCGGGCCTGGCCTGAAGGGAATAACATTGGGACTAAGCCCCACCACCCTGATCTACCTCTCTAGGAAGGCCTACAGTTGGCTGGCCTCCACCCCCAGCGGTCTGAGCTCCACCTCTAGGACCTACCTCCACCTTTAGCACCTCAATCCTCATCTCTATCTAGCTGGGTGGGTTATGGAACATCTGGTGCATGTACTATAGCACGAGAACCCTGGTGTTGTGAGCTACTCGGTGCTCAAGGGAAAAACCTGGCAATGTGACCCGGATCACCCCAAGTGTAACAAGCAATTCAGCTGCTGAGATTGCTACCTTATCGATCTGAATGACCACCTCGAAAACTCTAAAACGGCGGTGCACTGATAGGAGCTGGTGATGCATTGTAGGAATGCTAATCAGAATACTACCCGCGAGAACCATAACCACCTGGAGCGCCATGAGAAACCTGAAGCGCTGACTGGTAAGGTCTACGAGGATGACCCATATCATACGAATCTCTGTCTCCAGATGAGGCACCGCTGAACCCGCCTGACTGACGGGGTCTCTTGTCTGCCCTGTGACCACCCCCTGTGATAATACCATCCATATTGGCTGCCTCCTAGAAGGTTATCTCGCTCCCAGACTCTCTGGACATCTGAAGATGAATCGGCTGAATGAGTGCATCAATAAACCGTCTCACTCTCTCCCTCTCAGTTGGAAGTATAATAAGAGCATGGCGAGATAACTCAATGAGCCTGATCTCATACTGGGTGACCGTCATGGAACCCTGCAAAAGGCGCTCAAACTGCCTCCAATAGGCCTCTCTTTGAGTAATGGGGAGAAGCTTCGCCAGAAACAACACTGTAAACGGCTCCCATGACAAGGCTGGCGATCCTGCTGGTCTAGCTAAGCAGTAATCCCTCCACCAAGTCTTGGTAGATCCAGACAAGTGAAATGTAGCGAAATCAACCCCATTGGTCTCAACAATACCCATGTTCCGTAGAACCTCGTGACAACTATCCATATAATCCTAGGGATCCTCAGTAGATGCACCGCTAAAAGTAGAAGTGAAGAGCTTGGTGAACCTGTCAGCCTCCACAAAGTATCAATGGACATAGCCTCTCCATCGCCTATCTGAGCTACCGCACCCTACTTTATTACCCCAACTAGCTGAACCCCTAGATTCTGAATCAGAGGAGCTACCTACTCCGGTGTGCGAGTAGCAGGAGTTTGAGCCCCTCCTCCAGCCTGAGAAGTGGCTGGTGCTACAGAAAGAAAACCTGCTAGGGTGACACTCTCCATGAGGCCCACCAATTGAACCTGAGCGTACTCAAGAACTGGGGTAGCAATAAACCCCTCTATGACTTGAGCTAGGCCCACTGAAACTACTGGGGCAGGAACCTCCTCCTCAAAATCAACTTGAGGCTCCACCACTGGTGCTGTTGCGCGGGGCTGAGAGCTCTACCCCTACCTCGGCCTCTAGCATGGCCTCGGCCTTGCCCTCTGCTCCTAGTGGGTGCTGCTGCTGGGGGCCGGGCTGCTGAGCGGTAGATAAGGAAGTGCGTGTTCTCGCCATTTGTAAAAAAAAAGTAGAAATTCAATTAGCATTGAGGAACCAAACTGCACGACAAGATAGAATAAAGTTTTTTCCTAACTCTATAGCCTCTGGGGGATAAATACATACGTCTCCATATTGATCAATCAGACTCTACTTGGCTTGTCTGTGAACTGTGAGACCTATCTAACCTAGAGCTCTGATACCAACTTGTCACGATCGGGAGTCGTGATGGCGCCTACTAGTGGGAGCTAGGAGAGCCAAACCTTAAATACCTAATACACTGTTATTTTTCTTTTTCTTTAACAATTACCAGATGAATAATGTGGTAACAACGGAATTAAATAAATAAGCGGAATTCAACAATGTTTATACCTCAATACTATGTCTATTACAATTTTTAAAACCTCAATACCCTAGACCTGACGTCATAGTGTCACTACAAACAAAGTTCGAACGAAATACAATAAGATGTTTCTAAACAAAATAAAATGAAATAGGAAATAAAGATAGAGGGAGACGCTAGGACCCACGAACGGTTGTAGGTCTACCTTAGGTCTCCTGGTGGATTGAAGGAAGCCCTCCAACTACCATTGTTGTCTGATGCCTGAATCTGTGCAAAAGAGCACAGAGTGTAGTATCAGGACAACCGACCCCATGTGTTGGTAAGTGTCTAGCCTAACCTCGGCAAAGTAGTGACGAGGCTAGGACCAGACTACCAACTAGACATGTGCAGCCAATATATATATACAGGAGAAAAGAAATACAAGAATCAACCAGTCAATGTGGGAGAGAGAGCATGCTGTGGGGAAGATAACAACTCTGAATAAAAATCATCAAATAATGAAGAAAGCAGCATAGCAAGGCATCAAAAAAATCAAAAATCAATAAGTGTACGGCATCACCCTTCATGCTATTACTCACGTACTCACCAAGAAATGATGTAAATAAAATGTGCACGGCATAACCCTTCGTGCTTTTACTCTCATCCTCATCAAACAATGATATGGAAAAAATGTGCACGGCATCACCCTTCGTGTTTTTACTCTTTTTCCTCACATATAATCAATAGAATTGGCACGGAATGGTACATCGTGCAGCACGGCATCACCCTTCGTGCTTTAACACTCTTTCCTCACAATAGCAAATAATACACGACATTACCCTTTGTGCTTCAATACTCTTCCTCCCCCAAACAACAATCACAAACAAGGGGCAAGGAAGTAAACAAATAATAATAGAAATATCGGCTAGGGAACACAATTTAACAGTTAAATCCCGGCAAGGGAACAATATCAATAAATCTCAGCATCCCCGCAAGTGAGATAATCAACAAAGCCATAAACATTCCGGCAGGGGAGCAATTTAATAACTCTTTCTCTTTCTTTTACTTTTACTTCACAAATCGTTTTACCACTCGAGCCAATGCTCCAAAGGGTTCAGTCATCTATATACTTTCACATTTTGTAATATACTCGAGCCAATGCTCCTGATGTTCAAAGGTCACAATTTATTTCACCAGCTTTTCACAACATATATAAACCATCACCAAGGCATAAAAGAAATAATGAAATCATGATATTCACAATACAAAGACTCACAGTCATGCTAGATACCAACGTATATATACTCGTCACCATACCTATACGGCATACTCAACCATTATCACATAGCAAATAGCACTCAACTCCAAATCACTCAAGCTAAGGTTAGACCAAACACTTACCTCAAACTTCTACGGCCAATTCAATCCTCAATAACCGTCTTTCCTATTGCATCCGACTCCAATTCAATTTTATCTATACATAAATGACTTCAATACATAAATAAATGCAAAACAATGCGAACCCAATGCCTAATTATATCTTTTCCATCATTTTTTCCAAATACTCAAAAATCAACCTCGAGCTCGCTTGGTCAAAATACGAGGTTCGGACCAAAAACAAATCCCCCATTCATCTACAAGCCCAAATATATAATTTATTTTCAAATTAGACCCCAAAACAAGGTCTAAATCAAGAAAAATTAAAAAGCCGTAACTCTTCCCAAATACCAAATTTTGTACCCTCAATCATATGTTTTAGGCCTAGAAATTGATTAGATGTCGAAGGAAATGGAACAAAATAAGTTAAGCATTACTAACCCAAGAGGTTTTAGTGAAGAATCGCTTTAATGGTCGCCTAAGAGCTTGGAGAAGAAGAGATTTGTGAAATTTCTTATGAATCCTGTAGCTACTGTTTCTGAAGTCTTAAAAATAACTAGGCAAAAACAATACTCATCGTGTTCGTCTATTGTGGCTTGCGTTCGTCGGAGAGTAATTCTCCTGTAGCCTCGCGTTCGCCTGAACATAGATGCGTTCGTGTAGAACCCCTTCCCTTGTACCCTACGCATTCGCGAGTGGGGGATCGCGTTCGCGAAGGGTCTCCCCCCGAGCTTCGCCTTCGCGTCCCAAATCTCGCGTTCAAGATGAAGAAACTGGGCACCTGGGATCTTTGCCTTACGCGTTCATGAGTGAGGCCACGCGAACGTGATGGGTAAAATCCCTGGGCACTAACAGCAGAAACCTGCAACACTTCTTAGGCCAAAAACCATTCCGAAACACCTCCGAAATACTCTCGAGCCCTCGGGGCTCCTAACAAAATGCATGTACTACCTCAACAACATCATACGAACTTATCCGTGGGATCAAACTGCCTAAAAAACCTCAAAAACAAGAATTTAACCTCAAAATCAAGAATTTTTTCCAAACTTCATCAAGTTTCAAATTTAGAAACTTTAAGTCCGAATCACGTCAAACGACGTCCATTTTCAACTAAATTTTACAGAAATATCTTAATTCATATATAAGGCTTGTACAGCGTGTCAAAACCAAAATACGGGCCCGATACCAACACGTTCCAATAAAATATCATTTTAATTTTTCTTGATAATTTCAGAAATACAATTTCTTTTAAAAATTTATTTCTCGGGCTCGGGACCTCAAAATTTGATTTCGGGCATACGTCTAAGCCCCATATTTTTCTACGGAACCTCTGGGATCGTCAAATCGCGGGTCCGAGTCCGTTTATCTAAAAAGTTGACCAAAGTCAAATGTATTCATTTTAATATCAAAACTTAGAAATTTTTCACAGAATTTCATATTTAAGCTTTCCGGCTACGCACCTGCACTGTGCATGAAAAACAAGGCAGCTCTAAAGGTGATTTTCAAGACCTCCGAAGCATAGAATTCATTTAAAAAATAGGTGATGACCTTTTGGGACGTCACAACTTACATAAGGAAAATTTTCGTAATAAAATTTTAGTTAATTTTTAAAGTCTTAAAATTAGAAAAATAATTAAATGACTTTTTTATCTAGTATAAATCTATTTTAAAAGGTAAAGTTGGCGAATGATATTTCGTTAAGAACTTGTATGCCGATATGTAGATAAAGACTTTAATGCTTTAATAAGATGTACAATTGCTCCAACTATACAAAATAGTTAATATTTTGGAACGGTTCTAATTAAATTTATTAATATGTTAATGTAATATTTCAATAAATGGAGAGAGAATAAACGAAAATTAAAAAGAACAATTTGTTAAAATACTTATTTGGCCTCTTTCACTTTTAGTTATTAAATTAGCCGATACGTAACAGAAATAGTCTAAAAAGTATAAAAATTATTTACGTACAAGTTGGAGTTGCCCAAAAGGAAAATTTTATTATATTTAATTCAAGCAAAATTAACATTATTCATAATAAAATAAAAAGGGTAAAGACTTGAAAAATACATATGCCTGACGGTGATTTTGCTAAAGATAAGAATTTTATTACATTTAACTAGCTAAGTTTGATACTAAATATGATTAATTATTTTTTATCAAAATAAAATGGCCAAAGACTTGGAAAAATATCGCCTAACGACGGTTCTTAACATGGTTAAGAAGAAAAACTTGGAAACTTTGAAGGCTTTAAGAAGAGTCCTAATATTTAGGATCTTGTACATAGTTAAAATAAGGATTTTTTTTAAAGGGTAAAAAAAGCGAACGATATTTTGCTAAGGATTTTTATGCTTTTAATATAGCAATAGATTATTCCTTTATAAATTTAGAGAAAGCCCGGACTAGTATTTGGTGGGGTAGGACAGGGCAAAAAAGGTCCGATTGTGGTGATGCTTCTGAAGAAGAGATCGAAGTAAAAATAGCACGGTGTCGCTAGTTTTCGGATTGCCGATTCAAAAATAGCTAGTGTTTATCAAGTCAATGAAAAATAACCACTATTTTGCTATAACAGAGACCACAGCATAGTATACTGGAGTTTGGTGCACTTGTGTATGAACTTTCAATATATTATGTTGGACCGGTATACTATGCTCGTTCCAGTATAATATACTGGAGACTGGAGCATCGGTGCTCTACACTCCACTATATTATGCTGGACCGATATATTATACTGGAACTCCAGTATATTATGCTGGAGTAATTTTTCCGAATTTTGAACAATGTTTTCTTTTAGATTTATCTTTATATGAAAAGTGATTAAATTTCAATTACTTTTGGCTATTTTAAACGACCACTTGTAAATCTAACTATTTTTTAATTTCTACGTAGATCGAAAGATTTGATCATAATATAGCTTTAATGATGAGAGAGATATTGGTATACATGGCTATTAGGATGACCAAGCAAGTAACATTTACAAAATTAATTAAAGAAAAGATATACTACAAAAGGTAAATTAATCCAATATAACTTTTTATATTAATAATATGTCAAAAAATTGCCACAAAAAATCAATATAATTGATTTACGCATCAATTGATTCCAACAAAACATCGTGTGCTCAACTTAGAGAACAGTAACAATGCGCTTCTCTAGCCTCCTTGCACAAATACATATTATACAATATCACTTTTAATCCTAATTTGTCATTATTAAAGTAAATAGTTGGCCATAGAGTCTTTTATTTTCTCACCAAGCTTATTAGACTTTCAAATCTCCTTGCTTCTCTCCATGTTGCTTTTCAATGCTTCTTTCTTCAAACTTAATGTACTTATACCATTTGGCACAAATGAGATAGACCAAAAAATCAGCTGCTGTCAATGCTGCTAAAAGGAAATAGAATCTGTCTAAATGACCCTTGTTGAGATTTCCAGGTATCCAGCCAGGCATCTTATCAGTAGTTGAAATTTTCATGACAATAGAAACTAATAAGCTGCTGACATAATTTCCTAGTGAAATTGAAGTCATGCATAATGCACTTCCAAAGCTTTTCAATCCATCAGGTGCTTGTCCATTGAAGAACTCCAATTGTCCAACATACATAAATACCTCTGATGCTCCAATAAGTACATATTGAGGAACTTGCCAGAAAATAGTTAATGAACTTGAATTCGTGCAACTTGAACAATCTTTGTCCGCAGATTTTAGCCTGAAATGCTCAACGATTCCTGCTGCTACCATTGCCATAATAGCAATGATGAGTCCAACTCCCATTCTTTGGAGCTCTGTCAATCCTCTTGGAGCAGACTTCTTTAATCTTGCAACAAGTGGATCAAGAACTCTTCTATAGATGAAAATGAATGCTGCAACACTCAGAATATCAAAGCTAGACATGCTTGCTGGAGGAATATGAAAGCCTGACACTGTTGTTTTCATTGCAGCCCCTTGTTCCACAAACAGAGAGGCCATTTGTGTAAATACTACTGAATACAGTATTGTGCAAAGCCATATTGGAAGTAATCTCAATATGCATTTCACTTCTTCAATTTGAGATACTGCACAAAGCCGCCATGGGTTGTTTTCTCCATCTTTTGATGTGATTATAGCTGCTTTATCCAAGAATCTATAATACCAAAACCAAATAATAAAAACTTTTGATCGTATATCAAAACAATGCAAAACATAGTTTCGTATTATGTAAAGATGTTTGACTGCATATAATGTTTAACGAAAAAAATAGCATATATTTTAAGTTCCCTTAAAATTTATGATCTTAAATATGTCATGATATTTCTACGACTATAAAAATATAATATGAAAAGCGTAATATTAAATAATTTAAAAAAAAAAAATATATATATATATATATATATATATATATATATATATATATATATAATGTGTCAAAAAGGAATGAATGTCATATAAAGTCATGAAAAGTATGGACTAGTAAGTACTAAATTTCATTAAAATAACTTACTTGAAACCATCAGTATGGAGAATTCTTCTATTTCCATTTTCAGCAGGTTCTTCTCCTTCACCCTCATATAATTCATCCCCCCTTGAAGGTTGTTCAACTTTCCATTTTCTAGTAGCTGACACAACCACTTGACAAAACCTTGACAAAGGGTTGCCAGTAGGTTTAAAGTGCCTATACCTAGGTGTCCCAATAAGAAACAAAACTAATGCCAAAATGGCAGAGCCAGCCGACGCCCAAAAGCCTAAAGTCCACATTCCCTCATCTTCAAAATAGCCTAAGATGGTATTTGAGAACAAAGATCCAAGATTTAATGCCAAGTAAAAGTAGCTAAAAAAAGCCACTTTTGAGTGACTCTCTTGAGGGTGATCTTCATCAAATTGGTCAGCTCCAAACGTTGCAATAGTAGGCTGATACCCTCCATTCCCAAGGGCAATTAAGTAAATCGACACGTAGAAGAGAGACACACTGATAGTCGAGTGGGACCCACAAGGGTTATTTTCGTCCCCGCAACCTTTAGGCTTCACTAAGAAAATGTATGAAGTCAATGAAAGTGAAACCACTCCCTGCAACAACAAAACAATATCAAATCTTAGTACCTATACTAAATTGAGTTGTGAAATGACAGAAATGAGACATTTAGAAAGAAAAAAAGGGTGACTTACAGCCACAAAAATGGCTTGGAAAATAGCACAAGTCTTGTATCTTCCCCAATAGGAATCGCTGAGGAAAGCTCCCAAGAGAGAGAAAATATAAACTGTCCCAGTCCATTTGCTCACATTGTTGGCTGCTTCAGCATTGTCTTGACCCATAACTCTAGTTAAAAATAGTACTAGATTGACTCCAACACCAAAGAATGCCAACGTGGCTAGACCTTGATTCACTGAAATTAATTACATTAAAGTTGTTACAAGCAAGAGTTGGTATTTCGGTTATCATTTTTATTCGATTATTAATTAATGTTTATATAAAAATTTGCTTACCAAGTAAGAGAACACCAGCAAACCACCTTCCAGTCCTCGCTCGCACGGCAGGCTGACCATGATTATCCACACTTCCATCAAAGGTGTATTCATCTTTTTCATTCTGGCACTGTAAAAATATTATGGGAGAATATGCATTAATTAGCCATTAAGATGGAATATGAGAGTAATTAACTCAAGGCGTCGAACAGCTTAAGCATGAGACTCTAGAAGTTTTTCAACAAAATATATAAAAATGAAAAAGACAAACTTAAAGAATCCTCTCTTTCAAAGAATATTCATGAATGACATGAATTTTATGAATATTCAGTGCGTGAAGGAAGCATTTATCATGCCATTGTCTGGTTTGAACTAGTTTAATTATAGTACCCACGAGATGCTGTCCTAAAAACTACGATTATTCGTTTCGCCCATGTGGGAATAATTCTTGCATTACATTTAAATAAAGGAGGTTTGCTATATTGGAAAATCAGTTTCTTACTTTTGGTTTAACCTGTACTATAGGAGAAAGCAATATAAACGAGTTATCATTGTCTATATAAACACAAAGTTGCTAGACTGCTCCAGTTACTTAATTAAATTTAAGTTAAGATCGAAATACTGATAATGTAATATTCTCTCGGTTACATATTAAATTAGGTATTTTTTTTTTTTTAATCTGTTCTAAAACAAATAACTCATTTTTAAATTTAGAAATCATTCAACTTTAAACTCTTTCTTTTTACCCAGTTACTTTTAATAAAAAAATTTTATAGCTACACAAATGACATGGCCACACAAACTTTTTATCTCTTAAACTTTTAAAATCACAAGTTTCAAAAGTCTTTTTTTTTCTTAAACTTCGTACCGAGTCAAACTTTATCATATAATATGAAACGGAGGGAGTAATTTTTTATACTATTAATCATATTATACAAAATGACCTGCTTTTACCAGATTTTAAGTGGCCAATTTTAGTGCATAGTAAAAGGTAAAGTCCTACGTACTAATTTTGGACGCGTATTATGGCAATTACGTAGCATGATTTTTATTTACTATACATAGGGAAATAACTCTTCTGTTATTTTACTTACTACTAAATCAACCTCAAGCTAAAACAACACCAAGATTCAGCGTGTGTGCCCATTTTATCCTTATCCCATGCATAGACAACCAGCTGTATGTATTTACATACTTGGATCAGTGGATGACGTATTGTGTGGTCCTATAAAGTTAAAAGTAAAAATGATGTTTTATCTGAAAAAGGTCAAGAAACCTAAGAAGTCTAAAAGCAACAAACAACGTTGTCTTTATTGTAGCAATCTTTCGCAAAGTTACAATATTTCGTGACGTGTTTGAATTCTCCTTCATAAGTATTTCTATAGGTATTAAAATCCATGAACTAGAATTTCGACTACGTATTTAGTAAAAAGTCTACACGGCAAGTCAAGCATGACAAGAGTCCCGTGAGACCGTGACAACATTTTTATGGCTTTTTCTTCTTCTCAATGCTACTAAATTACATATACTAGAGAGAAGTTGGAAATGAAAAAAACCTAACTCATACAACACTTGGTACAATGACTAGAATGGTAGAACAGTTTGATAGATTTATAACAGATTTTATGAATTCAGCTGAACTCGTTAACTGTATATTATGAATTCGTCTTTATTGCAATAAACATGAAACGTAAACTCATGCATCACACAGAATATATATATATAATTCTAAACGAAACATTAAATTTTTAATACTTTTGGAATGTACACATGTGGAGAAAGAAGAAAAAGACGTGATTATCTGAGAATGAGAAGCCATAGAAAGGGGACCATTTTGAAAGACATCAAAACGATTAGAGAAGACGAAGTTGGCCGTTTTAATATATTGTAATGGAAAGAATTAGAAATATTAAAGCAAAAAAGATCCAAATGATCGTGAACAGGAAAAGGAATTACAAATAAAATACAAAAGGGAAAAAAGAAGAAGATGTTTACGCCCATGCATTGAAATAAACATCAAAGATATAGAAAGAGTACAAACCATTTTGTGAATGTTTAAGCAAGCCATTGGATTTTTCCGTAGAGAAAAAAATAGTGTCAAGTTTAGCGAGGAAGCAATGTCCCACAAGTTTCAGAGAAGGAAATCTTTGTTTTTTATTCTTCTGGGGGTGGAAGTTATGGAGGAAATGTTGAAGAGAAGAGGGGAAATGGTGAGGTATTTATAGAGTGTAGCTATGGGTAATTAAGAAGTTTACGTGAGGAAAGAAGAGAAAAGACTAATTAATAAGGGAGTAGTAAAAGAGTCCATTAGAGAAAAGGACAGAATATGGTGACAAAGCAATGTGTTGGAAGCACGAAATTACTTTTTTTATTTTTTTTTGAAAAGAATGATCTTGGGCCTAATTTAATCCCAAAAGCTATGTTATGAGGTGAGGATTGCCCAAGCCATATAAGGAGACCAAGGACCTCAAATCCCTCCGATGTGGGACAACTCAACACCCCCCCCCCTCACGCTCAGATCTCTGGAGCGTAGATCTCTGGAGCGTGGACAACATAAATGGAGGCCCAACATCGCTAACAATAATTGGGATGGGCATGGCTCTGATACCATGAAAAGAATGGACCTTGGACCTAACTCAACCCAAAAAGCTAGCTTATGAGGTGAGGATTGCCCAAGCCATATAAAGAGACCAAGGACCTTAAATTCCTCCGATGTGGGACAACTCAATATTTTTAAGCATGAATCGAGGGAGGAAAAGAAGCATACGTATGTGATTTGGCTGGAAACAGGGAGTTGGTGTCTCTCTCACGAGATTAAAGAGTTGAGCCTAAGCTGTATCTTTATTGTGATTAAGCTGTACTGATGTTGACACATTCCAAATCTTGTTTATTTAATTTATTGATGAAGTGGAAATTAAGAAATTGTAAATGTGTTTTAGCAAAGAGGGCCTAGTTGAAATCAGGATTTCAAATGTGTTTGTGATTTAAAAGATATATGCTATGTGTAGAAACTCCAAACAGCATAGCAATAAAAGAATTGCAGATGTGATTAGTTAAAATGCAAATGTAATAAATGTGAGTTGAATTATTTAACTCACTTATTCTATTTTCTCTAACCTTTTCACTTACACTTAACTAAGTCAAATCAATAGAGCTGAATTATTTTCCACAAAACCATCCTAATTAACCTTATTAATGGAGAATTTTACTGTAAGTGATGGGTTAATATTTAAGCGGCCCCTATTTATAAAACACATGGGCATGATGAGAATTTTAGTGACTAAACCTTCAAGTAGGTAGGCAGTTTTGGCAAATAAAAGTTTTTGCTACCCTTGGAATGTTTGGTCTAATAATATGGCTAATTAAGGCATATACTTTGGATTCCGACATTCTATGGTGGCCTGAGAATATCTCTGAGTATTTATATATTTTTTAATATTAATCAGGTGCATTAAGAGAAAGAATTTATCATACTTTGTACATGTTCTTTTGTAGGTAGATCTGTCAAGATCCTAAATTCATATTATGTTGTGATAGCACCTTTCGTGAAGACAAGCCAATCAATATATTCTTAATTTAAAGTTAAATGCCTAAACAGTGATAAAGTTTGTTAAAATATAATTTAATAATTTCTAAACAACATATAATACTATAACAATGCGGAAGTACAACCCAAACACAGCCAAACCGAAATGTCACAAGTCACGAGCATTTATTGGAGTGAAAATACAACTACAAGATCTGAAATATATAAAACAGGAATGATGAACAAAAGGGAGAAACGCGATGCTGCGCATGCTGGCAGTCACCTTGTTAAACTCCAATAACTCTGCCTTCGATCAACCAAAACCTGCTACCGGGTGTATGAATACTTGCATCTGCATGCAGATTGCAGGGAGTAAAGTGAGTACTCCAACTCAGTGAGTAATAAAGGTAAATAACAATTGAGCAGCAATAAATCACGTAAACCAAACCAACATGCTGTATAGAAACAATGTAAAACCTTTTGAGAAAAGCAGTGAAGTTGTGAAATTTTTGGAAATATCTTAGCTCAGTTTAAACCTCTTTTGAAAATGACTTTTTCAATAGTTATGCAAATGAATGCAAAACAGTTAGTGTTGATAAACACTGAAAATCCGCCCCTCGGGCTAAAATACCACAGTACATCAGGTAAAATGACAAGTATATATAAAAGATGAACACATAAAGGTTCGCCCCTCGGGCAATATCTCAAAACAGTACAAGCCCCTCGGGCTACCTCACAATCACTCGTATTAGCCTTTGGGGCTCACTCTCAGAATAGTATCAGCCCCTCGGTTTACCTCATAATCACTCGTATCAGCCCCTCGGTTCACTCTCAGAATAGTATCAGCCCCTCGGGCTACCTCATAATCACTCGTATCAGCCCCTCGGGCTCAATCTCAGAACAGTATCAGCCCCTCGGGCTGCCTCACATTCACCCATATCAGCCCATCGGTCTCACTCTCAGAACAATAGGTACCTATGCTCACTATGGGTGTGCAGACTCTGAAGGGTCCCTTACGGCCCAAGCGCTATATTAAGCTACCTCGTGGCATCATCACTCGACACTCGGTCTCACATTACTCAAGCCACGTTGTGGCATATAAATGTATCTCAGGCCCTCAACCTCACATCACTCAACATATCCTCATATATGGCCATCGGCCTCACTCATTTTGAAAATCATCACAAGCCCCTTGGGAATTAGTAAAACAGTAGTTCTCAGCCCAAAATATCATTTAGAAATATCATTTAAGTTTCAAATCAGAGTAAAAGTGGTTGAGTTTGTAAAACAGTAGATATCAGCCGAACTGAGTTCAAGTAATAAATCAAAACAGTGAGAAAATAGTGATAAAAATCCCCGAAGTGTTCAAATAATTGGCACGAAGCCCAAATATGGAAATCAGCCCAAATCATGATAATAACAAATAAGTTTCAGTCAAATATGCGGTAAAATCATCAATCGACACGGACCAAGTCATAATCTCAATAGTGAGACGACCCCACGCTCATCGTAAAGCGCGTGTCTCACCACAATATAACACTACGATGTGAAAATTCGGGGTTTCAAACCCTTAGAATCATTTACAATCATTACTCACCTCAAACTGGCAAAATCTCTAGCTCGCGATGACTTTTCCCCTCAAATCGTCCTCCACGCGCGTCGAATCTATCCAAAATCGGAGCAAATACATCACAATATGCTAAGGGAACAAAGGCCAAACGAAAACAATCAATAGCGGGCACAAATCCCGAAATCACCAAAACCCGAGCCCAGGCCTACTTCTCGAAACTTAAAATTTTTTATATCATTAGATTCCTTATCTACTCACAAGGTCATACATACCAAAAGTTCTTAAACCGACCTCAAATTGTCCTTGAAGTCCATAAATAAAATTTCAAAATCCCAAGCCCTAGTTTCTTCCAGTTTTGGCTTAAGTTCCATGAATTTTTAGGTGGATTACACAACATAATCGAGTTTCAAGACTAAAATTCTTACCTCAAGTCGTTTCCCCTTGAATCCCTCTTTGATTTCCTTCAAGAATCTCCAAAAATGAGCAGTTATGGGTGAAAATAGACCCACATTCGCGAACAGGATGATTTTAAAAATTTTCTGCCTAAGCATAATTTCTTCTATGCAATCGCGAGAAAACCTTCGCGATGGCGAAACACAAAAGTTCGTCTCCAAGAATTAACCATATGCGAACACAATGAAATCCATGCGATCGCATTGCTCTGCCAAATAACTCTACGCGTTCGCGGACAAACCTCCGCATTCGCGATGAACCCAGGTCCTTTTCACCGTATGCGAAGGCAACCTTAACTACGCATTCGTGATCAACAATTCCACCCAATTATGCGATCGCATTCCTACTTGTGCGAACGCGAAGAACAATTTAACTGCTCCCTCCAAGGCTTCTATCCGATCGCAATAGCACCTCTGTGATCGCAATGAACAAAAATAGACCGCCCCAAACGCTTCAACGCGATCGCATCAACCATTACGCGATCGTAATGTATGATTTCTCTGGAACAGCTGAACAGATTTTCTGTAATTTTTTAAGGCATAAAATGGTCTGGTTGACCATCCTTAACTCACCCGAGGCTCTCGGGACCTCAACCAAAGGTACCAATACATCCTAAAACCTTATTCAAATTTGTTCCAATTATCAAAACACCTCAAATCCATCAGTTCACATCGAATTCAAGCCTAAGTTTTCCAAAAACTTTCGAAACACGCATTCGATCAAAAAGCCAACCAAACCACGTTCTAATGGCATGAAATTTTGCACATGCATCCCAAATGACATAACAAAGCTAAAGCAATTCTCGAAATTTCATTCCAACCGTCGGATTAAATTCTCGCCTACCAAACGGAAATCGCCAAAATACTAACTTCGCCAATTCAAGCCTAATTCTACATCGGACCTCCAAAACCACTTCCGATCATACTCCTAAGTAATAAATCACCTAACAAAACTAACCAAATCATAAAAACTCTGATCCGAGCTCATATACAAATAAGTTTACTTTTGGTCAAACATTTCAAATTCAAAACTTTTAACTGAAAATTGTTCCCTTTAAATTCATTCCGATTTTCCTGAAAATCAAACCAACAATTTATATCACTTACAATACATTTCACGGAGTCAATTATACCCAAAAACTAATGATTAAAGTACAAAAATTCAAAACGAACTATCGAATCATTACAAAACCCTATTGAAATGACATTGAACCTGGCAAGGGCCAGTAAAACCGTTTTGTGTCGAGATGATGAAGCAAAATTTAGATGAGACAAATAAAAGTGGAGGTCTTTTCAAGCTAATAATAAACAGATGTAGACAACTAATGAAATAGGCTTAGCTGCCTTCAACCAAACTTTTGTGTGCTCTAATATGGAAAATTCAGTAGAAATTGGAAAAGCACGTGATGTATCACTTAGGTAGCCATCTTACATCATTATTTTTGGAAAAAAATTATTTTTGGAAATTTTTATTTTGTGTCTTATACTCATATTAGTGGTATAAATTAATTTTTTTGTCTTTCAATTTTATGGATTCAAATTTTTATGAATCTAAAATATAAAATTAGAGTCCATATATTTATGAGACAAAAAAAGATTTTATACAATTAATATCAATTATACGTGACACAAAATAAAGCTTCTCTTATTCTTGGGCTCAGTTGTCATTGTCAATTGAGAAAGAGACTATTTATCCTGTCACAACACAACTTCCTCACCCACCCTCTTTCTTTTTATCCTTCTCATCATTAAGTTGTCTATTTTTGTTTACTTACATATTTCTTCATCTTTAACTCAAAGTTTCAAATTTAATCTTTAATAATTTTGTACTTCTCATAGATAGTGCTTTAACTACGACCTAGAGAACTATTATGCAAGCAATTTACTCCGTTAGAGTTTATACGAATTAATTAATTCACAAAATTAATAATGAAAAAATTGTTATGCGCGGTGAGTATAAATGTGTTATTTTACATGGATTACTTACTTTAAAAGAGTATTTTTTTGTAAAGAAATAATTTAATTCCTATATTGCTTATACAAGTATTTTTATTCCATATCCTATCTTGTATATAATGTTATAAAATTCTAATATATACAAGTATCAACCAACTAATTACCATACATTAAATATGCAGAAATTAATTTTTTTCATACATGGCCAACCAAACATTATATTATATAAATTTTAAATACTGTAAGATTATATAATTGCTCGGATACACAACCAAAAACGATCCTCAAATGAATCGAAGTTCATTGTACTAATCTAAGCTTGTATTTGAATATAGATTTAATTGAAACTTGAAATTGAATTTGAAAAATAACTTATGAAAATTGAATTTATGTTTGGACATACATTTTATTTGAAAAAAATTGAATTTTTGTGAGTGGGAGAACAAGTTTCATCCAAAATCTATCCTAAACTAAATTTTTAGAAATTACAAAATAGTTTTAGTAAATAAATCATTAATCTATAAACAAATAATTTTTTCAAAAGAATATTTGGAAAAAGGTTGCCAAAATATATTGCCAAACGGGCCCTAAATGTTTTGCTGCAAAAAGAATCAACTCCAAAATATAAGACGACGGCTGGCTTCACTTATTTGCTTGACTCTACCACTTGGATCATGGGAAGAAAGGGCGGAGAAGCAACCTAAAGAAGAAACAAAGAAGATTGCTTGTCCTTGATTTTTTTCTTCTTTTTGGTTACAAAAGAAAGACTTGGGATTCTCTGCATTATTACTGCAGACCTACTATATATAGACACCCACATCAAGGAAGATTTACTAGAGAATAAAGGAGGGTGAAAAATAATTAAGCTAGGGATTATACATATATATATATATATATATATATATATATATATATATATATGGCAAGATAAACGTGTTATTACTTAATTTGTACCAGTTTTCACTGTACGTGCTTTGCATGATAAAATTATTTTGAGAAAAAAGGTTTTAAGCATTTTGTGTCATTATCGGTTATGATGAAAAAAATGTGACTTAAATTATTTTTCATAAAATGAACAAAAATAACTTATTCATTTTTGCCCAGAAATTATTTCTTCACAAATTTTTGAACTCTTAACTTCATTACAGTAACAACCAATGTTTATACATTAATAACAATATCTCATACCCAAAATATCGTCAAAAGCATATATTGGCTAACATTTCATGAATCTTTCACTGAATGATTTGGAAAAAGTATTTTTTATGCTTTAATCTTTAAGAAAATATTTTTTTAAAACAATCATTTTTAGAAAAACGACCGATCCCTTTTTCACTCGATTATTCTATGTAGTATACCATCTATTTTTCTTTTCTCCCTTAATTTAAGGGTATTTTCTGACATCTAATATATTTTGGAACAAAAAACTGGGACAGGGTATTGATTAATAATCCAACCAATTAAATTAATAAAACATATAATAAATTTGTTCACGCTCCATTTCCACTTATTAAACCCCTTAGTTCCCGACTTATTTGAAGCAAGAATGGGGCAGCTATCTGACAGCTTTTTTCCCAGTATATTTCCTTGTGGCGGTGTTTATGTCCCACCATAATTGATTAATTTTAAGGAGATCAAAATAATTGAAGTAAAGGTTCAAATAGTGGAGGTGTAATTAGAATATCACGTCTTCTCTATTATTAGATCTTTCTCACAATCAATCAACAACCTTAAACCAAACAATTGTTAGAGATCCCGCATTTGAGCTGATGAAGCAATCATTTAATACACAATAATCAAAACAATTAACAAATCACATGATTTGCCTAGATCATAAACTTTAGCTGGACACCCAAAACAAGAAGTAATAATATTTAGTTACATGAGCAATTAACGGTAATTATAGCCATCATGAACTCATAAACTATCATCAAGAAGAGGTTATGTAAACACAAGAAAAGGGAGGATAATTATTGACCACTTCTACATACGCGCCATCTTCATTTTCTTGTGTATTGTCATTAAAATTAAGCAAACTGTGGTATGCTTTTCTTTTTATTTAGTAATGGTGGTGTTTCGGTAGAAAATTTAATTATTTTATTGCATGGTTGCTATTTTTTGTTGGGTTTTATTATTAATAACAAAAGAGGTGTGAATAGAAAATGATGGGAAAAGAAATAGAGGGAAGCGAAATTTTGAATTAATTCATTTTGCTAACGTACTTTGTCCCTCGTCAAAAGAAGGAAAGAAATTTTTTGTGTATATATAGAGAAGTTCATCTTTTAAGAAGAAGGCAAGCCTCGCACCGTCGTCGTCGATGCTCGCTCGGCTTTAGCTTTGGCTCTTTTCAATTAATTAATTAACTAAATTAAATTAATTAACGAAAGTCAATTTGGGATAATCTATTTTTGATACAAATACGTTGGTGAGCTAAATCGTTCTATCATGGGAGGATAATATTCCAACACCTCACGTACTTGAGGGGAATAATTTCCTTAAGGACACACTGTGCATTCAGTGGGCTAAATTTATTTCTATACTGTTTTTTAGAATTTATTTCGTTAAACTAGTTCTACTAATTATCTGTTTCTCATTTTATTTTAGAAAGTTTAATCTTTTATTGGTTTTACAATAATACAGATTGAATAACAATCCTAAGGAAATTAATTTATTATATTTTGTATTCTGCTTGTGGTGATTAAAACCTGTGTGGTTTTCTACTCCTTCTCAATTTTACTATTTTGATTTGAAGTTATAAAAACTTTATCAGAGTAGTGTAATTCAGAAAACTATCTGAAGAACAAAAAACTTCATCGTTTGATGAGAAACAGTATTAAAAACTTCGGGTTTAATTTATCGTATATATTATTTAATGATTATAGTATTATTTACTGTTCTGCTTTTGCCATTAGTTAAACTCTTCTATTGTTGACAGTAAGAAATGGTAATTGATAGCGGAAATCCTTCTGTGACAGTTGCTGCAATGACGATAGCCGCATCAAGCCGCATTACTATTCGTCGGGCCGAGAAACTGGGGAAATTTTCTAGAGCCAACTTCAAAGGATGGCAACAAAGAGTGTTCTTCTGGCTTACAACACTTGGTATGCAGAAATTCACAAGTGAAGAGCCTCTAGTGTCTTCTGCGGACATGCCGGACAATGAGAAGTTCATGACTGTTGAGGCGTGGAAGCAGGCAAATTTTCTTTGCAAATGCTACATCTTAAGCGTTTCAGAGGATGACTTATACAATGTGTACAATGCAATGAATACTTCGAAAGAATTATGAGATGCACTTGAGAATAAGTAAAAGATGGAAGGTTCATGCTTGATGAAGTTCGTGGTTGCCAAATTTCTAGACTACGAAATGATAGACAACAAAGCTGTGGGAACCCAAGTTCAGGAGCTTCAACTTATTTTTCACGACCTTATTGCTGAAGGTATGGTCGTGAATGAAGCATTTTAAGAGGCTACAATGATTGAAAAATTGCCTCCTTCGGGGAGAGATTTCAAGAACTATCTTAAGCATAAGCGCAAAGAAATAAATTTGAAAGATCTTGTAATATGTCTAAAATATTGAGGGAGATAACAAAACAGCCGAGAAGAAGTCTCGTGAAAATTTAACGATAATGGGAGCTAATATCATTGAGGAGACTGCTCCAAAAAGTAAGAAGAGGAAGAGGTCTTCTAGACAGACTAAGGAGCAGAACAAATAGAAATTCAAGGGCAACTGCTACAATTGTGTAAGAGATGGTCATAGAGCCCCTGATTTTCGTCTCCCAAAAAAGGATAATAAGAAGGACATGTCACCATAGTGGAGAAGAATGATGGTATTGTTGATCTTTGTACAATGCTTTCGGAATGCAACCTAGTTGGAAATCCGAAAGAGTGGTGGATTGACTCTGGAGACACTCGACATGTTTGTTCTGTCAAAGAAGCATTTGCAACTTACTCTACTGCTGGTCCCGAAGAAGAGATTTCCATGGGAAATAACGCAACAACCAACACTGAAAGTTATGGGAAGATTTTCCTCAAAATGACTTCAGGCAAGGTGTTAACTCTCAACAACGTTCTTGGTGTTCCTACTATTAGTAAGAATTTAGTTTACTTCTTTACTTGTGAATAATGGATTCAAATGTGTACTTATTTCTTATAAAGTTATTGTACGCAAGAATAACATGCATGTTGGAAAAGTGTGACGATCCAAAGGGTCATCACCTATTTCTTTATTCATTTTATGTCTCCGAAGCCTTGAAAACCTCATTTAAGGTTGCCTTGATTTGTGTGTGTAGTCCGGGCGCGTAGTGGGATAGCTTAAATATGAATTTTGTGAGAAAAATGCTAAATCTTGATATCAAATTGAATAAATTTGACTTCGGTCAAAATTTTGGGTAAATGGACCTGGACCCCTGATTTGACGGTCCCGAAGGGTCCGCAGGAAAATATGGGACTTGGACGTCTGCCCGAAATCGAATTCCGAGGTCCCAATCTCGAGTAATGAATATTTGTGTGAAATTATTTTCTAAAACTAATTAAGAAAATTGGAAGTAGAATTTGATTAAAATACTATGGTATCGTGCCCAAATTTTGGTTACGGTGCTCGCTACAAGTCTTATACATGGTTTATGTGCTTTCTGTAAAGTTTGGCTGAAAAAGGACGTCGTTTGAAGTGTTTCGGACTTAAAATGGAAAATTGATGCTTTATGAAAACTTGAAAAAAATTATGCGTTTTAAGGCTTGATTCAATGTATATGATATTATTTTAGCGATTTGATCGTACATATAAGTCTGTAAGATGTTTTTGAGGTTGTGTACATATTTGGTTATGGTGAGTTTTGGATAGATGTCTGATTGCATTTATTGAACTTTGGAAAAATCTAATATGATCAGGCTTGCAGGATTTGCATAAGCCTGGTTTGAAAATGTGAAGTCGCAAATGTGAAGGTTGGATCGCAAATGCGAAGCCAGCCCAGGCCTGATTGGCTCGCAAATGCGAAGCATCCCTTCGCAAATGCGAAGGTTGGATTTCGCAAAAGCGAAGAATTTCTCGCAAATGCGAAGTCCCTTTCCTTTGCCCAATGTTTGCAAATGCGAACAAGACCTCGCATTTCCCAAGCCTGCAGGGTTCACAATTCCCATATCAGAGGCCCAGCAAATTTTATACTTAGTCGAATTTTAACCATTTTTCAAAACCCAAACTCTTTAGCCAATTTTTCAAGAACAAGTTTCATTCCAAATCATTTGTAGGTCGATTTTTACTCAATTATTTCAATCATTAACATCATTTAACATGTTTTCCACTTAAAATCAAGGATTTTAATGGGTGAAATTGGGGGCTTGGAGATTTGGACCTCAATTTGAGGTCTGATTTCAAAACAAATTACATATTTGGATTCTTGGGGGAATGGATAATCGGGTTTTGATTCGAACCTCGAATTTTGACCAGTGGGCCCGGGGCGATTTTGGAAATTTTTGGGAAAACTTTGAGAAATTCATTTTTACGCATCCGAATTGATTCATTTAGTGTTTATTAAAGTAATTAAGTGACTTGTTACTAGATTCGTGTGTATTGGAGGTGGAATCACAGGGTAAAGCTATAGTTGAGGCTTGAGATGAGTTCAAAGCATCGAGGTAAGTGTTTGGTCTAATCTTAGCTTGAGGGAATAGGAGTTGGGTCTTATTTTATGCTTGCTAATTCTCGAGTATGATGTATAGGCATGGTGACGAGAATTTATACATTGCTATCTATCATGACCGTGAGTCCTTATTTTGCGAATATTTTGGATTTTGTTATACCTTACATGCTTAATCGATGACTTCTATATGTTGTAAAGAGTATGTGAAAGGAATTGTAATCTTTAAACTCTGTGGAGCGTCGACTCGAGTTGAAATACAAATTGTGAAGGTATATTGGATTAGTAAATCTTTGCAGCATTGGCTCGAATGATAATGTGAACTATGAGACGAAATAGAAACAAAGAGAAAGAGCTATTGATCTATTCCCTTGCTGGGACGTTGTTGATTATTGAATATTTTCCCATGCCGGGACGTTGTTGATTATTGAATATTTTTCCTTGCCGGGACGTTGAGATAATTGATGTTGTACCCTTTTCGGGTTTTAATTATTTGTTTGTGTTCCCTTGCCGGGATTTTTAATATTCTTTTATTATTCCCTAGCCCTTGTTTGTGATTGTTGATTGGGTTGTATTGATTATATGTGAGGAAAGAGAGTAAAGCACGAACGGTGATGACGTGCCGCACGATGTACGTGCCGATTCTATTAACTATATGTGAGGAAAGAGAGTAAGGCACGAAGGGTGATGTCATGCCTCATGATGTACCATTCTGTGCCGATTCTATTGATTATCTGCAAGGAAAGAGAGTAAAAGCAGGAAGGCTGATGCCGTAAATATAATATGATATCATTACTTGGTGAGATGAGAACAAAAGCACGAAGGGTGATGCCGTGCACCTATTGCCGCTTGTTATGATTTCTTATTGATATTAGTTCAAGTGCATTTAATTATCTTATTCCACTGTGACTGTGATTCTTTGTGTTGACATCTCCCTTTATGGTGTTACTTGTTATTATTGAATCAAGGTATCCTTGTGCAATGTCATGTCCTTAATTTATGCCATAATTGCTATATGATTATGTGACTTAATTGCTACTTGACATTCGACACATTAAATACTAAATTTCCTAATTGCTCCTTAAAGCCCAAATTAATTGCTACTTGTCATTATTTATTTTCCTCAGTGAATCATAATTATTTTGTACTTGTTGTCTTATGAATTCATATTAATTGTTGCGTTATTAGAGTAAAATTCATTTGGAAAAACTATTAATATAATGTAATGGGAGCGGGTGGTATGCCTACAACAAGGTTTGATGAAATTGGAGCGAGTAGTACGCCTACCACGGAAACATTGAGAAATGGGATCGGATTGCACGCATGCAACGAGATGTGTATAGACAGTGAAGTTTGCTTTTATTTTCCTTATCCGTGTTAGGGATAATTTATTGATGTTCCTTATTTTTCTCTTAAATTTCTATATTATCTGTTATCCCCGAAGCATGTTCCCTTCCCATTTAAAATGGTTATTCTTGTTATTTTCCCGCTATATATATATATATATATATATATATATATATATATATATATATATATATATATATATATATATATATATATATATATATATATATTACTACGTAGTTTTTTATGGTAGTCCGGTCTAGCCACGTCACTACTTCGCCGGGGTTAGGCTAGGCACTTACCAGCACATAGGGTTGGTTATGCTGATACTACACTCTGCATTTTTTTGTGCAGACCCCATTGTTGTAGATTTCAGACCGCAAGTGTGACTGCTGGATCTTATTCATCGGGCGACTCGAGGTAGCCCTGCAGGCATTCGCAGGATCTAGCGTCTCATTTCATCTAAATTTCTGTTTCTTTCATGTATTTCTAGAGACAGTGTCGAGTTTATTTCTTTCACACCTTTATGTGTAGTATTCTTAGACCGTCTTTGAAATTGTGACACCGGTTTTGGGTAGTCGAAATTTAAATGGTTGTATTAGAAATTCATGTTTAGAAAAAAAAATTGTTATCTTCTGCTTAATTATTCAAAGTTGCTCTATCTTCATGTTCTTGACTTGTATTTTTTAAAAGACAAGCAATGCATTAATGAAGTAAGTAGCTAAGGATTGGCTTGCCTAGCTCTCATTAGTAGGTGCCATCACGACTCCGGATGGTGGGAAATCTGGGTCGTGACAAGTTGGTATCAGAGCTCTAGGTTACATATGTCTCACAGTTCACAAACACGCTTAGTTGAGTTTGAGGGAACGGTGCGGAGACCTCTATAACTATCCCCCAAGGCTACAAAGTTAGGAAAAGTTTCACATTTGTTCTTTCTTGTCATGCGGTTTGGTTTCTCAATGCTAAATTGGAACTTCTACTCTTGTCCTTTCACGAATGGTGAGGTCATGTACCTCTTATCCAGCTGATCAGCAGGACATACCAATGATAGATCAAATTCGTCTTCGGAGGCTTTGAGAAGGTAAAGGTATTAGAGGTGGAGGTAGATATGCTAGAGGTGGAGGAAAAGGGATTAGAGATGGAGATAGAGATGTTAGAGGTGGAGGTGCATGTATTGTTTTGGTATGTGGTAGAGAAGCTTCGATTTTATTCTGCGCCATATCTGGTCATGCCTAGTGATTCTTTGAGCTACCTGTTTATGTGTCGACGTCGATGGATGATTCTATTGTGGCAGATTACGTCCATTGTTCATGTATAGTGGTTATTGGCGGATTTGAGACTTGTGTAGTTTTTCTTCTTCTAGACATGAACGGTTTGATTTTATATTGGAGATGGACTGGTTATCACCTTACCACGCTGCCTTGGACCTTCATGTCAAGATTATGACCTTTGCTTTACCGGGTATACTTTGTTTAGAGTGGAGAGGGACTTCAGGTCATTCTACCGGCAGTGTCAAATCATATGTGATGGCTCGACGTAAGGTCGAGAAGGGGTTTTAGGATTATTTAGCTTACGTTTGGGATTCCAATGTTGAGGTTCCCTCTATTGGTTCTGTGCTCGTTGTTTGTGAGTTCCCTGATGTTTTTCCTTCAAACCTACCGGGTATGACACCAACATGGGTATTTATTTCTACATTAATCTGGTTCCGGGTACTCAACCTATTTCTGTTCCGCCATATCATATGGCGCTGCCGGAGTTGAAGGAGTTAGAAGAACAATTGCAGGATTTTCTCGAGAAGGGTTTCAGTAGACCTAGTGTCTCACCTTGGGGTGCGACAATGTTATTTGCAAAGAAGAAGGATGGGTCAATGAGGATGGATATTAATTGCCGGCAATTGAACAAGGTAATGGTCAAAAATAAGTATTCACTGCCGATGATTGGAGATTTTTTCGACCAGCTTCAGGGTGCCAAGGTATTTTCCAAGATTGATTTGCGATCTGGTTGCCATCAGTTGAGGATTAGGGCATCTGATGTCCCTAAAACAGCATTTCGCACTCGGTACGGGCATGATGAGTTCTTAGTTATGTCATTCGGGTTAACGAATGCCCCAGTAGATTTCATGGCCTTGATGAACTGGGTGTTCAGGCCTTATTTGGATTCATCCGCGATAGTGTTCATTGACGATATATGGATGTACTCCCGCAGCCGGGAGAAGCACGAACAACACCATATAGTGGTTCTTCAGATTCTGATGGAGAGTCAGCTATATGCTAAGTTCTCGAAGTGCGAATTCAGATTGGGTTCAGTTGTATTTCTGGATCATGTTGTATCAGCAGAGGGTTTCCAGGTGGACCCGAAGGGGATAAAAGTAGTCAAGAATTGGCCTAGACCAGCCTCAACTACAGAGATTCAGAGTTTCTTGTGGTTGGCGAGCTACTATCATCAGTTCGTGGAGGGGTTTTCATCTATTGCAGCCCCGATGACCACGTTGACCCAAAAGGGTGCCCAGTTCAGGTTGTCGGACGAGTGTGAGGCGAGCTTTCAGAAGCTCAAGACAACTTTGACTATGTCACCGGTGTTGGTTTTGCCTGCATGATCAGGGCCTTACACAGTCTATTGTGATGCTTCTCGCATGGGGCTTGGTGCAGTGTTGATGCAGGACGACAAGTTTATTGCCTATGCTTTGAGGCAGTTGAAGATTCATGAGAAGAACTATCCAGTACATGATTTGGAGTTGGCAGCTATTGTTCACGCGCTGAAGATTTGGAGGCATTATCTGTATGGCGTGGCATGTGAGGTGTTCACTGATCACAAGAGCCTTCACTACTTGTTCAAGCAAAAAGGAGTTGAATTTGAGGCAGAGAAGGTGGTTGGAGTTGTTGAAGGATTATGATGTTACTATCTCGTATCACCCTGGAAAGGCCAATGTGATGACCCAATGGGGTCATCACTTATCTATTTTCCGTTCTATACTTCCGAGGCCATAAAACCCCCTATCGAGTTTCCTCGATTTGCGTGGCAGTTCCGATGCGTAGGCGGAAAACTTAGATATGGATTCTATGAGAAAAATGCTAATTTTTAATATTAAATTGAATAAATTTGACTTCGGTTAACATTTTGGATAAACGGACCCAGACCCATGATTTGACGATCCCGGAGAGTCCGTAGGAAAATATGGGACTTGAGCATATGCCTGGAATCTGATTCAGATGTCCTAAGTCCGAGAAATAAATTTTTATGTGAAATTATTTTCTGGAAATAATTAAAGAAAATAGAAACTATATTTGATTAGAAGACTGGGGTATTGGGCCCGTATTTTGGTTCTGGTGCCGGGTACAAATCTTATAAATGATTAGAGCTCTTCCTGTAAAGTTTGGTTGAAAACGGATGTTATTTGACGTGTTTCGGACCCGACATGGGATATTTATATCATATGAAAAATTTGAAAGAAATCTTGAGTTTTGAGGCTCGATCCGATATATATGATAGTACCTTGGCGATTTGATCGCATGGACAAGTCCGTAGAATGTTTTTGAAGTAGTGTGTATGTTTGGTTTGGAGCCCCGAGGGCTCAGGTGAGTTTCGATTAGGTTCCGGGAGGTCTTAGAATTAAACACCAGATGTTGCAGGTCAGGTGCAAGCCGCAGGTTCCAACGCGATCGTGGTCGTGATCGCGCGATCCGTTTTGCCCGCTTTAGAGAACCCGCAACCTTATGTTCCTCTAGCGCGTCCACGTCTACTTTTGCACGGTCTGCCGCGTTAGCCGTGTGGCCGACCTCAGAGGTCATGCAACTTCCAGCTCTAACTGCGCGGTCGTGGTCATCCTCGCTCGATCGGTGCTGGAGGTTCAGAGAGTATATATACACAAGATTTTTCAGTTATTTCTCACTTTTCAAACCCAAAACCTAAGTGGCGATTTTCTAAGAAATACTCCTTCAAAACGATTGGTAAGTGGTTTCTATCTCATTTTCTTCACTCCTTTAACACCTTTTAAGATAATTTTAACATCAAATCAAAGGTTTTAATGGGTAAATTCGGGTATATCGGGTAGGGCCTAGGGTTTTGCTAAATTTGGGGGTTGGACCTCAATTCGAGGTTTGATTTCAAAACTAATTACATAATTGGATTTGAGGGGGAATGGGTAGCCAGATTTTTGTTCGAACCTCGAGTTTTGACCACGTTGGCCTGAGGGGTGTTTTGGTCATTTTACCTAAAATTTCATCTTAGCTGTAAATTTAATAGTAGGATTAGGTTCTTTAGATGTTATTTATGAGATGTAATTGAAATGAATAGATTTGGGCCATTTGGAGTCGGATACTCGTGGCAAAAGAATGGTTTCAAGTTGATTCTTGGAGCCGATTGAGGTAAGTCGGATACTCGCGCACTTGAGCTAAAAATTGAAAATCCAATTTTCACTTAAAAGGTTGAGACCTCGTTTTCTTTCGTACTTAATTTATCTTACTTGCAATTATAACTTGTGTTAATTTAGAAAGACATGTTTAGTTGATTTAACTTGCCTATTTGTTTAATTTTCCTTATCTGTACTGCGTGAGACATGTTAGGCTAGAACTATCTATTGCTTGTGTTGTTGTACTTCATCTATTTATTTCTCTGGTTGTGCCTGCATATTTACTTTGGGACTACGGGTGAGATTTCCGGGTGATCCCCTGCATATTTAAATTGGGACTGCGGGTTGGCCTCCCGGGAGATCCCCCTGCACTTGATATGTTCTGGACTAAGGGTGGGGGATACCAAGAGATCCGTGGCACATGAGATTGTAAGAAATGAGGATACCAAGAGATCCCCGGGATACCAAGAGATCCCTAGTGAACAAAAATGACGATACCAAGAGATCCTCGGGATACCAAGAGATCCCTAGTGAATATAATGAGGATACCAAGAGATCCTCGGGATACCAAGAGATCCCTAGTGAACAAAAATGAGGATACCAAGAGATCCTCGGGATACCAAGAGATCCCTAGTGAACAAAAATCAGGATACCAAGAGACCCTTGGGATACTAAGAGATCCCTAATGAATATAATGAGGATACCCAGAGATCCCCGTTTGTTATTTCCTATCGTGAGTAGTGTTCTTCGTATCGCTTTGTTCTATTTTCCTATTGCTGGTTCCCTTATTTATCCTATTTAGATTCTCGCTGTAGACTTTATCTATGCTGTTTTTCTTTATCTTACGATAATTTATATTTATTTCAGTAAGGCCTTGACCTTCCTCGTCACTACCCAACCGAGGTTAGGCTTGGCACTTATTGAGTACCTCTATGGTGTACTCATGCCTCTTCTGTGCATGTTTTCCATGTGCAGATCCAGGTACCTCATCTCAGGCGCACTATTACAGAGGCAGAGAGATCTAGCAGAGACTCGAGGTATATCTGCAACGTTCACAGAACGAAGAGTTTCTTTCCTTATTCTACATGTGGTGTTTAGATTATATCATACTTTTGATGTAGACATTCTGGAGATTAAAGCATTTACAGTATTTCCTTAGCCTGTGCTTCCCGTGAGTTTTCTAGTTTTGGGATTGAGTTGTAGACTTCCGTATTTATTTTTGGGTTGTACATGCCAAGTGGCACTTATACACCACTTTTCTTCTAGTTCTTTTGCTTAATTTAATTAAATGATTCCTCCAGTTATATTAGTTTCTTCATTGTTAGGCTTACCTAGTTGTAGGAACTAGGTGCCATCACGACATGTTCATGGAGGGTGAACTTGAGTCGTGACAAGTTGGTATCAGAGCTCTAGGTTCATAGGAGTCACGGAACAGGCCGGTTTATTAGAGTCTCGCTGATCAGTATGGAGACGTCTGTTCTTATCTACGAGACGCTATGTAACCATTTAGGAACAATCTTCACTTCATTGATTTCCTTATTGTGTGATATTTTGGCGTCAAATATAAACTTATGTCTTCTATTCTCTCCCAGATGGTGAGGACACGCACTACTCCCGATGATCAGGCACCCGCGCACCCTACCGCAGCCGTCCGAGGTCGGGGCTGGGGTGGAGGTCTAGGATCCAGCCAGAGCCCAGGCACCTAGCACGCCTACTACTCTCAATCCTACACCATCCCATCAGGAGACCTTAGCTCAGTTCATGTCCATGTACACCACTTTAGCTTAGGCAGGATTGCTTCCCCTTGCTGCAGCCACATCCCAGGCCAGGGGAGGAGCGTAGACTCCCGCCATCCGCACCCCTGAGCAAAGAGTGCAGGTTGAGCAAGCCTCGGGGATCATTCCCATTCCGCCAACAGTTCTAGTTCAGCTGTGGATGGGCAGTTGCTTCTGAGGATGAGCAGGGAGGTTGGAGAGGTTGAAGAAGTATGATCCTCCGGTTTTCAATGGACTGGCGATAGATGATGCCTTGGGATTTCTAGAGCGGTGCCACCGTATTCTTCACACTATGGGAATTGTAGAGTCCAGTGGGGTTTCCTTTACTGCCTTCCAGTTTTGGGGAGCTGCCTATGATTGGTGGCGCACTTATGAGATAGACAGTCCAGTCGAGGCTGCTTTACTGACTTGAACCCAATTCTCTGATATGTTTATGAGAGAGCTTGTTCTGTACAGCCTTAGAGATGTATGGCCCGTAGAGTTTGAACATTTTCTCCAGGGTGCTATGACCATTTCAGAGTATGCTATCTGTTATACCAGATTGGCCACGCATGCACCAGCCTTGGTTGCTACCGTCTATGAGAGAGTTCGCAGGTTCATCGAAGGTCTTATCTCACCCATCAGATCTAGCATGGCTCGGGAGTTGGAGATGAACATCCCTTATCAGCAGGTATTGAGTATTGCTAGGAGGATCGAGAGTATGCTCTCCAGGGAGCGATGGGAGAGGGAGGCCAAGAGGTCACGAGAGTCGGGCTACTACTCTAGTGCCCTTACATGTCAACATGGTAGGGGTTTTGTGGGTCGCCCTGTTCATTCAGCTCTTCCAACAGCCAGCAACACTCTAGCTCCGCCTGTACCTCTAGCACGCCTCCTGCGCGGGGTGTTTTCTGAGATTAGTCCAGCAGATCTAACCCTATTCAGTCACAGCCACCCGCCCTCCTAGAGCTTGTTTTGAGTGTTGCGATACCTACCATGTGGTGAGGGATTGCCCTAGACTTGGGAGGCGTGCCCCCCATAGCTTTCTCAGGCACATCATGCTCTGTAGAGTTCTGAGGCCATGATTGCAGCTACAGTTGCCGCCCTACCCGCTCAGCCAACGAGAGGTAGAGGCGGGGGAGGTAGAACTCGCCCTCGGGGGGGGGGGGGGGAGGCCAAGCCAGATATTATGCCCTTCTTGCTCGTGCCGAGGCTATTGCCTCTGATTCTGTTATCACAGGTATTATAGTGGTTTGTCAAAGAGAAGCATTGGTTCTATTCGATCCGGGCTCTACTTATTCTTGTGTGTCTTCATACTTTGCTCAGCATTTGGGTGTGCCTCGAGATTCTTTGGGTGCTCTCCTATATGTTTCTACTCCTGTGGGCGATTCAGTTGTTATGGACTGCGTCTATCGATCATGTTTAGCTACTATTCATTGTTTTGAGACCAGAACGGATTTATTGTTACTTAGTATGGTTGATTTTGACATTATTTTGGGATGGACTGGTTGTCGCCCCATTTTGTTGTTCTTGATTGTCACGCCAAGACCGTGACCCTGGTACTTTAGATCACACTCCTAGTCGAGTTATCTCTTTCCTTAAAGCTCGGCGTATGGTTGAGAAGGGGTGTGCAGCATATTTAGCCTATGTGCGAGATGTCAGTGTGGAAACCCCTTCTGTCAACTCAGTTCTAGTAGTACAGAATTATCCTGATGTGTTTCTAGCCGATCTTCCAGGCATGTCGCCCGATAGAGATATTAATTTTGGCATTGATTTGTTGCTGGGCACTCAGCCCATTTCCGTTCCTCCGTATCGTATGGCTCCTCCTATGTTGAAGGAGTTGAATCAAAAGTTGCTTGATAAGGGTTTTATTCGACCTAGTGTTTCACCGTGGGGTTCTCCTGTTTTGTTTGTGAAGAAGAAGGATGGTTCCATGGTATATGCATTGATTATCGCCAGTTGAACAAGGTCACAGTTAAGAACCGTTATCCTTTGCCTCGTATTGATGATCTGTTTGACCAACTTCAGGGCGCACGAGTGTTTTCTAAGATTGACTTGCACTCAGGGTACCATCAGTTAAAGATTCGGGAGCCAGATATCCCGAAGACTGCCTTCAAGACTCGATATGGTCATTACGAGTTCCTTGTTATGTCATTTGGGCTGACTAACGCTCCAGCAGCTTTTATGTATTAGATGCACAGTCTATTTAGGCCATATCTCGACTCATTCATTATTTTTTTATTAATAATATTCTGGTGTATTCTCGGAGTTGGGAAGATCATGAGCAGCACCTGAGGATAGTGCTTCAGGTCCTGAGAGATAAGTAGTTATATGCGAAGTTCTCCAAATTTGAGCTTTGGTTGGATTCACTGGCATTCTTGGGCCATGTGGTTTTGAGTGAGGGCATTCGAGTAGATCCGATAAAGATAGAGGTCGTGAAGAGTTTGCCTAGGCGTTCCTCAACTACAGATATTCGTATTTTCCTTGGTTTGGCGGGTTATGGTCGTCGCTTTGTGGAGTGGTTTTCATCGATTACAGCCCCTATGACTAGGTTGAACCAGAAGGGTACCCATTTTAGTGGACAGAGGAGTGTGAGGCGAGGTTCCAGAAGCTCAAAACGGCTTTGATTACAGCCTCCATTTTGATATTGCCTACCGGTTCGGGGTTTTATACTGTCTTCTGTGATGCCTCGAGAGTTGGCCTTGGAGGGGTGTTAATGCAGGACGACAAGGTGATTTCGTACGCATCCAGCTAGTCGAAGATACATGAGAAGAACTACCATGTCCATGACCTTCATTTAGCTGCTATTGTTCATGCCTTGAAGATCTGGCGTCATTATTTGTACGGTGTTTCTTGCGAGATTTATACTGATCATAGGAGTTTGCAGCATTTGTTCAAGCAGAAGGATCTAAATTTGCGCCAATGGAGGTGGTTAGTGTTGCTAAACGATTATGATATCACTATTCTGTATCACCCGGGCAAGGCAATGTGGTAACGGATGCCTTGAGTCGGCAGGGAGAGAGTTTGGGGGGTTTGGCATATTTACAGCTTCAGAGAGGCCTTTGGCGATGGATGTTTAGGCCTTAGCCAGTCAGCTCATGAGATTGGATCTTTCGGAGCCCAGCCGGGTTCTAGCTTGTGTGGTTTCCCGGTCTTCCTTATTTAATCGTATTAGGGAGCGACAATATGATGACTCCCATTTGCTTTCCCTTAAGGAAAAGGGTTCAGCGTGGCGATGCCAGAGATTTGACCATCGGAGATGAAGGGGTGTTGAGGATGCAGGGCCGTTTTTGCGTGCCCGATGTTGATGGGCTACGGAAGTTGATTCTAGCGGAGGACCATGGTTCGCGGTATTCCATCCATTCGGGTGCCGTGAAGAAGTATCATGACTTATGGCAGCACTATTGGTGGAGGCGGATGAAGAAGAATATAGTTGGATATTTAGCTAGATGCCTCAACTGTCAGCAGGTGAAGTATGAGCACTAGAGACCAGGTGGGTTGCTTTAACAGATAGAGATTCCAGATTGGAAGTGGGAGCGCATCACCATGGATTAATTATTGGGAATCCGACAGACCTTGAAGAAGTTTGACGCCATTTGGGTCATTGTGGATCGGCTGACCAAGTCCACTCATTTTATCCCTGTATGCCCGACTTATTTATAAGAGCGGATGGCGAAGATTTATATCCAGGAGATCGTCCGTCTTCATGGCATTCCAGTTTCTATTATGTCAAACAGAGGTACCCAATTTACATCGCGATTCTGGAAGGCCGTGCAGCAAGAATTGGGTACTCGGGTAGAGTTGAGTACAACATTTCACCCCAGATGGACGGACAGTTCAAATGCACTATCCTGATCCTTGAGGACAAGATCCTTGTGTGTGTGATTGATTTTGGAGGGTCTTGGGATAAGTTCCTGACATTAGCGGAGTTTGCCTACAACAACAGCTACCAGTCGAGTATCCAGATGGCTCCTTACGAGGCTTTATATGGTAGACGGTGTCGATCACCGGTTAGATAGTTTGAGCCGGGGAAGGCTCGGTTGCTAGGTACATATTTGATTTAGGAGGCCTTGTACAGGTCAAGATCATTTAGGAAAGGCTTCGTTCAGCTCACTCTAGGTAGAAGAGTTATGCAGATCGCAAGGTCCGAGATGTAACATTTATGGTTGGGGAGCGAGTGTTGCTCCGAGTATCGCCGATGAAGGGCATGATGAGAATTGGATGAAGGGAAAGCTTAGCCCTAGGTACATTGGTCCGTTTGAGATTCTTGATATAGTGGAAGATGTGACTTATAGACTCGCATTACCACCTAGCTTATCAGTCGTGCATCCAGTTTTCCAGGTATCTATGCTTCGGAGGTATCATCCAGCCCACATGTTAGATTTCAGCACTATCCAGTTAGATAAGGAATTGTCCTATGAGGAGGAGCCAGTAGCTATCCTAGACAGGCAAGTTCGTCAGTTAAGGTCCAAGAGATTTCCTTCTGTTCATGTCCAATGGAGAGGTCATCCTCCTGAGGCATCGACCTAGGAGTCCGAGTCTGGTATGCGGAGCCGTTATTCTCACCTTTTTTACGAACTCAGGTACTTTTTTTCCGTTCAAGGACGAACGATTTTTTTAGTGGTGGAGGATTTGACGACCCAATGGGGTCATCACTTATCAATTTTCTTTTCTGTACTTTTGAGGCCTTAAAACCCCCTTCTCGGGTTGCCTGAATTTGCATGAGCAGTTCCAGCGCGTAGCCGGAAAGCTTATATATGGATTCCTTGAGAAAAATGCTAATTTTTGATATTAAATTGAACAAATTTGACTTCGGTCAACATTTTGGGTAAACAGACCTGGACCCGTGATTTGACTGTCCCGGAGCGCCTGTAAGAAAATATGGGACTTGATCATATGCCTGAAATCAGATTCCGAGGTACCAAGTCCGAGAAATGAATTTTTATGTGAAATTTTTTTCTGGAAATAATTAAAGAAAATGGAAACGAGATTTGATTGGAAGACTGGGGTATCGGGCCCGTATTTTGGTTCTGGTGACCCGTAAAAGTCTTTCATATGATTGGAGCTCTACCTGTAAATATTGGTTGAAAACGGACGTCGTTTGAAGTGTTTCGGACCCGAAGTGGGAGTTTTATGTCTCATGAGAAATTTGGAAAAAATCATGAGTTTTGTGGCTCGATCCGATGTATATGATAGTACCTTGACAATTTTATCACACAGATAAGTCCGTAGGATATTTTGAAGTAGTGTGTATGTTTGGTTTGGAGCCCTGAGGGCCCGGGTGAGTTTCGAGTAGGTTCCACGAGGTCTTAGACTTAAAACACCAGATGCTGCAGGTCAGGTGCAAGCTATAGGTTCCAGCACGGCCGCGGTCGTGATCAAGCAGTCCGCGGCGTGAGCCGTACGGCCGCAGTCATCCTCGCGCGGTTCGTGCTTCCTGCTTCAGAGAACTTGTAGCCTTCTGTTCCTCTAGCGTGGCCGCGTCCGCTTTTGCGCGGTCGTTGGCGTGAGCCGCGCGGTTGTGGTCACCCTTGCGCTGCCCGCGCTGCCGACCTCAAAGGACCTGAAACTTCCAGCTCTACCTGCGCGGTCCGTGCTGGAGGTTCAGAGAGTATGTATACACGGGATTTTTCAGTTATTTCATTAGATTTCAAACCCAAAACCTAAGAGCCCATTTTCTAAGCAATATTCCTTACTCAAAATGATTGGTAAGTGGTTTCTAGCTCATTTTCTTAACTCCTTAACACCTTTTGACATAATTTCAACATCAAATCGAAGGTTTTAATGGGTAAATTTGGGCATATTGGGTAGGACCAAGGGTTTTGCTAAATTTGGGGGTTGGACCTAAATTCGAGGTCCGGTTTAGAAACGAATCACATAATTGGCTTCGCGGGGGGATGGGTACCCTAATTTTTGTTCGAACCTCGGGTTTTGACCACGTTGGCCCGAGGGGCATTTTTGTTATTTTACCTAAAATTTCATCTTAGATGTAAATTTAATAGTAGGATTAGTTTCTTGAGATGTTATTTACGAGATGTAATTGAAATGAATAGATTTGGGCCATTTGGTGTCGGATACTCATGGCAAAAGAGTGGTTTCAAGTTGATCTTTGGAGCCGATTGATGTAAGTGGCTTGCCTAACCTTGTGCGGGGGACCTTCCCTTAGGATATAATGTTTGTTAATTGAATGCCTCGTATGTGAGGTGACGGGCGCGTACTTGAGCTAATCTTAGAAAATCTGATTTTTACTTAAGACATTGAGAATGCATTTTCTTTTGTGCTTACTTTATATTACTTGCAATCATAACTTGTGCTAGTTTAGAAAGACATGTTTAGTTGATTTAACTTGCCTATTTTCTTAATTTTCCTTATCTGCACTACGTGAGACATGTTAGGCTAGAACTATTTGTTGCTTGTTTTGTTGTACTTCATTTATGATTATTTCTGTGGTTGTGCCTGAATATTTACTTTGGGACTACGGGTTAGATTCCCGGGAGATCCCCCTGCATATTCAAATTGGGACTACGGGTTGGCCTCCCGGGAGATCCCCCTGCACTTGATACGTTCTTGACTAAGGGTGCAGGATACCAAGAGATCCCTAGCACATGAGATTGCAATAAATGAGGATACCAAGAGATCCTCGGGATACCAAGAGATCCCTAGTGAAAATAAATGAGGATACCAAGAGATCCTCGGGATACCAAGCAATCCCTAGTGAATATAATAAGGATACCAAGATATTCTCGGGATACCAAGAGATCCCTAGTGAACAAAAATGAGGATACCAAGAGATCCTCGGGATACGAAGAGATCACTAGTGAATATAATGAGGTTACCTAGAGATCCCTGGTTGTTATTTCCTGTCTTGAGTAATGTTCTTTGTATTGCTTTGTTCCGTTTTCCTATTGCTGGTTCCCTTATTTATCCTGTGTAGATTCTCGTTGTAGACTTTATCTATACTGTTTTTCTTTATCTTACCATAATTTATATTTATTTCAGTAGGGCCTTGACATTCTTCGTCACTACTTTACCGATGTTAGGCTTGGCACTTACTGAGTACCGCTGTGGTGTACTCATGCCTCTTCTGCGCATGGTTTTCATGTGCATATCCAGGTACCTCATCCCTGGCGCACTAGCACAGAGGCGGAGAGATCTAGCGGAGAACTCGAGGTATATCAGCAGTGTCCGCATACCAAGAGTTTCTTTCCTTATTCTACCTTTCGTTTTTAGATTCTATCATACTTTTGATGTAGACATTCTGGAGATTAGAGCATTTACAATATTTCCTTAGCATGTGCTTCCCGTGAGTTTTCGGGTATTGGGATTAAGTGTTAGACTTCTGCATTTATTTTTGGGTTGTACATGCCAAGTGGAACTTATATACCACTTTTCTTGTAGTTTTTTTGCTTAATTTAATTAAATGATTCCTTCAGTTATGTTAGTTTCTGCATTGTTAGGCTTACTTAGTTGTAGGAACTAGGTTCCATCACGACATGTTCATAGAGGTGAACTCTGGTCATGACAACCAATATGGTGGCTGATGCATTGAGTAGGAGGTCGACCAGTATGGGCAATCTTGCATATATTACGGTCAGCCAAACACCGCTTGCTTTGGATGGTCAGGCCTTGGCCAATCGACTTGTGAGGTTGGATATTTCTGACCCTAGCCGGGTGTTAGCTTTCACGATCGTTCCTTCTTCGTTATTGGAGTGTATCCGTGATGAGCAATTTGAAAATCCCCATTTGTGTGTCCTTAGAGACACGGTGTAGCGTGGAGGTGCCAAGCATGTGACCTTTGGTGATGATGGTGTTTTGAGATTGCAATTGTGAGTTTCCGTGCCTAATGTTGATGGGATTTGAGAGTTGATCTTATCAGAGTCCTGGAGTTCCCAGTATTCTATTCATTCGGGAGCCATGAAAATGTATCAGGATCTGCGGCAGTATTATTGATGGCGAAGAATGAAGAAAGACATTGTTTCCTATGTGGCCCGATGTTTGAACTGTCAGCAGGTTAAGTATGAGCATCAGAGGCCTGTAGGATTGTTTCAGACGATTGAGCTTCCTGAGTGGAAGTGGTATAGGATTACCATGGATTTTGTTAATGGACTTCCGTTGACTCGGAAGAAGTTCGATGCGATATGGGTTATTGTTGATAGGCTGACCAAGTCAGCACATTTCATTCCTGTGGCAGTCTCCTATTCTTATGAGAGGTACGGTGAGATCTATATTCGGGAGATTGTTCGCCTCTATGGTGTGCCCGTGTCTATCATTTTGGATCGAGGCACGTAGTTTACCTCGCGCATTTGGAGAGCGGTGCAACGAGAGTTGGGCATAGGGTTAGATTTCAGCACAACATTTCATCCCCAGACGGACGGTTAGTTCGAGCGGACTATTCAGATTCTAGAGGATATTCTTCGAGCTTGCGTTATCGACATTGGAGGTTCGTGGGATCAATTCTTGCCTTTAGCGGAGTTTGCCTACAACAACAACTACCAGTCGAGCATTCAGATGATTTCTTTTGAGGCTCTATATGGTAGGCGGTGTTGGTCTCTAGTTGAATGGTTTGAGTTGGGAGAGGCTCGGTTGTTGGGTACATATTTGGTTCAGGAGGCCTTGGACAAGGTCAAGATCATCCAGGATAGGCTTCGTCCTGCTCAGTCTAGGCAAAAGAGTTATGTAGTCACAAGGTTTGAGATGTGGCATTTATGGTTGGTGAGCGGGTATTGCTCTGAGTGTCGCCTATGAAAGGCGTGATGAGATTTGGGAAGAAGGGCAAGCTTAGCCCAAGATTCATTGGTCCATTTGAGATTCTTGATCGAGTGGGATATGTGGCTTATAGACTTGCAATCCTGCCAAGCTTATCAGTCGTGCATCCAGTCTTTCATGTATGCATGCTTTGGAGATATCACGGTGATCCAGCCCATGTGTTAGACTTTAGCACCGTCCAGTTGGACAAGGATTTGCCTTATGAGGAGGAGCCGATAGCTATTCTAGACCAGCAAGTTCGTCAATTGAGGTCCAAGAGTTTCCCTTCTATTCGTATTCAGTGGAGAGGTCAGCCCCCTGAGGCATCGACCTAGGAGTCCGAGTCTGATATGCGGAGTCGTTATCCTCTTCGTTTCCCTAACTCAGGTACTTCTTTCTTTTGTCTGTTCGAGGACAAACAGTTGTTTTAGAGGAGGAGAATGTGACGACCCAAATGGTCACTACCTATTTCTTTATTCATTATGTGTCTCCGAGGCCTTGAAAACCTCATTTAGTGTTGCCTTGGTTTACGTGCGCAGTCTTGGCGTGTAGCGGGAAAGCTCAAATATGAATTCTGTGAGACAAAGCTAAATCTTGATATTAAATTGAATGAATTTGACTTCGGTCAATATTTTGGGTAAACGGACTCGAACCCGTGATTTGATGGTCCTGGAGGGTCTGCAGGAAAATATGGGACTTGGGCATATGTCAGGAATCGAATTTTGATATCCCAAGCGCGAGTTATGAATTTTTGTGTAAAATTATTTTTTTAAAATAAGTAAGGAAATTAAAAATGAAATTTGATTAAAAATCGGACCCGTATTTTTGTTCCGGCGCCCGTTACAAGTCTTATATATGGTATAACGCTTTCTGTAATGTTTGGTTGAAAATGGAAGTTGTTTGACGTGTTTCGGACTTAAAATGGAAAATTGATGCTTTATGAAAACTTGGAAAAAATTATGAGTTTTGAGGCTTGGTTCGATATATATGATGTTATTTTGGCGATTTGATCGTACAGATAAGTCCGTAGGATGTTTTTGAGGTTGTGTGCATATTTGGTTTAGAGCCCCGAGGGCTCGGGTGAGTTTTGGGTAGGTGTCGGGTTGCATTTATTGAACTTTGGAAAAATCTGGTATGATCAGGCCTGCAGGCTTCGCATTTGCGAAGCCTGGTTCGCAAATGCAAAGTTGCAAATGTGAAGGCTGGATCGCAATGCGAAGCATCCCTTCGCAAACGCGAAGGTTAGCTTTCGCAAAAGCAAAGAATTTATCGCAAATGCGAAGTCCCTCCCCTTTGTCCAGTGTTCGCAAATGCGAACAAGACCTTGCATTTCCCAAGCCTGCAGGGTTCGCAAATGCGAACCCAGTTCGCAATTCACATATTAGAGGCCCAACAAATTTTATACTTAGTCAAATTTTAACCATTTTTCACCATATTTTCAAAACCCAAACTCCTTAGGCGATTTTTCAAGAACAAGTTTCATTCCAAATTATTTATATGTCGAGTTTTACTCAATTCTTTCAATCATTAACATCATTTATTTTTCCACTTAAAATCAAGGATTTTCATGGGTGAAATTGGGGGTTTCGGGTAGAACTTACGTTTTTCAAAAATTGGAGATTTGGACCTCAATTTGAGGTCCATTTTCAAAACTAATTTTTATATTTGGATTCGTGGGGTATTGGGTAACCGGCTTTTGGTTTGAACCTCGGGTTTTGACCAAGTGGGCCCGGAGGCGATACTAGAATTTTTGGGCAAAACTTTGAGAAATTCATTTTTACGCATCCGAATTGATTCATTTAGTGTTTATTAAAGTAATTAAGCAACTTATGACTAGATTCAAGCGGATTGGAGGTGGAATCACGGAGTAAAGCTATAGTTGAGTCTTGAGTTGAGTAAAAAGTATCGAGGTAAGCGCTTGGTCTAATCTTAGCTTGAGGGAATAGGAATTGGGTCTTATTTGCTACTTGCTAATTGTCGAGTACTATGTATAGGCATGGTGACGAGTATCTATACATTGGTGTCTAGCATGACCGTGAGTCTTTATTTTGAGAATAGTTTAGATTTTGTTATACCTTCCATGCTTAGTTGATAACTTCTATATGTTGTAAAGAGTATGTGAAAGGAATTATACTCCGTACAGCGTTGGCTCGAGTTGAAATACAAATTGTGAAGGTATATGAGATAAGTGAATCTTTGGAGCATTGGCTCGAGTGATAATGTAAACTATGATATGAAAGAGAAAGAAAGAGAAAGAGTTATTGATTTATTCCCTTGCCGGGACGTTGTTGATTATTGAATATTTTCCCTTGCCGGGACGTTGTTGATTATTGAATATTTTCCATTGCCGGGATGTTGAGATTATTGATGTTGTACCCTTTCTGATTTTTAATTGTTTGTTTGTGTTCCCTTGCCAGGATTTCCATTATTGTTTTATTATTCCCTTGCCCTTGTTTGTGATTGTTGATTGGGTGAGGAAGAGTGTTAGAGCACGAAGGTTATGTTGTGAATTGTTTTGATTATATGTGATGAAAGAGAGTAAGTCACGAAGGGTGTTGTCGTGCCTCACGATGTACCATTCCGTGCCAATTTTATTGATTATCTACAAGGAAAGAGAGTAAAAGCAGGAAGGGTGATGCCGTGCACATTTTATGATATCATTACTTGGTGAGGATGAGAATAAAAGCACGAAGGGTGATGCCGTGCACCTATTTCCGTTTGTTATGTTTTCTTATTGTTATTAGTTCAAGTGCATTTAATATCTTATTCCACTATGATTGTGATTCTTTGTGTTGACATATCCCTTTATTGTGTTACTTGTTATTATTAAATCAAGGTATCCTTGTGCAACTTCATGTCTTGAATTTATGTCATAATTGCTACATGATTATGTGACTTAATTGCTACTTGACATTCGACACATTAAATAGTAAATTTTCTAATTTCTCCTTAAAGCCCATAATTAATTGCTACTTGTCATTATTTGTTTTCCTCAGTGAATCATAATTATTGTGTACTTGTTGTCTTATTGATTCGTATTAATTGTTGCGTTATTAGAGTAAATTTCATTTGGGAATATTGTTCATATAATATAATGGAAGCGGGTGGTACGCCTACCACGAGGTTTGATGAAATGGGAGCGAGTAGTACGCCTACCATGAAAACATTGAGAAATGGGATCGGGTTGCACGCTTGTAACGAGATGTGTACAGACAGTGAAGTCTGCTTTTGTTTTCCTTATCCGTGTTAGGGATAATTTATTTATGTTCCTTATTATTCTCTTGAATTTCTGTATTATCTGTTGTCCCTGAAGCATATTTCCTTCCCATTTAAATGGTTATTCTTGTTATTTTTCCGCTATATATATATATATATATATATATATATATATATATATATATTACTGCACAGGTTTATGTGGAAGTCTGGTCTAGCCTCGTCACTACTTTTCCGGGGTTAGGCTAGCACTTACCAGCACATAGGGTCGATTGTGTTTATACTATCTGCACTATTTTGTGCAGACCCCAGTATTGTATATTTCAAACCGCAGCGAGACTGCTGGATCTTATTCATCAGGCGACTCGAGGTAGCCCTGCAGGCGTTCGCAGGGCCTGGCTTCTCCTTTCATCTACATCCCTCTTTCTTTCATGTATTTCTGGAGACAGTTTTGAGTTTATTTCTTTTGGACCTTTATATGTAGTATTCTTATACCATCTGTGAAACTGTGACACTAGTTCTGGATAGTCGAAATTCAAATGGTTGTATTAGAAATTCATGTTTAGAAAACAAAAATATTGTTATCTTCCACTTAATTATTCAAAGTTCCGTTTTCTTCATGTTATTGACTTGTATTTGTTGAAAGAGAAGCGATGTGTTAATGAAGTAAGTTGCTAAGGATTGGCTTGCCTAGCTCTCATTAGTAGCGTCCATCACGAGTCCTGATGGTGGGAAATCCGGGTCGTAACAAAAAGGCTATCTAACGGAGGGCCTTTTCAAACTTAATGTAATAGTTGTTGACAATTTGAATAAAATTCAGCTTTTTCTTATTTATTGGAGTCAAGTGATTTATGGAATATTCGTTTAAGACATATATATTATAAAACCTTGCAGAAGTTAATTAATTTAAAAGAATTGCCTAAATTCGAGTGTAATAAATCGAAATGTCAAATATGTATTGAATATAAGTTTTTAAAACATCCTTATAAGTCTGTTAAAAGAAATTCAAATCCTTTAGACTTAATTCATACTGACATTTGCAATATGAAGTCGACACCATCTCGAGATAGGAAAAATATTTTATTACTTTTACTGACGATTGAACTCGATATTGTTTTGTTTATTTGCTTAATAGTAAGTATGAAGCAATTGAAGCATTTACACTATACAAGAATGAAGTGGAGAATCAATTGAATAAAAAGATCAATATGATTAGAAGTGATAGAGGTGGAGAATATGAATATCCATTTTCACAGATATTTCAGGAATATGGAATTATCAATCAGACTACTGTATCTTACATACCTCAATCCAGCGAAATTACGGAAAGGAAAAATTGTACATTAAAGGAAATGATAATTTTTTTATTAATACGTTTCAGATTACCGCAAAGTTTGTGAGGGAAAGCTATCGTTACAGCTAACCGAATACTCAACAGAGTACCCCCACAGCAAAATGCAATCTATTCCATATGAAAAATAAAAAGGAAGAAAACCCAACTTGAAATATTTTAAAGTGTGGGGGAGTCTAGCAAAGGTAAAAGTTCATTTACCTAAAAGGGTTAAAATCGGACTAACAATAGTAGATTGTGTTTTCATTGGAAATTCTACAAACTGTAAAGCATATCAGTTTTTGGTTCGTAAATCTGATAATCCCGAGATTCATGTTAATACGGTAATGGAATCAGATAATGCTAAATTATTTGAAAGCATCTATCCATATAAAACTTAATGTGAGTCGTTAAGTAAATACCTAAACGATCCCCGGAAGAACCAAAGGAACATACTCCAAGTATAGAATATACAAGGCGTAGCATATGTCAAAGAACATCTACTTCCTTTGGACTAGATTTTGTGATATTCTTGCTTGAAAATGAGCCTCAAACTTTTAATGCAGCTATCTCGTCTTCGGTTATCAATATTTTGGGAAAAAGGCAGTCAATAGTAAGATTCAATCAATTCTGGATAACTATACTTGGAAATTGGTTAATCTTCCTTCGAGAAATAAGCCTTTAGGTTTGAAATGAATCTTTAAACTAACAATTTAACCTGATGGCACTATTGAAAAATATAAAGCTTGACTTGTTGTCAAAGGTTATAGACAAAAGGAAGCCCTTGATTACTTTGATACTTACTCGCCAATGACAAGGATAACATCTATTAGGGTGTTAGTGGAACTAGCGGCCGTGTGTGGTCTTGAAATCCATCAATTGGATGTTAAATTAACTTTTTTTAAATGGATAATTGGAGGAACAGATTTACATGGTACAACCTAATAGTTTTGTGGTTCATAGTAAAGAAAAGAAAGTTTGCAAACTTGTTAAGTCACTTTATGGTCCTAAACAAGTACCCAAACAATGGAATGCAAAACTTGACCAAACAATTTTGGCAAGTGGATTTAAAATCAACGTGTGTGACAAATATGTTTAGATTTTAAACACTCCAGGTCATGAAGTCATTGTTTGTTTTTATGTTGATGACATGTTTGTAATGAGCAAAAGTATGGCAAATATAAATGCTAGAAAGTGCATTTAGGCTAGCAAATTCAGCATGAAAGACTTATGAGTTGCTGATGTGATCTTAGGAAACAGAATTCACAAGTCTCCACAAGGTCTAGCATTATCATAGTCTCACTACATTGAAAATGTACTTGACAAGTTAAAGTATTTTGATTTCAATATTTCCAAGACTCCAATTGACGTGAGTTATGCACTTAAAAAGAATGAAGGTGAAAGTGACTCACAATTGGACTATGCAAGAGTATTGGGAAGTTTGATGTATATCATGAATTGTACGTGACTAGATATAGCATGTGCTATTATCAAATTAAGTCGGTTTACAAGTAATCCCAATCAAATACATTAGATGGCAATTAAACGAGTTTTGGGGTACTGAAACATACCTAAAATTATGCTTTGCATTATAACAAATATACTTCCTTGATCGAGGGATATAGCGATGCAAATTAGATCACAGGGTCATCTGAAGTTAAATCCATGAGTGTATATTTTAAAAATTCGGAGTGGAGTAGTGTCTTGGAAATCATCCAAAATAAAGTGCATCACCCGTTCTAAAATGAAATCTTAATTCATAGCATTAGATATGGCCGGTGAATAAGCGGAATAGCTCTGGAATTTCTTATGAGATATTCCATTTTGGCCCAAACCTTTGGCACCTACTTGTATATATTTTGATAGTCAAGCATTAATAGGTAGGGCAGGGAGCGTTATGTATAACGGAAAATCTTTTCATATACGACAAAGACACAATACCATTAGAAAACTACTCTCTAGTGTGTTATCACAATTGACTGTGTAAATTCAAGAAATAATGTGGCGGATCCAATTACAAAAGGCCTATCTAGAGAGACAGTTGAAAGATCATCAAAGGGAATGGGGTTAAGGCCTAGGACAAGTCATCATGGAGGTAACTCTACCTAGCAGACTAGAGATCCCAAGAGATACGTTTAAAGCAATCAAACAAAATTATGAATGACGGTTCAACATTGTCAAATAACTCAACCCATTCTCATGATGAAGACAATGTTCAAAAAACGAGGTAAATCATTAAGGCTTTTTGATGAGTCAATAAAGCTTAAAGCTTTTTAATGATTTGCGAAGTCTGAAAGGATATGGACAGAGAGTGTGCCTTTAGTATTACACGTGTAGGAATCACATATGTAAGTGTGAAGTGTAAGTCGCTTCAAAGGAAATGAAAGTAAAGGCCCATTCTCTAAGCACTCATGAAACCATACGGCGTTCATGGCCGAAACAAACACAATCATAATAACCATAGATGGTTAAGGATTGATTGTGTGACTTATGTTGTCTAGGTATATAAAAAAAGCTCGACATTTCAAAGATATCAAATCTACCGGTTGACTAAGTATATTTGATATAAGTTCACTACGGAAAGTTCAAAGGAAAACCTACTTATCTAGATGTAATTAATTATTGCATCTAAAACACGCATGCATGCGTGCATTCCTTCAACTTTGTAACCATTTTTCATTCATGTGGAGGATTTTTTGGTTTATTATTAATAACAAAAAAGGTGTGAATGAAAAATGGTAGGAAAAGAAATGGAGGGAAGTGAAATTTTAAATTAGTTTACATTACCAATGCACTTTGACCCTCATTGGAAGAAGGAAAGAAAATATTTTTGTATATATAGAGAAGCTCATCTTTTAGCTCTTGACGAGTTAAGAAGTAGGCAAGCCTCGCTCCATCGTCGTCATCGCTCGCTCAGCTCGACTTCGAATTTGGATTTGGTCAAAGATCGATTAATTGATTAATCTTTTTGGACAAATTTTTTTCAATTAAGTAACAAAAATTCAATGTGGAATAACCCATCACTCGCGACCCGGTCCGGTTCGGTCAGCTTTCTTTCAATGGCTGTTATGAAAGGTTGCAATCTATTTCATAAACAGTGCCAAATGGACTATAAATATGCCTAAAATCCCATAATTTTTACTTACTAAATTTTCTGATTATCTTCTTCTTCTTCTGTACAATATTTTTCAGTGTGTGTTACGACTATTGGGTTGTTTTTGCTGCAGTAAATACTCGAGCCAGGGATATATTTGAAGAGCCCGAGCTCAAACTAATTCGCACCCTTGTACATGCTCGATTAGAAGCTCAGAGGCATGCCTTTGAAGAAGTACATGCCAAGGGTTTCGATCTCTCTGCCGAGATTGAAGAAGCAAAGGCTTTGGAGGAGGAGTCAGCAACTCTGACTACTTTAGACGAGGGCCCTACAAGTATCTCCAGCCAGGGATATTTTTGAAGAGCCCGAGCTCAAACTGATTCGCACCCTTGTACATGCTCGATGAGAAGCTCAGAGGCATGCCTTTGAAGAAGTACATGCCAAGGGTTTCAATCTCTCTGCCGAGATTGAAGAAGCAAAGGCTTTGGAGGAGGAGTCAGCAACTCTGACTACTTTAGACGAGGGCTCTACAAGTATCTCCAAGAGTAGCAAAGATGAAAACTAGGCCACATTTGCTCTTTTTACTTCTTCTTCTTTTGTATGTGGACTCCGCATAGGAGTTTTGTAATGATCATTGATCAATATATTTTTTGAATGCAAAGGATTTTCTTGTTTAATGTCTTAAAAGATTTTCCTTTTAGTGTTCATGCCAAAGTCAAGCTTCGAACTTGAATTTAACTCCTTTGAGCTCAGTCTTGGAGTAACAGATACCCTTGAGATCAAGTTGTTCTTGTTTCAATCGCAGACCTTCCTTAGATTGGGTTGGTAAGGAATCAATTTGACTCATTGATGCTTTGAACACTACACGGTGACATCATTCCTGTGACATGAAAATAAAGTGACCGAAATGGCCCTGCTGTTACATTTTCCCAATAAATCATAATTTCTTTGTCAGAGCTGATTGGCTATATGAGTTAATGAATAATTGTTGATCTTCTTAAATATACTTTCTTTCCTTTCATTGAGGGCTTTTTCGCTTGGTGAAATTACCTTTCTCTATAGAGTTCCCTTTTTTGCACTAGTTCTAGCGTTTCATCATATCAAAGCTTTCTCCCGGGTTTTCATCTTCCCTTTCTTGTTTTGATTGAATCATGGCTACCATTCCCAAATCCGCTCACCAGAAAGATGTAAGTCCCACCTCTGCTTCTTGCCTGGCCAGTGGTACATCGCCGGTGTTTGGTGAGCTAAGTTCGAACTGCTTCGTCCTGATGAAAGATTATATGATAGAGAAACCTCTCAATGCTCTAGGCCATTGAGAACATGCATCGAGGTTCATTCAATCTATAAAAGAGAGACACCTCGAGGCCGTGAGGAGAGATTGCGGATGGGGAAAAAAGGTGAGGCTACAAATACCCTACCGGGAAGAGGATATTATGGCCCACGTAAAGGGGTTTCTAAATGTGTACACATACCCTTTTACATTGGGTCCTCTAGACTAACTTGTGCTCAAATTCTGTCGAATATATCGTGTTACTTTGGCTCATATCCAAAAGTTATCTTTCTAACGGATCGTGTATGAAATTTTTCGCTGAAAAGGCCGAGGTCGAGTTCACTTTTAGCCACCTCATCATATTGTATCGGCCTTTGCATCATTGAGGTCTAATTGCAATAAAAACCTGATCAACCAAGCACTTTATTGCCAGTATGGTACGGACAAGGATCGAGCGTGGATGAGTTGGTTTGTTCGAGTGAGGAGTGTTGATATTATTCCTACAAAGTTCCTGCCATTTCCCGAGAAATAGAATTTCAAGCGTAAGTGACATACTATACTCTATAATTTTTGTTCTTGGTGGAGTCAGACTCTGTAAGGACAATTTTCTTTCCTTTTCCACAGTGATCCCGTGGATGCCAAATGATGTCCCCGACCTATTGGATTGTGCCCGCAAACTGCACTCTCTTTGACTTATATCGAGCACAAGTGGAAAGATTATTAAAGGGAAAATTGGAGGTTACACACCATGGTATGTGCTATGCAATCCTTCTCTCGAGGAGTACTTTCCTTCACGTATACTAATTACTTTTTTGCAGGCATCGGTGAGTTCTCTGAGATGAGACCGTCCCCTTTCGAGGAAGAGGAAGGACCTTTGAATTCTGAGACAAGGAAGGATAATAAAAGAAAAGATCCTCGAAGGATGAGGATTCCCATATCAAAGCAGGACCCACTAGGGGGAGCGAGGAGGACGTTGTCGCTGACAAAGATCTCATATTTATCGATTGTTCTATGGACATCAATGCACCCGAAGAGGATGATTCTACATTGATGGATCAAACCAGGACCCTCCCCCCCCCCCCCCCCCCCGAGAGTGTTGAGTTGTTGGGCTCGAGGCCCCTAGTCTCGAGGGAGAGATTCCACAAGAGAAGAGGGGCGAAGGTCCTTCATTACTTGATTTGGCAACTGGTTCTCAGATGTAGGGAAGTACTCCAAGAGAAATAGGCTTCGATGTATCTCCACCCAATTAGAGCACCTCGGGTTGATCTACTGGGGCCAATGAGACCGAGCCAATAGATGCGAAATCGACCTTCGAGGAAGCTCAGCGACTCTATTCTATGGTGAGTTTTGAAGTCATTATAACTTTTCTAACTTCATATTTTCTTATTTTAAACCGAATCTTCTTTCTCATAGGCCTTCGAGAAGCTCAAGTTTGAGCTGCTATGCTGTGAGGCTAAGTTGCATAAAGCCTTGAATGGGGAGAAATCTCAGGCTTCTTTGTGATAAAAAGACAAGAGAGCTGATACATCTTTGACAGAGTTGCACCGAAGTCATGATTACGAAGGCAACCTCGAGAAACAAGTTACCTCTATTTTGAGGGAATACAAGCTTCTTCTCCCGCCTTCAAAAACTAAACGTTTCGGTATCTCAGTTGCAGATAAAGACAAAAATGCTGGAACTCCTTCGGGGCGAAGCCAACTAGGTTAATTCTGAATGCACTGAATTGGGAACATATAATGCTCATATTGCAGCGAAAAGGAATGGTTTGGCTAACACCTATAAAGATTCAAATTTGTAATGCTCGAGAAAGAAACTTGGTTAAGACGAATAGGATTGCTAAGCTTGAAATAGATATTTTAAAAATGAAGGCCAAACTTGTGGACACTCGAGTTGAAGCCGAAAAGGTTTAAGAAAAGGCCGATAAGAAGGTGGCCATCTTTCTGAAAGATGCTACTGAAGCTCATACAAAGTGGGAGGGCTTCTGATCGAGAGAGGAGAAGTAATGAATATGTTCGATGCATATCCCGAGGGAAAGTCTCAAGGAGATTCATGGTAAGGGTTTGGATCTCTCGGGGGAGATAGAGCACGCCAAGGTGGATGAGTTCCATGCCAAGTTTCGCATTTTTTATGCTGAAGACAACGAGCTAGTCCCGAGGGAACCGATGGAGACATAGTCCCCGAGGGGAGAAAGTCTAAGTTCTCGGGGGTACACTAGGGTTTTCTTTCTTTTCTTTGTATAGGGCTCCCCATGGGAGTGTTGTAAATGTATCTTTGTACCATTATTAATAATAAAAAAGGAAGCCTATGGTATTCACATTATATAAATTTCCACTTGCTTTTGTCTTTGTTTATGTTTTGAGTTTTGAGGCTTGCCAATAATTAGTCCAGTATGTTGGAATTTAAGATAAGAACCCTTAGGTTGTGCTTGATGAGTAATTGATGGTAGTTGACCGTTTAGGGCTCGGTCCTTCAATCAAGTTTTGACTCGAGCTCATTGACCCTTAGATTTTCAACATATTGGACCTTCGGTTCATTAGCTCAGCCCTGAGGCTCAGATGGGCCCTTAGGCTCTTTGATTGGCCATGAGGCTCTATATGTTGGTCTTGAGGCTCTTTTTAGGTTTGATTGATTTGACCTCTAATTTTTCTATTGTTGTCCCCCATTTGGGCTGAAGGCTTAGAAGATTTGATTATGCCTTGGCATATTTTGTGTTCGTTTGACTCTTTGATATATCATAAGAACTTCGATTATGAGTCGGTATGTGATGATTATTGCGTACCTCGGGAGGTTCTTTTGAAGGCTAATTTTTTAAGCCTTTTTGTTGAAAGTTGATTGTCTGGAAGCCTTTTCATTGTTTGGAGCTAATATGATCAAAGATCCTTTGTTTATAACGGGGGTAGCCCAATTAATCGGTTCTTTTCGAAGTATTTTCAAAGTATTTTAAGGCCTTTAATTCTATGACATCAGTCGGATGCCTCCGAGCAACATTAATTCGGCCGTAGCCTTTTAATATAACCATAGTCTTTATGTTCGACTGTAGCCTTTAGTCCCAGGGTAAGATGACCTCGGCCATCTATCTCGAGGGTATGCCCTTATAGGAGTCTTACAAGTTCAGATATATAGCTTTGGCCTTAATATCAGCGTTATTACTTTTTAAGGTCTTATAAGTTTGGGCATGCCTCGTTAGGGTCTTACAATTTTGATTGCCTCACTGAGGGTGAGGGCTGACCGTCGATGACAGTCCAGAGTGTTCAAGAGTTTTTGTCCCTTGAGTCGTCTTATGAGAAAGTAGTGAACTTTTTCGAGGAACAAAGTGCTTTGATAAGAAAAGAGGATTCCTCAATTACTTGATATATGTGTACGTATTGTTTTTCCTTTGGAGGCTCGATTATTCTACATGACATGCTTTTTGACCGTTTTGAGCAATATAACATTCTACTATCGAGGTCTTCCTAGGCATAGTTCGATTTATTTGAAGAGGTGACCTCCCGGACTGATGCCCCACAGTATTTGAGTTTGACCAAATTAATACTTGATGAGTTCTACTTAGGTAGCATGTGGATGTTGCCTCGTTAAAAACTTTGCCGGTAAAACCCGACCTAAGATAAAAAGAGCGCAACACATGCTTTAAACCCAACGTCTTCGAGCTTGAGGATACTTTGATTCCTCTGAATTAAACATCTATAATAAGTTAGTATAAAACATACATAAAAAGGGAGAGAGTTGTACCTTAGTAATGATAGCATTTGAGCCTCGATAAATTTCAATTGCTTTCTTCGAGGATGTGGTACAGTCCTTTATTCACTCATCCGGGTGCAACCGAGAATGTAGGTTATGGTTGCTTCTTGGGTGTTTTCTTGTCTTTTGGGTTATTCGATATAGAGGGCGTCGATGTTGGAACCATATCGTGCACCGCAAATATCTTTCTTGTTGCATGTTACTCTACGTACACTACTTTTACTCCATCTTTGGTTGGAAGCTCCATCATTTGATAATGTGTTGATGGCACTACACTTATACTGTGTATCCACGGCCTTCCAAGTAAGGCATTTTATCTCATGTCACTTTCGATGACATCAAACTTGGTATCATGGATTGTACCAGCGATGTTGACTGGGAGGATGCTCCCCTTTTTGTTGTCTCGCTCGCCATGTTGGATCCAGTGAGGACTCGAGAGATTGAAATTTATTCAAAAGTAAAGAAATTGCCAGTGTGTCATTATGAGGCTGAGACAAGGTCTCAATGACCCCTTCGCCGAATGTGAGAGCATCCTCTAGTATGTAGCCTCGAGTTTTCTTTTCCCTGGTGATGGATACTTTCGGTCGCTTGGCAATAGGTCCCTGTGGGCCATTTACCCCTTCAATGATCATGTGAATGACGTGTTGTGGTTCTTCTGCTTCGTTCTTCCTATTCGTCTATCTTTCCCAAATTTGGTTTATATCTCGATCGCCTGAGGAACTCTCGAAGGTGCCTTTCGCTAAGCAGTCGGGCTACTTTTTCTCGAAGCTATCTACAATCCTCGGTCCTATAACTGTGAGTGCCATGATATTTGCATACCAAGTTAGGTTTCCTCTATAAAGGCTTCGATGGGTTTTGGCCACCTGGTATCTTTGATTTTACATATGTCCGAGACATCAATGTTTAAGTTTTACTCAGAAAGCTGGGCTGCCTCTACTGGCCCACTGTGCCCATCAAACCCGGCTTTACTTATAAGTCCTCGAGATCTTTGACCTCGATCTGTTCTTCAATCGCCTCGAGGTGTATTATGCCTAATGGTATTTATTCAATCTTCTACCTACGGTTGGCATCTTTTCTTGTTTGGTCTCGACTCCCTTTCTGTAAACCTTTGTTCCTTTGATATGAGCCTGCTAGGATATACTGAGTCCGAGGGGGCTCCTAATTGGTCCTCTTCGACCATAATCTTCGATTTAGGGTTGTGCACATTTGCGCAGGTCACGGTGGGATATTCGATCAAATTTTTCTTTAGGAAGATTAAATGAAGATCTGCATTGCCTAATCATTGGAGACTGATGGTAATTCCATTCGCTCCATCTGGAAGCGAGATACAAATTTCCTCAGCATCTTGTTCTCCCTTCGTTTGATCTTGAAGACATCAGACGTCCTTGTAGAAACCTTGATGGCACCGACATGTGCCTTCACAAAAGAATCTTCCAACATGGAAAATGAGTCTATCGAGTTCAAGGGTAGCTTGTGATATCACATCATGGCCCCATTCGACAGTGTTTCTCTAAATTACTTCAGCAAGACCATCTTTTGAGTCATTCCCTTTTACAATACAAGTATAAGCAGTAATGTGCTCATTGGGGTCCATGGTCCCATTATACTTCAAGAAATCAGGCATTCTAAATTTCTTCAGGATGGGCTTTAGAGACGGACTCGATGGTAATGGTTTCTGTACGAACTTCTTTGAATCTACACCTATTAGAATCCCTCGAGTTTTAAGTCTCCGCATTTTTATCATTAGCCTTTATCTTGTTTTATCCTGATTCAATCCTTTTGGTGAGGTCCTCAGGCATCTTCATAATAGTGGGTTTGTCGCTAACCTATTGTTACTCAATCTCTCTAGTGCCTGCTCGACTTGATGAGTTGTTTCTGGTGCTGCTGTTCTTGGAGGTTTTTGTTGACTTTGTAGCTGCGAAATAGCCACTTGTTGTACTTGTAACATCTCAAAAATGACTTGAAGGCTAACTTCTCTTTCCTCTCGAGCTGGAGTCCGCTATGCTTCATGTTGGTTTTCCTCGCGCACACTTCCGTAGCTATGAGAGCTCGCATCGACATGCACAGTGTTACCTGACCCTACGTTGATGGGGACTTGTGTTGTGCTACCTCAGGATTTTGCAATGGTACACCAGCATCTGCACTGTTCTCCGCAGGAATCCCAATACCGTTATTTTTGTGTGCATTTACTTAATTAGACATTTTTTGACATGAAATCAAAGCTTCTTGCATAAGAAAAAAATGTGAAGAATAACTTGTGTTTTTAGAAACTAGCACCAAAAAAATCACTATTATTTTTAGCCCTACGATGGGCGCCAAACTGTTTACCTTGAAAATGGTATTAATAATTATATTTGATTTTGTGGTTCTAAAAATATGTGATTTGTTTCAAACTTGTCGTTAGAAAATAGATGCTAAGTGTAAGTAAAGAGAATAAGATATGCTAACCAATGTTATCATAAGACTAGGCCTCAAGCTGGCTGGAATAGGGGATCTCGAGGTCTTGTTAGGGCAATTAGTAATGAACAATGGATGAAGAAACAATAGTATAACAAGTCTCGAAGATAGCCTTTTGCGGTTAGTAATGGGCAATAAATAAAGAACAATAAAGAATAAGTAGGAGTGACAAATGGGCATGCCGGGTCGGATATAGTTTGAGTTGTTAATGGGTAATAAAAAATGGATCAATTATCTAACCCGACCCATATTTAATACAGATAAAAAAGGATTAACTGACGGATAATATGGTTACCCATACTATCCATGACTTCTTGCATATGATCACTTTTAAGAGAAGTCTTAGTTTTCCTAAATTGAGGAATCTCCAATTTGAAGCTTTATAAATGTAAAAGTTAGACTCATTGATTATTCATTGGTTATCCATTTTCTGAAGAGATAATGTGGTTCTTATCCATATTTGATCTGTTTTTAAAAAGTTCATTGTCCAACCTATTTCTTAGTGTATAATATGGTTGATTAACTATTTTCTTTTAACCATTGCCACTCCTATGAACAAGCAATAAATTATTAGAGTAATTATTGAGCATGTTTAGGCAAAAAAAAAATGAGAGAATTTTCAATTGTATTGAATATTTATGTGTTACAAAATGATAAGGGTCCCCTTTATATAGGAGGGAGAATCTCAACATAGTACATGTTTAATAATAACGAGGAAATACTATTGGAACAGTTGTATAATGGCACAATACGGATTTGTACTATTCTGGCACACCTGGTCAGTACTAACCGCATGTCCTTGGGAACTTTCCGGCCTATCCATAACAAATATCGATTTTTACTACTCCAAGATTGACCACAGTGAATCTTCGATATGCTCCCTCGAGGGACGCACCTCGAGGTCACACTTCAAATTCTGTTTCGAGCTTCTCAAGGTCGAGCATAGAGTGCCACAATAGCTCCTGTTGGACTTTAAAGCGTTGCAAAGCATTGGGCTTCAAAAACTTTACGCATTGTGCTTCAAAGACTTTAAGCATTGGGCTTCAAAGACTTTAAGCATTGGGCTTTAAAGTCTAAGAGTGTGAATTGAAAATGGTGGAAAATAAAATGGAGGGATATAAAAAATTTGAATGAAGTGAGGTTTTGTCTTGAACTTTGTCCCTCATTAGTGAGGGACAACTACATTTGTATGTATATATAAAGAATCACTTCTTAAAGCTCTTAAAAGGAGTTGAAGAGAATGAACCCTCGCGCCGTCGTTGTCGCTCGCTCGACTCGGCTTCAGCTTTGTATTTTGATTTGGATTTGGATTTGTCAAATGATCGATCGATAAGATTATTTTTTGGGCAAACTTTATTTAATTAATTAATTAATAATTAATTAAATATTAGTTAGTTAGCCGCTGTCCGGGAGTGACCGCGGTAGGACCGCGCCAGAACATTGCTGCAGAATATTCAGAGGACCACTCTGGCCGCGGTCCTGGGGTAACCGCGGTAGGACCGCGCCAGAACACTGCTGCAGATTATTCAGAGAGATAGTCTGGCCGCGATCCTGGCGTAACCGCGGCAAGACGCGTAAACTTCTGAACAAACACCTTTTCTAGAACAAACATCACACTTCTTCCAATAACTGCCTATAAATTCTGAGGCATGGCTTCATTTTTTAATACACTAAAATATAACAAAACTTCTTTTCCTTCTAAATATTGCATTCTAATTCGCAATCTCTCTCTCTAAAATTCATAAGTGTGATTTTTCTCCGTTCTTTGAGTTCGTTAGTCTCCTGCAGTTTGTATTGCCATTGTTGCAGGAAAGTTTATTCCGTTTCATCCTGGGAGGATTTAATCCATTACCTTGGCAACGTGTGAGGATGTTAAAATTCCTTGAGGACGCACAAGCAAATTGTGGACTCGGAATATTTCTTATTCTTTACTGTTTTTTCAGTTTTTTGTTTATTCTTCTAACAATTTTTTTGATTTTTGTGTTTTAACACAGTAGGGTTCGCAGCTCGAAAGTCGAATTCCCCGATTTTAACCTTATATAGAAATCATTTAACGTTTTTTTCTTTTGTTACGATTTGAATCCTCATTGTTCTTGCTTTGATTTTATCCCAACACTTATAATTTAATTATGGTCAGGTCACACCATGCAACCGGTTACGTTTTCAGAAACTATATGTGCCATTTACAGCAAAAAAACCTTGATTAATCCTTAATAGGAAATGTCTAACAACTTCAACCTTTTAATTAACACTTGAACGGAATGTTCGTTTAAGCATAATTACTACGTACAGATGCATTGTTGTTAAAGGAAATGATATAGCAGTGAATTGGCCTAATTAAGCATCTTAACGTCAAAGTCAATTAATTATTTTTTCTGTCTCACTTTATTTATTTATGTGACACACTTTTCTTTATATTAACCCTAAATGGTATTAACAATAATATTTTTAGGGATTCTAAAAATATATAATTATTTCAATACTAGTTGTTAGACAATAAATGCTACGTGTAAGTAAAAAGAAAAAGATATGCAAATTAATGTTGTTTCAATACTAGTTGTTAGCTTGATTAGCCGGTTCATTTTGAAGTATTTTCGAAGTATTTAAAGGCTTTTAGTTTTATGGCAGCAGTGGGACGTTTTTGAGTCGCGTTAATTTGGTCGTAGCCTTTAAGTTCGATCGTAGTCTTTATGTTTGGCCGTAGCCTTTAGTCCCAAGGTGCAGTAACCTTGCCGTTTATATCGAGGGTATGCCTTTTGGGGTCTTACAAGTTAGAATATATAGCCTTGTCCTTGATATCAGGGCTATACCCTTTTAAGGTCTTATAAATTTGAGTACGCCTCGTTGAGGTCTTATAAGCTCAAAATTGCCTTATTGAGGTCTTATAAGTTTGGGCATGCCTCTTATAGATTCGATGTTGCCTCATTGAGGTCTTACGAGCTCGAAATTGCCTTATTGAGGTCTTACAAATCGAGTTTTTGATGGCCTTAATAAGCTGACTGTCGATGACAGTCCCCGAGTGTTGGAGGATTTTGGCCCTTAGCCGTTTTGTGTGAAAGTGGTAAACTTCTTTGAGGAACACAAGGTTATTACAAGCAGAGAGGCTTCTTTGATTACTTGATATATGTGTACATGTTTTTGCCTTCAGAGGCTCGATTGTTCTACATGGACATGGTTCATTCAACCGTTTGGCCCAATACAATATTTTCCTATCGAGATCCCCTTAGGTGTAACTCGATTTTTTCAAAAAGATAACCTTCGAGGGGGATACCCCCAGTATTGGAGGCTGATTGAGAAGAAGCATTTAATACTTGTTGAGTTCTCCTTAGGTAGCATATAGATGTTGCCTCGTTAAAAACCTCGCCGATAAAACCCATTTGGGATAAAACACGATCGAAAGGAAAAAGAGTGCAACGCATGCTTTAAAACCCAAGGTCTTCGAGTCGAAGGGTGCTTCAACGTCTCTAATCGAAAACTAGTAAGAAATTAGTATGAGACATAAAACGAAAAGAGAGAAAATTATACCTTAGCAATAATAGTGTTTAAGTATCAATATGTTCCAATTGCTTGGAAGTTTTTCACCTTTCATGGTGCAAATTTTGTTGGACCCTTTGCCTACTACTCTGAGGATGCGGTACGATCTTTCCCAGCTTGGGCCTAGCTTCCCTTCATTTGGGTTTTGAGTGTTGAAGGTGATTTTCCTTAGGATTAAGTCCCCGACTCCGTAGTATTAAAGGTTTGTTCTCCTGTTATAATATCTCTAGATCCTTTGTTTTTGGGCGGCCATTCGGACTAGTGCAGCCTCTCACTTTTCTTCTAGTAGCTCGAGGGTTATAGTCATGGCCTCGCTGTTCCAGTCCTTGGTAGCATGTCAAAATCTGGCACTTGGCTCTCCAACGTTGACCAGTATTAAAGCCTTCGCTGCATGTTGTTCTCCGTACACCATTTTTATACCATCTTTTGTCGGGAACTTTATCATCTGATGAAGAGTTGATGGTACCACCCTCAAGTTGTGTATCCACGGCCTTCCAAGTATGGCATTGTATCATGTCACCTTCGATGACATGAATTCTTGAACCGTACCGAACACGTTGACTGAGAGGATGATTTATCCCTTTGTTGTCTCGCTTGCCATGTTGAATCCATTGAGGACTCGAGAGGTGGGTATGATATGATCGATCATTCCGAGCTGCTTCACCACCTTTGACCTGATTATGTTGGTCGAGCTACCTGGATCTACGAGCACACATTTTATTTGAATGTTATTCAAAAGAAAATAAATTTTTACTTCATCATTATGTGGTTGAGACAAGGCCTCGATGTCTTTTTCACTAAATGCAAGGGTGTTCTCGGGCATGTAGCTCTGAGTTTGCTTTTTCGTTGCGATGGACACTTTGTCCCGTTTGAACATGGGTCCCTGTTGATGTCGGTTCCTCCAAGGATCATGTGAATGATGTGCTGAGGTTCGTCTGGTACATTCTTTCAATTCGCCTCTATTTATTAAAAATGGTTCTTGGCTCGATTGCGGAGGAATTATCAAAGGTTCCCTTCATCGATCAGCCGGGCCACTTCCTCTCGAAGCTGCCTACAATTGTCGATCCTATGACCGTGAATTCCATGGTATTCACACATCAAGTTGGGGTTCCTTCGGGAAGGATCTGACTATGCGGGATTTGGCCATCTGGTATCCCCGATTCTACCCATGGCTGATACGATGTTTGAGGCATCGATGTTGAAGTTCTATTTCGACAATCGGGGTGCCTCCATTGGCCTTAAATGCTTTTCAAATCCAGTCTTGTTCATAAGTCCCTAGGAAATTTTGGCCTCAATCTACTCCTCAATCATTTCGAGATATATTTCGCCTCGAAGTGTCTCTTTGATCTTTGAACTATGTTGCTTGATCTCGACTCCCTGTCTACAGACCTTGGTTCCTTTACTAGGAGCATGCTTGGATATATGATCCAGAGGGGGCTCCTAACTGGTCGTCCTCGAACCTGAGCTTTGATTGATATCTGCCATATAAATCTGACTAAGTCACGGCGGGATACTCAACCAAGTTTTGCTTTAGTTGCTTGAAGCTATCAAGCTTTGCTCGTTCAAGCCTTGAGTGAAGGCGTGCACTACTCAGTCATCGGAGACCGGAGGTAATTCCATTTGGCCCATCTGGAAGTGAGATACAAATTCCCTCAACATCTCGTTCTCCCTTTGTTTGATCTTGAAGACGTCGGACTTCCCTATAGTAACCTTGATGGCAGCGGCATCGGCCTTCATAAAAGAATCTTCCAACATGGAAAATGAGTCTATCGAGTTCAAGGGTAGCTTTTGATATCACATCATGGCCCCCTTCGACAGTGTTTCTCTAAATTTCTTCAGCAAGACGGATTCAATCTCATCATCCTTTAAGTCATTCCCTTTTACAGTACAAGTATAAGCGGTAATGTGCTCATTGGGGTTCCTAGTCCCGTTATACATCGGATATTGAGCATTCTAAATTTCTTCGGGTTGAGCTTCAGATCCATGCTTGATGGGAATGGTTTCTTCATGAACTCTTTTGAATCTTCACCCTTCAGAATTGGGGGTGCGCTTGGGATCTGATCGATCAATCAAGTTATAAGTCTCTACTTTTTTATCGTTTGCCTCTATCTTCTTTTCTCCTGATTCAATCCTTTTGGTGAGGTCCTCGAGCATTTTTATGTAATAACGGGGTCTGCTGGTGACCAGTTGTTACTCAATCTCTCTGGTGCTCGCTCGACTCGAAGAGCCTTTTCTGGTGTTGTTGTGCTTGGAGTTTTTTGTTGGCTTTGTAGCTGAGCAATAGCCACTTGTTGTGCTTGTGACATCTCAAAAATGACTTGAAGGCTAACTTCTCTTACCTCATGAGATGGAGTCCCTTGTGCTTCATATTGGTTTTCCCCGTGCGCACTTCCGTTGGTATGAGAGCTCACATCGATATACATAGCATTGCGTGAGCCCACGTCGATGAGGATTTGTGCTGGTGCCACCCCAAGGTTTTGTGGTGGTACATCGGCATATGCACCATTCTCTCCATAAAGCCCAGTACCGTTGTTTTCATGTACATTTGCTGAGCTAGATATTTTTGACCTGAAATCAAAGATTCTTGGACAAAAAAAAAAGAAAAGAATAAGTTGTGTTTTCAGAAAACTAGCACCAAAACGTTCACTATTTTTTTAGCCCACAATAGGCACTAAATTGTTTACCTTGAAAATGATATTAACAATTATATTTGATTTTGTGGTTCTAAAAATATGTGATTTATTTCACTACTAGTTGTTAGGTAATAGATGGCAGGTAAAGAGAATAAGATGTGCAAACCAATATTGTTTCAATACTGGGACTCGAGGTTTAGTTAGGGCGGTTAGCAATAAACAATTAATGAAGAAACAATGATATCGAAGGATAGCCTTTTGCGGTTAACAATGGGCAATAAATGAAGAACAATAAGTGAACAATAAAAATGAACAAGCAATAGATCTATAGAGTAATTGTTGAGCACATTTAGGCAAGAAAAGTAGAGAATGTTCTATTGTAGTTAGAATATGTGTTGCAAAATGACAAGGGTCCCCTTTATATAGGAGTGATAATTCCAACATAGTACATGCCTAATAATCATGAGAAAATGCTATTGGTACAACTGTATAATGACCTAGTACGATTTTTTACTATTTCTCGCATACTCTATCAGTTTTAATCACGTCCCTTCATAAATTTACCACATTTTCAGAATGGTCATTGATTTTCATGCTGCCTCGAGATACACTGTGATCAGCCTTCGATATATTCTCTCAAGACGAGTGCTTCGGCACGAGCCTTAGACTGTGCTTCGAGCCCATCAAAAATGAGCTTGAAACGCCTCAAAAGTCTTATATTAGCTTTCCTGTTATGAAATAATATAAAAGACAAGAACAATAACTCAAGAACAAGAGCAAATAGAGAGAAGAGTAGAGAGAGTTCTTCTTATTGATACTTAGAGAATGTTAGGAGTGATTTACAATGGTAGAGGGCACCTCTATTTATAGGGAGGAGGATGATTTAGCTACCAAGAATAGAACTCTAGAATCTCTCTAATTAAAGACATTCACCTTAAATAGAAGTGTATTTATAACACTCCCCCTTGAATGTCTATTCAATGATGTACCTCGTTAAAACCTTAAAACAAAACCCAATGGGAAAAATTAAAGTAAGGAAAAAGAGTACACATGTTTGAATATGCGCCTATTGGTTGCCTCGTTAAAAACCTCGCAAGGAAAACCCGGTGGGACAAAACCTTGTAAGGGAAAAAGAGTGCAACGCGCATTAAACTCCCCCTGATAAGAACATCAATTTATGTCCTTAAGTCTTCGCATCCCGATCTTGTGAACTAGCTTCTTGAAGGTTGACTTTGGTAGAGATTTTGTGAACAAATCAGCCATATTGTCGCTTGAACGAATCTGTTGAACATTGATATCACCATTCTTTTGAAGATCATGTGTGAAGAATAACTTTGGTGAAATATGCTTCGTTATATCTCCTTTTATGAATCATCCCTTCAATTGAGCTATACATGCTGCATTGTCTTCATACAAAGTTGTGGGTAGTTTATCACACTTCAAACCACATTTGTCTTGGATATGATGTATTATCGACCTTAACCACACACACTCTCGACTTGCTTCATGAATAGCAATTATCTCGGCATGATTAGATGAAGTAGCCACAATTGATTGCTTAGTCGATCGCCAAGATATGGCGGTTTCTCCATAGGTAAACACATAACCCGTTTGAGATCGAGCCTTGTATGGGTCGGACAAATATCCAGCATCAGCATAACCAACAAGATCCGGGCTGCAATTCTTGCCATAAAATAAGCCCATATCGGTAGTTCCCTTTAGGTACTGCAATATGTGTTTGATCCCATTCCAATGTCTCCTCGTAGGAGCCGAGCTTAATCTTGCTAAGACATTAACTGAAAAGGATATGTCAGGTCTTGTAGTATTTGCAAGATACATTAGTGCGCCAATTGCGCTAAGATATGGTACTTCAGGACCAAGTAGCTCTTCATTCCTTTCTTGTGGTCGGAATGGATCTTTGTTCACATCAAGTGATCGAACAACCATCGGTGTACTTAAAGGATGTGCTTCATCCATGTAAAACCGTTTCAGTACCTTCTCTGTATAGGTAGATTGATGAACGAAAATTCAGTTTGCCAAATATTCAATTTGCAAACCAAGACATAGTTTAGTCTTTCCGAGATCTTTCATCTCGAAATCATCCTTTAGATAATCAATTGCCTTTTGGAGTTCTATAGGGGTTCCAATAAGGTTTATGTCATCGACATATACGGCAAGTACAACAAATTCCGATGTTGTTTTCTTTATAAAAACACACGGGCAAATGGCGTCATTTATATAGCCTTCTTTTAACAAGTACTCACTAAGACGATTATACCACATTCGTCCAGATTGCTTTAGACCATACAAGGATCTTTGCAATTTAATTGAGAACATTTCCCGAGATTTTGAATTATGCGCGTTTGGCATCTTGAGTCCATCGGGAATTTTCATGTATATCTCATTATCAAGTGAGCCATAAAGATAGGCAGTAACCACATCCATTAAGTGCATGGCAAGCTTTTCATGGACAGCAAAACTTATGAGATAACGAAAGGTTATCGCATCCATTACAGGCGAATATGTCTCTTCATAATCGACACCAGGCCTTTGAGAAAAACCTTGTGCAACAAGGCGTGCATTATATCTTTGTACCTCGTTTTTCTCATTTCTTTTGCGTACAAAGACCCATTTATAGCCGACAGGCTTAACACCATTAGGTGTTTCAACTATAGGGCCAAAAACTTCACGTTTTGCCAGCGAATTCAATTCTGATTGAATTGCTTCTTGCCACTTTGGCCAATCCTGTCTTTTTCGACATTCTTCAACAGATTGAGGTTCGAGATCCTCAAATTCTTGCATAATGCTAGATGCTACATTATAAGCAAAGGCATTATCCACCACAATATCCACTCGATTAATATTTGCCTCAATATTAATTGGATTTAGGGATAGTTCCGTATTTTCCAGAGTCTCGGGCTCAATGGATTCTTCATGAATCTCAGAATTTGTTAAATCATGAGATTCTTTCGTGGTGTCGTTTTGATCGTTCTTTTTCCTCTTTCTAGGATTTCGATCTTTGGAACCTAATGGTCTGCCACGCTTCAGGCGTGCATTCGACTCATTGGTTATGACACTAGATGATTGTCCAACAGGGACATCAATACGGATTGGAACATTTTCCGCGGGAATGTGGGATTTCGTTATCCTTTTCAAGTCCGTAAATGCGTCAGGCATTTGATTTGCTATTCTTTGCAAATGGATAATCTTTTGTACCTCTCTTTCACAAATAGAGGTATGTGGATCAAGATGAGATAATGATGCATTTTTCCACAAAATTTCCCGTTTGGTTTCACCAACTTCTCCCCCTAAATTTGGGAAAAGTGTCTCATCAAATCGACAGTCTGCAAATCGTGCAGTAAACAAGTCGCCTGTCAATGTTTCGAGGTAGCGAATGATTGAGGGCGATTCAAACCCAACATATATTCCTAACCTTCTTTGCGGACCCATTTTGGTGCGGGATGGCGGTGCTATAGGCACATATACTGCGCATCCAAAAATTCTTAAATGGGATATATTGGGTTCATGATCCAAAACCAATTGCAACGGGGAATACTTGTGGTAATTCGCCGGTCTAAGACGAATTAGCATTGCTGCATGTAAGATGGCGTGACCCCATACCGAAGTGGGCAGCCTCGTTCTCATAAGTAATGGCCTTGCAATCAACTGCAGGCGTTTAATTAACGATTCTGCAAGACCGTTTTGAGTGTGAACATGAGCTACAGAATGTTCAACTTTTATCCCGATTGATAAGCAATAATCATTAAATGCTTGGGATGTAAACTCAGCAGCATTATCCAGTCTAATGGACTTGATTTGATTATCTGGAAATTGTGCTCGTAGTCGAATTATTTGTGCCATTAATTTCGCAAACGCAAGGTTGCGTGATGACAATAGGCACACATGAGACCATCTACAGGATGCGTCTATCAAGACCATGAAATACCTAAACGACCCACTAGGTGGGTGAATAGGTCCACAAATGTCCCCTTGTATACGTTCCAGAAACGTGGGTGACTCAGTCCCAACCTTTGTTGGTGATGGCCTGATAATCAACTTGCCTTGATAACACGAAGTGCAAGGATATTCATTATTCGAAAGAATTTTGAAATTCTTTAACGGATGCCCATATGAGCTTTCTATAATCCGTCTCATCATGACCGATCCTGGGTGTCCCAATCGATCATGCCAAAGTACAAAGGTATTGGAATCAGTAACCCTTTGGTTTACTGTTGAATGTGCCTCAATTGCACTAATTCTTGTCCAATACAGGCCACAGATAAAGACGGGAATTTCTCAATAACCCTCTTTTGGCCGGAGACATTCTTTGTGATGACGAGATATTCAAGATTATCTTCATCCATTGTCTCAATATGATAGCCATTCCGGCGTACATCTTTAAAACTCAACAAGTTTCTCATAGACTTGGAGGAGAACATTGCATTCTCTATGATTAACGTCGTGCCTTTGGGCAGAGTTACAATTGCTCTTCCGGAGCCTTCAATCAATTTACTACTTCCAGAGATTGTAGTAACGTTTGCCTTACACATATTCAGTTGAGAGAAATACTTCCTTTCTTTGAGTATTGTATGTGTAGTACATGAATCAACTAGGCAAATACTTTTACAGTTGGACGTTGATCCAAGTTCGCTTTGTGAGATATCCATATTTGCTATCCCATAGTTTGACATACAAAAGAGATACAGGAACATAAGAATAAACAAGTTCAATTCGTTTGTGTCACATAATATTTTCAAAATCTGCTGCTAACAGTTGACTAACAAAATCAGATATGTTATCCATTAATTTGCAGTTTGAAAATTTCAGTTTAAACATTTTCTTCAAACAATCGATTGTTAAACACAAACAATCGATTGTTGAACATTGACAATCGATTGTTAAACACACACAATCGATTATTTGCTATTTTGAAAAACTTCAGATCACACTGTCTTAAGACAATCGATTGTTATGCACAGACAATCGATTGTTGGCTATTTTGAAAAATTCCAGAGCACACTGTTTTAAGACAATCGATTGTTAAGTATAGACAATCGATTGTTGGCTATTTTGAAAAATTCCAGAACACACTGTTTTAAGACAATCGATTGTTAAGTATAGACAATCGATTGTTGGCTATTTTGAAAAATTCCAGAACACACTGTTTTAAGACAATCGATTGTTATGCATAGACAATCGATTGTTGGCTATTTTGAAAAATTCCAGATTACACTGTCTTAACGACAATCGATTGTTAGACAAAGACAATCGATTGTGGATGATTTTTGAAAAATTCCAGATTACACTGTCTCAACGACAATCGATTGTTAGACAAAGACAATCGATTATTGATCAATTATTTTTCAGCTTTAATGCGAAAAAAAGTAGATAATCGACTAGTTTTTCAGGCTAGTCGATTACCCCTACTGGAAAATAAAAATATTATTGATATTTGAGCATATTGAAGATATTCTAAAGAACTACTGCTAACATTGCATCATGAACTAACTAATACGAGCTAATACTAATGACTATTAGTTTATTCACTAACTAATACAAATAAGTAGAACAAAATCAAATAACTCCATCTTCTTTCATCACGGACCCATCGCCGATTAGGTGGTCTATTTTCCCCTCGGGTTGCTCAAAGAAGTCTGCCACATCCAGGTGGGTGATGTCCTCATTGTCGTCATAGACAAAATTTGTTTCAGGGCCTTTTCTCTTTCGAGATGCTTGATAAAGGTCAACCAAGTGTCTTGGTATACGGCAAGTCTTTGACCAGTGCCCTTTCCCACCGCAACGATAACATATAGTTTCTGAACCATTTGCCTTAGGATCTTCATGACCCCGTTTCTGCTTTCGGCGGTTATCTCTCCTTGGGGGTTGACGGACTTCATTGGAATTTGTTCCTTGTCTACGTCCCTGGCTATGACCCCGTTTACGACCATGACCATGGCCCTTTTCATGTTTGGCATAATGAGAGTGCACCTTATCTGCTTCAGGCAGTGGTGTAGACCCAGTGGGTCGATTTTCGTGATTTCTCATGAGTAGGTCATTATTTCGCTCAGCCACTAGTAGAAGAGAAATCAGTTCAGAGTACTTTGTAAAGCCTTTCTCTCTGTACTGTTGTTGCAGTACTATATTGGAGGCATGAAACGTTGTAAACGTTTTCTCAAGCATATCATAATCGGAGATATTATCCCCGCATAGCTTCAATTTAGAAGTAATTCTGAACATTGCAGAATTATATTCAGAAACGGACTTAAAGTCCTGGAGCCTCAGATGAGCCCAATCATATCGTGCTTGTGGCAGAGTGACCAACTTCAGGTTGTCATATCTCTCCTTTAAGCCGTTCCACAAGATGAGTGGATCCTTGACGGTGAGATATTCAATATTCAAACCTTCATCAAGGTGATGGCGCAAGAAAATCAAGGCCTTCGCACATTCTTGGGTGGATGCTTTTTCTCTATCTTTGATGGTGTCTCCGAGACCCATAGCATCTAAGTGGATTTCAGCATCCAACACCCATGTCATATAGTTCTTGCCCGAAATTTCAAGGGCAACGAACTTTCTTTTCGTAATGTCAGACATAATCGAAAATTAAATTAGGAAGAGGGAAATACCTTAAATTTTTCGAGAATGGTTCTTGATACGGTAGAGTCTCGTGCTGATAACGTGTTATGAAATAATATAAAAGACAAGAACAATAACTCAAGAACAAGAGCAAATAGAGAGAAGAGTAGAGAGAGTTCTTCTTATTGATACTTAGAGAATGTTAGGAGTGATTTACAATGGTAGAGGGCACCTCTATTTATAGGGAGGAGGATGATTTAGCTACCAAGAATAGAACTCTAGGATCTCTCTAATTAAAGACATTCACCTTAAATAAAAATGTATTTATAACATTTCCCTAATTTTAATTGTATACATATTAATTTGTCCCATAAAGAATATTATTTTCTTATATTCAAAACTAGTTTAACTTCAAAACAACTCTTCTTTTACACTTTATAAGATGTTTTAAAGTTATATAAATATCTAAAAACTTGTTTGAGTTCATAAATATCAAAAAATTTAAATCTACTTGATAAAGGATGTCCCATAAGTTGGAAACAACTGTTACTCATAAAGGCTTAAAGATCACGAGATCGCCACGTATGAGATACTCTGTGAGCACCAAATCTTGACTCTTTTCCCGTCGTTTTTTTGCTGAAGAAAAGAACTTTGTCTCTTCAACACTTCGGAAAATGAGCAGTCATCTAGATTCCAGGCACTCTACCCAAATTTGACTGCTGACAGTGACTTCATATGAGTTGTTGGCAATTAATTTTTCTTTTTTCCTTCTGGCTGCTGAAGACAAGAAATCGTGTAAGATAGGTAGTTCCATATATATGAAAGGCAGCTGAAAAAATATAAACATTTAATGTAACTTGCAAATTGTGCTATCATTATCCTCACTCTTATGTTGACCAGATTTTTAAAAAAGGATAATTGCTTTTTTGGTCCCTCAATTATTGATATATTTTAATTTTGATCCTTGTGCTGTATGGTTAACACATTTTGTTAACCACGTAACATTCTATAACTAATTTGGAAATTTTGGAAGGTGTATAATGGTAAATATTTACTCATATCGGATGTTTACACCAGAGTATATTAATTTATTATGATTAATTAATTTAATTAGATAACAAAAACAACAATCCTGTTATGAAATAATATAAAAGACAAGAACAATAATGCAAGAACAAGAGCAATAGAGAGAAGAGTAGAGAGAGTTCTTCTTATTGATACTTAGAGAATGTTAGGAGTGGATTACAATGGTAGAAGACCCCTTTATTTATAGGGAGGGGGATGATTTAGCTACCAAGAATAGAACTCTAGAATCTCACTAATTATAGACATTCACCTTAAATAGGAGATTTCATAACACTCCCCCTTGAATGTCTATTCAACAATGTGCCTCGTTAAAACCTTAAAACCAAAATACGATGGGAAAAATTAAAGAAAGGAAAAAGAGTACACATGTTTGAATATGTGCCTATTGGTTGCCTCGTTAAAAACCTTGCAAGGAAAACCCAATTGGGACAAAACCTTGTAAGGGAAAAAGAGTGCAACGCGCATTAACTCCCCCTAATGAGTACATCAATTTATATCCTTGAGCATTTGCATTCCAATCTTGTGCATCATCTTCAAAACGATCTTTGATAGACGTTTGACAAATCAAACATATTGACTTGAATAAATATTCCGCACCTTGAAATTATCATTCTTGATAGATATGAACATCTTCATATAATGTCGTGGAATAACTCTTCAATATCTCCATAGATGCATTCTCAATACCATCATGCTTATAGTTATAGCAAGATACATATGTACACAAATTGTACTAAGGATGTGGTACTTCAGGACCAGGAATTGCATATGCTTCAAGCAACTTAAATCTTTCAAGTTAAGTCATATAAGCCATATAATAGACTTTAGATGCATATCAAGTTTTTCATGTCATGCTAGACAAATAAGATAAAGAAAACTGATTATACATACCTTTGACTTTATACTTTCAAGCATTTGAACTATAGGTTCAAAACTACATGTCTTTCATATGGAATAAATTCTTCTTGAATTGTATCTCTTCCATTTAGTTACTTTCTTTGGGTCAGCAAATGCGTATAGCATGCTTTGCAATATGTTGCAATTGAATTATCCCTTTTATGAACTTCAGGTTCATATCATGATATTCGGGGATATACATATACAAATGATAATTCATCCCATGTAACCTTTTCTCAAGTGTTTATCATGTCTCCCCCTCATGTTAGTAAAGCTAACTTGTTTCCTCAACTTTGGGAAATCATCTTTGTGCATTATCATGTCAATATACACAACACATTAATAATAAGATGAAATTATTTGGTTCCTGACCTTGAACCACTTGTGAGGGGAGAATATACTCTCGTATACAACTTATATCAAACTGATATATATATAACTTTGTTCTCACAAGAAACAGTTTAGCTATTAAGTGGAAGCACTCAATAATTATCTTGCTAAACTTACTTTGATATAAACCAACTTATCAAGATGAACTATCTTGAGTAGAAAATCTGGAAATTATGCTCGAAGTTAGATTACTGAGCAATTTACCTCGCAAGCACCGGCCAGGCTGCGGGTCAATAACAATTGCGCATGTAACCATATTATAGATGCATCATATGTGGTATACATGGCAGGTGAATGGGCCCATATTCACCTTTGATATTTCCAGAATTTATGGGCTTCAACCCGAACTCTTTAGTTGGTCAGTTCATTAATGAGAACAAGTGATACAAGAGAATTCGTAAAGAACTTTCTAGTTCTTTATTATTCACCTATGTGAATTTGCACATCATACATAAAATGAGATGGCTAACACGAATGCTAACTGAACAAATTATCAATATTGGTAAACTTCAAATTTACACCATGACATGTGCAATTATCAATATTGGTAAACTTCAAATTTACACCATGACATGTGCACTTATCAATAAACTTCAGGTTTATTATGACATGGGTTTTTATACCAATAGATATCCACTTTATTGTGGCATTCTTTCTTTTGTGTATTACAAACTGGAGAACAAAGCGGGTAGCTTTTCATATGCAAATTACCCCGCTACAAGTTGTAGTAATAGGAGATATCAAAGCCTTCCTTTATTTATAGTCTCAATATAATCAATCGCTTTCGCGTGTACTTTGGAAACTGAATAAGTTTCTTTGAGACATACTACAGCACAATACTCAATTGTGTTTCTCCAACATAGTAATAATTGGCTCTTCTAGAGCTCTCAATTAATTTTGTACTACCACAGATTCATCAACATCCATGTGGTGAATATCTTTCTTAAAGAGAAAGTTATACCATTATGGTCATGTCAAACTTATATGCAAGATATGTTTCTTGCATTATCGTTGTCCTTTAATAGTCATATTTCCAAAATACTTTGGCGTACAATAGGTACGTGACCAACGATCATTCATGCCATATATCATCTCAAACCTCCTTCTAGGGGTGAGTGTGGTATCATCTCAAACCTCCTTCTAGGGGTGAGTGTGGTATATTTAATACCAATTTCATGTTCATATTCTTCCAATAATGAATATGTATTCGTGAATCAAATGTTGTCACATTCACTTCGAGGATATGTGATTTTGTTATTCTTTTCAAATCTATAAATGCGTCAGGCATTTGATTTGCTATTCTTTGCAAATGGATAATCTTTTGTGCCTCTTTCTCACAAATAGAGGTGTGTGGATCAAGATGAGATAATGATGCATTTTTCCACAAAATTTCCCGTTTGGTTTCACCAACTTCGCCCCCTAATTTTGGGAAAAGTGTCTCATCAAATTGACAGTCTGCAAATCGTGCAGTGAACAAATCTCCTGTCAATGTTTCGAGGTAGCGAATAATGGAGGGCGATTCACCTCAACATATATTCCTAACCTTCTTTGCAGACCCATTTTGGTACGGGATGGCGGTGCTAAAGGCACATATACTGCGCATCCAAAAAATCTTAAATGGGATATATTGGGTCCATGACCCAAAACCAATTGCAACGGGGAATATTTGTGTCAATTCGTCAGTCAGAGACGAACTAGCATTGCTGTATGTAAAATGGCGTGTCCCCAAACCGAAGTGGGCAGCCGACAAACTAAAATGCTGCATGCAAAATGGCATGAACCCAAACCAAAGTGGGCAGCCGACGAACTAGCATTGCTGCATGCAAAATGGCGTGAACCCAAACCGAAATGGGCAGCCTCGTTTTCATGAAGAATTCAAGATTATTCTCATCTATTGTCTCAATATGATATCCATTTTGAATGATATCTTTAAAACTCAACAAGTTCCTTTTAGACTTGGAGGAGAACATTGCGATTGATATCATTAAAACTCAACAAGTTCTTCTTAGACTTGGAGGAGAATATTGCATTCTCTAAGATAAACGTCGTGCCTTTGGGCAGAGTTACAGTTGCTCTTCCGGAGCCTTCAATCAATTTAATTCCCATGGTTTGATATACAATAGAAATACACGAACATAAGAATAAACAAGTTCAATTCGTTTGTGTCACATAATATTTTCAAAATCTGCTGATGTTAGTTGACTAAAATAAATCAGATAGTCGATTATATGTTTTCCATAATCGATTACTATGCAGTTTGAAAATTTCAGTTTAAGCATTTTCATAAAACAATCGATTGTTAAACACACACAATCGATTGTTGAGCATTGACAATCGATTGTTAAACATAGACAATCGATTGTTGACAATTTTTGAAAAATTCCGGATCACACTATTTTAAGACAATCGATTGTTAAATATAGACAATCGATTGTTGGCTATTTTGAAAAATTCCAGAGCACACTGTCTTAAGACAATCGATTGTTAAGCATAGACAATCGATTGTTGACTATTTTGAAAAATTCCAGATTACACTGTCTAATGACAATCGATTGTTAGACATAGACAATCGATTGTGGATGATTTTTGAAAAATTCCAGATTACACTGTCTAATGACAATCGATTGTTAGACATAGACAATCGATTGTGGATGATTTTTGAAAAATTCCAGAACACACTGTTTTAAAGACAGTCGATTGTTAATCATAGACAATCGATTGTTGACTGTTTTTGTAAAATTCCAGATCACACTGTTTTAAAGACAATCGATTGTTGATCATTGACAATCGATTGCTTTGTAGTTTTTATGCGAAATATGAGATAACCGACTAGTTTTTCAGGTTAGTCGATTACCTCTACTGGAAAGTAAAAATATTATTGATATTTGAGCATATTGATACATTCTAAAGAACTAATACTAACATTATATCATGAACTAACTAATACGAGCTAATACTAATGGCTATTAGTTTATTAATTCACTAATACAAACAAGTAAAATAAAATCAAATAGCTCCATCTTCTTTCATCACGGATCCATCACCGATTAGGTGGTCTATCTTCCCCTCGGGTTGCTCAAAGAAGTCTGCCACATCCAAGTGGGTGATGTCAAAGTTGTCGTCAGAGACAAAATTCGTTTCAGGGCGTTTACTCTTTCGAGATGCTTGATAAAGGTCAACCAAAAGTCATGGTATACGGCAAGCCTTTGACCAGTGCCCGTTTTCACCGCAACGATAATATATAGTTTATAAACTATTTGCTTTTGGGTTCTTATCGTATCGTGCTTGTGGCAGAGTGACCAACTTCAGGTTGTCATATCTCTTCTTTAAGCCATTCCACAAGATAGGTGGATCTTTGACGGTGAGATATTCAATCTTCAAACCTTCATCAAGGTGATGGCGCAAGAAAATCAAGGCCTTAGCATAGTTTCAAACCTTCATCAAGGTGATGGCGCAAGAAAATCAAGGCCTTAGCATAGTTTCAAACCTTCATCAAGGTGATGGCGCAAGAAAATCAAGGCCTTAGCATAGTTTTGGGTGGATGCATTATTTCTGTCTTCATTGGCGTCTCCAAGACCAATAGCATCCAAAATGGATTTAAGTATCCAACACCCATATCATATAGTTCTTGCCCGAAATTTCAAGGGCAACGAACTTTCTTTTCATAATGTCCGACATAAACCAAAATTACATCAAGAGCGTGTTCATACTTACGGGCTCTATTACAATTATCACATTCACTTCAGGGAATGGATCATAATCATGTGCTTTACACAATCTCATGTCAAATATTACTTTCATAAAGTGAAAGATTATTTTGAGAATCTTTATTATTCTCATTATCACAATAATGACGATTATAACTTCGTCTATTGCCATGTCCACATCCATTGATACCTTTACGGTAATTAGTCTTCTTTCAGACTTATCACATACTGCTACCACATTCTCTAAAGGGAATGGAGCAAATTCAATAGGACGGAATTCTTTGCCACGTCCACATTCATTGATACCTTCATGGTAATATTTTAGTCTTCTTTCAGACTTATCATATACTGCTTCCACATTCTCTAAAGGGACTGGAGCAAATTCAATGGTACGGATTTTCAATTATTTGCCCACAATCATACATGAATTTAATCATGGCAGGACATAGAGATTTTACCACTTCATGTGGTTATAATTTCTTACAAACTCCATTAGAGTTATAATCAAACTTTGTTGTCTATGCTTTGTATATAAAATCAAATTATAGAATTCCAAGAATTTGAAAGGGAAAAGTAAATTACTTACCTTTAAGGTATACCAATTATATTTTCAATGTTTTCTTCCTTTTCTCTTTTGCTTTCCTTCTTTTGCTTTCTGTTTCGTTCCTCCCTTTTTTTTTTCTTTTCCTTCTTTTGCTTTCTGTTTCGTTCCTCCTTTTTTTTTTCTTTCTTTCTTCATTCTTTCTTTGAAGCAAAACCCTACACAAACAAAAGTTAAGACAATCGAAAATTTCAATTGGTTAGAGACTCGTGCTGATAACGTCTTATGAAATAATATAAAAGACAAGAACAATAATGCAAGAACAAGAGCAATAGAGAGAAGAGTAGAGAGAGTTCTTCTTATTGATACTTAGAAAATGTTAGGAGTGGATTACAATGGTAGAAGACCCCTTTATTTATAGGGAGGGGGATGATTTAGCTACCAAGAATAGAACTCTAGAATCTCTCTAATTATAGACATTCACCTTAAATAGGAGATTTCATAACAAATCCAGTATAATTCCACTTAGTGGAGTCTGGGGAGGGTAGTATGTACGCAGATCTTACCCCTACCCCTACCCTTGGGTAGAGAGGCTGTTTCCAAATAGACACTGGCATCCCTCCCTTCAAGAACTTCCCACCTTGCTCTTGGGGAGAGTCGAACTCACAACCTCTCGGTTGGAAGTGGGGGTTGCTTACCATCAGAGCAACCCCTCTTGTCTTAATTTAATTAGATAAGCAAATATATATAATTTACCATGATTAAATGATTGAAGTTTATATGCAAGATACATATTATATATGTATTGATTTGGTATAAACATTTAATATGAGTAAGTTTTTACCGAAGTATAATATTTAAATCTTGCATTTAGAAGATAATAAGAATGTTTGGAAGAGGGAAAAGGTGTTGTGGAACAAATAGGAATTTGTTCAAGAGAAGAAAGCGAACACGGTCCACATGTCCTAATTTCCAGTGATTATATCTCCTAGTGTGTAACGAGTTAAGTTATGATCCATACATCAAATGAAGCTTTTTGAGTTTAGTTTTCTAAACTTCAAATCATTTGTTGTTTTGACATTTCTATAAAAGGTTATGATTTTTTTATAAAGGATAATAGAGTATGCCCATAGCTTGTGTTTCCCAACACGCAAGCCACTCACGTAGCCTGCATGGCCACTTCCAGAACAAGACCAAAAGTAGAGGGGGAGAATTAAGGACTCGCGAAGCCAATGCACAAGCTCTGCGTGCCCATTGGCCCTCGAGCGTATAAATAGGTGCTAGTACGTGATTTTCTCATTCTTAACACCCCAAAGAAGCCAGTGCCAAGTCCTTTCTAGGAGATATTAAGCCAAGAACAAGACGAAAAGTATAAATTACCTGAGAATTTTACTTCGGGATTTTTGCGAAGGAATTTTGTAAGTGTTTTCATGCAAAATCTAAAATTTCTAAATTTTAGAATATTATGCATGCAAAACATATTTTTCAAGGAAAACCCACATGTGAATTTGGTGCCATTCTACACCAAAAAAATTACCTAGAGAATATTTGGAGAAATATCTGCAAGTACAGTTTTTATAGGTAAATTCGCATGAAAATGAACAATAATAAATCCCTTTGTTAATTTGTAAGAAATTGTCACGACTTGAATTTTTCACGATCGAAGATCGTAATGGCGCCTGCTCATAGAAGTTAAGCAAGCCATACATCTAGAATCCATAAGTACTTTTGTTTAAAATCTATTTTTTACCAATTTAATTAACAGGAATAAATAATTAAACGACAGCGAAATTTGTAGTTTAACGGAAGACTTATATGATATAAACCAAATAAAAAGGAAAAATTCACATGTGCCTCTACCGAGAACGTGTGTCACAACATTCACGGACTATTAAAATTTACTACATACAACCATTTGAAAGAAACTAACATTGTCTGTCTCGAATATAAGAAATGACATATCATATATAAAAATAGAGAGGACGTCGGGCCTATGGACGCCTACAAGGCTACCTCAATATCTTAATGAACTGAAGGTTAGCTCCCGAGCTACTACGGTTGACCGGTACCTGGATCTGTGCAAAAGTGCACAGAGTGTAGTATCAGCACGACCAACCCCATGTGCTGGTAAGTGCCTAGCCTAACCTCGGTGAAGTAGTGATGATGCTAGGACCAGACTCTAGATAAACCTATGCAGTTATATAATATATGGCAAAAAGTAAACAGGTAATAAGCAATTAAAGCTGAGGAAGAGGAACATGTTGCGGTAGCGGCAGATAACCAGAATATTAAAGAATAATAAGAAAATTATAATTTAACTTCTATGACGGATAAAGAGAAATAAAGGCAACTTTCACTTTTGATTTCATCTTGTTGCAGACGTGCAATCCGATCCCATTTCTCATATCTCGTGGTAGGCGTACTACCTGCTTTCATTTCCTCATATCTTGTAGTAGGTGTACCACTCGATTCCATTGTTATGTATTAGCAGTTCTTACAAATTAAATTACTCACAACTGCAAAAATTAATGAAAATTCATAAGACAACAAAGTACACAATAATTATGATTCCCTGAGGAAAATAAATAATAACAAGTAGCAATTAATTATGGACTTTAAGAAGCAAATAGAAAATTTAATATTTTGTATGCTAAATGTGAAGTAGCAATTATCACATAAACATGTAGCAATTATAGCATAAATTCAATAATAACTAGTGACACGATAAAGGAAGATGCCAACATAAAGAACCCCAATAATTGTAGAATAAGACAGTTAATGCACTTGAACTGATAACAAGAAATCATAACAAATGGCAATAAGTGCACGGAATCACCCTTCGTGCTTTAACATTCTCTCACCAAAACAATACACGACATCACCCTTCTTGCTTTACACTCTTCCTCACCCAAGCAACAATTACGAAACAATTAGGGCAAGGGAATCAATGACATCGCATAAAGTCAAGTAATAATAGCAAATCAGTAAAATAAGCATAAAGAACAACATAACCCAATTATTAGCAAGAATCAGGAAAATCAAGAACAAGTACACGGCATCACTTATCGTGCTTTTGCTCTCGTCCTAACCATAAGAATCAATATAATAGGCATGGAATGGTACATCGTTCGACACAACATCACCCTTCGTGTTTTAACACTATTTCCTCACAATGGCAACAATACATATCATTACCCTTTGTGCTTTAACACTCTTCCTCACCCGAACAACAATCATAAATAAGGGGCAAGGGAGTAAATAAATAATAATAAAACCCCCGGCAAGGGAACACAGTTTAGCAGTTAAATCCTGGCAAGGAAGAAATATCAATAAATTTCAGCATTCCTGCAAGAGAGATAATCAACAAAGCCATAAACATCCCGGCAAGGGAACAATTTTATAACTCTTTCTCTTTCTTTTACTTTTACTTCACAACTCGTTTTTAGCACTTGAGCCAATGCTCCAAAGGGTTCAATCATCTCATATACTTTCACATTTGTAATATACTCGAGCCAATGCTCCTCGATGTTCAAGGGTCACAATTTATTTCACTAGCTTTTCACAACATATAGAAATCATCACCAAGGCATGAAAGAGACAATGAAATCATGATATTCATAATATAAAGGCTCACGGTCATGCTAGACACCAACGTATAGATACTCGTCACCATGCTACACGTCATACTCAACCATTATCACATAGCAAATATGACTCAACTCCTAAACCCTCAATCAAAGGTTAGACCAAACACTTAGTTTAAACTTTCACGGCCAATTCAATCCTTAATAACTGCCTTTTCTTTTGAATTCGGCTCCAGTTCGATTGTATCTATATATAAATGACTTCAATACATCAATAAATGCTAAACAATGCAAACCCAATGCCTAATTATAGCTTTTCCATAATTTTTTCCAAAAACTCAAAAATTGACCCCGGGCCCGCTTGGTCAAAACACGGGATTCGAACCAAAATCCGATCACCCATACATCCACAAGCCCGAATATATAATTATATTTAAAATTCGATCCCAAAACGAGGTCTAAATCACAATTAATTAAAAAATCTAACTCTACCTAAATCCCTAATCTCTATACTTAATTACATATTTTGGGCCAAAAATTTCAATAGATGTTGATGAAAAATAAAGGAAACGAGCTAAAGATTACTCACCCACGAGTTAATGGTGAAAAGATGCTTCAAAAGTCTCCCTAGAACTTTGGAGAAGAAAGAGTTTGAGATGTTTTATGAAAATATCGTAGTGGTTCTGTTTTGGAGCTTTAAAAATAACTGGGCGAATTAAACCTACGTGTTCACGATGGGACCCTCGCTTCATGATGGGTCGGCTTGTTAAGCGTACACGTTCGCATGCATAGGCTCGCGTTCACGAAGAGGCAGCTCCTCGAGCCCTTGTGTTCGCATCCTCAGGGTCGTGTTCGCGTAAGGTGTTCTACCCATTCCCCCGGCCTGGGTACTTGGCCTTCGCGTTCTCATAGCCAGAAACGCGTTCGCGAAGGTCTAGCCCCCTGTTGCCTCGCATTTGCGACCTGGTCTACGCGTTCACATTCCCTTTAACAAATTTACTCATCGTGTTCGCGAGGGTCCTCCTGCGAACGCAAAGAAGTCCATATCAGAACTGAAAACCTGCAACTTTCATAAGTCTAAAACCACTCCGAAAAACCTATGAAACACTCCCGAGCCCTCTAGGCTCCTAACTAAACCCATATACTTACTCAAAATTATTATACGAACTTATCTGTGCGATCAAGTCGCAAAACTAACCTAAAAACAATGAATCGACCTCAAAATCAAGAGTTTCTCCAAAAACTTCATCAAGTTTCAAATTTAGGATTTCAAGTCCGAAATACGTCAAACGATGTCCGATTTAAACCAAATTTAACAAAAATATCTTCTATCATATATAAGACCTATACTGGGCACCGAAACCAAAATATGGACACGGTACCATCTCTTTCTAATCAGATTTCATTTCCAATTTTCTTAAACATTACAAGAAAACATATTTTCAAACAAATTCATTTCTTGGGCTCAGAACCTTGAAATTTGATTTCGGGCATACGCCCAAGTCCTATATGGTCCTACAGACCTTTTAGGACCGTCAAATCACGGGTCCAGGTCCGTTTACCCAAAATAATGACCAAAGTCAAATAAATTTATTTTAACATCAAAACATAGCAATTTTTAATAGAATTTCATATTTAAGCTTTTCAGCTATGCGCACGCAAAATGAGGCAACTCTAAAGGAGGTTTTCAAGGCCTCGGAAGCATAAAATTCAATTAAAAATAGGTGATGACCCTTTGGTTCATCACAAAAATTCTCCAAGTAAAGCAACATACGAATTTAGCCGTGGATAGTTAATAGGGAATTACCTAGGGTTTTTGTATTTGGAGAGTTACCGGGGTATTGTTGATCTGCAGAATTACATGGAGATTTATTTCTTTGGATATTTTCTTATCTGAGAAATTACTTGGAAATTTTGTTGTGGCGGGTTAGATGTGAATGTTTTCTTAATAATTTCCTTAGGGATTTGCAAATTTGGGGAATTACCCAGGGATTTCGTTGTTGTAAGTTTAGATCATTTCATGTCCTTAAGGACACAGTTCTGGGAGATGATTCTAATGAGGTGACTATTAGTGATGATGGTGTATTACGGCTTTTGGACCGAATTTGTGTTCTTAATATCGATGGATTAAGAGATTTGATTATTGAGGAGGCTCATAGTTCGATTTATTCTATTCATCTAGATGCTACGAAGATGTATCGTGATTTGAGATAGTATTATTGGTGGCGAAGGATGAAGAAGTACATTTTCATATATATAGCATGGCATTTGAATTGCCAGCAGGTCAAGTATAAGTATCAGAGACCGAGTAGTTTGCTTTAGAAGGTTTACACACAATAGTACAAGTGATAGCATATTACTATGGATTTTGTTGTACGTTTGCTACGAACTTTGAGGATGTTTAACGTTATTTGGCTCATTGTGGACAGATTGACGAGGTCTATGTATTTTGTTCCAGTCATGACTTCCTACACTTCGAAGTAGTTGGATATGATCTACATCATAGAGATTGTTCGCTTTCATGGCATACTAGTTTTTCGTATCTCAAATAGCGATATTCAATTTACTTTGCACTTCTACAAAGCGTTTCAACGTGAGTTTGGAACATAGGTTGAATTGAGTACTATATTCCACCCTCAGACGGATGAACAGTCCAAGTGAACATTCATATTTTGAAGGATATGTCGAGTGCCTCTGCTATGGATTTTGGATGCCAGTGAGATTATTTTCTTTCATTAGTGAAGTTTTCATTCAACAACAACTATCAGTCGAGCATCCAAATAACTTAGTATGAGGAATTATATATTAGGCGATATCGTTCTCCAAGTGGTTGGTTTGAGCTATGTGAGACTAGATTGTTAGGCACAAATTTAGTTTGTGATGCTTCAGAAAAGGTGAAATTGATTCAAGAACGGCTTTGTATAGCGCATTCTAGGAAAAAGAATTATGCTAATAGAAGGTTCATGATGTAGCTTTCATGGAAGGTGAGAAGGTTCTACCCCAAATATTTTCTATGAAAAGCTTGATGAGATTTGAGAAGAAGGATAAGTTGAGCCCTCAGTATATTGGATCATTCGAGGTGTTGGAGTGAGTTGGTGAGGTGGACTGCAAACTTGTTTTGGTACCCATTTTGTCGAGAGCTCATTTGATATTTTATGTTTTTATGCTTCGAGGGTATTAGGAGGATCAATCACCTGTATTGAATTTCAGTTAAGTGCGCTTGGATGAAAATCTAGATTATAAAGAAGAACCGATGGCCATTTTGAATTGGTAGGTTGGAAAGTTGAGCTCTAAAAATATCGCATCAGTGAAGGTTCAACGAAGAGGTCAACCGGTCAAGGAGATAATATGGGAGACTGTATGATATGCGAAGCAGATATCCTCATCTTTTTGACATCTCGGGTATGACTCTAAACCCGTTCTAGGATGACGTTTGTTTAAGAGGGGGAGAATGTAACGATCTGGCAGATCATTTTGTGTATTTGAGGCATGTTTCCTATTTAATGATTCCCGCATGATTTTTTATTATTTTGTGACTTAGCAGGGATGGTTGGTTTGGTTTCGAGAAGGTTTGGGAGTGAATCAAAACTTAATTCCAAGGTTAGGAGCTTAAATTGTAAGAGCTGACCATGGCTTGAAATTTGCATAGATGATCTCGGATTGGTATTTTGATATCCAATAAGTTTGTATGATAATTTTGGACTTTGGCATATGTTTCAACTTGAATTTGAAGGTTCCTATGATATTTTGAGGCTACTTACAAAAAATATTAAGTTTGACCAAAAATTGACTTTTTGATTGTTAAGGTTTATTTGAGATTCCAAGCCTAGTGATAGGTTAGACGTGGTTCGACGTGAGTTTGAAAGTTGAAAGTATGGATATTTATTAAGTTTGAATTGTGGTGTGATTTATGGTTTTGATATGATCTTTTTTGATTTGAAACCTCGAGTAGGTCCGTATCGTATTTTGGAACTTGTCGGTATGTTTGATCGGGTCCTATAGCCCCTAAAGTATTTTTGGATGGATTTCATATCATTTGGGTGAAGGTTGGCACAACTGGTTCTGGTGTGTTTCACATGTGGAATTAGACCGCAGGTGCATGAAGGATCCATAATACTGACTAAAAGTCAATCCCAGTCCCGCTTGGTCGAAATCCATGATTCAGACCAAATACCGACGAACTATTCACCCCGAGCATGGTTATGTGATTTGTTTTGCAATATGATCTTAATTTGAGGTCTAACTCAATTTTATAAAATTTCTAAATTCGACCTAAAACCCCTAATTTTTACCTTGAAATTCATGAAATTGATGTTAAAACTCATGAAGTAATGGAAATTCATAGAAACGAATTAATGTTTCTTACCAATAAATTTGGAAAGAAAATATACTTCAAAAATAACCTCTAGAGAGCTTGCAGTTGAAAAATGGTGTAAAAATGAGCTTACTCCCGATTTTTCTCACATTTTCCCAACAATAGATATTGCAATTGCAAATTCTTGATCTCTTATCTCATCCACAAATGCGAACAACTGATCGCAATTGCGTTCGGTGTGACAATGTGCAGAAGTCGCAAATGCGACACAATCATCGAATTTGTGAATAGCCCCCGATCGAAAATGCGATTAATATTGCTTCGCAACTGCGAAGCAGTCTCCCGAGGAACCATGTCTCAAATACAACGCTATAATTGCAAATTCCACCCCAACTCTGTTTGCAAAAGCGACTTTCAGTTTACAAATGTAAAGTCCCAGCTCCTAGCCCATGTTCACGTTTGCGAGCCTGACATCGCAAATGCGAAGCTCACAATTATGATCAGGTCTTCGCAAATACGAGACCTGCAAGTTTACACAAACAACGACTAAGCATTAGCTATTCCAAATTAGTCTACAACGTATTTGGAATACACCCGAGCTCTTCAGGATCCAAACCAAACATGCACACAAGTATATCAATAATATACAAACTCGCCACTAACTCAAAGCATGAAAATAACATCAAATATTAAGAATCAAGCATCAAAACTCAAAATTTCAACTTTGAAATTCATTTTTCCAACTTTCCACATAGTGCATCGAAACGCGCTTGGGTCACTTGGGACCCCAACCGAACATGCGTACATGTCCAAAAATATCATACGAGCATATTGAAATCGTCAAACATCGATCCGAGACTGTTTACCTAAATCATTAACCGTGGTCAACTCTAACTTTATTTAAGTCAAAAAATCATGTTTTGTTCAAAACATCACATACAAGCTTTTCGAAAAGAGATACAGACCATGCATGCAAGTCATATAATATCAAAAGGAACTATAAGAGGTATCTGAACAAAAAGATTAAGGTTGGTACTCAAAATGACCTATCGGATCGTTATACGGCTAAAAACAAATTCAGTGGACTCGGGGGTGAGCCATGGATTCATTCTAGCGGTGTCAACATTCTTTTCTGACTGTTACCTCTTGTTCGACACTTATTTTATTCCAACGGATGCCTCGAAGACTTATGTACTCATATAATTTGAATAGAGGCTCGTGACTTGTCGTATAGGATTTAGATCCTTAAAAGAAATTGTCAAATGTTATTAAATTATTTCCAGGTTTATATTATTTAAGGATTATCAACATGGGCGAATTAATGCATTGAATTTGGATGCTTCGGCACCCATTAACTTTATTATATTATCTGTATAACTTTATAGAAAATTTAAAGCATTTGATATATTAAATCAGGAAGCACCCAGAGTACAAAAGGTTAATAGGTCCTTTGGTCAATCAAGGATAGTTGTTGCTTTAGTAGTGTGAGAGGGTGCAGTTCGATTTCTACTGAGAGCACGCTTAATTTTACTACCTTTCGTCACTTTTTTAAAAATTTATCCAATAGGTACATTTTTTATCCAACATTACTACTTTATTTATTTTCTTTCCAGGCGTAGTCCCTGAATTCTATTTTACCTTTCCCTTTTTTTAAAAGAATTTCTTTTTGTATTTTATTTAGTAATTCTCTATAACAAATAAAAAAAGAAACTTCACAGTTCGACTTCTTCTAAAAATAAATAGTTCTTCTAGAGTGGCAAAATTCATCAAAAATTAAAATTCTCACCAATTGCATTTTTCGTTACACGCGTCTATAATATCAATACGAGCTTTTATTAACATTTTTGACTATCATGTTCAAATAGTTATTTACTTAAACTACGTGATTGGTAGCAACTGGACGTCAAGAAAAGTTGAGTCCCCACGAACCCAAAATTTTAGATCCGCCACTAATTATTAAACTTTATAATAATCAATTTGCTCAGTAGTACCTTTCAAACTGTTAGGACGGGGTTCACTCAACGAGTTAGTACAGGCCGTATACTGTCATGTATTACCTTTTTTTCGAGGCGTGACACATTTGACCTTCAATTAATTAAAATATGTGTTCTTTTATCCCTTTTTATAGAAAATATGTTATATTTAGATATGTTTTGAAAACTATATTACTACCAAATATGGAGTAATAATACAAGCTTAACATAATGCATGTGTAATTAAGTGGTAGAACAATTAATAACTATGATAAATTTTTGAATATTCACAAGCAAAAAATTCAAAAGTATATATTAATTAAAGGTAAATGTGATTAGTGTTATGAAATAGAAGATTCTTACACTTCTATTTAAGGTGAATGTCTTTAATGTACTTAGTTAGAGAGATTTTAGAGTCCTATTATTGGTAACAAGATCTTCCTCCTCCTTATAAATAGAGGTGCTCTCTACCATTGTAATTCACCCCTCTCAACTCAATAAGAAGAACTCTCTCTACTCTTCTCTCTATTGCTATTGTTCTTGTTCTATTGTTCTTGTCTTTTGCTTTAGTTTATAACACGTTATCAGCACGAGACTCTACCGTCTCAAGTATCATTCTCGAAAATCCAAGGTATTTTCCCTCTTCCTAATTTAATTTTCGAGTATGTCTGACATTATGAAAAGAAAGTTCGTTGCCCTTGAAATTTCGGGCAAGAACTATATGACATGGGTGTTGGATGCTGAAATCCACCTAGATGCTATGGGTCTCGGAGACACCCTCAAAGATAAAGAAAAAGCATCCACCCAAGATTGTGCGAAGGCCTTGATTTTCTTGCGCCACCACCTTGACGAAGGTTTGAAGATTGAATATCTCACCGTCAAGGATCCACTCGTTTTGTGGAACAGCTTAAAGGAGAGATATGACAACCTGAAGTTGGTCACTCTGCCACAAGCACGATATGATTGGGCCCATCTGAGGCTACAGGACTTTAAGTCCGTTTCTGAATATAATTCTGCTATGTTCAGAATTACTTCTAAACTGAAGCTATGTGGAGATAACATCTCCGATTACGATATGCTTGAGAAAACGTTTACAACGTTTCATGCCTCCAATATGGTACTGCAGCAACAGTACCGAGAGAAAGGCTTTACGAAGTACTCTGAACTGATTTCTCTCTTACTAGTGGCTGAGCGAAATAATGATCTGCTCATGAGAAATCACGAAAATAGACCAACTGGGTCTACACCACTGCCTGAAGCAGATATGGTGCACTCGCATTATGCCAAACATAAAAGGGACCATGATCACGGTCATAAACGGGGTCAAAGCCAAGGACGTGGACAAGGAAGAAATTCCAAAGAAGTCCGTCACCCCCCAAAGAGAGATAACCACCGAAAGCAGAAACGGGGTCCAGAAGATCCTAAGGCAAATAGTTCAGAAACTATATGTTATCGTTGCGGTGGAAATGGGCACTGGTCTCGGACTTGCTGTATACCAAGACACTTGGTTGACCTTTATCAAGCATCTCGAAAGAGAAAAGGCCCTGAAACAAAATTTGTCTATGACGACAATGAGGATATCACCCACCTGGATGTGGCAGACTTCTTTGAGCAACCCGAGGGAAAGATAGACCACCTAATCGGTGATGGAACCATGATGAAAGAAGATGGAGCTGTTTGATTCTACTTGTATTAGTCAATGAATAAATTAATAGTCATTAGCATTAGCTCGTATTAGTTAATTCATGATATGATGTTAGTATTAGCCCTTTAGAATGTTTCAATATGCTCAAATATTTTTATTGTACAGTAGAGGTAATCGACTAACCTAAAAACTAGTCGATCGTCTAATATTTAGCAATAGAACGAACTTTTTTCCGCCAGGCCAGATATTCGAATATCAGAATCTGATATTCGAATATCTGGGCCAGATATTCGAATATCAGAATTCCTATATTCGAATATCTCACAAGATATTAGAATATGTGATTAAATATTCGAATATCTAATATTTTTCGCATTAAAGTATTATTTTTTCCGCAAGGCATTATATTCGAATATTAGAATACAATATTCGAATATCCTAAATAACTGCTTCCCAAAACGCTGTTTAAACGCGAAACAAAAGAATTGAAGTTGTTTATACTTATATTTATGTATTTCTTTTGTATGTTAAACTATGTGATAGCAAATATGGATATCTCACAAAGCGAACTTGGATCAACGTCCAACTGTAAAAGTATTTGCCTAGTTGATTCATGTACTACACATACAATACTCAAAGAAAGGAAGTATTTCTCTCAACTGAATATGTGTAAGGCAAACATTTCTACAATCTCTGGAAGTAGTAAACTGATTGAAGGCTCCGGAAGAGCTATTGTAACTCTGCCCAAGGGCACGATGTTAATCATAGAGAATGCAATGTTCTCCTCCAAGTCTATGAGAAACTTGTTGAGCTTTAAAGATGTACGCCGGAATGGCTACAATATTGAGACAATGGATGAAGATAATCTTGAATATCTCGTCCTCACTTCAAAGAATGTCTCCGGCCAAAAGAGGGTTATTGAGAAATTCCCGTCTTTATCTTGTGGCCTGGATAGGACAAGAATTAGTGCAATTGAGGCACATTCAACAGTAAATCTAAACAATACTGAGTCCAATACATTTGTACTTTGGCATGATCGACTGGGTCACCCAGGATCAACCATGATGAGACGGATTATAGAAAGCTCATAGGGGCATCCGTTAAAGAATTTCAAAATTCTTTCAAGTAATGAATATCCTTGCACTTCGTGTTATCAAGGCAAGCTGATTATCAGACCATCCCCAACAAAGGTTGGGACTGAGTCACCCCAGTTTCTGGAACGTATACAAGGGGACATTTGTGGACCTATTCACCCACCTAGTGGGTAGTTTAGGTATTTCATGGTCTTGATAGACGCATCCTGTAGATGGTCTAATGTGTGCTTGTTGCCATCACGCAACCTTGCGTTTGCAAAGTTAATGGATAATAGATGAGAATAATCTTGAATTCTTCATGAAAACGAGGCTGCCCATTTCGGTTTGGGTTCACGCCATTTTGCATGCAACAATACTAGTTTGCCGGCTGCCCACTTCGGGTTGGGGTCACGCCATTTTGCATGAAGCAATGCTAGTTCATCGGCTGCCCACTTCGGTTTGGGGTCACGCCATGTTGCATGCAGCAATGCTAGTTCGTCTCTGACTGACGAATTGACACAAATATTCCCCATTGCAATTGGTTTTGGGTCATGAACCCAATATATCCCATTTAAGAAGCTTTGGATGCGCAGTATAGGTGCCTGTAGCACCGCCATCTCGCACCAAAATGGGTTTGCAAAGAAGGTTAGGAATATATGTTGTGTATGAATCGTCCTCCATTATTCGCTACCTCGAAACATTGACAGGAAATTTGTTCACTGCACTATTTGCAGACTGTCAATTTGATGAGACACTTTTCCCAAAATTAGGGGGAGAAGTGGGTGAAACCAGATGGGAAATTTTGTGGAAAAATGTATCATTATCTCATCTTGATCCACATACCTCTATTTGAAAGAAAGAGGTACAAAAGACTATCCATTTGCAAAGAATAGCAAATCAAATGCCTGACGCATTTACGGACTTGAAGAGGATAACGAAATCCCACATTCACGCGGAAAATGTTCCGATCCGTATTGAAGTCCCTATTGGACAAATATCTAGTGTCATATCCAATGAGTCAAATGCACGCCAGAAGCGTGGCAGACCATTAGGTTCCAAAGATCGAAATCCTAGAAAGAGGAAAAAGAACGATCTAAATGACACTATGAAAGAATCACATGAGGACGCTCATGATTTGATTAGTTCCGAGATTTACGAAGAATCTATTGAGCCTGAGACTCTTGAAAATACGGAATGCAAGAATGTGAGGATCTCGAACCTCAGTCTGTGGTAGTACAAAATTAATTGAGAGCTCTCGAAGAGCCAATTATTACTATGTTGGAGAAACACAATTGAGTATTGTGCTGTAGTAAGTCTCAAAGAAACTTATTCAGTTTCCAAAGTACACGCGAAAGCGATTGATTATATTGAGACTATAAATAAAGGAAGGCTTTGATTCTCCTATTACTACAACTTGTAGCGGGGTAATTTGTATATGAAAAGCTACCCGCTTTGTTCTCCAGTTTGTACTACACAAACGAAAGAATGCCACAATAAAGTGGATATCTATTGGTATAAAACCCATGTCATAATAAACCCGAAGTTTATTGATAAGTGCACATGTCATGGTGTAAATTTGAAGTTTACCAATATTGATAATTTATTCAGTTGACATTCGTGTTAGCCATCTCATTTGAAGTATGATGTGCAAATTCACATAGGTGAAAATCAAAGAACTAGAAGTTCTTGTTCTCAGTAATGAACTGACCAACTAAAGAGTTCGGGTTGAAGCCCATAAATTCTGGAAATATGAAAGGTGAATATGGGCCCATTCACCTGCCATGTATATCACATATGATGCATCTATGGAATGGTTACATGCGCAATTGTTATTGACCCGCAGCCTGGCCGGTGCTTGCGGGGTAAATCGCTCAGTAATCTAACTTCGAGCATAGTTTCCAGATTCTCTACTCAAGACAGTTCATCTTGATAAGTTGGTTTATATCAAAATTGGTTTAGCAAGATAATTATTGAGTGCTTCCACTTAATAGCTAAACTGTTCCTTATGAGAACGAAGTTGTATATATCAGTTTGATATAAGTTGTATACGAGAGTATATTCTCCCCTCAAAAGTGGTTCAGGGTCAGGAACCAAATAATTTCATCTTATTATTAAGGTGCTATGTATATTGACATAATGCACAAAGATGATTTCCCAAAGTTGAGGAAACATGTTAGCTTTACTAACATGAGGGGGAGACATGATAAACACTTGAGAAAGTGTTACATGGGATGAATTATCATTTGTATATGTATTTCCCCGAACATCATGATATGAACCTGAAGTTCATAAAAGGGATAATTCAATTGCAACATATTGCAAAGCATGCTATGCGCATTTGCTGACTCAAAGAAAGTAACTAAATGGAAGAGATACAATTCAAGAAGAATTGATTCCATATGAAAGACATGAAGTTTTGAACCTATAGTTCAAATGCTTGAAAGTATAAAGTCAAAGGTATGTATAGTCAGTTTTCGATATCTTATTTGTTTAGTATCACTGATGAAAGCTTGATATGCAGCTAAAGTCTATTATGCGACTTATATGACTTAACTTGAAAGATTTAAGTTGCTTGAAGCATATGCAATTCTTGGTCCTGAAGTACCGCATCATTAGTACAATTTGTGTACATATGTATCTTGCTATAACTATAAGCATGATGGCATTGAGAATGCATCTATGGAGATATTGAAGAGCTATTCCACGATATTATATGAAGATGTTTATATCTATCAAGAATGATGATTTCAAGGTGCGGAATACTTATTCAAGTCAATATGGTTAATTTGTCAAATCTCTATTAAAGATCGTTTTGAAGATGATGCACAAGATTGGGATGCAAATGCTCAAGGATTTAAATTGATGTACTCATTAGGGGGAGTCAATGCGCGTTGCACTCTTTTTCCCTTACAAGGTTTTGTCCCACTGGGTTTTCCTTGCAAGGTTTTTAACGAGGCAACCAATAGGCGCATATTCAAACATGTGTACTCTTTTTCCTTACTTTAATTTTTCCCATTGGGTTTTGGTTTTAAGGTTTTATGAGGCACATCATTGAATAGACATTCAAGGGGGAGTGTTATGAAATAGAAGATTCTTACACTTCTATTTAAGGTGAATGTCTTTAATGTACTTAGTTAGAGAGATTTTAGAGTCCTATTATTGGTAACAAGATCTTCCTCCTCCTTATAAATAGAGGTGCTCTCTACCATTGTAATTCACCCCTCTCAACTCAATAAGAAGAACTCTCTCTACTCTTCTCTCTATTGCTATTGTTCTTGTTCTATTGTTCTTGTCTTTTGCTTTAGTTTATAACAATTAGTTAGATTTCATAATATTTACCAGTAAATGGGGGACTAAAATGCTATTAACCCTTAAAAACCGTATACACTTCTTTAATTTTTGTTTACGTAGGGACCACTAATCTTCTATATCATAGTTTTTACTTTCAGCTATTCTTATGTTATTACTTCTTCCGTTTTATATTAAATAAGTTATTTTTCTTTTTAGTATGTTCTAAAATAAATAATATATTTTTAAATTTAAAAATAATTCAACTTTAAACTTTTTATTTTAATAGCCACACAAATAGTATGGCTCCACAAATTGTTACCCCTTAAACTTTTAAGACCACAAATTTTAAAAGTCTTCTTTTTTTTCCTTAAATACCGTACCAGTCAAACTTGATCAAACAAAATGGAGGGAGTATATCATATCATGTTAGATAACAATTCGAAGAAAGAATTCTTCGTTTCCAAGCTTTCTTAACAATAGATGGAAAATTTTACACTTAAATTTGGAGGAGTAAAATGGCATTTATGCAACAAAATGAGAGTAAAAGAAAGCATTAAGTATTAAGTATTAGCTTACCTCCGGTAAACTGATCCTAGAAAGGACATCACACATTTTTATATTTTGTGATAGAGCCGTATTCACTATCGAATTTTAATTAACTATATTAAAATCAAGTTACAAGAAATCTCTGAGTCATTTGTTTATCTGATATGCGAAGTAGATTGTACACATTTTTCTTTAAAAAATAAAGGCCCTTTAGTGATTAAAAGGGAGTACGATACTTGTAGCATTTTTGTTTATTAAAAAAAGAGCTGAGTATGTGAATTTACCTACTAATTGGAATTAGTATAATATTCATGCGATGTATGAATACAAAACATGTCAAATTGTAATTTAACTTATTTGATTTATGTGTAAGTAATCTTAAAATATTAATCTTTCAGATAAAAATTCATATAATCATTAATTAAATATTAATAACAAAAAAGCATGAAACTATTTCTCAAATCTCGTAACGGATACTTAGCATATTGTTTCGGCGTCAATATTAAAAAAATACTGAATATGTCAAGTTGTGGTGTCTTCTTTGAGCATATTAAATTGTACTATTATTTTAGCTAAATTCTTACTATTATTTTATTTTTTATTTCAAATTCCAATAAGTCTCATACTAATACTCCATCTGTTTTAATTTATGTGAACATATTTACTTTTCTTTTTAGTTAGTGTCAAAAAGAATAACCTTTTTCTTTATTTAAAAATAATTTACCTTTATGTAATTATTTATAACCACACAAAATATGTGTGCCTCATTTTACATCACAAGTTCATAAGTCTTCTCTCATAGCTTAAACTCTTTGGTACCCCTATTCTTTGTCTCCGTGCCTAATGAAGCTCAAAATTAGGTAAGGAGACGAAGAATAGAGAATGCTATTGTTAAAGAAAAAGATTATTGCCGAATTATTTATTTAATAATACTATTGTACTGTCATTGATTCCCACCATTATTTAAATTTGTTCAAATTTAATTTGTATTAATCCTCTTTTTAATATAATATATATATAGATAGATAAATTAAATATTATTATAAATATTATCCAAAATTGTCAAGTGGCTCAATAGCAGGTTGCTATTTGCCTTAACCACAATGAAAATTTTATTCCATTGACACACACATATATATACAAATAGAGAGAGAAAGGGGGTAAAATTTTCTCTTCTCAATAATCAGAAAAATCTTATTCTTTTAGGTATCTCTATACTCTTGGCTATTTGTATTTTAAATTTCTTCTCTATATTGCACTACCCATTATATCACGATCCAAAATTTATTAAGGGCTGTGGTGGTGCCGGACATGGCTATCAGGAAACCAACCAAGAATACATAATTAAGTTTTAATTTTTGTATTTGCGAAAATCCTTTTTTTCTTTATACATAAAATAATAAACGATAAGATTTTACAAAAATAGACATAAAGTCGATAACAGACTTAATATTGAATAATCCAAAAATCATCCCAGAACCCTGTGTCACAAGTGCATGATCAATTTCTAAGAAAAAAAACCGAATAAAATACAATGGCTGTCCGGAATACAATTGGAGGGAATAAATAGAATCTTGAGAGAAACTATACTAGCTGCGGGTTGCCTCGAGGAAATACACCTCATCTAGTCTCCGTATCAACCATGTCGCTATGCCACTAAGCCACTAGCCACACATAAACTTGTGCAACAAAAATGTGCAACAAGTGTAGTATGAGTACGAAAACATCGTGTACTCAGCAAGTATCCCGTCTAATCTCGAAGAAGTAGAGATGAGAGGTCGACTTCAACACTTTCTAGTAGTTAATTAATAATATACTAAAATGTGAGGAAATCATGAATTTATATAGCAGTTCTAACTCATTAAGCTGGAAAGCAGGTAAACACCTTTAACAAATAACAAAAGATTTTCAAGATTTACTTTTCATTATCTTTATCAGTTTATGTCAGGCTATGAAAGGCGAAATCAACATATAAAATTCTCGAGCAAGCAATGTAAGCATGTGCATATCATGCCGAGGTCGACGGCCCGCTTCAACAAAAATATAAACTGTGCACTACTGAGAGTCGAACGGCTCGAACTATAGATGCATCTATTTCATCTGCCGAGAGTTCGGCCTGCTCCAAAATTTAACACATAGAGACATTCAATCAAGAAGTCAACATGAAATGATTATCCAAAGAAAAAGCTAATTCTCTTTTAACAATTTAAGAAAATATAGTTTAGATCTTTTTAGGAATTCATTTACTAATTCGATGTGATTTAAGCAATAAAAGTTGTCAACAAGACGGGAAATATTCCAAGTATAGCATGCTTTTGGGTCTTAGACTACCCGGACAATAGCATAATTGTAGCTACGTTTGGACTCTCGTAACCTCGTGCGTATGTAGCCCCCATAAATAGGAACACATAACCAATTAACTCATATATGGGGACAATTCCCTCTTACAAAGTTAGAAAGAAGACTCATCTCGCTCCGAAGATCCATAACCAGCATTCCACGCCCTTCCAAAGACTCGAATCAATAAATAACACTCCAAAACTAGCCAATAATTATGAAAACGTATTAATATATGATAAGGTACTCATTGTAATATAATTTATAATAATTTCTAACCCCGATTGAAAAATTGACAAAAATGCCCTTGGGTCCACGTGCTCGAAATCCAAAATTTTTCAAAGATAAGTTTACCTTTGAACTCACGAACTCAAAGATATGATTTTCTCTTAAGTCCATATCCAAAATTGTGGTCAATATCCAAGAATATAAATTTTCTAGGTTTTCCCTCAAACCCCAAGTTTTATACCAATTTTCATGTATAAACTCATATATAAACCTTGTATATACCCAATATCTAGTAGAAATTACTTACCTAATGCTTGGTGATGAAAATGGCACGCCAAAGTTGCTCATCGTCTCACAGGGAAGAAGTGATGTGAAAATGAACCAAAACCCAATTTTAAATGAATACTCCCCGGGCGCCCCTTCTATGATTGCAAAAAATGCTCCACGATCGCATAGGCCAACAATGCTGCCTCCCAAAATCCTTTTGTGAAATCGCATGCAAGCTCCCGCGTTCTCACAGTCCAAACACATCCCATCCTCCAAACGCACACTATGGGATCGCAACACAAACCCTACGATAACATAAGCCCCATCTTTTCCTCCTTTGCAATCGCATAGGCCAAATTCCAGCTCCTCAACTCTTGCTCTATGAGACCGCAGACCCTCTCACGCGATCGCATAGAGTAAAAATTTGGTGCACTTTTACCAGAAAACCAGCAATCCTCATGAGGCAAAAATCGATCCGTTGAGCATCTGAAATGCGCCCGAAGCCCTCGGGACCTCAACCAAACCTACCAATCAATACCAAAACACATTACGGACTTGCTCAAGGCCTCAAATCATATTAAAAAACACTAATATCACGAATCACGCTCCATTTCAAACTTGAAGAACATAGAATTTCAAACTTCTACATTCGATGCCGAAACCTGTCAAATAACGTCCGATTGACTTCAAATTTTGCACACAAGTCATATTTGACATTACGGAGCTACTCCAACTTTCGAAATTGGATTCCTACCTCGATATAAAAGAGTCCACATCCAGTCAAACTTTTCAAAAACCTTTAAATTTCTATCTTTTGCCAAATGACTTCAAAATAATCGATGGACCTCGAAATTCACTTCTGATCGCTTTCCTAACTCCAGAATCATTACACAAAGCTATTCCTAGACTCGGAAATCCAAAAAAAACATCGATATTATAAAGATGATGTTTAACCAAAACTTATGAAATTTCTTCCAAAATGCTAACTTTCACAATAGGCGCCAAAACGCTTGCTGGTCATTCAAAACCTGATCCAGGCATACGCCCAAGTACGAATTATCGTACGAACATGATGGAACCGTTAGATCCCGATTCTGAGGTTGTTTACACAAAAATCCAATCTTAGTCTATTCTTTCAACTTAAATCTTCCGAAATGAGAATTCTCTTTCAAATCAATAAATATATATTTATATATATATACATACATATATATATATACATACATACATATATATATATATATACACACATACATACATACATACATACATACATATATATATATATATATATATATATATATACATACATATATATATATATATATATATATATATATATATATATATATATATATATATGACGACCCAAATGGTCATCACTTATTTTCTTATCAAATTCTGTGCTTCCGAGGCCTTAAACACCTCTTAGAGCAGCCTCAATTTGTGTACGTAGTTCGAGTGTGTAACCAGAAAGCATAAATATGAAACTCTGTGAAAAATGATAAGTTTTGAAGTTAAAATGAATAAATTTTACTTTGATCAACATTTTGGGTAAATGGACCGGATCCAAACCCCTTATTTGACGTTCCCGGAGGGTCTGTAGGAAAATATGGGACATGGGTATATGCTCGGAATCGAATTCCGAGGTCCCAAGCCCGAGAAATGAATTTATTTTGAAAAATTATTTTTTGGAAATGTTTAAGAAAATTAGAAATGAAATCTGATCAGAAAGCGATGTTATCGGGCCCGTATTTTAGTTCCGATGCTCGGTACATGTCTTATATGTGTTTTAATTCCTTTCTGTAAATTTTGGTTAAAAACGGATGTCGTTTGACGTGATTCAGACTTAAAGTTCTAAATTTTAAACTTGATAAAGTTTTTGAAAAAATCCTTGATTTTGAGGTTTGATTCGTTATTTTTTGAGGTTATTTAGGAGATTTGATCGCACATATAAGTTCGTATGATGTTGTTGAGTTAGTGCATGTGTTTGGTTAGGAGCCCTGAGGGCTCGCGAGTATTTAGGAATGGTTTTTGGCTTAAGAAGTGTTGCAGATTTTCTGCTGTACTGCCCAGGGATTTTACCATTCGCGTTCACGTGGTCCCTCTCGCGAATGCGTAAGGCAAAGATCCTAGGTGCCATTTTGGATTCTTTGCTAATGCGGAGGTTGAGACGTGAACACGAAGCTCGGGGGGAGACCTTGCACGAACATGTCCTTCCACTCGAGAACGCGTAGGGTACAGGGGAAGGGCCACCAGTTTGTTCATCGTGAACGCGACTCTTTGCGCACGAATGCGAGGCTCCAGGAGATTACTCTCCGCAAACACGAGCCCCATTACGCGAGCGTGAAGGTCAGTGGACTTGACTCATCACGAACGCGAAGAAGAATTTTACCCAGTTATTTTAAGTTCCAAAAAAGTTCTCAAATTTTTACAAAACTTCTTCTTCTCCAAAGCTCCTAGGCGAACCTTGAAGCACTTTTTCACCAAAACTTCTCGGGTAAGTAATCTCCATATCATTTTCTTTCATTTTCATCGACATATAATGGATTTCTAGGCCAAAAATTGCTGATTAAGGGTAGAAAATTAGGGATTTGTGAGGAGTTAAGATTTTTAATTTTTCTTGATTTAGACATAGTTTTGGGGTCGAATTTGAAATAAATTATATATTTGGGCTGGTGGGTGAATGAGTGATTTGATTTTGGTCCGAACCACATGCTTTGACCAAGCGGGCCCGGGGTTGATTTTTGGGTTTTTGGGAACATTGCCTGGAAAGCTATAAATAAGTATTGGGTTCGTATTTTTATCATTTATTGATGTATTGAAGTCATTTATGTATAGATACAATCGATTTGGATCCAAATTCAAGAGGAAAAGCGGTAATTGAGGATTGAATTGGCCGTGGAAGTTCGAGGTAAGTGTTCAGTCTAACTTTAGCTTGAGGGATGGAGTTGAGTCATAATTGCTATGTGTTTCTTGTTGAGTATGGCGTATTGGCACGGTGATAAGTATCTATACGTTGGTGTTGAGCACGACCGTGAATCTTAAATTGATACTTGTTGAATTCTTGAATAATGCTTTGGTCGAAATAATGAGTAAATCCGTGGTATTGAGCAACGGCTTATTTATTTTCGTGAAAGTTAATTATGAGTTAGAAGTGATGATAATAAAGATGTTAGAAGTAGAATTGAGATTAGTTATAGCTGATTGTCCCTTGTCGGGACATATATACTTGTACTGTTGAGTTCTCTTGTCGGGATACTGTAATTTGTAGTTAATCCCTTGTCGGGATTGTTGTGATCACTGTAAGTTGTACATTTGGAATGGGTTTCGTGCCGCAACTATATTAATGAATTTTCTATATTATATATATATCTGTACATGTATATATATGTGTGTGTGTGTGTGTGTGTGTCTATGTGGGGGGGGGGGGGGGTAGGGTTGCACGCCGTAACATATATTATATTGGAATGGGTTGCATGTCATAACAGATATTGTACATATTGGATCGGGTTGCACGCCGTAACAAATATTATATTGGATCTGATTGCACGCCACAACAGATATATTATATTTATTGGATTTGGTTGCACACCATAATAGTTATCTATATACATATAGATCGGGTTGCGCACCACAACAGTAGTATGATTATGTTGTTTCAGATAATATGCTGATCTTTCATATTTATTGTTTTCAGCTAAGTTAAATTGTTCCCCGAAAGCATATACCCCCTCCCACTTAATTGCTTATTACTCGCTTACTTTCTGTCATATATTATATAACTGCACAAGTTTATCTGGAGTCTGGTCCTAGCCCTATGACTGCCTCGCCAGGGTTAGGTCAGACACTTACCAGCACATGGGGTCGGTAGTGTTGATGCTACACTCTGCACTTATGTGCAGATATCGGAGCATCTTACGGTGCGCGGCAGTAGCTAGGGAGCCATCCTTATGTCCATAGGATCCCGAGGTAGTCCTACAGGCGTCCACAGGTACGACATCTCTTCTATCCATTTTATGCACTATTTCCTTTTGTACTAAGACAGAGTTTTATTTTATTTCTTTAGATTCTTGTATTTAGTACTCTTAGATAGTCCGTGTAGGTTGTGATACTAGGTGCTAGGTAGAGACATGTTTGGACTCTTGTATGTTTTGGTTTTCTATTTATCTAAACTTGCTCTAAATTTTTACTTTTCGCCGTTATTTATCTGCTTATTCACCATTAATTTAATTGTTTAAAAACCTGTATAAAATAAAAGGGGTTAATGATTTCAAAGGTTTGTGGCTTGCCTAGCTTTCACGAGTAGGTGCCATCACAACTCTTGAGGGTGGGAATTCCGTGTCCTGACAAGTTGGTATCAAAGATCAAGGTTGCATAGGTCTCACAACTCACGGACAAGCTTAGTAGAATCTGAAGGATCGGTATGAAGACGCTGTATTTACTCCCAGAGGCTACAAGGTTAGAAAAACTTAACATTTGTTCTTTGTTGTCGTGCTGATTTCTTTCTCAATGCTAATTGGATTACTACTCTATTATTTTACTAATGGCGAGAACACGCTCTTCTTCATTTACCGCTCAGTAGCCCGAGCCCCCCGAAGCAGTACCCATTAGGGGCAGAGGGTGAGGCCGGGGTAGGGGCATAGCTCAGCCCCTTCCGGTGGGCCCAACTCAGGTCCTAGGGGGATTTATTGCTACCCTAGTTCTCCAAGATGCTCTGGTCCAATGTGTGGGCCTCATGGAGAATGTCACCCGAGCAGGCTTGCCTCCTATAGCACCAGCAATCTCTCAGGCTGGAGGAGGGGCTAACACTCCTACTACCCGCACTCCGCAGTGATGCTCCCCAGATTCAAACTCTATCGGTTTAGCCAGTTGGAGAATTTCAGCCGGGGGTAGTAGCTCAGACCGGCGATGAAGTAGGCATGTCTGCCGATGCTTTGTGGAGGCCGGATAGGTTTACCAAGCTCTTCACTTCTACTTTTAGTGGTTCATCTACTGAGGATCCCCAGGATATCTGGACAGTTTCCACGAGGTTCTCAGGACTATGGGTATTGTTGAGATCAATAGGGTTGATTTCGCTACATTTCGCATGTCTGGATCAGCCAAGACTTGGTGGAGGGATTATTGCTTAGCTAGGCCAGCCGGGTTTCCATATTTGACTTCGGAGCAGTTTACAGTGTTGTTTCTAGAGAAGTTTCTCGCTATTATACAGAGAGAGGCTTATTAGAGGCAGTTTGAGCGCCTCCAGCATGGTTCCATGATTGTCACCCAGCATGAGACCAGGTTCATTGACTTAGCTCGCCATGCTATTGCCATACTTTTTACCGAGAGAGAGAGAGAGGGTGAGGAGGTTTATTAATGGACTCATTCAGCCGATTCGTCTTCAGATGGCTAGAGAGGCTGGGAGCGAGATATCATTTAAGTAGGTGGACAATGTGGCCCACAGGGTTGAGATGGTATTATCACAGGGGGTGGCACAGGGCAGACAAGAGACCCCGTCGGTCGGGCAGATTCAGTGGTGCTTCATCGAGAGGCAGTGATTCATATGATATGGGTCATCTTCCTAGGCTATTTTAGTTAACTCTCCAGGTTTCTCACGGTGCTTCAGGTGGCCGTGGTTCTCGTGGGCAGTATTTTGATCAACAGTCCTACAGTGCACCACAAGCTCCTATCAATGTTCCACCGCTGAAGAGATTTCGGGGTTGTCATTCAGGCCGCCAGGGTTAGTCTCAGTTTTCTTAGCCGTAACATTCAAGTGGATGTTATGAGTGTGGTGAATGTGGTCACATCTGGAGGGCCTGTCCGAGGTTGGTTGGTACTGAATCGTAGCAGCAAGGTTCCCGAGCTATAATTTGGGCAACAAATGTTCCGCAGACCGCCCATCTAGCTAGATGTGGGGGTAGAGGTTCTAGAAGTGGAGAGGATTTAGAGGTGGAGCTCAGGCCGCTAGAGGTGGAGGCCATCCAGTTGTAGGCCATCCCAAAGAGGTAGAGTGAAGTGGTGGGATCCAGCTCTAATGTTATTCTCTTCAGGCCAGGCCCGAGGCTGAGGCTTTATATACAGTTATTAGAAGTACAGTTCTAGTTTGTGATAGAAGTGCTTTAGTGTTGTTTGATCCGCGGTCTACGTATTCGTATGTGTCATCTTATTTTGCCCTATACTTGGTCTTTCCTAGTGATGCATCGGGTGTTCCTGTTTATGCGTCTACACCGATGGATGATTCTATTATGGTCGATCGAGTCCATCATTCTTGTATTATAGTGATTGGGGGTCTTTGTTAGAAATAACGCTCTACGCTAGAGGGGGGGTGAATAGCGTTTTAATGAAATTTAGCGTTTTCTTGCGGAATTTAAATTTTACAGGAAGTAAATAAGTGCAATAAAAGAAACTTACACAAGGATATATCCTGGTTGGCCACAACAGTGGTTAGTCCAGTCCCCGAGAGACTCTCTCGAGATTTTCTACTAACTTGTTAAGCTTACGGGTGCTTAACAAACCTTTACAGTTGCTCGGAGATACAATCTCAAAGACTTCACTTGCTCGGAGGTTCCTCACCTCAAAGACTTCACTTGCTCGGAGGTTCCTCACCTCAAAGACTTCACTTGCTCGGAGGTTCCTCACCTCAAAGACTTCACTTGCTCGGGGATACAATCCCAAAGACTTCAACAGAGGAAGCACAAGTTCCTCAACACAAGAGAATCAAAATTCTCTTACAAGTATTTGAAATACTTGAACACTCACTTAACAAAGGTACTCCTTGATGAGTAGATATGAGTAAAATAATACGCTCAAGATCACAACAACTTCGAACAATAATATGGCTCTCAAAAGCTTTATGAAATGAGTAGAAAATGATGAACAATTGAATGAAAGCTTAAAGCAATGTAATGATCAGTTAGTGTATGTTGTTATGTGTAAAACACTGAGTTGAAGCTGTATTTATAGGTGCAAAACTTGGTCTTACCGTTGTCTAATTGCCAATTAAGAATTGCTGAATTTACTCAGTGATAATCGATTGTCAAGACCGAACAATCGATTATCTGCCAGTCAGATCAAAAATCAATCCCAGATTTAACGCTTCACAATCGATTATACATAATCTATAATCGATTACTGGCAAAATTCAAAAACAGATAATCGATTACACCAAATCCATAATCGATTATATTGGCAACGTTCTAAAAATCATTTCCGGATTTTAAGCAAAACATCGATTATATAAAATCTATAATCGATTACCTCAGCAACGTTCTAAAAATCATTTCCAGATTTTAAGCAAAACATCGATTATATGAAAACCAATAATCGATTACTTTGAGGTATTTGAAAATCATTTGACAACGGTCAGCTTCAACAATCGATTGTCCTTTGCAACAATCGATTACTTGTTATTTTCTGAAAATCATGAAACTTACTGTCTCAGTGATAATCGTTTATCTAAAGACATAATCGATTACTTGTTATTTTCTGAAAATCATAAAACTTACTGTCTCAGTGATAATCGATTATTTAAAGACATAATCGATTACTTAATTAAATTTAAAGTCACTGAAAGACATTTTCTCAACATAATCGATCACCATTAGTTCATAATCGATTATTTTGAGTATTGAAAAACTTTACCTCAACACCAATCGATTGGCATTTGATCACAATCGATTATCATGCAGATTTGGAAAAACCTGATGTTCACTGTCTTACTCACAATCGATTACCATTAATTCATAATCGATTGTCATGCAGTCTTGGCTCAGAAATAGTCGATTATCATAAGTTCATAATCGATTATTTTAGCCCAGATTTTTGAGGCATGTTTAGAAAACATTTTGTCTAATGTAAATATGCATCATTTGAAATTATTTGATACAGAAATAAGTATGCATGATTTTGGAAAATAGTTTTATGAGAGAAGCCATGTTATGGAGTCAAGTTATAGGATCAAGATCACATTTAAGAATGACTCAATAATAACAATTAAAAACAATGTCTTGAGCTTCAATCTCAACATTTGTGCTCTTGTACTTGAACTCCGTCATATATCAATTTGTGCTTTGTTTGTCATTCATCAAAACCTACAAAAGAATACACGTTTAGTATATCGCATTGAGAACGTGTTTCCAACAATTTCCCCCTTTTTGATAATGGCAAACATTTAGCGGGATATGCAATTTTGACAAATAATATTGACAATTCAAGACAAGTAACAAGTATGCATATTTGTTCTTGTTCCCCCTCAATTTAAGAATTCCCCCTCAATTTAAGCTTATAAGCAATTAAGCAATGTAGAGGTAGAGGTAGTGCATACCCGTTGCATACCCGTTATCCCTATCTTCCCCCTTTTGCCATTAGCAAAAAAATAGTAAGGAAAGATACACAAAGACGAAATAAAACAAAGTTTATTTATTGAAAATTAAAGGGGTACAGCAGAGGGACATCCGATACAATAAAAAAATTTGATATCAATTATCTCCGTCACGATCCGCCTCGTCATTCGGCGCAGCTTCAAAGGGAACGAGACCCGCATAGGGATAATGGACATGGTCAAAATAACCATGGATCTCGTGTGTCAACTGAGAGAGCTGGTCGGATATAGTTTGGAGAGTGGGCTCCTGAGATGGACGAGCACGACGGGCAGGACGGGTAGGAGGAGGAGCTGGAGCATGATCACCATCACCATCTTCATCTTTGTGAAGATTTGAATAGAATGCTTCAACTAATGTTGTGTTAATATGAGGATAGGTAAGGAGCAAGAAATCATAGAGTTGACACTCTTTGAGCATGTTGGTGGCAGGGGCGAAAGGTTCAAGGAGCTTGCTTGTTGAGAAGCGAGGAGGAAGAATAAATCGCTTCTCAAACTTGGAGAGAAACCTAGAAAGTTCAGCTTGAGTTTCGAAGAACAAAACGGACCCGTCTTCATATGGGAAGTTTAGAGGAGGAGGGACTGTTGAGGCTGAGGCACCTTTCCTGGAACGAGAACGTTTGGAGGAGCGTCCAGACATATTGAAAAAAATTTTTTACTGCTGAATTTTTGAGACTAAGATGCAAGGAATTGACCTTTGATTTTTAGAAATGGTGCTTGAGTGAGTGAGAATGATCCTATATGAGGGCTATTTATAGGAGAAGGAGTGATCAGCCATTTACTAAAGATACCTGCTGAAAATTGAAAGTTGGAACAGTCAAAAACGGTAAGAAATAAATTTGCTGACCGTTAGATAATCGATTATTTGGCAGAGATAATCGATTGTATTTACTGTTGGATTAAATTTTGAAACTGACAAATCGATTTAAGAGACAAACGGTAAAAAAAATTTGAATGAGATAATCGATTATCAACACAAAATAATCGATTATGGAGCATTTATGTCCTGACAGCAATCGATGTTGGAGCCAAACGGTAACAAAGTTTAAACAAGAAATAATCGATTGTCAATATTGGTAATCGATTATTATTGAAATATGGTTGATACAGAGAACTCGGAGAATTTCTGAATATGACAACTAATCGATTATAGGAAGAAATAATCGATTGTCTGGAAAAGTATTGCTGAATGACTGAGACGGAAATCGATTATGCAATATAAGGAGTTAACAATTTTAAACACATTTGCATAATAAAACTAATCAGTCGAAACAATCGATTATTGATACTGATAATCGATGTACTGCACAGTAGATAATCGATTATTGTCTTGGGATAATCGATTGCGGTGTGCTAAGACTTCATAATTTATCTTATCTTTGGGGAAGTACCTGCAAAATGGAATTAAACGTCTCTGACGCTCAAGTCAGTAATTTATAGTGACGTGAATAAATTACACTAGTGTTATCAAGTGATATCGTGAACTCTTAAGAGTTGTGTCCTAGAGTGTTCTTAAGAGAGTTTCGGGTACTTACCTTTCCTCCGACGTCGCCAATTACCTGATCAAGAGGGTGATCTTTGATCGTCCTTCATTCATTTTGTTCTTTTGTTTCACTCCCCAAATGTGAAGCTTCCTCCGTTGATTGTTCCACAATTTCATCATTGATTTCCTTCGATGCCTTTTCTTGTATTTTGTTTTTTTTTCAAATTGCTTAAAAATATCAACCGATCTGAATATGATTGTTTCCAAATATGACGCTTCCTCCTTCTTTGTGCTTTAGTTGAAGGGATTTGGATTCATCTCCCGTCATGTGTTTGGAGCATCCACTATCAAGGTACCATAGTACGCTTGATCCCTTCAAGCATACCTACAAAACAAATTAATTTTCTTTGGGTACCCATGCCATCTTGGGTCCTTGAGGGTTAGACATATTGTAATAATATGTTTGAGTAACATGTCTATGACGAGTAAAACATGCGGGAGCAATATGACCAATGCGTCTACAATAATGACATGTCACATTCGGATTATGCATTCGTCTAGGTTCATAGTAGCTAGATGAATGAAGGTTGCTTACCTTATTTTGAACGCTATCATTTCTCCTACTTTGATCTCTAGGATGGGTAGTGTTTCTAGAGCGATGATATCTAGGTTGAGGACCATTTTGGGGTCTTCTAGGAGGTTCACAATTTTGCCTAAAATATGCATCATGTCTATGGTGACTATTTCTAGGCGGAGGGTCATTTCTTGGTCTAGCAAGTAAATTTGTTCTAGGATAGCTATTTCTAGGATAAACATTTTTGTTGTTGTTCCTAGGTTGAGCTCTAGGTTTTTGAGGTTTAGCATCAACCTTTTCTTCATTTTTAAAACCTATTCCGTGCTTAGTTTATTTTAGGTTATCAAGAACAACATTCAAGTTTTTATGCGAGGAATTAAACTTATCTAGTGTGCCTTTAAGTCTACCTACTTCATTCTTAAGGATCACACAAGAAACACAACCTTTAGTAGAACTTTCAGGTTTGTCGGCACTTCTCTTTCCATAAAACTTGTTTTGTTAGTGTAGCTTCTCATTTTCCAAAACCAGTTTTTCTAATTCCTTTTCTTTTAAAGAAATCTGTTTTTGAAAATCCGTTTCTTTTAGAGAAGCGTTTTCTCTTAAGCTAGTGACAGTTTTTGAAGCCTTTAAAAATTCAGTATATAACTCATCAAAAGCATTACGCATTTCATCAAGTGAAAAGTTTTCAGACGAAATTTGACGTACCTCATTTTGGTTTTCTTCTTGTACCATGAGACAAAGGTTTGCAGCTTCGTCGTTTTCTTCTTCACTTGATTCATCTCCGGAGTCGCCTCCCCACGAGATATATGCCCGTTGCTTTTTAAAGGATTTCTTCTCCTTTTTGATGTTTGGGCAATTTGTTTTGATGTGTCCAGTTTCTCCACATTCATAGCATTTTGTTTGCTCACCTTGTTTTTTCCCTTTGCGCTCATATTCCTTGTGCATAAACTTCTGGAATCTTTTAATGACTAATCCAAACTCGTTGTCTTCTTCCTCTTCAATCTTTGGTTGGCTTGTGCTCGCTTTTAGAGCAATCTTTTGCCTTCTTTGATCATCAACAAACGGGTTAAGAATAGTAGATTCATAGGTTTTAAGATTACCTCTTAGTGCGTCGATGGTGACGTTTGAGACTCCAATTGATTCTTGGATAGCATCGGCTTTGGATCGCCATGCCGGTGTGAGGCTTCTAAGAACTTTTCGAACAAGTTCTCTATCCGTGAACGTCTTCTTGAGGACGTGTAGATCATTTACTATTGTTGAAAAGCGCTCAAACATCTCATCTACTTTTTCTCCTTCCTTCATATGAAACAATTCGTAAGCATGAGTAAGAAAATCAACTTTTGCTTCTCTTACCTGGTCAGTCCCTTCATAAGTGACTTCTAATTTGTCCCACATTTCTTTTGCTGTTTTGCAACATGAAAGTTTCCTGTAATCGTTAGCGTTAATAGCACAATACAATAAATTTACAGCTTTATAATTATTTTGAATCATTCTATTGTCCTCTGTGGTGTACTCCTCTTCGGATTTGGGAATCCATTCGCTTTCCACTTTCTTGACTGGAATTTCATTTCCCTTTGTGTACACCTTCCAAAGGTAGGGACAGTTTGACCGAATGAAGATTTCCATCCTCTCCTTCCAGTATGAGTAATTTGTGCCATTGAATAGAGGAGGTCGTGTAGGGCATTGTCCTTCTTCACTTCCTGCAAAAGAATCTAGAGTAGAAGCCATGGATGGTTCTCTCAAACTGTTAAGTTTTTCAGAGAGTTGGGCTCTGATACCAACTGTTAGAAATAACGCTCTACGCTAGAAGGGGGGTGAATAGCATTTTAATGAAATTTAGCGTTTTCTTGCGGAATTTAAATTTTACAGGAAGTAAATAAGTGCAATAAAAGAAACTTACACAAGGATATATCCTGGTTGGCCACAACAGTGGTTAGTCCAGTCCCCGAGAGATTCTCTCGAGATTTTCTACTAACTTGTTAAGCTTACGGGTGCTTAACAAACCTTTACAGTTGCTCGGAGATACAATCTCAAAGACTTCACTTGCTCGGAGGTTCCTCACCTCAAAGACTTCACTTGCTCGGAGGTTCCTCACCTCAAAGACTTCACTTGCTCGGGGATACAATCCCAAAGACTTCAACAGAGGAAGCACAAGTTCCTCAACACAAGAGAATCAAAATTCTCTTACAAGTATTTGAAATACTTGAACACTCACTTAACAAAGGTACTCCTTGATGAGTATATATGAGTAAAATAATACGCTCAAGATCACAACAACTTCGAACAATAATATGGCTCTCAAAAGCTTTATGAAATGAGTAGAAAATGATGAACAATTGAATGAAAGCTTAAAGCAATGTAATGATCAGTTAGTGTATGTTGTTGTGTGTAAAACACTGAGTTGAAGCTGTATTTATAGGTGCAAAATTTGGTCTTACCGTTGTCTAATTGCCAATTAAGAATTGCTGAATTTACTCAGTGATAATCGATTGTCAAGACCGAACAATCGATTATCTGCCAGTCAGATCAAAAATCAATCCCAGATTTAACGCTTCACAATCGATTATACATAATCTACAATCGATTACTGGCAAAATTCAAAAACAGATAATCGATTACACCAAATCCATAATCGATTATATTGGCAACGTTCTAAAAATCATTTCCGGATTTTAAGCAAAACATCGATTATATAAAATCTATAATCGATTACCTCAGCAACGTTCTAAAAATCATTTCCAGATTTTAAGCAAAACATCGATTATATGAAAACCAATAATCGATTACTTTGAGGTATTTGAAAATCATTTGACAACGGTCAGCTTCAACAATCGATTGTCCTTTGCAACAATCGATTACTTGTTATTTTCTGAAAATCATGAAACTTACTGTCTCAGTGATAATCGATTCTCTAAAGACATAATCGATTACTTGTTATTTTCTGAAAATCATATAACTTACTGTCTCAGTGATAATCGATTATTTAAAGACATAATCGATTACTTAATTAAATTTAAAATCACTGAAAGACATTTTCTCAACATAATCGATCACCATTAGTTCATAATCGATTATTTTGAGTATTGAAAAACTTTACCTCAACACCAATCGATTGGCATTTGATCACAATCGATTATCATGCAGATTTGGAAAAACCTGATGTTCACTGTCTTACTCACAATCGATTACCATTAATTCATAATCGATTGTCATGCAGTCTTGGCTCAGAAATAGTCGATTATCATAAGTTCATAATCGATTATTTTAGCCCAGATTTTTGAGGCATGTTTAGAAAACATTTTGTCTAATGTAAATATGCATCATTTGAAATTATTTGATACAGAAATAAGTATGCATGATTTTGGAAAATAGTTTTATGAGAGAAGCCATGTTATGGAGTCAAGTTATAGGATCAAGATCACATTTAAGAATGACTCAATAATAACAATTAAAAACAATGTCTTGAGCTTCAATCTCAACATTTGTGCTCTTGTACTTGAACTCCGTCATATATCAATTTGTGCTTTGTTTGTCATTCATCAAAACCTACAAAAGAATACACGTTTAGTATATCGCATTGAGAACGTGTTTCCAACAGTCTTGAGACTCGTGTAGATTTGTTGCTTTAAGACATGATTGACTTAGATATTATTTTGGGGATTAATTGGTTATTACTTTACCATGCTATCTTGGACTTTCATGCCAAGACTGTGACCTTGGATTTACCGGGTATGCCTCGTTTAGACTGGAGAGAGACTCCTGGTCATTTTACCCGCAGTATTATCTTATATGTGAAGGCTTGGTAAATGGACGAGAAGAGGTGTTTGGCCTCTTTGGCATATGTTCACGATTTTAGTGCTAAGATCCCCTCTATGTATTCTGTGCCGTTACTCGTGAGTTCCCTGATGTTTTTCCTTTAGACCTACCAGGTATGCCACTCGACAAGGATATTGATTTTTGCATTAATGTGGTTCCGGGCACCCAACCCATTTCTATCCCGCCATATCGTATTGCCCCGCCTGAGTTGAAAGAGTTGAAAAACAGTTGTAGGACTTGCTTGAGAAGGGTTTCATTAGACCCAGTGCATCGTCTTGGGGTGCGTCGGTGTTGTTCGTTAAGAAAAAGGATGGTTTGATGAGAATGTGCAATGATTACCACCAGTTGAACAAGGTATCAATTAAGAATAAATATCCGCTATCAAGGATTACTGATTTGTTTGATCAGCTTCAAGGTGCCTAGGTATTTTCCAAGATTGACTTGCAATCTGGCTACCATCACTTATGGATTAGGGCATCCAATGTCCCTAAGATATCTTTCCGCACTCGGTACGGGCATTATGAGTTCTTTGTTATGTCATTCGGGTTGACAAATGCCCCATCAACTTTCATGGACTTGATGAACCGAGGATTCATGCCTTATTTGGACTCGTTCGTGATTATCTTCATTGTTGATATATTGATATATTCCCACAGCTAGGAGGAGCACGAGCAGCACCTTAGAGTGGTTCTTCAGACTCTAAAGGATAACCAGTTATATGCTAATTCTTAAAGTGTGAATTCTTGTTTGGTTCAGTTGCATTTCTAGGTCATGTTGTTTCAGCAGAGGGTATCAGGTAGACCCAAAGAACATTGAGGCAGTCAAGAACTGGCCTAGACCAGCATCAGCTATTGAGATTTGGAGTTTCTTGGGGATGGCAAGCTACTGTCAACGGTTCGTTGAGGGGTTTTAATATATTGTAGCCCCGATGACCAGATTGACCTAGAAGGATGCCTAGTTTAGGTGGTCGGATGAGTGTGAGTTGAGCTTTGACTACGACACCAGTGTTGGTTTTCTACAGGTTCAGGACCTTATACAGTTTATTGTGATGCTTCTTGTACTAGGCTTGGTGTAGTGTTGATGCAGGATGGCAAGGTCATTGCCTATGCTTCACGACAGTTGAAGATTTATGAGAAGAACTATCCGATCCATGACTTAAGTTGGCAACCATTTTTCATGCGTTGAAGATTTGGAGGCAGTATTTATATGTCATGGCGTGTGAGGTGTTCATGGATCATAAGAGTCTTCAGTACTTGTTCAAGCAAAAGGAGTTGAATTTGAGGCAGAGGAGGTGGTTGAAGTTGCTGAAGGATTATGATATTACTATCTTATATCACCCGAGGAAGGCCAATATGGTGGCCGATGCTTTGAGTGGGAAGTCAGGCAGTATGGGCAGTCTTGCTTATATTCCACCGTGAGAGGTCACTTGCTTTGGATGTTTAGGATTTGGCTAATCGGATTGTTAGTGGATATCTCTGAGCCTAGTCGAGTATTAGCTTGCATAGTCGCTCGTTCTTCATTGTTGGATTTTATCCGTGATCGGCAATTTGATGATCCCCTTTTGTGTGTCCTTAGGGACATGATGCAACATGGAGGTGCCAAGAAGGTTACCTTCGATGCTGATGGAGTTTTGAGATTGCAGGGTCAAGTTTGTGTGACCAATGTGGATGGGCTTCGAGAGTTGATTTTAGAGGAGGCCCATTGTTCTCGGTATTCTATTTATCAAGGTGCCTCAATGATGTATCAGGATTTGCGACAACATTATTGGTGGCGTAGAATGAAGAAGGATATTGTGGCATATGTGGTTTGGTGTTTGAACTGTCAGCATGTTAAGAATGAGCATTAGAGGCCTGGTGGATTGTTTCAAAGGATTGAGCTTCCCAAGTGGAAGTGGGAGAAGATCACTGTGGACTTCGTTACTGGACTTTCGCTTACTTGGAAGAAGTTCGACGCAGTTTGGGTCATTTTTTATAGGCTGACCAAGTCAGCGCATTTCATTCTTGTGGTAGTTTCCTATTCGTTTGAGAGGTTTGCTAAGATCTATATCTGAGAGATTGTTCCCCTTCACGGTGTACCGATATCTATTATTTAGACCGAGATATGCAGTTTACCTTGCACTTCTGCAGAGCAGTGCAATGAGAGTTGGGCACCCAGGTTGAGTTGAGTATAACATTTAATCTCAGACAGACGGGCAGTCCGAGTGGACTATTCAGATTTTGGAGGATATGCTTCGCGCTTGTGTTATTGACTTTGGAGGTTTGTAGGATCAATTTTTTCCGTTAGCAGAGTTTTCTTTCAACAACAGCTACCAGTCGAGTATCCAGATGGCTCCTTATGACGCTTTATATAGTAGGCGGTGTCGATCTCTGGTTGGATCGTTCCAGCCGGGAGAGGCTCGGTTGTTGGGTACAAATCTAGTTCAGGAGGCCTTGGACAAAGTCAGGATCATTTAGGATAGGCTTCATATAGCTCAATCCATGCAAAAGAGCTATGCAGACTGCAAGGTTCGAGACGTGGCGTTTATGGTTGGTAAGCGGGTTTTGCTCTAAGTATCGCCAATGAAGGGCGTGATGAGATTTGGGAAGAAGGGCAAGCTTAGCCCTAAGTTCATTGTCTCATTTGAGATTCTTGATCGAGTGGGAGAGCTGGCTTATAGACTTGCATTTCGCCGAGCTTATCAGCTGTGTATCATGTTTTCATGTGTCTTTGCTCCAGAAATATCACAAGGATCTATCGCATGTGTTAGATTTCAGCACTGTCTAGTTGGACAAAGACTTGTCTTATGAGGAGAAGTTGGTAGCTATTGTAGACCGGCAGGTTCGTCAGTTGAGATCCACGAGTTTCCCTTCTGTTCATGTTCAGTGGAGAGATCAGCCTCCTAAAGCATCAACTTGGGAGTGTGAGTCCGATATGCACAACCGTTATCCTCATCTTTTCCCCGACTCAAGTACTTCTTTCTTCTATCTGTTCGAAGAAGAAAGGTTATTTTAGAGGTGGAGAATTGGATCATCACCTATATTTTATCAAATTCTATGCTTCGGAGGCTTGAAAACCTCATCTAGAGCTTCCTCGATTTACGTGCACAGTTCGGTCACGTACCCAGAAAGCTTAAATATGAAATTCTATGAAAACTACTAAGTTTTGATGTTAAAATGAATAAATTTGACTTTGATCAGCATTTTGGGCAAACGGACCTGGACCTGTAATTTGACGGTCCCGGAGGGTCCGTAAGAAAATATTGGACATGGATGTATGCCCGAAATCGAATTTCAAGGTCCCAAGCCTGAGAAATGAATCTTTTTTGAAAAATTATTTTTTTGGAAATGCTTAAGAAAATTGAAAAAGAAATCTGATTAGAAAGCGATGGTATCAGGCCCGTATTTTAGTTCCGGTTCCCGGTACAGGTCTTATATATGTTTTAAGTTCTTCCTGTAAAGTTTGGTTAAAAACGGAGGTCGTTTGACGTGATTCAGACTTAAAGTTCTAAATTTGATACTTGATGAAGTTTTTGGAAAAATCCTTGATTTTGAGGTTTGATTCATTGTTTTGAGGTTATTTAGGCAATTTGATCGCACAGATAAGTTCGTATGATATTGTTGAGTTAGTGCATGTGTTTGGTTGGGAGTCCCGAGGGCTCGGGAGTGTTTTTGAATGGTTTTTGCCTTAAGAAGTGTTGCAGAATTTCTGGTGTAGTGCCCAGGGATTTTACTCTTCGCGTTCGCGTGGTCCCTCTCGCGAACGTGTAAGGCAAAGATCCTAGGTTCCATTTTAGCTTCTTCGCGAATCCATAGGTTGATATGAAAATGCGAAGCTCGGGGAGAGGGGGGGAGACCCTTCGCGAGTGCATCCTTCTTCTCGCAAACGCGTAGGGTACAGGGGGAAGGGCCACCAGTTTGTTCATCACGAACACGACTCTTTGCATGCGAACGCTAGGCTCGAGGAGATTACTCTCCACGAACGTGAGCCCAATTACGCGAACGCGAAGGCCTCTGGACCTGAATCATCACAAACGCGTTGAGCCTGTCACGAACACGAAGAAGAATTATACCTAATTATTTTATGTTCCAAAACCAGAACCCATTACACGATTTCTCAAATTTTTGCAAAACTTCTTCTTCTCCAAAGTTGCTAAGCGATCCTTGAAGCACGTTTTCACCAAAACTTCTTCGGTAAGTAATATCTAGGCCTAAAGCATGTGATTAAGGGTAGAAAATTAGGGATTTGGGTGGAGTTTGTGCTTTTTGATTTTTCTTCATTTAGACCTCGTTTTGGAGTCGAATTTAAAAATAAATTATATATTTGGGCTCGTGAGTGAATGAGTGATTTGATTTTGGTCCGAAAAATGTGTTTTGACCAAGCGGGCATGAGGTCGATTTTGGATTTTTAGGAAGAATGCTTGGAAAGCTATAATTAGGCATTGGGTTTGCATTTTTAAGCATTTATTGATGTAGTGAAGTCATTTATGTATAGATACAATCGATTTGGAGCCTAATTCGAGAGGAAAAACGATAATTGAGGATTGAATTGACTGCGAAAGTTTGAGGTAAGTATTCGGTCTAACCTTAACTTGAGGAATTAGGAGTTGAGTCATAGTTGCTATGTGTTTCTTGTTGATTATGGTGTATAGGAAACGTGACGAGTATCTATACGTTGGTGTCGAGCATGACCATGAGTCTTAAATTGATACTTGTTGAATTCTTGAATAATGCTATGGTTGAAATAATAAGTAAATCCGAGGTATTTTGCAAAGGCTTAGTTTGTTTTCATAAAAGTTAAATATGAGTTAGAAGGGATGATAATAGAGATGTTAGAAGTTGAATTGAGATTGATTATAGCTGATTCTTCCTTGTCGGGACTTATATACTTGCACTGTTGAGTTCCCTTGCCAGGATAGTATAATTTGTAGTTAGTCCTTTGTCGGGATCATTGTTGTGATCACTGTAAGTTGTAAATTTGGAATGGATTAAGTGCCGCAATATATATATATATATATATGGATTGGCTTGTACACCAAAACAAATATTATACTGGATCGAGTTGCACGCCCCAACAAATATTATATTGGATCGGATTGTATGCCGCAACAGATATTATACATATTGGATCGGGTTGAACATATATTATATTGGATCGGGTTGCACGCCGTATATATTATATTTATTGAATCGGGTTGCAATCTGCAACAGTTATATATATACATATGGAATGGGTTGCCCGCTACAACAGTAGTATGATTATGTTGTTTTAGATATTATATTGTTCCTTTATATTTATTGTTTTCTGCTAACTTAAATTATTACCCCGAACCATGTACCCCATCCTTTTTAACTTCTTATTACTTGTTTTCTTTCCTCCATATATTATATAACTGCACAGGTTTATCTGGAGTCTGGTCTTAGCCTCGTCACTACCACATTGGGGATATGCTAGACACTTACCCGCACATGGGGTCGGTTGTGCTGATGCTACACTCCGCATTTATGTGTAGATATCAGAGCAACTTACGATGCACACCAGTAGCCAGGGAGCCACTTCAGTCCACGGGATCCCGGGGTAGTCCTGCAAGCGTCCGCAGGCCCAGTATCTCTTCTATCCGTTTTATGCACTGTTTCCTTTTGTATCGAGACAGAGTTTTATTTCATTGTTCCAGACTCTTGTATTTAATACTCTTAGATAGTCTGTGTACGTTGTGACGCTAAGGGCTGGGTAGAGACATGTTTGGGCTCTTGTACATTTTTCTTTTGTATTTATCTAAGCTCCCGCTAAATTTTTACTTTTCGCTGTCAATTATCTGCTTATTCACGATTAATTTAATTGTTTCAAAACCTGTATAAAATGGAAGGGGTTAATGATTTCGAAGGTTTGTGGCTTACCTAGCTTTCACGAGTATATATATATATATATATATATATATATATATATATATATATATATATATATATATATACACACTTAGAACTTGGTTTATAAATTTTTCTATTTTTCGAGAAGTTAACAATAATATAGAAACTCAAAGTCAAATTAATAAAAAAGAAATAATATAGGCTTCAAAAGAAGAATTTTTTTTTTCAAAGTTACCCTTTCAAATATATATTTCTTGCAAATAACGTACACTTTTAAATTCCTAAAATTAATGAAGCAAAGTAGTAATATGTGATTTAAATAGTATTTACAATATCCCATAGCTTTAGGCATTTATTTGTCCAATACAAATAAAATTTGCCAAAATCTTTGAATGTGATACACAATTAATACATTATATTTGATACTTACCTTTTACCGTTATCTTAAGTCTTTCTTAAATTATTACAATTTATTTTATGATAATTTGCCATGTATCTTATTCTTAAGGTTCTATTTGGCTTAATCATATTATAAACTATTCTCCTTGTAATATAACTAGTATTAATACCTACGCGATGTGCGGACACAAACCTCTAATTTGAGTTATTTGATATATGTTCAAATAACATTAAAATATCTTTCAGATAAAATTTATATATAATTATTAAATAAATGTTAATAGAAAATACGAAATTCTCTCAATTCTCTTAAAATTACCCATAATTTGTTGTCCATTTTGCATTACCCATAACTTAAAATTATCATATTCTTGTCCGTTACTTCCATTATAATACATTATAAATAAAAATAAGTTTTTTTTCCTTGTAGCAAATTTTTATTTACTTTTATTATTTTATTCTATTGTTCATATTTACGCTTAAATTTATCATATTTTTATAATACCTATATTCTTATCTTTATAATTAATTAAGACAAGGCGTTGTTTTTATCTTTCAATTTATTTACTTTTTAAATCTTATTAATTAAGATAGGGCAAATATCTTTACAAAAATATTCACCGTCTTTTCATTCAGATTTAAAAAAAATTTAAATTTAAATTAAGTATAAGTATTAATGTTATCCTAAATTTTCAAGTGATTTTACAGTAGTTTGTCACTTGGCTTAACTACGATGTAAATTTTATTCATTATTATTTAAAATACTTTCTCTTCTCAAAAATCAACTAAATCTTATCCTTCCAAATATTTCTATCTCTCTCTCTCTTTCTATATATATATATATATATATATATATATATATATATATATATATATATATATATAAGTCATAGGTCATGATGGCGTATGACAGCATTGCCAGGCCAACCAACGCGAAAATATAATCAAGTTATTGTTTTTTTATTGTTTGCTAAAAATAAGAGGAACAGATTTCTCAAATTAAAACTAGGACCAGAAATGATCAATAATGTATATAAAAAGATCATACAACCTAAAAAAATGAATGTCTACTACTGTGTGTGCCAAGACCTAGTGCCACAAGATAATGGCAACTAGTAGAATACACAAAAGACACACAATACTACTGTCCAAATCAGGATAAACAACAAAAGAGAGTACAAATAAAGACTTTTTCAGGCTGTTGAACGACATGGGAGGAAAGCAGCTCACTGTAGAAGTCTCGGGTCAAAAGGATGAGAACCAGACTGATAACCAAATACACCTGCCTTAGATCGTGTACAATTTAGTAAAAAAAGATATTATGAGTACATAAACAATATGTACCCAGTAAATATCCCATCTAATCTCGAAGATGTAGAGACGAGATTTCGACTCGATACTTACTAAGATCCAGTAAATGTGAGAAAAGTTAATAATAAGCATGGATATCACAAATCGTTAATATTTAATAATCATAAATAACAGTTCTTTCTCAAGCATTTACATGGTTTTTTTCCCATAGGTTAAGCACATATGAAATCCAGTCATCAGAGAATTTCTATGTAAAACATGTGCAAATAATCACCATGAGACGTACGGTCTGATCCAACATAAAAGTAAACAGCCGAGGATCGAACGGCTCGAACCATAGATGCATCTATCAACCCGCTCACGAATCATCCATGTGACACACTCAAATATAAATAAACAAGTACCCCACTCGCGAATCATCCATGTGACATGGGTACACATAAAAGCATACCTTCAAACAGTCAATCAAGACTTCATTAGAGAAAAATAATTACCCAAAGAAATAGAAATTCTCTTTACTTCTTTTAGAAATTCATTCACCATTTCGAACATGATTTAAACTTGTTTAAATTGACTATAAGATTCCAAATATTTCAAGTAGAGCATGCTTTTGGGTCCTAAACTATCCGAACTTATGCATAATAATCGCTACGCACAGACTCTCATTACCTAGTACATAAGTAGCCCCCGAATAGGCTAGAAATTAATTCAGTTATTACACCAAGGGACAATTCCCTCTTATATGGTTAGAAGGGAGACTCACCTTACTCCAAAGTGCACTTCAAATTCCAAGAACAAGTCCAAGCCCTCAATTCAGAGCCGAACGATCCCAAACTAGTTAAATGAAGTAAAAACTAGTCAATATAGACTTATAAGATCAAGTTATAGCTAATTAAGCACTTTCCCACCCTCTTACACAAGTTTCCTAAATTCCGACCCCAGGCCCACATGCCCGAATTATGAGATTTTTCTAAGAAAGTTGTTCTCTATAACCTAAGGATCAACAATATATGATTTATAATTAATTCTATAATAATTTTTGTGGTTAAATCTAAGTTTTATTAAAACGCTAGGTCTTGCTCTAACCCCTTGATTTTACCTAATTTCTAGTGTGTAATATACCTAATATGAATGTAATTAACCGAAGATAGTGAAATAAACTTACCTCATAATGCTAAGCGAAGACCTTCTCTCAAGAGCTCCCATATCGCCCAAAGAAAAAGTGCATAAGTGATAAAAATGGTCTTGATGAACCTCATTGCCCAGCGATTTCCGCATCTACGGTCAGGGTACCGCATCTGCGAGGATTGGGCCTCATCTACGAAAAGAGGAGGGAAAGATGGGACAACATCTGTGATTTCCCTGCGTAGCCACCCGGGCCGCTTCTGCGATTGAAGGACCGCACCTGCGGTGCCGCATCTGTAGTCCAAGAACTATAGATGAGGTTATGACAGAAGCAACGATCCCTTAGCTCTTTTCAAAATTTCCCACTTCACTCGAGCCTCATACATTTGACGCTTGGGGCTCCCGGGCCCCACCCAAATATACCGAAGAGCCTAAAATCATGAGACGGACCTACACGAACCTTGAAAACAATCGAAACAATGCTAACTATAGAAATTGTCCCCTAAAACCAAATGAATCAAACTTATGAGCTTCATGTTCTAAATTTTCCTCCAACGGGCCAAAACACCCTAAAACTACTCGGATTGACACTAAATATTACATGCAAGTCTTAAATGTTATTTCGAACCTGTATCAGGTTTCAGAACCATAATACGATCCCGATACCTAGGAAATCAATGATTACTTAGTTTCTTTAAATCCTTAAAACTTCAAATTAACAATTTCTAATAAAAATTCATTACTCGGGCTAGGGACCTCGGAATTTGATTACGCACATAAGCCCAAGTCCCATATTTTCCCACGGACCCTCTACGAGCGTCAAATCACGGATTCGGGTCCATTTGCTCAAAATATTAACCAAAGTCAAATTTAGTATTTTAAGAATATTCTAAGAACTCAAATGTGCATATTTCACTGAAAACTACTTTAAACCCTGAACTAATCATCTCCGCAAGTGATAAATTAATTGAAGCAAGCATGGGAAGTTTTATTTTGGGGAACGGGGTCTAAAAGGCAAAATGATCAATCGAGTCATTACATTCTCCACCTCTTAAACAAACATTAGTACTCGAACGAACATAGAAAAGTACCTGAGATGCTGAATAAATGTGGATATCTGCTTCGCATGTCCTCCTCTGACTCCCAAGTTGCCTCCTCGACCGGTTCGCCCCTCCACTGGACCTTTATCGCAAAAATCCTCTTGGATCTCAACTGGCGGTCATGTTTATCAATAATGGCAATTGGCTCCTCCTCATAAGCTAGAATCTCGTCTAGCTGAATAATACTAAAGTCTAACACATGGGAGAAGTCGGCATGATACTTCCGAAGCATCGATACATTAAAAACTAGATGAAATCTCAATAAGCTGGGAGGTAAGGCAAACTCGTATGCAACCTCCCCAACTCTCTTTAACACCTCAAAGAGGCCAATAAACCTTCGACTCGACTTTCCCTCCTTCCCGAACCTCATAATACCATTCATTGGTGAGACCTTCAAGAGAACCTTCTCGTCAACCATAAATGATACATTACGCGCCTTCTGATCCGTGTAACTCTTCTGTCTGGACTGAGCTGTGTGAAGCCTCTCCTAAATCGACTTCACCTTATCCAAGGCATCCTGTACCAAGTTCGTACCATACCACTTAGCCTCAACAGGCTTGAACGACCCGATAAAAGAACAACAACGTCGACCATATAAAGTGTCGTATGGAGCCATCTCTATGCTGGACTGCTAGTTGTTGATGTACGCAAACTCTGCTAAAGGAAAGAACTAATTCCACGGCCCTCCAAATTCAATCACACATGCTCTGTGCATATCCTCTAAAATCTAAACTGTCCACTTTGACTGCCGTCGGTCTGAGGAGTTGTGTTAAGCTCTACTCAGGTCCCCAACTCACTCTAAACGACACTACAAAAATAGGAAGTGAACTGAGGGCCTCTATCTGATATGATGGAAGCAAGCACACCGTTCAATCAGACTATCTCCCGAATATAAATCTGAGCATACCTCTCCGACGTGTAAGTGGTCACCACTGGAATGGAGTGAGCTGACTTGGTCAACCTATCAACAATGACCCGTAATGAATCAAAATTTCGCCGCACTCTGGAATGGGCATCTGCTGAAGTAGGCCACCTGGCCGCTGGTGCTTATACTTGACCTGCTGGCAATTGAAACTTCTAGCTACATACTCCACTATGTCCTTCTTTATCCTCCGCTACCAATAATGCTACCTCAAATCACAATAGATCTTCGTGACACCTGGGTGAATATAATACTACGAACTGTGTGCTTCCTCTAGGACCTCTTCCTCAGACCATCAATATTAGGAACGCACAGACAACCTTGGAGTCGCAAAACACCATCCTCGCCAATAGAAACCTCCTTGGCACCTCCCTAAAGCATTTTCCCTCATAGAACTGCCAAATGTGGATCATCGAATCGTTAGGCCTTGATCTACCCCAGTAATGAAGATTGAGCAACAACACATGCAAGAACTCGGCTGGGCTCTAAAATGTCAAATCTCACAAGTTAGTTAGCAAAGGACTGAATGTCCAAAGCTAGTGGCCTCTTCTATTTTGAAATAAATGCCAAGCTACCCATACTCTCTGCCTTTCTGATTAAGGCATCCGCGACCACATTTGCCTTGCCCAGATGATAAAGAATGGTGATGTCGTAATCCTTTAGTAACTCAATCCACCTGCGCTGCCACAAATTAAGATCCATCTGCTTGAATTAATGCTGAAAGCTACGATGCTCGGTGTAAACCTCACATGACACCCCATACATATAATGCCTCAATATCATAAGAGCATGAACAATAGCGGCTAACTCTAGATCGTGCACAGGATAATAATTCTCATGAATCTTCAGCTAACGTAAAGTATATACAATAACTCACCCCTCCTGCATCAATACACATCCCAAGCCAATGCGCGAAGCGTCGCAATATATGGTATGCATCATCGAGTCAGAAGGCAATACAAGAACTGGTGTTGTAGTCAAAGTTGTTTTGAGCTTGTAGAAGCTCCCCTCACAATACTCGGACCAATAGAATGGAGCACCTTTTTAGGTCAATCTAGACAAGGGTGATGCAATAGAGGAAAAGGCCTGCACAAATCGCTGATAATAACCTGCTAACCTCAAAAAACTCCTAATATTGGTCACTGAAGTAGGATGTGGCCAACTTTGAACTGCCTCAATCTTCTTTAGGATCTACCTTAATACCCTCTCTTGACACAACATGCCCTAAGAATGCCACTGACTCTAGCCAAAACTCGCACTTGGAGAACTTAGCATATAGCTTATGTTCCGGTAAGGTAAGAAGCACTACTCTCAAATGCTATTCGTGCTCTCCCAGGCTGCTAGAATATATCAGGATATCATCAATAAAGACAATAACAAATAAATCAATATAAGGCCTGAACACCCTGTTAATAAAATCTATGAACGCTGCTGGGGCATTAGTCAAGCCAAAAGACATCACCAAAAACTCATAATGGCCATATCTAGTCCGAAATGAAGTCTTTGGAACATTCGAGTCTTGAATCCTCAACTAATGATACCCTGATCTTAGGTCTATCTTAGAGAACACCCTAGCACCCTGCAATTGGTGGAATAAATCGTCAATACGAGGCAATAGATATTTGTTCTTGATGTTGACTTTGTTCAACTGGCGGTAATCAATGCACATCTGGATAGTCCGATTATTCTTCTTCACAAATAACACTGGTGCAACCCAAGGTGACACATCGGGCCTTAGAAACCTCTTCGCAAACAACTCCTCAAGCTGCTCTTTCAACTCCTTCAACTTTTTAGGAGCCATACGGTATGGTGGAATAGATATAGGCTGGGTGCCTGGAGCCAAATCAATGCAGAAATCATCACGATCTTGAGGCATGCCAGTATCAAAAGCAAAATATCAGCGAACTATCGAACTATGGGGACTGAATCAATTGTTGGAGACTCTATGGTGGTGTCCCGAACATGAGCTAGATAATGCAAACACGCCTTCTCGACCATATGCTGAGCTTTCAGGAAAGAAACAACCTGACAGGTGTATCAACTGTGGAACCCTTCCACCCCAACCTCTGCAACCCTGGCATAACTAGTGAAACAGTCTTGGCATGGAAATCTAGGATGGTGTGATATGGACATAACTAATCCATGATCAAGATGACCTCAAAATTCATCATCTCAAGCAACAGAAGATTTTCTCTAGTCTCGAAACCACAAAAGGTGACCACACAAGACTAATAGACCTGATCCACAACCACATAATCACCTACAAGAGTGGACACATGAATAGGAGTGCTCAAAGGCTGAGATGAATAACCAGGAAACGAGCAAATAGAGATAATACATATGAATAAGTAGACCCTAGGTCAAACAATACCGAATCATCTCTAGAACTGATGGAAATAATACAAGTGGTGACGACGTATGAGGCTAATGCATCTGGCCTAGACAGAAGAGCATATAAACTAGCTAGAGTAGTGACTGGCTGGCCCTCGTCTGTCCGGGCAGTAGCTGGCTGACCTCTCCCTGACTGACCACCGCCTCTAGGGCGGCCTATACCATCCTGTCCTCCACCTCTAGGTGGCTAGGCGCTGGTGCTAATATCATGGGCTGCTAATCCTGCTGCACTGCCTTGCCCCGAAGCCTAGAGCAGACCCTCTTCAGATGACCCGGATCTCCACACTCATAGCACGTTCTCAGCACCATAGCCTGCTGGCCTAGAGTTTGAGCCGGCTGACCCGAATACCCACTAGAAGAACCCCAGATGGCAGGCGGGCGATAGGAACTCTCTGGCACGGCGCTGAAGGGAGCACTAGAAGAATCCTGATAACCAAAATACCCCCGGAGGAACCCTGGATAGTTGGTGGATGGTAAGAACTCTCCGGCATCGCACCGAAATAAGGTCTCACTGGGGCACCTTGAAGAGGGGTGGTAGTGCTGAATAAGAGGGTCTGCTGGGATGGCCCCTCCCAAATTGACCTCTACCCCTAGATGGGGAACCTCTGAACTCTCTTGAAAGCCGAGGCCTCTTGTCCTACTGAATCTTTTCTCTACCCCTCAGGCGATGCCCCTCAATCGTACGAGCAATCTCTACTACTGCTGATACTCAATACCTTTCTCCACCTCTCGGTCCATGCTAGCTCGAATACTGGGGTTCAACCCCACAATAAATCTCTGAACTCTCTCTATACTCAATACCTTTCTCCACCCTGGCCTCTGCCTCGGCCTCTAGCAACTCGGGAAGCAGCTCCGCCCGGGTCTGGAACAATAGTCGTGCGTTTCCTCACCATCTGTGAGAGAATAGAAGGGGAATTTAGTAAAACAACCAATACACGATAGGAAATAAACAAAGAGTAGTTTTTTGATACCCTATTGCCTCTTGCAGATAAATATAAACGCCTCCGTATCGATCTACAAGACTCTATTAGGTTGGCCCATGGCTTATGAGACCTACGTGAACCTAGTACTCTGATACCATGTTGTCACGATCTATTTCAACAATAGGTCATTATGGCACCCGACACCACTTCCAGGCAAGCCAACACGGAAATATAATCAAGTTCTAATTTTCTTTTTATTGTTTACTTAAAAATAAGAGGAAAATATTTCTCAAATTAAAACTAGGACTAGAAATGATCAATAGTTTATATAAAAAGATTATACAACCCAGTAAAATGAATGTCTAATACTGTGTGTGCCAAGACCTAGTGTCACAACATATGGGCAACTAGTAGAATATACAAAAGATCACACTATCCTATTGTCCGAATCAGGATAGACAGCAAAAGAGAGTACAAAGAATGACTTCTTAAGGCTGTTGAGTGGCATGGAGGGAAATAAGCTCGCCATAGAAGTCTCGGGTCCGAAGGATGCCCGCCAGACTGATAACCAGATACACCTGCCTTAGAACCTATACAATTAAGTACAAAAGTGTAGTATGAGTACATAAATAACATGTACCAGTAAGTATCCCGTCTAATCTCCAAGAAATAGAGACGAGAGGTCGACTCGATACTTACTAAGCTCCAGTAAATGTGAGAAACGTTTATAATAAGCATGGATATCACAAATCATTAACATCCAATAATCACAAAGTATCTTTCCTAAGCATTTACATGGTTGTTTGCCCATAGGTTAAGCACATATGAAATCTAGTCCTCAGAGAATTTCTACATAAAACACGCGTAAATAATCACTGTGAGACGTACGACGCGATCCAACATAAAAGTAAACTGTGCACTGCCGAGGGTCAAATAGCTCGAACAATAGATACATCTATTACCTCGCTCGTGAATCATCTATGCGACGCAAATAAATATAAATAAACAAGAACTGCACTCGCAAATCATCCATACAACGCAGGTACACATAAAAGCATGCATTCAAACAATCAATCAAGACTTTATTAGGGAAAAATAATTACCCAAAGAAATTGCAATTCTCTTTATTGATTAAGAAAATGATTTTTACTTCCTTTAGAAATTTATTCACAATTTCCAACATGATTTAAGGATGTTTGAATTGACAGTAAGATTCTAAATATTTCAAGTAGATCATGAGTTTGGGTCCTACACTACCCGGACTTATGCATAATAGTCGCAACACACAGACTCTTATCACCTAGTACGTACGTAGCCCCTGCATATAATGGAAATTAATTCAATTGTTACACCTATATACACAATTCCCCCTTACAAGGTTAGAAGAGGGGGGGGGGGGGAACTGGCCTCGCTCCAAAGTTCACTTAAAATGCAAAGAACAAGTCCAAGCCCTCAATTCAGGGCCGAACAATCCCTAACTAGTTAAATAAAGTAATAACTAATCAATATAGACTTATAAGATCAAGTTATAGCTAATTATGCAATTTGCCACCCTCTAACAGAAGTTTCCTAAATTTCGACCCCTAGGCTATGTGCCCGGATTTTAAGATTTTTCGAAATAAGTTGTTCTCTATAACCTAAGGATCAATAATATATGATTTCTAATTAATCTGTAATAATTTTTATGGTTAAATCTAAGCTTTATTAAAACCCTATGTCTTGCTCTAACCCCTTGATTTTACCTAATTTCTAGTGTGTAATCTACCTAATATGCTAAAGATGGGTGAAATAAACTTACCTCACAATGCTAAGTGAAGACCTTCTCTCAAGTTCTCCCAAATTGCTCAAAGGAAAAGTGTATTTGTGATGAAAATGGTCTTGAACTCGTATTAAATGAACCTCATTGTGCAATGATTTCCGCATCTGCGGTCTGGGGACGACATCTGCGGTCCCGTATCTGGTAGTATTAGACCGCATTTGCAAAAAGGGGAGGGAAATATGTGACCACATTTGCGATTTCCTGGCATGGCCACCTTGACTGCTTTTGTTATTGAAGGATCGCACCTACAGTCACACATCTGCGGGCCAAGAACCGAAAATGTGTCTATGACAGAAGAAACAATCCATTAGCCCTTTTCCAAATTTCCCACTTCACTCGAGCCTCTTATGTTTAATGCTCGGGGCTCTTAGGCCCCACCCGAACATACTGACAAGATAAAATAACGAGATGGACCTACTCGAACCTTCGAAACACCAGAAATAACGCTAAATCTTGAAATCATCTCCTAAAACCAAATGAATTGTGATGACCCAAATGGTCAACACTTATTTTAAATTAAATTCTATGACTCTGAGGCCTTGAAAACCTCATTTAAAGTTGCCTCAATTTGTGTGCGTAGTCTAAGCTCATAGCCGAAAATCTTAAATATGAAATTCTATGAAACAATGCTAAGCTTTGATGTTAAAAAGAATAGATTTGACTTTGGTCAATATTTTAGGCAAACAGACCCAGACATGTGATCTGACGGTCCTGGAGGGCCTGTAGGAAAATATGGGACTTGGGCGTATGCCCATAATCAAATTTTGAGGTCTCAAGACCAAGAAATGAATTGTTAAGTAAAATTATTTTTTGAAATTATTTAAGGAAATTTGAAATGAAAATTGATTAGAACATGTTGGTATCATGCCCATAGTTTAGTTCCGGTGCTCGGGACAGGTCTTATATAAGGGTTAAGTCCTTCTGAAATATTTGGTTGAAAAAGGACATCATTTGACGTGATTTGGACTCGAATTGGTAAATTTGAAACTTGATGAAGTTGAGAAAAAGGTTCTTGATTATGATGTTTGATTCATTGTTATTGAGGTTATTTTGGTGATTTGATCACACGGATAAGTTCGTATGATGTTGTTGAAGTAGTACGTGTAATGGTTAGGAGCCCCGGGGGCTCGGATGTGTTTCGAAAGTGTTTCGGGAAGTTTTGAACTTAGAAAATGTTGCAGATTTTTCTGCAGTCAGTGCACAGGGAAATTGTTCTTCACATTCACGTAGTCCCACTAGCGAACGTGTTTGGCCAAATTCTCCAATTGCCAGTTTCTTCTTCGCGAACGTGAAGGATTGGACGCCAACGCGAAGCTTAGGGCAAGACCCTTCGCTAAATGGGTCCATCCACTCGTGAATGCATAGGGTTCAGGGGATGGGTCACCACTTTATTCATCGTGAATGCGACCAGTAGGACGTGAATGCGAGGGCTCGAGAAGGTAAAGCTTCAAAAACACGAGCCCCTTAACGCAAACGCAAAGTCCTAAACGCCTGAGCCATAGCAAACACGAGTGGTCTGTCGCAAATGCGTAGAATCAAGTCGCCCAGTTATTTTAAGTATCAAAAACAGAATGCATTGCAGGATTTCTCAAAATTTTACAAAACGTCTTCTTCTCCAAAGCTCCTATGCAATCCTTGAAGAACTTTTTCACCAAAACTTCTTGGGTAAGAAATATTTAATTCGTTTCCTTCCATTTTTATCAACATATGTTGAATTTCTAGGCCTAATACAATTGATTAAGGGTACAAAATTAGGGACTTTGATAGTTTTAGGAATTTTAGAATATTCTTTAATAAGAGCTTGTTTCGGGATAGAATTTGAAAAAAAAATAGATATTCGGGTTTGTGGGTTAATGGGTGATTTGATTTTGGTCCGTACCTCGTGTTTTGATCAAGTGAGCCCAGGGTCGATTTTTTGGTTTTTGGGAAGAATGCTTGGAAAGCTATAATTAGGCATGGGATTCAAATTTTTTAGCATTTTTGGATGTTATGAAGTCATTTATGTATTGATACGATTGGTTTGGAGCCAAATTCTAGAGGAAAAGCGGTGTTTGAGGCTTGAGTTGGCCGTGGAAGTTCGAGGTAAGTGTTTGGTCTAATCTTAGCTTGAGAGATTAGGAGTTGAGTCCTATGCTATGTGGTAATTTTTGTGTGCGACATATTGGCATGGTGACAAGTATCTATACGTTGGTATCTAGCATGACCGCGAGTCTTTAAATTGTGAATATCTGAGTTCGTTTTATCTTCCATGCCTTGATGATGATTCCTAATTTTTGTGAAAATCTTGTGGAAGAAAATTTTAACCTTTGAACATTGAGGAGCGTTGTCTCATGTTGTATTACAAATAGTGAAAGTATATGAAACGATGGAACCCTTTGGATCATTGGCTCAAGTGGTAGAGTGAGTTATAAAATAAAAGTGAAAGAAAGAGAAAGTGTTATTAAATTTTTTCCTTGCCAGGATATTGTTGTTTTGTGTATTATCTCCCTTGCCGGGATGTTGAGATTATTGATGTTGTACCTTTGTCAGGATATAATTTTTTAATTGTGTTCCCTTGCCGGTATTTCTATTATTATTTTGTTTATTCCCTTTATCCCCTTGTTTCTAATTTTTTTTTGGGTGAGGAAGAGTGTTAAAGCATGAAGGGTGATGTCGTGCGTTGTTTGTAATTGTGAGGAAAGAGTATTAAAGCACAAAGGATGATTCCATGCCAACACAATGTACCATTCCATGCTAGTTCTGTTGATTATATGTAAGGAAAGAGAGTAAAATCACGAAGGGTGATGACGTACACATTTTATCATATAATTGCTTTGGTGAGGAAAGAGGGTATAAGCACGAAGGGTGCTGCCGTGTACGTTTTTATTATATCATTTCTTGGTGAGGGCGAGAGTAAAAGCACGAAGGGTGATTCCATGCACTTATTTGTTTTTGATTCTTTATTTATCTCTGCGTTATGTTGCTTTCTTCGTTACTTGATGACTTTTACTTGGAGTTGTTATCTTCCCAACAACATGCTCCCCCTCATATATTGATTGGTTATCTCTGTATGGATATATATATATGACTACAAAGGTTTATGTGGTAGCCTGGTCTAGCCTCATCACTACTTTGTCGAGGTTAGGCTATGCACTTACTAGTATATGGGGTCGGTTGTGCTGATACTACAATCTGCAATATGTGCAAATCCCAGAGTAGCATTTGGTGCGCAGCAGTAGCTTGAGAGCTAGCCTTTAGTCTACCGAGACATTGAGGTAGCCTTGCAGGCGTCCGCAGGCCCGATGTCTCCTCTATCTTATATTTCATTCTGCGATCTCATATATTCCAGACAAACAATATTTTATTTCTTTCAAATGGTTGTATTTAGTACTCTTAGGTGTCCGTGGATTTTGTGACACCAGGTTTTAGGTAGAGACATATGTTGATTTCTGCAGTATTGGTTTGCTTATTTAATTTAAGTCTTCCATTTTAATTTCATATCCCGTTATTATTGAAATATTTAACGCTTGTTGTTATAATTCATAAAAAGGATTAAGAATTGGGAGTTCATGATTTCGTGGTTTGACTAGCTTTTATGATTATGCGCCATCACGACCCCCAAGGGTGGAAAATCTCGATCATGATAAGTTGGTATTGCTCTAGGTTACATAGGTTTCACAATTTATGGACAAGCTTAGTAGAGTCTGAGGGATCGGTACGGAGACATCTGTACATATCCCCAGAGGCTACATAGTCAGGAAAAGTTTCATATTAGTTTTTTCTTGTCGTGCAGCTTGGTTTCTCAATGCTAATTAAATTTCTACTCTATTCTTTCGCAGATGGCGATGACACGCACTTCCGCATCTACCGATCAGCAGTTAGAGCCCCCAGCAACATCTCCCATTAGGGGCAAAGGGAAAGGCCGAGGCCGTGCTACAGGCCGAGGTACGGGCAAGGCGTAGCCCTGCGCAGCTGCACCAGTGGCGGAGCCTCAGGTTGATTTTGATGAGGAGGTTCCAGCCCCAATAGTTTCGGTTGGCCCAGCTCAGGTCCTAAAGGGGTTTATTGCTACCCCAGTTCTTTAGGATGCTCTGTTCCGATTGGTAGGCCTCATGCAGTGTGTCACCCTTATAGGTTTGCTTCCCATAGCACTAGCCATCTCTCAGGCTGGAGGAGGGTCTTAGACTCTTGCTACTCGCACTTCGGAGTAGGTAGCTCCATAGATTCAGACACTAGTGGTTCAACCAGCTGGGGTAGTACAACCGGGTGTGGTAGCTCAAACCAACGATAGAGCGGCTATGTCTGGCGATGCTTTGTGGATGCTGGACATGTTCACCAAGCTCTTCGCATCTACTTTCAGCGGTGCATCTACCGAGGATCCCCAGGATTATCTGGATAGCTGTCACGAGGTTATTAGGAACATGGGTATCGTAAAGACCAATGGGGTTGATTTTGCTACATTTCGCTTTTCTCAATCCGCCAAGGCTTGGTGGAGGGATTGTTGCTTAGCTAGAAAATCAGGATCGCTAGCCTTGACCTAGGAGCAGTTGACACAGCTAATTTTGGAGAAGTTTCTCCCTATTACACAGCGAGAGGCCTATCGGAGGTAGTTCGAGCATCTCCAACAGGGATCTATGATAGTCACCCAGTATAAGACTAGGTTTATTGATTCGGCTCGCCATGCTCTTATTATACTTCCCACGGAGAGGGAGAGAGTGAGATGGTTTATTGATGGACTTATCCATCCAATTCATCTTCAGATGGTCAGAGAGGCCGGGAGTGAGATATCCTTCTAGGAGGCAGCCAATTTGGCCCATTGGGTTGAGATGGTATTATCACAAGGAGTGGTCATAAGGCAGACAAGAGAACTTGTCAGTCAGGCAGATTCAGTGGTGCCTTGTCTGGAGGCAGAGATTCGTACGATAGGGGTTATCCTCCTAGGCCCTTCTAGTCAACACTCCAGGTTTCTCACGGTGCTCCAAGTGGCCGTGGTTCTCATGCGCATTATTTTGATCAATAGCCTTACAGTGCACCACTAGCTCCCAACAGTGCACCGCCGCCTCAGAGTTTCTGAGGTGGTTACTCAGATCGATAGGGCCAGCAGTCTCAGCAGCCGAGGTCTTGTTACACTTCTGGTGATCCGGGTAACATTTTTAGGTTTTTCCCTCAAGCACCGAGTATCTCTCACCATCAAGGTTCCCATGCCATGGTTTAGGTACCAGGTGTTCCACAGCTCGCGCAGCATGTTAGAGGTAGGGGTAGAGGTAATAGAGGTAGAGGTACAGGTACTAGAGGTAGAGCTCATACCGCTAAAGGTGGAGGTCAGCCAGCTAGGACATCCCAAAAAGGTAGATCAGCATTTTGGGGCCCAACCTCAATGTTATGCTTTTCAGGCCAGGCCCGAGGCTGAGGCTTCAGATGCAGTTATTATAGTTTCGGTTCTGGTGTATGATAGAGGTGCTTCGATGTTGTTTGATCGGGGGTCTATGTATTCATATGTGTCATCTTATTTTGCTCCATACTTGGAGTGTTCCTATTTATGTGTCTACATCGGTTGGTGATTCTATTATGGTCGATCGAGTCCATCATTCCTGTATTGTGGTGATTAAGGGTCTTGTGACTCGTATGGATTTGTTGCTTTTAGATATGGTTGACTTCGATATTATATTGGGGATAGAGTGGTTATCACCTCACCATACTATCTTGGACTGTCATGCGAAGACTGTGACCTTAGCTTTACATGGTATGCGTCGTTTAGAGTAGAGAAGAACTCTTGGTCATTATACCCGCAGTATTATCTCGTATGTGAAGGCTCGACGTATAGTCAAGAAGGGGTGTTTGTCCTACTTGGCATATGTTCGCTCTAGTGATAAGGTCCCTTCTATTGATTCTGTGCCCGTTGTTTATGAGTTCCCTGATATTTTTCCTTCAGACCTATGGGGTATGCCACCCCACAGGGATATTAACTTTTGCATTGATGAGGCTCTGGGCACCCAGCCCATTTCTATCAGTCTATATCGTGCAGGACTTGCTTGAGAAGGGTTTCATTAGACCAAGTGTATCACCTTGGGGTACGCCGGCGTTATTCGTTGAGAAAAAAGATGTTTCGATGAGAATGTGCATTGATTACCGGCAGTTGAACAAGGTAACAATCAAGAATAAATATCCGCTGCCAAGGATTGATGATTTGTTCGATCAGCTTTAGAGTGCCAAGTTATTATCCAAGATTGACTTGAGATCTGGATACCACAAGTTGAGGATTAAGGCATCCAACGTCCTTAAGACAACTTTCCGCACTCGGTACAAATAATATGAGTTCTTGGTTACGTCATTCGGGTTGACAAATTCCCCAACAGCTTTTATGGACTTGATGATCCAAGTGCAGGCCTTATTTGGACTCGTTCATGGTAGTCTTTATTGATGATATTCTTCCCAATCCGGGAGGAGCATGAGCAGCATCTTAGGGTGGTTCTTCAGACTCTGAGTGGTAGTTAGTTATATGCTAAGTTCTCAAAGTTTAAGTGTCGGTTGAGTTCAGTTGCATTTCTGGGTCATATTGTATCAACAGAGGGTATTCAGGTTGATCTAAAGAAAAGTGAGGCAATCAAGAACGGGCCTAGACCAGCATCAGCTACGGAGATTCATAGTTTCCTAGGATTGGCTGGCTACAACCGTTGGTTCATAGAGGGGTTTTCATATATTGCAGTCCCGATGACCAGGCTGACCCAAAATGGTGCCCAGTTCAGATGGTCGGATGATTTTGAGGTGAGCTTTTAGAAGCTTAAGAAAACTCTGACTACGGCACCGGTGTTGGTTTTGCCCACATGTTCAGGGCGTTATACAGTTTATTGTGATGCGTCCCGTGTTAAGCTTGGAGCAGTGTTGATGCAGGATGGCAAAGTCATTGCTTATGCTTCGAGGTAGTTAAAGATTCATGAGAAGAACTATCCAGTTCATGATTTGGAGTTGGAAGCCATAGTTTACGCATTGAAGATTTGGAGGCATTATCTGTATGGCGTGGCATGTGAGGTGTTCACAAATCAGAAGAGTCTTCAGTATTTGTTCAAGCAAAAGGAGTTGAATTTGAGGTAGAGGAAGTGGTTGGAGTTGTTGAAGGATTATGACATCGCCTTCATATCACCAGGGAAAGGCCAATATGGTGGCCGATGCTTTGAGTAGGAAGTCAGCCAGTATGGGAAATCTTGCTTATATTTTGGTCGGCGATAGGTTGTTGGCTTTGGATGTTCAGGCTTTAGCCAATCAGTTCGTGAGACTGGATATTTCTGAGCCCAATCACGTGTTAGCTTGCACGGTCGCTTGATCTTCATTATTGGAGCGTATCCATGACCGGCAGTATGACGATCCCTATTTATATGTCCTTAAAGACACAGTGCATCTCAGTAATACTAGGCAGGCTACTTTAGATGATGATGGGGTTTTGAGATTACATGGTCGAGTATGTGTGCCTAATGTGGATGGGCTCCGAGAGTTGATTTTAGAGGAGGCTCATAACTCCCTACACTCTATTTATCCGGGCACTGCTAAGATGTATCAGGATTTGTGGCAGCATTATTGGTAGTGTAGAATGAAGAAGGATATCGTACCATATGTGGCTTATTGTTTGAATTGCCAGCAGGTTAAGTACGAGCACCAAAGGCCTGATGGTTTATTTCAGAGGATTGGTCTTCCTTAGTGGAAGTGGGAGTGGATCACTATGAATTTTGTTACTGGACTTCTGCTGACTCGCAAGAAGTTTGACGCAATATGGATCATTATTGATGGGCTGACCAAGTCATCATATTTCATTCCTATGGCAGTCTCCTATTCTTCTGAGAGGTTAGCTCAGATCTACATTCGGGAGATTTTTCGCCTTCACGGTGTGCCTGTATCTATGATTTCAGACTGGGGTTCGCAGTTTACTGTTTTTGGAGAGCAGTTAAATGAGAATTGGGCATACGGGTTGAGTTGAGCACAACATTTCATCCCTAGGCGGACGAGCAGTTGGAGCGGACTATTCAGATTTTGGAGGATATGCTCTAAGCTTTTGTCATTGACTTTGGAGGTTCGTGAGATCAGGTTTTTCCTTTAGCAGAGTTTGCCCACAAAAGCAGCTATCAGTCAAGCATCCATATGGCTCCTTATGAGGCTTTATATGGTAGGTGGTGTCGGTCTCTAATTGAATGGTTTGAGCTGAGAGAGGCTCAGTTTTTATGTACTAGTTCAGGAGGCCTAGGACAAGGTTAGGATCATTCATGATAGGCTTCGTATAGCTCAGTCCAGGCAAAAGAGCTATGTAGACCACAAGGTTCGAGATGTGGCTTTTATGGTTGGTGAGCGGGTATTGCTCCGAGTGTTGCCTATGAAGGGCGTGATGAGATTTGAGGAGAAGGGAAAGCTTAGCCCTAGGTTTATTGGTTCATTTGAGATTCTTGATCGAGTGGGAGAGGTGGCTTATAGACCTGCATTGCCGCCAAGCTTATCAGTCGTTCAACCAGTGTTTCATGTGTCCATGCTTTGGAGGTATCACAACGATCCATCCTATGTGTTAGATTTCAGCACTGTCCAGTTGGACAAGGACTTGTCTTACGAGGAGGAGCTGGTGGCTATTCTAGACCGGCAGGCTCATCAATTGAGGTCAAAGAGTTTCCCTTCTGTTCGTGTTCAGTGGAGAGGTCAGCCTACTGAGGCATCGACCTGGGAGTCCGAGTCCGATATGCAAAGTCGTTATCCCCATCATTTTTCCTAACTCAGGTACTTCCTTCTTATTTCCGTTCGAGGACGAACGGTTGTTTTAAAGGCGGAGAATATGATGACCTAAATGAACATTACTTCTTTTAAATTAAATTCTATGACTCCGAAGCCTTGAAAACATCATTTAGAGTCGCTTCGGATTGCGTGCGCAGTCTGGGCGCGTAGTCGGAAAGCTTTAACGTGAAATTCTTTGAAAGAAATACTAAGTTTTGATGTTTAAATGAATAAATTTAACTTTGGTCAACATATTAGGCAAACAGTCTCGGACCTGTGATCCGATGGTCTCGGAGGGTCCATAGGAAAATATGGGACTTCGGCGTATGCTCAGAATCGAATTCCGAGGCCCTAAGCTCGAGAAATGAATTTTTAAATAAAATTATTTTTTGAAATTGTTTAAGGAACGTGTTGGTATCGGGCCCGTATTTTAGTTCCAGCGCCCGGCACAGGTCTTATGTAAGGCTTAAGTCCTTCATGTAAAAATTAGTTGAAAACGAACGTCGTTTGACGTGATTCGGACTTGAATTCCTAAATTTGAAACTTGATAAAGTTGCGAACGCGTAGGGTTTAGGGGATGGGTCACCATCTTATTCATCGTGAACGCGACCGATAGGACGCAAACGCGAGCCCCTTAACGCGAACGCGAAGGCCTAACAGCCTGACCCATCGTGAACGGGTAGAATTAAATCGCCCAGTTATTTGAAGTTTCAAAAACAGAATGCATTTTGGAATTTCTTAAAATTTTACAAAACTTCTTCTTCTCCAAAGCTCTTAGGCAATCCTTGAAGCAATTTTTTGACCAACACTTCTTGGGTAAGTATTTTTTAACTCGTTTCTTTCCATTTTCATCGACATCTATTAAATTTCTAGGCCTAAAACATGTGATTAAGGGTAGAAAATTAGGAATTTGGTTAGAGTTAGGGCTTTTTGATCATTTTTTATTTAGACCCCGTTTTGGATCGAATTTGAATACAAATTATATACTCGGGCTCGTGGGTGAATGTGTGATTTGATTTGATTTTGGTCTGAACCTCGTTTTTTGAGCAAGTGAGCCCAGTTTCGATTATTGGGTTTTTGGGAAGAATGTTTGGAAAGCTATAACTAGGCGTATGATTCAAATTATTTCGCATTTATTGATGTTACAAAGTCAATTATGTATAGATACGATCGATTTAGAGCCAAATTCGAGAGGAAAAGCGGTGTTTGAGGCTTGAGTTGGCCGTGAATGTTCGAGGTAAGTGTTTGGTCTAACATTAGATTGCGAGATTAGGAGTTGATTCCTATTTGCTATGTGGTAATTGTTGTGTACGACGTATAGGCATGGTGACGAGTATCTATACGTTGGTATCTAGCATGATCGTGAGTCTTTAAATTTTGAATATTTGAATTCGTTGTGTCTTTCATGCCTTGATGATGATTCCTAATTGTTGTGAAAAGCTTGAGAAAGGAAATTGTAGCCTTTGAACACCGAGGAGCGTTGGCTCAAGTAGTATTACAAATTGTGAAAGTATATGAGATGATGAAAGCCTTTGGAGTATTGGCTCAAGTGGTAAGGTAAGTTATAAAATAAAAGTGAAAGAAAGAGAAAGAGTTATTAAATTGTTCCTTTGCCGGGATATTGTTGCTTTGTGGATAATCTCCCTTGTCGAGATGTTGAGATTATTAATGTTGTATCCTTGTTGGAATTTAATTATTTAATCGTGTTCCCTTGTCGGGATTTCTATTATTATTCTGTTTATTTCCTTGCCCCTTGTCCGTGATTGTTATTTGGGCGAGGAAGAGTGCTAAAGCACGAAGAGTGATGTCGTGCCTTATTTATTATTGTAAGGAAAGATTGTTAAAGCACGAAGGGTGATGCCGTGCCACACGATATACCATTCTGTGCCGATTCTATTGACTATTTGTGAGGAAAGAGAGTAAAAGCACGAAGGATGATGTCGTGCACATTTTATCATATAATTGCTTTTGTGAGGAAAGAGAGTAAAAGCACGAATGGTGATGCTGTGCACGTTTTTATCATATCATTGCTTGGTGAGGACGAGAGTAAAAGCATGAAGGGTGATGCCATGCACTTATTGATTTCAAATTCTTTATTGATATCTGAGTTATGTTGCTTTCTTCGTTACTTGATGACTTTTACTTGGAGATGTTATCTTCCACATAGCATGTTCCCTCTCCCATATTGATTCTCTCTCTCGCTCTCTCTCTCTCTCTCTCTCTCTCTTTATATATATATATATATATATATATATATATATATATATATATATATATATATATATATATATATAATTGCACAGGTTTATATGGTAGCCTGGTCTAGCCTCGTCACTACTTCACCGGGGTTAGGCTAGGCACTTACCAGAACATAGGATCAGTTATGCCGTAACTATACTCTGCACTATGTGTAGATCCCAGAGTAGCATTTGGTGCGTACCAAAAGCTTGTGAGCTAGCCTTCCGTCCACCGAGGTAGCCTTGCAGGCGTCCGCAGGCCCGGTGTCTCCTCTATCTTATATTTCATTCTGTTATCTCACGTATTCGAGACATACAATATTTTATTTCTTTCAAACCGTTGTATATAGTACTTTTAGTAGTCCTTGGATGTTGTGACACTAGTTCTTGGATAGAGGCATATGTTGATTTCCGCAGTATTGTTTAGCTTATTTAATTTAAGTCTTCCGCTTTAATTTCTTGTGCCGTTGTTATTGAAATATTTAACGCTTGTTGTTATGATTCATAAAAAGAATTTAAAATAAAAGAGTTAGGAGTTTATCATTTCCTGGCTTGCCTAGCTTCTACGAGTAGGCGCCATCACGATTCCCGATGGTGAAAAATTTGGGTCGTGACATGAATCAAACTTATGAACTTTATGTTCTAATTTTTCCTCCAACAAGCCAAAACGCCCTAAAACTGCTCGGATTGACACCAAATATTACATGCAAGTCTTAAATATTATTTCGGACTTGTACTAGGCTTCAAAATCAAAATACGAGCCCGATACCTAGGAAATCAATGATTACTTGTTTCTTTAAATCCTGAAAATTTTAAATTTACAATTTCTAATAAAAATTTGTTACTCGGGCTAGGAACATCGGAATTCGATTTCGGATATACTCCCAGGTCCCATATTTTTTCACGGACCCTCCGGGACCATCAAATCATGGCGCCGGGTCCGTTTGCTCAAAATATTGAAAGTCAAACTTAGTATTTTAGGAAAATTGTAAGAACTCAAATGTGCATATTTCACTCAAAACTCCTCCAAACCCCGAATTAACCATCCCCGCAAGTCATAAATTAATTGTAGCAATCGTGGAAAGTTTTATTTAGGGTCCGAAAAGGCAAAATTACCAGTCGAATCATTATAATATATATATATATATATATATATATATATATTCTTTTTTTCTTTTAATTTCTTGTCTGTATTGCGTTACCTATAACTTAAAATTATTTGTATCATTGTCTGCTACTTTCATTATAATACATTATAGATTAATGTTGTTCTTTTTTCTTGTAATAATAATATACACACACAATATATATATATATATAGTCACTTGGAATTTGGTTTTTAAATTTTTTGATTTTCCGAGAAGTTAACAATATTAAAAAACTCAAAGTCAAATTAGGAAAAAGCACGTCGGCTTCAAAAAAGAAAAATTCTTTCGGTGTTACCTTTTCAAATATATATATTTTGTTATGAAATAATATAAAAGACAAGAACAATAATGCAAGAACAAGAGCAATAGAGAGAAGAGTAGAGAGAGTTCTTCTTATTGATACTTAGAGAATGTTAGGAGTGTATTACAATGGTAGAAGACCCCTTTATTTATAGGGAGTGGAATGATCTACCTACCAATAATAGGACTCTAGAATCTCTCTAATTAAAGACATTCACCTTAAATAGAAGTGTATTTATAACACTCCCCCTTGAATGTCTATTCAATGATGTGCCTCGTTAAAACCTTAAAACAAAACCCAATGGGAAAAATTAAAGTAAGGAAAAAGAGTACACATGTTTGAATATGCGCCTTATTGGTTGCCTCGTTAAAAACCTCGCAAGGAAAACCCGGTGGGACAAAACCTTGTAAGGGAAAAAGAGTGCAACGCGCATTAACTCCCCCTGATAAGAACATCAATTTATGTCCTTAAGTCTTCGCATCCCGATCTTGTGAACTAGCTTCTTGAAGGTTGACTTTGGTAGAGATTTTGTGAACAAATCAGCCATATTGTCGCTTGAACGAATCTGTTGAACATTGATATCACCATTCTTTTGAAGATCATGTGTGAAGAATAACTTTGGTGAAATATGCTTCGTTCTATCTCCTTTTATGAATCCTCCCTTCAATTGAGCTATACATGCTGCATTGTCTTCATACAAAGTTGTGGGTAGTTTATCACACTTCAAACCACATTTGTCTTGGATATGATGTATTATAGACCTCAACCACACACACTCTCGACTTGCTTCATGAATAGCAATTATCTCGGCATGATTAGATGAAGTAGCCACAATTGATTGCTTAGTCGATCGCCAAGATATGGCGGTTTCTCCACAGGTAAACACATAACCCGTTTGAGATCGAGCCTTGTGTGGGTCGGACAAATATTCAGCATCAGCATAACCGACAAGATCCGGGCTACAATTCTTGCCATAAAATAAGCCCATATCGGTAGTTCCCTTTAGGTACCGCAATATGTGTTTGATCCCATTCTAATGTCTCCTCGTAGGAGCCGAGCTAAATCTTGCTAAGACATTAACTGAAAAGGATATGTCAGGTCTTGTAGTATTTGCAAGATACATTAGTGCGCCAATTGCGCTAAGATATGGTACTTCAGGACCAAGTAGCTCTTCATTTCTTTCTTGTGGTCGGAATGGATCTTTGTTCACATCAAGTGATCGAACAACCATCGGTGTACTTAAAGGATGTGCTTCATCCATGTAAAACCGTTTCAGTACCTTTTCTGTATAGGTAGATTGATGAACAAAAATTCCGTTTGCCAAATATTCAATTTGCAAACCAAGACATAGTTTAGTCTTTCCGAGATATTTCATCTCGAATTTATCCTTTAGATAATCAATTGCCTTTTGGAGTTCTATAGGGGTTCCAATAAGGTTTATGTCATCGACATATACGGCAAGTACAACAAATTTCGATGTTGTTTTCTTTATAAAAACACACGGGCAAATGGCGTCATTTATATAGCCTTCTTTTAACAAGTACTCACTAAGACGATTATACCACATTCGTCCAGATTGCTTTAGACCATACAAGGATCTTTGCAATTTAATTGAGAACATTTCCCGAGATTTCGAATTGTGCGCGTTTGGCACCTTGAGTCCATCGGGAATTTTCATGTATATCTCATTATCAAGTGAGCCATAAAGATAGGCAGTAACCACATCCATTAAGTGCATGTCAAGCTTTTCATGAACAGCAAAACTTATGAGATAACGAAAGGTTATCGCATCCATTACAGGCGAATATGTCTCTTCATAATCGACACCAGGCCTTTGAGAAAAACCTTGTGCAACAAGGCGTGCCTTATATCTTTGTACCTCGTTTTTCTCATTTCTTTTGCGTACAAAGACCCATTTATAGCCGACAGGCTTAACACCATTAGGTGTTTGAACTATAGGGCCAAAAACTTCACGTTTTGCCAGCGAATTCAATTCTGATTGAATTGCTTCTTGCCACTTTGGCAAATCATGCCTTTTTCGACATTCTTCAACAGATTGCGGTTCGAGATCCTCACATTCTTGCATAATGCTAGATGCTACATTATAAGCAAAGGCATTATCCACCACAATATCCACTCGATTAATATTTACCTCAATATTAATTGGATTTAGGGATAGTTCCGTATTTTCCAGAGTCTCGGGCTCAATGGATTCTTCATGAATCTCAGAATTTGTTAAATCATGAATTTCCTCATGAGATTCTTTCGTAGTGTCATCTCGATCGTTCTTTTTCCTTTTTCTAGGATTTCGATCTTTGGAACCTAATGGTCTGCCACGCTTCAGGCGTGCATTTGACTCATTGGATATGACACTAGATGATTGTCCAACAGGGACATCAATACGGATTGGAACATTTTCCGCGGGAATGTGGGATTTCGTTATCCTCTTCAAGTCCGTAAATGCGTCAGGCATTTGATTTGCTATTCTTTGCAAATGGATAATCTTTTGTACCTCTCTTTCACAAATAGAGGTATGTGGATCAAGATGAGATAATGATGCATTTTTCCACAAAATTTCCCGTTTGGTTTCACCAACTTCTCCCCCTAATTTTGGGAAAAGTGTCTCATCAAATCGACAGTCTGCAAATCGTGCAGTAAACAAGTCGCCTGTCAATGTTTCGAGGTAGCGAATGATGGAGGGCGATTCAAACCCAACATATATTCCTAACCTTCTTTGCGGACCCATTTTGGTGCGGGATGGCGGTGCAATAGGCACATATACTGCGCATCCAAAAATCCTTAAATGGGATATATTGGGTTCATGACCCAAAACCAATTGCAACGGGGAATACTTGTGGTAATTCGTCGGTCTGAGACGAATTAGCATTGCTGCATGTAAGATGGCGTGACCCCATACCGAAGTGGGCAGCCTCGTTCTCATAAGTAATGGCCTTGCAATCAACTGCAGGCGTTTAATTAACGATTCTGCAAGACCGTTTTGAGTGTGAACATGAGCTACAGAATGTTCAACTTTTATCCCGATTGATAAGCAATAATCATTAAATGCTTGGGATGTAAACTCAGCAGCATTATCCAGTCTAATGGACTTGATTGGATTATCTGGAAATTGTGCTCGTAGTCGAATTATTTGTGCCATTAATTTTGCAAACGCAAGGTTGCGTGATGACAACAGGCACACATGAGACCATCTACAGGATGCGTCTATCAAGACCATGAAATACCTAAACGACCCACTAGGTGGGTGAATAGGTCCACAAATGTCCCCTTGTATACGTTCCAGAAACGTGGGTGACTCAGTCCCAACCTTTGTTGGTGATGGCCTGATAATCAACTTGCCTTGATAACACGAAGTGCAAGGATATTCATTATTCGAAAGAATTTTGAAATTCTTTAACGGATGCCCATATGAGCTTTCTATAATCCGTCTCATCATGACCGATCCTGGGTGTCCCAATCGATCATGCCAAAGTACAAAGGTATTGGAATCAGTAACCCTTTGGTTTACTGTTGAATGTGCCTCAATTGCACTAATTCTTGTCCAATACAGGCCACAAGATAAAGACGGGAATTTCTCAATAACCCTCTTTTGGCCGGAGACATTCTTTGTGATGACGAGATACTCAAGATTATCTTCATCCATTGTCTCAATATAATAGCCATTCCGGCGTACATCTTTAAAACTCAACAAGTTTCTCTTAGACTTGGTGGAGAACATTGCATTCTCTATGATTAATGTCGTGCCTTTGGGAAGAGTTACAATTGCTCTTCCGGAGCCTTCAATCAATTTACTACTTCCAGAGATTGTAGTAACGTTTGCCTTACACATATTTAGTTGAGAGAAATATTTCCTTTCTTTGAGTATTGTATGTGTAGTACATGAATCAACTAGGCAAATACTTTTACAGTTGGATGTTGATCCAAGTTCGCTTTGTGAGATATCCATATTTGCTATCCCATAGTTTGACATACAAAAGAGATACACGAATATAAGAATAAACAAGTTCAATTCGTTTGTGTCACATAATATTTTCAAAATCTGCTGCTAACAGTTGACTAACAAAATCAGATATGTTATCCATGATTGATTACTATGCAGTTTGAAAATTTCAGTTTAAACGTTTTCTTCAAACAATCGATTGTTAAACATAAACAATCGATTGTTGAACATTGACAATCGATTGTTAAACACACACAATCGATTATTTGCTATTTTGAAAAACTTCAGAGCACACTGTTTTAAGACAATTGATTGTTAAGTATAGACAATCGATTGTTGGCTATTTTGAAAAATTCCAGAACATTGTTTTAAGACAATCGATTGTTATGCATAGACAATCGATTGTTGGCTATTTTGAAAAATTCCAGCACACTGTCTTAAGACAATCGATTGTTATGCATAGACAATCGATTGTTGACTATTTTGAAAAATTCCAGAGCACACTGTCTTAAGACAATCGATTGTTAAGTATAGACAATCGATTGTTGGCTATTTTGAAAAATTCCAGATTACACTGTCTTAACGACAATCGATTGTTAGACAAAGACAATCGATTGTGGATGATTTTTGAAAAATTCCAGATTACACTGTCTTAACGACAATCGATTGTTAGACAAAGACAATCGATTGTTGATCAATTGTTTTTCAGCTTTAATGCGAAAATAGTAGATAATCGACTAGTTTTTCAGGCTAGTCGATTACCCCTACTGGAAAATAAAAATATTATTGATATTTGAGCATATTGAAGATATTCTAAAGAACTACTGCTAACATTGCATCATGAACTAACTAATACGAGCTAATACTAATGACTATTAGTTTATTCACTAACTAATACAAATAAGTAGAAAAAAATCAAATAACTCCATCTTCTTTCATCACGGACCCATTGCCGATTAGGTGGTCTATTTTCCCCTCGGGTTGCTCAAAGAAGTTTGCCACATCCAGGTGGGTGATGTCCTCATTGTCGTCATAGATAAAATTTGTTTCAGGGCCTTTTCTCTTTCGAGATGCTTGATAAAGGTCAACCAAGTGTCTTGGTATACGGCAAGTCTTTGACCAGTGCCCTTTCCCACCGCAACGATAACATATCGTTTCTGAACCATTTGCCTTAGGATCTTCATGACCCCGTTTCTGCTTTCGGCGGTTATCTCTCCTTGGGGGTTGACGGACTTCATTGAAATTTCTTCCTTGTCTACGTCCCTGGTTATGACCCCGTTTATGACCATGACCATGGCCCTTTTCATGTTTGGCATAATGAGAGTGCACCTTATCTGCTTCAGGCAGTGGTGTAGACCCAGTGGGTCGATTTTTGTGATTTCTCATGAGCAGGTCATTATTTCGCTCAGCCACTAGTAGAAGAGAAATCAGTTCAGAGTACTTTGTAAAGCCTTTCTCTCTGTACTGTTGTTGCAGTACTATATTGGAGGCATGAAACGTTGTAAACGTTTTCTCAAGCATATCATAATCGGAGATATTATCCCCGCATAGCTTCAATTTAGAAGTAATTCTGAACATTGCAGAATTATATTCAGAAACGGACTTAAAGTCCTGGAGCCTCAGATGAGCCCAATCATATCGTGCTTGTGGCAGAGTGACCAACTTCAGGTTGTCATATCTCTCCTTTAAGCCGTTCCACAAGATGAGTGGATCCTTGACGGTGAGATATTCAATCTTCAAACCTTCATCGAGGTGATGGCGCAAGAAAATCAAGGCCTTCGCACATTCTTGGGTGGATGCTTTTTCTCTATCTTTGATGGTGTCTCCGAGACCCATAGCATCTAAGTGGATTTCAGCATCCAACACCCATGTCATATAGTTCTTGCCCGAAATTTCAAGGGCAACGAACTTTCTTTTCGTAATGTTAGACATAATCGAAAATTAAATTAGGAAGAGGAAAATACCTTAGATTTTTCGAGAATTGTTCTTGAGACGGTAGAGTCTCGTGCTGATAACGTGTTATGAAATAATATAAAAGACAAGAACAATAATGCAAGAACAAGAGCAATAGAGAGAAGAGTAGAGAGAGTTCTTCTTATTGATACTTAGAGAATGTTAAGAGTGTATTACAATGGTAGAAGACCCCTTTATTTATAGGGAGTGGAATGATCTACCTACCAATAATAGGACTCTAGAATCTCTCTAATTAAAGACATTCACCTTAAATAGAAGTGTATTTATAACATATTTCTTGCAAATAACCCTTTTTAATGCGTAAAATTAAAGCGGCAAAGTAGTTTTAAATAGGATTTACAATATCCCATAAGTTTAGGCATTCATTAATACAATTAAAAGTGATTATTTTCCAAAACTTTGAATGTGATACGAAACTAATACGTTATATTTTGTTCTTATCCTTTTAACTTTATCCAATGTCTTTCCTAAATTCTTATTTATTTTGTTTTTTGGCTGTGTCTTATTCTTAAGACGTCGTTTTATTTTATATTTTAACTCATTCCAAAGTATAAATAGACATATGTTATCTCAATTTACTTTTTTTCAATATATTTGCAGGAAGATTCAAATTTACAAAATCAAAAACTAAATAGAACACATTCACTTTTATAAGTCATTAATATCACAATTTATGATGCAATCTTAAAAGTTTAATTTTATCTTTAACAATAATATATTAAAAAAAGAAAATTTATTCATCTTTCTTAGAACTCTAGGTAATCTTAGTACTCCTTCCTTCCTGAAATAAGAATCAGTCTTGAATCTTTTTATTTTTGCCAAATGAAAGATTTTAAACTTGAACATTTTTTTCCTACTGTAAAATATATTCTTTTCATAAAATTAGCACTGTAATAAATATTTTTTTGCATAATTTAGTATTCTTCATTGTAGTAAATATCTCCTTGCTAGATTATTTCATCGATATAATATTTTCCTTCTTTGTCCTTTGAATTTGAATTCCCAAAATTGCTTCCGTCTACGATCCTTTAAATTGCAAAAGTTATGCTTCCGGCATAACTCTTCCCATTTATATAGTAAATTTAAAATGTTTTTAAGTTTTATCCTAAAAGTTCCAAGTAACTTTTTCGAAGCTTGAATAACTTTTTTTTAATATAATATGAAATTTATGAAAGCTATAAATATAACTTACAAATCAGTAATTATTTAGCTTTTTATGGCAATATATATATATATATATATATATATATATATATATATATATATATATATATATATATATATATATATATATATATATATATATATCATGTTTTGAAAAACACATTTTTTCGTCCATTTTTATGACAATATATAATAATTTTTATATATTTTTCTCATTATCTAACAATTTGGCGAAAGCTGTATATTTCAAAAGAAAAAAATATAAGAATCACTCTTGCCATTCTCATAACTATATTAACTCAAAGCATTAAATCAAAAGATTCAGATAACTTTTGCTCAACACAAAAAGTTATTTGCATAAATTTTACTAAAAGCAATATAAAAGATATATTAGTTTGATACATTACAAATAAAAAAATAAAAAATAATATTTCAAAATCAAAGGATGTTATATATTAATTATTGATTCTGCCATAGTTTAATAGACTTATATTCTGTTATCTAATTAATGCTTAATTTATTTTATCTTTGATAGGAAATGTCACGATCCAAATCCGGTCGTGATGGCGCCCGGCCGCGAAGCTAGGCAAGCCCGACCAAACCACAATTAAGAACAGCATCCCAGCCCAAAGAGAAACAATTTAGGAATAACCAGCGAAATTCAATAACAAACTCCCAACCCAAGGGGTAATTCATACCCAAGAAAAACACAACTGAATAATAATTCTCCTAAAAATCGAGGAGTCACGATCGAGAGCCTCTAACAAAACAGAATACAAGTCTGAACGGAAATGATACAGAGTATGATAAAATAACAAAAGAACATGACCAATAGAGACAGAGTAAGTGGTCCTGCGGATGCTGGGCAGCTACCTCAATACTCTTAATAGCTCGAGAAATAAACAGCAGCAGCACTAAGTCTCTGGAGCACCTGAATCTGCACACAATGTGCAGGGAGTATGGGGTGAGTCTACCAACTCAGCGAGTAATAAGCATGTATAAAAACCCGAAAGCAGGAAATCTACAATAAAGCATAAAGTAAAGCTAGTTAAACAGTTCTATACAGTACAAGTCTCAGATATATCCAAATAAAGCAACAGTAAATAAATGCATGAGATGCAATGCAATGCATGACCACTGCGAACGTGCAGTCCGATCCATTTGGGTACCCGCGCTCACTCTGGGGGTTCAGACTCCGGAGAGGCTCCTACAGCCCAAGCGCAATATCATAGTAACATACGCTACGGCGCACAGCCCGATCCACTATCAGTCCAGCTACATGCATGCAAGCCTCACAAGCACATATATCTTGTCATTTTTAGTTCAGTTTATTAAAAATCTTAGGATTAGGTGTCAAACCTCAATATTTACCAAATCATGTTAAACAATGTTTTAGTGCACGATTGATGTCATGAAAACATGTTGTAATGCATAGAAACAGTGATAACGATCCTCACGGGATAAAAATAACCGGCACGCAGCCCAAATATATTCATAACCATCCAAGTAGGAGGTTTACTGGCCCATCTATCGCCATCAACACCGTATAATGACACTCGGTTGGACTAAGCCATAGTTCTAAATCATAATCGACCCCGCACTCGCAGTAGAGTACGTGTCTCGCCTTAATACATCATCACAATGTGATATACCGGGGTTTCGAACCCTCAGGTCATCATCTACACCCATTACTCACCTCATGCCAGCTGGAAACTAGCTCGTAATGCCTCCGCAGATGCCAAGTCTGCTCAAAACTAATAGGATTACGTCAAAATAGGCTAATGGAACGTAACACAATCGGAATATCTCGAAACACACCCAAAAGCATGAAGTTGGCAAAACCCGAGACTCGGGCCCACTTCTCGAAAAATTACGAAATTCTCATTTTCAAAATCCTCGTATCGCCACGAGTCCATACATATCAAATTTAAAAGAATCGGAGTCCATTTGACCCCTCAAATCAACACTTGAAAGTTCACATGGGTTTCAAGCCCTAACCACCATTTTGACATTAAAGACCTTGATTTCTAAGTGTTTAATCCATGATTTAGCTCCATAATCACATATTCGAGGTCTAAGAGATCATACCTGAAGAATCCCCTCGAAAATCTCTCTAAACCTCTCTCAATCGCCTCAGCCCGAAGTTCTATTGTTCTTCTCCTTTTCAAAATATTAAACCCTCTGATTTCATTAAAACTGGATGATTTCCGCTTTAGCGGTATTTTTCCGCTTCAGCGGTCCTCGCTTTCGTGTCCAGTTGACCGCTTCTGCGGTCTGCCCATTTCCTCAGCGACCGCTTCTGCGGTCGATCTACCGCTTCTGCCACTCCCGCATACGCGGTCCCTTTGACCTCTTCTGCGTTCTCTGGGCTTCCCCCTTGACCGCTTCTACGGACACCGCCGGTCTCCCCGCCGCTTTCTCGAAAATACCAGAAGCAACAACTATTTTTCAAGCTTAACTCTAAAAATTCCACGTTTAACCATAGGATATCACCCCGAAGGCCCCGGGGTCCAAACTGAAAACACAATTATGACCAAATACCTCATTCAAACTAGCTCAGCCATAAAAATACTAGCTTAAACACCAAAAAATCACCAAAAATGTCAAATCAAAGCCTAAGATAAACATGAACTTCTCAAAGTCTCATTCGATGCCAAAAGCAACCAAACGAATCCCGAATGACCTGAAATTTGTAGACATATCCAGAATCACCTAACAAAGCTATTGCAGCTCTCAGAATTCCATTCCGACCCCCGGATCAAAATCTTACCTATCAACCAGAATTTGCCATAATTCAATTAGCCAATTCAAGCCTAATTTTACACTGGGCCTCCAAATTCAATTCCGCCTTCTCTCCCAAGTCACAAATCACCACCCAAAACTACTCGAATAGCTAGAAATCCATTCCGATCCCTCTAACTCATAAGTCAATATCCAGTTGGCTTTGCCAACTTAAGCTTTCCTTAAAGATACTATTGGTCTCATTTCTAACCAAATTCAATCCAACACACTTCCAACTCACCAAACACATATTTCAACACATGGGGAAACATAATACAGGGATAACGGAAATATGGAAGACGATGGGTCGAATCGTCACAGGAAACCATGAATATTCATTCATTTCCTTAATTAAACTATGAATACATTGTTTTCTCTAATTAATATTTACTTTAACTTATCACTTAAAGTAAATCATTTGTCATATAATATTACTCTAAATATGGTATCTATAAGTTATAGAATATGCAATTTCTCATAGATATATTTGTTGTAATTATTAATTAGATCCAAAAGAATATCCAATAGAATCCAACAATTAGATTTCGTAAAATTGTCAAGTGGCTTTATATTAGCTTGCCACTTGGCTTATCTATAATGTATACTATTCTCTTTTTAATATTATATAGATATAGATATAGATTATACGAATAACGATAATATGCTAACTCAGTGTGGTAAGATAAGGAAAATATTATCTCAGTATTATGCCAAATTAAATTAAAAATATAATTAATCATTGTTAAGACATAAAAAATTGATATATAAGCTGCTACAATTTTTGGAATATATGTTTTATTAAAAATAATTATATATTGGTTGTTATTGTTAAATGATTGACCCAAATTAAAAGTAATTTACTAAAGTTAAAATTAAATGTATCTATAAAATATCTCATTAAGTATGATATTTTATTTGTAGATACCTGAATGTAACTTCTAATTTAATGATGCACTAAATTAGAATATATAAACGTATAACTCTAATTTAAATAGATTATGAACTCCAAATCAGACTGTCTGATTTTTTTCCTAATATTCCATCAATGAAAAGTGAGAGTGGCTTATATCTTGGTTTGGAAGACTAATAACTTCACTTTAAATGATCTCAAGCGTTCTCCGAGACTTAGATACTCTTTTGCTTCTGGATATTTTGGACCCAAAATCCTATCAAGGCCGTGATGTCATGACCTAAAATTCAATTAGTCCGACACCTAATCTTACCCTCTAAGTAAGCCAATAACTAACTATTAAATTTAATGAGATTTATTAAGAGAAAAAACATAATACTACTGCTTTATACAAAAATTTCCAAAAACTAGTAGTACAAATCATGAACTTCTAAGATTTGAAGTTTTACAAGGCTGCATTGAAATAATTACAACCTTTATTAGAGTTGTAAATGAACAGAATTCGAATCTAATTTTAATGCTACCAAGGACAAGTGATAGTCATAAGTGGAACGCAGGTACATCTTCCGATCCAGCTCCCACTGTATGCAGCAACATCAATATCGGACATGTGCACACAAGGTGTAGAAGTATAGTATGAGTATAATCAACCTCATGTACTCAATAAGTAACAAATCTAAATTAGGTTGAAAGTAGTGACGAGCTGGACAAAGGTCAAAGTCCAACTCCAATAACCGACAACAACCACAACAATATAATAAAATGGTACATGAAAATAACTTAGAGGTAAGACTTTCAACTCCTTTATAGCTACGGAAAGATAGGCATATTTTTCAAGTATAATAGTAAATCCTTAAATCCCAAATCCTTCATCGAAAACATCAAAACCATAAGAGAAAGTTTGAAAATTATGATTTTCACAAAAACCTATTAACAATAAATAAGATGTTTCAATTTCAGATAGCATAAGGAAAATACATATCTATGCCTAAAAGTCAATATACAGGTGAAATCATGAATATCACCAAAATCAGGTAGCAGAAGAAAATGCATCTCCATGAATGTATTTCAGTGATGAACTCACGTACTTACACTTTCAAAGTACTAAATCTCACTGTCTTACACTCCCATTATCATGCTCAATCACTCAACCATTGGGTCACTCAGTAATATAAGGTACCTGCTGTAACATGCAGCCTGATCCCATCATGAATCAATAGAACTTGCTCACTCTACGTGTGCAGACTCCGGAGGGGCAGATCCTTTCCAAGTGCTAATATAACTAGCTAAGGCGTGTAACCCAGTTCACATATAACCCTAAGGCCTATTGTAGTGCACAATCCGATCCAAATATAGCCATAAGGCTTGCTGCGGTGTGCAACCCTATCCCTCATACATATATATAGCCATAATGTTTATTGCGGCGTGCAACTCGATCTGCATATATCAATAAGACCTGCTGCGACAAGCATCCCAATCTCATCAATATCACTCACGATCCAGTCCTTATGCCCCAATTGAGTCATCAATCTCTCTAGTCACTCAAGCTCACAAATCTCATGACAATCAGCCGAAGTAATGACAATAATATAATGTGATGACAAATAATAATAGAGTCTGAGATATAATATGCAAATGGATGCTCATGACTGAGTAAGTAATTGCAATGTAAATAAATAACTCAACAATAGAGATGGCCTCAGTGGGTCCCAATAGGATAAGCAAGTAGCCTAGACAAAGTTTCTATAATAAAGTACAACTCAAGTGCTCTAACACATAGATTACAGTAAAATTGTTCTGATAAGGTAGCTAAATAGTTCTATGGAACCGAAGAAATCACAATTCACATAGTGCATGCACACACTCCTATCACCTAGAATATGAGCCACCTCAACATCAATTACATAACACATAATTCGAGGCTTCATATCGTCAACATCAAGTTTAGAAGTATTACTTACCTTGAACAAGCCAAATCCAATACTGGGTAAGTGAAATGATGCTTCAAAAAGGCCATAATGCACGTAACGTCCACTGAATGGATCGAAACTAGCCAAACAAAACTCAAAAACATCACATAATACCTAAGGAAACAAGTTCAAATGATAAAGGCCAAATCTTTAACCAAAGGCCCAAAACTAACCTAAAAGTCAAACCCGGAACAACCCCTCGAAGCCAGATGAAACTCACAAAAATCTAATAATCTATTCAATTATGAGTCCAACCATACTAGTTCTACTCAAATACGACCTCAAATTGATGTTCAAAATTTAACAATTCATTCTATGAAACTTTAGACAAACTCCCCCAATTTCTCTCTTGAAATCCTCAATCAAATGCTAAAGACAAAGATATAAAATAAAAAGTGAGTAGAGAACACCTACCCCAATCCATATGGTGATAATTTCTTCAATAATTGCCTCAATCCATAGCTCCAAATATGCATAAATATCCAAAACCCCCGAACTAGAGTACTTCATAATCACTGGACAAATAAATAAATTGTGATCGCGGAAATACCTTTCTTATCGCAAAGAAAAATGCACAACCTCTGAAAATACACTACGCCATTGTGAAACAAACCTCAGTGATCGCAGTTGCAGCCAACACTTCCTTCAGATATACCCTACCCGATCGCATAACTACCTATGCAATTGCGAAGAAGAAATAACCTCTGCCTAATTTAGTCCAATTTACTACGTGAACGTGTGCACCCATGCGCGAGCGCGATAAAGACCACCCCCTCCCTATGAGAACGCGTGCATACTCTTGTTAACGCAGAGAGAAAATTTTCACAACAAACCAAAACATCTAATGCGATCGTGCCTTCCTAATTGCGAAGAATGCCAGAAGCAACATGTACAACAAAAACCAACAAATGAAGAACCATTCGTAATGATCAGAACAATGTCTGAAACTCGCCTGGGCCACCCGGACCCCGTCCGAATATACCAACGAATTCTATAACATAATACGGACCTACTGAAGACCTCAAATCATTCATAATAATCTCAAAATGATAAATTGCACCTCCAATACAAATTAATTAACTTTAAACTTTCAGCTTCCGGAACTCGCGCTAAAATATATGAAATCAACTGGGAATGAACTCAAATTTTTAACACAAGTACCAAATGACATGTCGAAGCTATTCTAATTCCTGGAACCACAATATGAATATGATATCCTCAAAGTCAACTTCCGGTCAAAGTTGTGAACTTTTCAAACCTTCAAATTTCTCATATTCGCTAATTTGTGCTGAATCCTTCATGAAATATCCAAATGTAAATCAGGGTATATGCCCAAAACAGAAACACCAATCTCGACTTAATGAAATTATCAAACCCCAATCCAAGGTCAAAATAAAAAAGTCAAACTTGGTCAACTTTCCCAACCTAAAACTTCAACATTGAAATATATCCTTCCAAACAAATTCCGAAACACTTGAAAAACAACACCAACAATTCATACAAGTCATAATATATCTTACGGAGCTACTCGCGCTCCAAGAATACCAAGCAAAATGTAAAAGCTTAAAATAATCGGTCGGGTCGTACACGTCATGATACCTAAACCGCTTGCTTGGCAAGCTACACTCAACATCAATAAAAGATTTCAATTATTAAGCCTTTAACTCTTTTCTGATATAAATATCAATGCGAAATAAATCTCAATTAAATATCATAAATACATATTCAATGGTAAGGTCTAAGCACAGCTACAAATTGTAACATTATATCACGAGCATAGAATAAGAGTGACAAATTTTAACTAGACTATAATATCTGTCTATAAAAGTAATACATAACAAGAAATAAATAAGTATCCAATGGGGAATGCATGTGCTGTGGATCACATCAAGTATATCAGCTCACCTCGAAGTATCCAATAACATACTCCACAGCTCAATGGGTACTGCAAATGGAAGCCTCAAAATCTGTACAAAATATGCAAAAATGTAGTATGATTACAAAATTACGGTACTCAATAAGTATCAAATATAACCTCAAAAAAGTAGTGGTGAGAGGTCGATGTCGATAGCTACTAACAGTTTCATAAGCATATGAAGCATAAATAGAACATGGAATAAGGTATGATATCTTGAAACAGGTCTGCCAATAGAAACTTAGTAAAAACTAACATTTAAACATGTTTTTAAAACAAGTAAATAGAATACAATATCAATTATCTCAGCTCTTTTCATAACCATAATACAAATCACACATAATATAAGAGCCATTGGATGAGTCTAAGCTGCCAATGCATGCTCAAATAAGGGGATATCAATATCAGTTATCTTATTTTAACAATCATAAAATGAGTCATTCAATATATATATATATATATATATATATATATATATATATATATATATATATATATATATATATATATATAATACATATTCAAGTGTCGTTGCGGCGTGCAAGATAATCCACAAATGAATATAATAACATTGCTTCGTGCAATCCAATACACAAATATATTTGTGGCAACATGCCACCTGATCCAGACATGTACCCGTGGCGGCGTGCCACCAAATCCACATGTAATACCAATATAGCGTGCAACTCCATCCACACAATATCATCAGCAACCAATATCAAATCGTAACATCCATGGTGTAACATTTTTTCTTTTCAGAATATTGAACTCTCAAACTTATAGATATATGTATGAGACAACATAATTAAAAAAACCAAATCATAATAATAAAATGTGAATATTAGCACTTAAGGTTAAAACATGACTATGGTTAATCATGTAAATTAATTTATCTCAATAATTCAAGAAGAAATTTCATCTTTCAAAAATCTTATCCTAATACTTATCATGAATGATATCAGCCTTTTGACCAACAAATAACAAATCACAAATCAATAAGACAAGTATATGACTATGGCTCGACCAAGAAGTTCAATATGGAAAAATAATTATATATGCCCAATTCGACAAATCATAACTTTAAGAATTCTTCTAAGCTATAATTTCAAGTCATCACATAGTCATAGAATCAATCAAATATGAATAAAGAGTTCACATAGTTCAAACAAGGCATAATCATAGGCCAAACATTTTTCAGATATGGTCATAACTTAGCTACGCTATACGCTCGTCAACTCGCATATAAGTGGCTCATAAATCATACAGAAAGTAGAAAATAGATTATCAATGGGGGAGAATTCCCTTTTACATAGATAGACAAGATATTTACCTCCACTCGACAAGCTTTAACCAATAACAAACCATGTTTTATTTTAATTTTATCTCCAAATGACTCAAATCAAATACAACTCAATAACGTCAAACAAGACAATAGGAATCAATTTCAAACAATAAAGTTTCAATATTTAATCAAATCCCGAAGAGTCAACAAGAGTCACCAGACCCTCATGGTCAAAATCTAAATCAACGAGCAGATCCCAACTATCCAAAACTCCACGAGTTCATACATATGATTTGATTCAAAAATCAAACCCAAATCAACTCCTAAATCCCCAATTTATACACTCTTAAATTGTGGACATAACTCCAAAATATCTCTTTGAAAACATACGTTCTGCATGGATATATCCATGGGGAATCAAGATATATAATTAAATCCAAGTAAAAGTCATTTACCTACAGAGTAATGATAAAAATCTCCTAATAAACTCCTCTTCCTGAGCTCCAAAATTTATTAGAAAACGTGACTAAACCCTGAAATAAGTAAAAAATGCAACAGTTGTCCCAATATGAATTAGATGCTTGGTTATTTCTAAACTAACCTTTTAAATAGTTAACATAATCTGTGCGAGATTCTACCCAAGATAGCCTTGCCTTAAAATGAGAGACATATTATCACGACCCAAAATCCCAACCATGAGTTTATAATAGCGCTTAAGAGCACTTATGTAACGACCCGAACAGTTTTTATGAGCTTTAACACTTTGATCGTTAGTTCTCGGGCTTGACTTACCCCGTGTAATATATTATGATGATGTAGATCGTTGGTTTAGTTTTCAGGAAAAGCGGAATGAATTTGAAGGAAATAGTCTAAGTTGAAAGCTTTGAATGTGAAAGGTTTGACCAAGGGTTGATTTATTTGTATATGAGCGTGGATCAGAATTTTTATGATTTGGTTAGCTTCGTTGGGTTATTTATGACTTTGGAGTGTATTCGAAATGTATTTTGAAAGTCCGTAGAAGGTTTAGGCTTGAATTGGAGAAAGTGAGATTTCGGTGTCTTCTGGTTAATATGTGAGATTTTGATATTGAGGTCGGAATAGAACTACAAGGGTTACAGTAGCTTCGTTATGTCATTTGGGATGTGTGTGCAAAGTTTCAGGTCATTCAGACGTCGTTTGGTCAAATTTTTGATCGAAAGTGTATTTTGGAAGTTTTTGAAAACTTAGGCTTGAATTCGATGAGTTTTGAGTAATTCAATATTGTTTGAGGTGTTTTCATTTCTGAAACAAGTTTGAATGACGTAATGGGATATGTTGGCATGTTTGGTTGAGGTCTCGAGGGCCTCAGGTGAGTTTCCGGTGGTTAAACGAACCTTTTTGGACTTGGAGAATTGCAGAAATTTCTGCTGGTGTTCAGTTCTGATGTTCTTCTATGAAATTGCGTGGTTATGAATGTGATCACATAGGGCTATTTGGGGAAGCATGATTTTGTTCTATGCAATCGCGTATAAGGTATTGCGATCGCATAGGTTTGTATGGTGTGCCTATACGATCGCGTGAGTGTGTGTGCGATCGTAGTGAGTTAAAGGGATAGAGCATCGCATTCGCACGGTATTAATTGTGATCGCATAGAGCAATTTGCGGGAGGTGAGTTTTGTGCATCATGATCATATGGTTTTCTATGCGATCGCAGAGAAGGAATTTGATAGTTAGGCATCATGTTATACTTTCATTTCATCTGCGATTTTGGGTCATTTTTCCTCCATGGTTGAACATTTTGAGAGCTTCTTGGTGGATATTAAAGAGGGATTAAAAAGGAAGATAATAATTTTGGTCCTGAAACTTATTTTTATTGTGAAATCCACCTTGAAATTCATGGAACTTAAGCTAAAAATGGAAGAAACTAGGGCTTGGGATTTTTAAATTTTATTTATGGATTTGAAGGACCATTTGGGGTCGGATTTAGGAACTTTGGTATGTATAAACTCGTGAGGAGATAAGGAATCTATTGATGTAAAATTTTTTGAGTTTCGAGAAGTGGGCTCGGAGCTCGTGCTTTTCTAATTTTGGGATTTGTTCCTGTTATTATTTGTTTTCGCTTGGGTTTTGTTCCCTTAGAATATAGTGATATATTCGTTCTATTTTGGATGGATTCGACACACGTGGAGACCGATTGAGGGGCAAGGGCATCGCGAGCTAGAGAATTCTCCGGTTCAAGGTTAGTAATGATTGTAAATGATGTTCTGAGGGTTTGAAACCCCGGATTATACATTGTAATGCTATATTGAGGTGACTATCACGCCAGATAGCGAGCGTGGGGTAGAGCACCGTTGGGGATTGCGACTTGATCCGTCCCAATTGATGATTTTACCATTTATTTGACTGAAACTTATTTATTATCATCATGGCTTGGGTTGATTGCCATATTTAGGCTTCGTGCCAGCTATTTCAACCCTTTGGGGGATGATTGTTGATACTTCCTCACTATTTTGATTTTATACTTGAACTCAGTCATATATTTTTCACTGTTTTCAAAAATCAACCAAGTTTACTTTGCTTTAAAACTTGAAATGATATTTCCAACAATATTTTTAGGCCGAGCATCATGTTTTACTGTTGCCTGAGGGGCTTATATGATTTTTGACTGAGTAAGGCCGAGGGCCTGTGTTGTAAGGATACTTTTGGATTGGGATGCATGTCACAACCGTGAAATTCTGATATTTATGAGGCCGAGAGCCTAGATTTGATGCCACGAGATGGATTGATATTTTACTTGGGCCGTAAAGGGCCCATCCCGGAGTATGCACACCCCTAGTAAGCGCCGTCGACGATAAATGGATTGGGATGCACGCCGCAGCAGTATGTGGATCGGGCTGCATGGCGTATCGATACCGATACTGGTTTATGTATTTACTTATTTATCTGTCTGCCATTATCTGTTGTTGTGATATTTCATATGATATCTACCTGACTGCCTAACATTCTCTGTTGAGTGAGTGTTGCGCTCGAGGGGCGGATTCCTGTGCTTATCTGCACTAATTATTTCCATTCAATTGTATGACTGTTTTAGAAAGTCAATTTCAAAGGAGGTTTAAACTAGGTTAAGATGTTTTTTAAAGATTTCACTACTTTACTGCTTTTCTCATAGGGTTCTACGCTGCTCCTATACAGCATGATGGTTTTCTTTACGTGATTTCTTACTGCTCAATTGTTATTTACCTTTATTACTCACTAAGTTGGAGTAATCACTTTACTCCCTGCACCTCGCATGCACATGCAAGTATTCGTTCCCCCAGTACCAGGTCGTGAGCTAATTGGCAGCTAAGTTATCAGAGTTTAGCCAGGTGACTGCCAGCGTTTCGAGCACCAAATTTTTTCTAGTCTTGTTATCAGTCTTATTTTGAATATTTCAGACCTTGTAGTTGTATTTAAAATCTAATAGATGCTCGTAACTTGTGACACCCCGCTTTGGGTTGTGTTGGGTTGTACTTCCACTAATTATTATTATCACTAAATCATATTTAAACTGCTTATGAACTGTTTAATTGTTCAAAATGATGAATTTGGTTTAGTTGGTTGGCCTTGGCGCCACGAGAGGCTCCATCACGGCCATGTCTGGGTTTGGGTCGTTACAAGTGGGTATCAGAGCCGAGGTTACTAGGTCTCACGAGTCATGAGAAGGTCTAGTAGAGTCTCGCGGATCGCTACGGAGACGTCTGTATATATCCTTGAAAGTCTATAGAACCTTTAGGAAAACTTCCACATTCTTGATTTCTTATCGTGCATCATTGATTCAGCTTGAAAAGTAACTCTTGAAATTCCTTCCACGCGTTCGTATGTGCGTTTGAGCGCTCAGTATCAGATGTCCCTTGTCGGCATGTGATTTCCCGATCGAGGGGCGAGATGTGATATCTGTGAGTTTGAAGTTTGACCAATCTAGAGGACTTGAGGCTGGATCTTTTCCTATGGCTTGAGCACCGAAGTGTTTATTGTGTGAGCAAGTGTTTTGAAATTTATATACGTTAGGTATTGCCCCTATTAGTGGGAAGGACATATGGATAGCTACATTATGAGTATGTTAGTACTGTGAGATGTATCGATATGATGCATGACTGATGAGAAAGGCCTGATGAAGGATAGAGGAACTATTAAGTGTTTGATTTCCGCTGTGAATGGATTTGTAGCCCCAAGTTATGTGCGCGTAAAGGATTGTTTTGCATGTCTCCTAGCTGGGAGTAAAGTAAATTTCATGTTGCTGTCTGAGTTGAGACTCAAGAAGGATAAGTGACTGCGTAATGTTTGTGACTGTGGAAGGTATAGAAAAATCTTACATTGAGGCGAAGCAGGTGGGTTATCTCCTGCGGAGTGCTCTGAATTTGTGTGATCCCTATGTGTATGTTAGAAGACCTCATATGTAATTGAAAAGTACCTGTTGAGATTCGAAATTACAGGTTGATTAAGAGAGTGGGCTTAACTGTTGCGGGGACGAATACGAGATTTGTAGAAGATTTACAGCACTAGATGATCTGTGTTTTCACAACTTATAAACGATTTGATTCTAATGTCACTAAGGTATTGTGGCATCAGTAGAATAAATGTGTTATGAGCTATTGAGTGTATCTTGATCTAAGGCTTCAAGTCAAGTGGGGGAGTCTGTGGTGAGCAGCTGATTACATAGTTAGGTGTTATGTTGGTTCCACTTTGGGGCGTGCGAGTGAATTAGCCATGGCTAGAGTAAAGGAAAATTTTGACAAAGGTTATATTATGCTTCATTGGGTTTGAGAATCATAGAATGTCTTAAGTTGTTGTTGGTAAAGAATGCTCGGTGCATAGAGCAGGTAGATGATTTGTTTTATTGGCATGAGCATTTCATTCTGTGGTGCCAGAGTGCTAATAAGGCACGGGTGGTTCTGTTTGCTTGATCGGGCTAATTGCAATAAATAGAGTGAGTGACTCTCGAGAATGGTTCTAAGGTGTTCAAGATTCTACATGCAAAAATTGGGTATCTTAAAGTTGTATATGTGATTAGAAACCGAGTTTTCATTGGATGAGTTCAAGACTTATGGTATTTCTATGTTAATTATGTGATTCTATGTATCAGTATCGGGAAGTTCTTTAGAGTAAGGCGTTTTGGAATGTGGTGCTTTTGGGAATAATTAAGAGAGTATGCAGCAACTTATGAGCCTTAGATGGCATGTCTATAGGCTTGGTTCTGTGTGGTAAGTCTGAGTTTAGGAATTGTGGTGCTATAGCAAAGAGAAGATACTAAGTGGAAGATAAACCAAAAGGAAATTTAGATAGATGAAGGTAGCTTGGCAGTAAATCGGACTGGTATGGTGGGGATATGATCTGTTCCTTGTGTGTGTTCGAGGTAATGAGTTCTTACAGGTATTTTTGCGGCAATGCTCTTAGGTTTTGACGACTTTTTAAGCCTAGCCGAGTTAGAAAAATTCAATCCCGGTAGGTCTAATTTATGCAAAGGGAACTCGGAGAGTTCTTGATGGTTTTTACCGCGGTTTGGAGAGGTATATTTTCTATGGGCATGCGGGCATGGAATGTATAGTGATTTTCTTCTAGATAGGACCAATGAAAAGTTCTTGACTAGTTGAGTATGTAGATAGTTGTGGCTAGGAGCGGAGATGAAGTTCTCATGATTACCCCAGGGTGGTATGGTATATGCGTTATATTGTGAAGGATTGGTATTTGCGTGTGTAAGGCTACAGTTCAGTTCTTATTGGAAAGTCATGAATTTCTTAGACAACACGGGCAATCTTAAGTGATTAGAGAAATGATCTTCAAGTGATTAAGGAAAAAAGGTATTGCTAATCATAGTGATTTTATGAGGGTATATGATTCAGGAAAGGCAATGTGATTAGGTTGATAGAACATCGGTAGTATTGCGGCACTCTCTTGATTGGATCGACTATTGATATTCGAATTGGCTTGATGGCACATGGGAATTTCAAGGTACTTTTCGTGGAATGATGGGGTACTTGAGGTGATAAGTTTTTGGGCGACAGAATTTGGGATCAGATATGATACATTGTGTGCTATATGGAGTTGGAGACTGGGAGTTCTCATGTTGGGGCTATATTGCTGTTGTGAGTCGCGTATATTGGCTGTTCAGCGACTATTCTGATTTGAAGACCCGAGTGGATCTTTTGTCTCTTAGTATGTTAGATTTTGGATGTGATATTAGGTTCAGACTGGTTGTCTCCGTGTTATGTTATTTAGGACTATTGCGATAAGATGATGCTGTTGGCTATGCCGGAAAATGCCATAGGTGGAGTGCCATTGTTTGATGGATTATGTCCTATTGGGAATTCTTATATTTTGAAGACCCAGCGGATGGCTGGGAAGGAATTTCTTCTTACTTGGGCTCTTATGATGAGTGTCTGTGCTAATGCTCCTCATATTGATTCATTTTCGGCGATGAAACATTTATCGGATGTGTTTCTCATGGCCGGGCACGTTGCCAGGCAAGGTTATTGATTTTAGTATTGATTTGCTGCCTTGCATTATATCGTATGGCACCAGCAGGAGTGATAGTAGAGAAAAGAATATCTCCAAGTTTCCTTGATGATGAGTTTCGTTGGTAGGCCAAAGTGGATGCGTGTGCTAGCTTGAATTTGACCCCGAATTGTATTGTTGAGGGATTGGTTGAATCGATCGTTATCGAGCTTGTTGGTGATTTGGGGAGATCTAGGAGAGGCCTGTCTGTATTGAAATGTGCTATGATTTGTTAGTTATGGGCCTATATGGTGCAGTTCTATTGAGGTTCATAGTGGAAATCGATCTGGAAAAGTAATTGGGCGTTGTTCGGTGGATGTTGTATTGGTTATGTCCTATCGGTTCTGCATTGTATATGTTACTTGTTTTTCTATGGGTGTAATGATTTGTTTCGGTTCTCGACATCAAATTGTGCGTGGTTATCAATTTCGAGCATATTAACTTGAGGTATCTCATTTGGAGCAGTGTTTGGATAAGATCGCATATCTAAAACAAAGCTATATGGAGATATGACCTTGCGGGTTAGATTCGTGACTTTGTTCTATGATGTGAGATGGGATCTTAGCCTTGTGCTGTGGTGGTACTGTCAAACTTGAGGTACACCTCTTTCATGCGAGTCATTTTCACGATTTGACTATGTTTAGACTGTTGCTTATTGGTGCGTGTATTATGCTAGTTATGGCTTAGGCCTCCATTGATGTGTCATTTCATCAGAGTAATGGTATTGGATTATAAGAGGTCGTTGCGGTTTTTTAATGAATACATACGGATTCGATTTTAGCATGTTTGATGGATAAATATCGAGGTTCGGTTTAGAAATTTGCTATGACCCTTGCCAAAGGAGTAGTGACCTTATGGATGGCCGATCTGAGGAATGATTATGGTTTATTGCATGTTTCATTTATCATCGGAAGTATATGGAAGTGTTGGAATGAGATTTCAGTCAATAAGAGATTTTCTACCAGTATTCGGTAGTTGTGGGCAACTGCTGTGAATAGAAGTTATCGCTACGAGTGTTTCAGTTGTGTGGTATATCATGGGACTGGTCCCGAGATTATAGGCATGGGTTATTATAGCTGTTTCAAGTCTATTCAGAGTATAGGTGTGAGCTTATGATCATATTGATGGTTTCAGGAGTAGAAATGTGGTTCTATAGCTTAGAGGTAAGACTGGATTGTGTAATATTAGTTGCAATGTGTTGTCGAACCTATATGAGATAGGGTGATGTGGGATCAACCCCGGGTTTATGCATGGGAAGGTTATTCAGCTAGTGGTTAGCTTCTAGAAAAACTCTAGGTACGTTCGAGTATGAACATGTGTTCAAGTGGGGGAGGATGTTATGACCCGACCGGTCGTTTTGAGCTTTCACACTTTGATAGCCCGTTCTCGGGCATGACTTGCCTCGTGTAATGTATTATGACTAATGTAGATCGTTGGTTTTTCTTTTCAGGAAAATCAAATTGAATTTTAAGGAAACAGTCTCAATTGAAAGCTTTGAATTTGAAAGGTTTGACCAAGGGTTAATTTATTTGTATATGAACTCGGATCAGAATTTTTATAATTTGGTTAGCTTCGTTGGATAATTTATGACTTGGGAGTGTGATCGGAATGCATTTTGGAAGTCCATAGAAGGTTTAGACTTGAATTTGCGAAAGTAAGATTTCAGTTTCTTCCGGTTAATAGGTGAGATTTTGTTATCGAGGTCGGAATAAAATTTCGAGAGTTGCAATAGCTTCGTTATGTCATTTGGGATGTGTGTGCGAAATTTCAGGTCATTCAGAAGTCGTTTGGTCGAGTTTTTGATCGAAAGTGTATTCAGAAGTTTTTTGAAACTTAGGCTTGAATTCGATGAGTTTTCAGTAATTCTGTGTTGTTTGAGGTGTTTTGATGATTGGAACAAGTTTGAATAATGTTATGGGATATGTTGGCATGTTTGGTTTTGTGACAACTCAAAGGGTCATCACGTGTTCTCTTAATCATTCCATACTTCCGAGGCCTTAAAAACCTCATTTAGGGTTACCTCGATATACGTACACAGTCCGGGCGCGTAACCGGAAAGCTTAAATATGAATTCTGTGGAAAAAATAACTGAATTTTGAAATAAAATTGAAGAAACTTAACTTTGGTCAACATTTTGGGTAAACGGACCCAGGCCCGGACCTGTAATTTGACGGTCCCTGAGGGCCTGCAGGAAAATATGGGACTTGAGCATATGCCCGGAATCAAATTCCGAGGTCCCAAGCCGGAAAAATGATTATTTGTGTGAAATTGTTTTCTAAAAATATTTAAGAAAATTGGAAATGAAATTTGATTAAAAGACTATGGTATCGGCCCGTATTTTGGTTCTGGCGCCCGGTACAAGTCTTATATATGGTTTAATCGCTTTCTGTAAAGTTTGGTTGAAAACGGACGTCGTTTGACGTGTTTCGAACTTAAAATGGAAATTTTATGTTTTATGGAAAATTGGAAGGAATCATGAGCTTTAAGGCTCGGTTAAACTTTTATGATGTTATATTAGCGATTTGATTGCACGAATAAGTCCGTAGGATGGTCTTGAGGTGATGTGTATGTTTGGTTTGGAGCCCCGAGGACTCGGGTGAGTTTTGAGTAGGTTTTAATGCCATAGATTTAAAATATCAGCTGTTGCAGGTTCAGGAAAAATACTGGAGACTCTGAAACCTCCAGCGCGGTCCGCACAAAAACGCGTGCGGCCGCGGTCACCTTTGCGTGGTCCGCGGTGGTTCTTTGCGGCCACAATCAGCTTTGTGCGGTCCGCGCAGGGCTAAGATCCACAGGCCTTCAGGGCCGCGGTCCTCTTTGCGCGGTCCGCTGGTATATTTCAGAGGGTAAATACACGGGAATCTCAATTATTTTTCACTTTTCAAAAACCCAAAACATAAGAGGCGATTTTCCAAACGATTCTCCTTCTTCAAAACAATTGGTATATGATTTTTAACTTGTTTTCTTTACTCCTTATCATCTTTTAACATGATTTCAACTTCAAATCAAAGAGTTTAATGGGAAATTTGGGTATTTTCGGTAGAACATAAGTTTTTCAAAAATTGGGGATTTTGACCTCAATTTGAGGACAGATTTCAAAATAAATCATACACATTGATCCGTGGGTGAATGGGTAAACGGGTGTTGGTTTGAACCTCGGATTTTGACCACGTGGGCTCTGGGGTGATTTTTAAATTTTTGGGTAAAACTTTTGGAAATCCATTTTATGCATTCAAATTGATTCACCTAGCATTTCTTGATGTATTTAAGTAATTTGTGACTAGATTTGAGCGGATTGGTGGTGAAATCGAGAGGTAAAGATATAGTTGAGGCTTGAGTTGAGTTCAAGTCATCGAGGTAAGTGTTTGGTTTCACGCTAGCTTGAGGTATTAGGAGGTAAATCGTATTTGCTGCTTGTTTATGTTGCGTACGACATATGGGTACGATGATGAGTATCCATATGTTGGTGTCGAACATGACCGTGGGTCTTAAATTGATTGTTGTAAATTCATAATTGATCCTATAAAGGCCTTGATTGATGATCCGTGATACTTAGTATTGGTTTCAACTGTGCCTAGTTGAAATTGAATAAAATTGGTTATAGCTGACTCTCTCTTACTAGGACGTTTGAATTGTTGTTATTGTTTTCCTTTGCCAGGAAGTTATTACATTGTCTTGTTCCCTTGCCGGGATTATATTGTGTATTGTGTTAGAAGTAATGGGATCAGGTGGTACACCAACCACAAGATATTGATTGAAATGGGATTGGGTGGTAGGCGTACCACAGGATATTCATTGAAATGGGACCGGGTGGTACGCCTACCAAAAGATATTGATTGCAATGGGATCGGGTGGTACGCCTACCACATGATATTGATTGAAATGGTATTGGGTGGTACGCCTACCACAAGATAATGATTGAAATGGGATCAGGTGGTACGCCTACCACTAGATATTTATTGAAACGGGATCGGGTGGTACCCCTACCACAATATATTGATTGAAACGGGATCGAGTGGTACGCCTACATAATGATATTGATTGAAATGGGATCAGGTGGTACGCCTACCACAAGATATTGAAATGGGAATGGGTGGTACACCTACCACAAAACATTAAAATGGGAGCGGGTGGTACACCTACCACATGATATTATGAAATGGGAGCCAGTGGTACGCCTACCACGAGATATGAGAAATGGGATCGAGTTGCACGCATGCAACAAGATGAGATGAGTATGAAAGATGTATTACTTCCTTATTTCGTGCTATAATCTTAACTGCAGATATTTATCTTGTTATCTCTGATATTTCGTTTCTATCTGTTGCCCCTAGAGCATACTCCCTTCCCTAGTTTTAGTTTCTTATTTATGTTATTACTTCGTATATTTGTATATGTATATCTACACAGGTTTATCTGGAGTCTGGTCCTAGCCTTGTCACTACTTTGCCGGTGTTAGGCCAGACACGTACCAGCACATGGGGTCAATTGTACTGATGCTACACTCTGCACTTATGTGCAGATATCGGAGTAGCTTTTGAGCAGCAGCAGTAGCCTGAGAGCGAGCCTTCAGTCTAGTGAGACACCGAGGTAGCCTTGCAGGCGTCCGTAGTCATCGACGTCTCCTCTATCTTTATTTCATCTGTATCTCATGTATTTCGAGACAAACAACTTACATTTCTTTCAAACCTTGTATTTAGTGAATATTAGTAGTTCATGAGTTATGTGACACCAGATTTTGGGTAGAGGCTATGTTGAACTTCCGTATTGTTATTCGTTTTCATTAATATTAAGTCTTCCGCTTGTTTAGTTAAATTGGTTGCTTTTATCTTATTGTTGACAAATATTAAAAAGGATTTGTGGTTAAGGAGTTGTAATTAATATTTGGCTTTCCTATCTCCCATTAGTAGGCGCCATCACGATCCCTGAAGGTTGGGAAATTTGTGTCGTGACAGGTTGAGGTCCCGGGGGCCTCGGGTGAGTTTCGTGTGGTTAAATGGACCTTTTCAGACTTGGATATTGCAGAATTTCTGCTGGTATTCAGTTCAAATGTTATTTAATCCGATCGCGTGGTTATGAATGTGACTGCATAGGGCTATTTGAGGCAGCAGGACTTTGTTCTACACGATCGTGTATAAGGGATTGCGACCGCATAGGCTTTTGTGGTGTGCCTTTGCGATCGTGTGAGTTGAGTGCGATTACAGTGAGTTAAAGGGGTAGAGTATTGCGTTCGCAGGGTGTTAATTGCAATCGCATAGAGTAATTTATGGGAGCTAAGTTTTGTGCATCGCGATCACATGGTTTTCTCTGCGATCGAAGAGAAGGAATTTGATAGCTGGAAAGAATGTTATAATTTCATTTCATCCGCGATTTTGGGTCATTTTTCCTCCACCGTTGATCATTTTGAGAGCTTATTAGTGGAGATTAAAGAGGCATTTTAAGGGAAACGACTTGAGGTAAGAATTTTTGTCTCGAAACTCGTTTTTATTGTGAAATCCACCTAGAAATTCATGGAACTTAAGCTATGGATATAGGGCTTGGAAATTTGAAACTTTATTTATGGATTTGAAGGACCTGAGATCGGAGTTAAGAACTTTTGTTATGTATGAACTCGTGAGGAGATATCTACTGATGTGAAAATTTCTTAGTTTCCAAAAGGGCCCGGGACTCGAGTTTTGGTAATTTCAGGATTTGTGCCTTTTATTGATTGTTTTTGCGTGTGTTTTGTTCCCTTACCATATTGTGACATATTTGTTCTAATTTGTGATGGATTCGACGCGCGTGGAGGCCGATTTGAGGGGCAACGGCGTCGTGAGCTAGAGAATTTGTCGGTTCGAGGAGTGTAATGATTGTAAATGTTGTTCTGAGGGTTTGAAATCACGGACTGCACATAGTAATTCTATATTGAAGTAACTTGCACGCCGGATAGCGAGTATGGGATTGAGCACCGTTGGGGATTGCGACTTGGTCCGTCCTGATTGATGATTTTACCATGTATTTGACTGAAACTTATTTGTTATCATCATGACTTGGGCTAATTGAAATATTTGGGCTTCGTGCCATCTATTTGAACCCCTTCAGGGGTGATTATTGATATTTCCTCACTGTTTTAATTTTGAACTTGAAATTAGTCATGTATTTTCCTCTGGTTTTAAAACTCATCCACGTTTACTTTGCTTTAACACTTGAAAGGATATTTCCAACAATAATTTTGGGCTGAACATCATGTTTACTGTTGCTCGAGGGGTTTATGTGATTTTTGATTGAGTAAAACCAAGGGCCTATGTTGTAAGGATACTTTTGGATCGGGCTGCACGCCGTAACAATGGGATTCTGATATTGATATGACTCCGAAGGCCTAGATTTGATGCCACGAGATGGCTTGAGATTACGCTTGGGCCGTGAGGGGCCCCTCTCAGAGTCTGCACACCCCCACTAAGCGTCTTCAACAATAAATGGATCGGGCTGCACGCCCCAGCGGTACCGGTATTGTTTTATGTATTTACTTATTTACCTGTCTGCTATTATCTATTTTTGTGCTATTACATGTGATATCTACCTGATTTCTGGCATTATCTGTTGAGTGAGCATTGTGCCCGAGGGATGGATTCCTGTACTTATCTGCACTAATTATTTGTATTCAATTGCATAACTATTTTAAAAAGTCAATTTCAAAAGAGGTTTAAACTCGTTTAAGATGTTTTTTTTTGAATTTCACTGCTTCACTGCTTTTTTCAAAAGGTTTTACACTGCTTCTATATAGCATGATGGTTTACTTTATTACTCACTGAGTTGGAGTACTCACTTTACTCCCTACACCTCGCGTGCAGATGCAGATATTTATTCCCCAGTAGCGCGTCTTGAGCTGATCGGCAGCTAAGTTATCGGAATTTAGCGAGGTGACTTCCAGCGTCGCATCACTGCATTTTTTCTTCTCTTGTTATAAGTCCTATTTTGTATATTTCAGACCTTGTAGTTGTATTCAAACTCTAATAAATGCTCGTGACTTGTGACACCCCGGTTTGGGCTGTGTTGGGGTGTACTTCCACTATATTATTATCACTAAATCATATTTAAACTGCTTATGAACTATTTAATTGTTCGAAAGGATGAATTTGATTTAGTTGGCTGGTCTTGTCCCGACAAGAGGCACCATCAGGACCGTGTCTGGGTTTGGGTCATGACAACTTGCTAGGCAAACCAAGATTAACAATAATAAATAAAGCAATTCAACAACTAAAGCATCATAATAAGGAATAAGAGTGCAATATAATAAAATGTATAATAAAGCTACAACAAACGTTGTGAAAAGCTATTTCAAGAATTTGGTGTCACAAGTACATGAGATATTAGAAGTACTATACACAAGTCTGCAAAATAAAGCACAATGTTGTTTTGTATAATAAACAATAAGTAGAGATTAGAAGGGGACTCCAGGGTTTGTGGATGCCAAACAACAGTGCCTCAATTCTCCTAGAAAAGGGTCCAGGTAAATAACCTTTTAATGTCGCTAGGACCAACACCGAGATCTGCACAAAAAAGTGCAGAAATGTACTATGAGTATAACCTATCATATATATTTAGTAATTTTGACCCTAACCTTGATGGAGTAGTGAGGTACTAGAAAAGTCATTCACTGTAAACTTGTACAAGTAAGAAGCAAAAAAGAAATAGCAATATAGAGAAATGAGTAAAAACATGATAAACTGAATAAGAGAATAGGAAACAGAAGGCCCTAAAATATCATCACATTACAGCCTCATAACACACTACTGTAACGTAGCACATCAACCAAGAAAAACAGCAAGATATCCTTTCTGTTACGGTGTGCAACCTGATCCCAATATCATTACCAACAAGTATCAATACCGGTGTGGCATGCAACACAATCTTAATATTAATAATAATACCATTGCAACGTGCAACTCAATCCTGATATCAATATCAGTATTGTTGCAGTGTGCGGCCGTTGCTAATACATTAGTTCATTAAAAATACCCAATAACAATCAATACGGAAAGTCTCAAAACATAATATTAAAGGGAGCTGGAACGCACAAATTTACAATGGAAGTACGGGCCCGCATAAGGAAGGTCAAATAGTGAAATATCCAAGAACTAGCCTCATACGTATATGAACAAGACTTAAACAAGTTGTAACACGAGAACAATCTAAGATTACACTATTTAACATAATATTATAGAGTAAAAAAAGGAACAAGTAAAGATAATAAGGCAAATAAAGACATGAAGCAGATAAAAGCATCTATTTAATAACAAAAAATGGCATGTAACAAGTAAAGACAAACATTGAATCAAAGCATAAAGCAAATAAAAAGCATGTAATAAAGGAAGACAGTTAAGTGAAGCATATATGTGTCAAGAAAAACATGCATGAGCTATGACACATAATAAAGAAAGGCGCGAAATAGGAAAAAATACATAGCATATAAAAGGCATGAAATAAGCTAGAACAACCCACATGCTTATACCCATACCAATGTATATGTATTCGAGACCTTGCATATATGTTGTCCCTACACATAGATTACATAGCAAATTAATTGATCATATCTTTGTTCCCTTAAATCAAAGTTAACCATGATACTTACTTCTTTTCGGAACAAGATCAATCATACAACATGAATTTACCTTTAGAACAAGCCTCCAAACCACCTAAATCTAATCAAATATTACTCAAATAAATCAAACATCCTAATATACAAAAAGGTTCTATCTTTAACATATTTGAAAAGGTTAATAAAAAGTCAACCCGGGCTCATGTGATCAAAATCCAAAATTAAGACCAAATATCGATTATCTAGTCACTCCCGAGTTCAAATATGTAATTTATTTCGAGAACTAACCCATTTGTGGTCTATAACTCAAAATTACAAAATTCTAAATTTCTACCCAAAACCCCTATTTCGACTCTATGAATCTTTGGTGTAATACTGAAAATCTATGAAAAAATAATGAAAATTGAACAAAAATAAGTTAATGTTACCATCCTATAAAGTGTAGAAGAAATTGCTCTCCAAAATTGATCGATGTGGGAGTCTAGGTCTCCAAGACAGAACTAAATGAGCTATATCCCAAATTTCTATCTTTTACCCAGCTACATGTATCGTAATTGGGAACAATTACAATGTTTGTAAAAGCGAACAACTGATCGTAAATGCGAATAGTCCTTGAGCCCCCAGATGTATCTACTGCGATAAAACCTTCACAATTGTGAATGCAAGAACCTCCGCAAATGCAAACAAAGCTTTGCAAAAGCGAATCTACTTCTACTATGCCCTAGAGTCGCAAATGCGAAGGAAGGTCCCCTCACTAAAATCTAAGCTTCACAACTATGAAGCTACCCGACACCTACCTAATATCGCAAATGAAAGCTAGCACTCACAAATGCACGGCTCATATTTGTGAACAGACCATCGCAAATATGCAACACATGCAATCCAAGTTCTTATCAAACCTGCTTGAAACTCACCCGAGCCCCTCGGAATCCAATCCGAACATTCACACAAAATAATTACATCATACGAGCTTGCTTGTATGCTCGAATCATTAAAATAATATCTAAAATTAAGAATCAAACACTAAAACATAAAGAATTTTATAGTCCATACTTCAAAATTTTAACTTTTTACAGAACGCATCGAAACGACCTTAAATCACCATGAACCTCAACCAAACATGAGTATATGTCTAACATCATTATACAAACCTACCAGAATCCTTGAAATACCGATATGAGTTCATTTACCAAAAATGTTGACCATGGTAAATTTGAACCATTTTCAAGATAACAAATCAAGTTTTTTTTTGAAAAAAATTCACATTTAAACTTTGTGAAAATCAGTATGGACAATGCAAGTAAGTTATAAATCATCAAATAGCTCCATGAAATGTATCAAATTATAAAAATGAGAGCTAGTACTAAGACAACCTATCATATTGTTATATTCTCCATCTCTAAAAGAAGCAATCATCCTCGAACTAACATAAAATTGTACCTGGATTAGTAAAAAGATGCGGATATCTTCTCCTTATCGGACTCGGAATCTCAAGCACCCTCCTTAGTCGGCTGATCTCTCCATTGCCTTTTCATAGATGGAATATCCTTAGTTCTCAACCTTCAAAATTGTCGAACTATAATAGCCATCAACTCTTCCTCATATGTCAAATCCTCATCAAGCTGCACCACACTAAAGTCAAAAACATGAGAATTATCTTCATGGTATTTCCGAAGTATAGAAACATGAAATACCATATGTACCCCTTCTAAGCTGGGAGGTAAGGCAAGCAGATAAAATACCTCCCAACTCTCTCCAAGATCCCAAATAAACCAATGAACCTCGGGTTAAACTTTCCCTTATTCCCAAATCGAGTCACCCCCTTCATATGTGAAACTCGGAGAAGAACCTTCTCACCCTCTATGTAAGTCACATCATGAACCATCCTATCAGTATAATGTTTTTTCCTTGACTGTGTTGTATTGAGCCGCGCCTCAATCAAATTTACCTTCTCCGATCCATCATGTACTCAATTTGTACCCAACAACTAGCGTCATCAACCTCAAATCAACCAACTAGAGAACGACATTGCCTCCTATGTAAGGCCTCATATGGAGTCATTTGGACTTTCACTGGTAGCTATTGTTGTATGCGAACATCGCTAATGAGAGATTGATCCTACTAGTCTTAGAAATCATTGACACACGCCCTCAAGATATCCTCCAAAATATGAATGGTCCGTTGGGACTACCCGCCCATATAAGAGTGAAATGTAGTATTCAACTCAATTTGCGTGCCCAACTCACGCTGTACAACTCTCTAGTGAACTGCATGCTCTGAAATGATATAAATAGGCACATTGTTAAGGCAAATAATCTCCCAGATGTGGACCTGCGCAAACCTCTCTAGAGGGTAGGAAGTCATCACCAGATTAAAATGTGCATTGGTCCATAATGACCCAAGCAACGTCATACTTCCTCAAAGTCCATGGTAGGCCTAACACAAAGTTCATATGATGCACTCCCATTTCCACCGTGACATCACTAACTTCTGAGTCAAACTATCTGGTTTTAGACATTCATACTTCACCTACTAACAATTTGAGCACTAATAGACATGTCAAATAATATCTTTCTTCATCTTCTGCTACAAATAATGATGCTTCAAGTCACTATACATCTTCGTCACACATGGGTGAATAGAGTACCGTGATCTATGAGCTTGCTCAATAATTATCTCTCTAAACCCATCAATGTTAGAAACACAATTCCAGCCCCGAATATGCATAAATCCCTAATCACAACCTTCTTAGCACCACTGCATTGTACTGTGTCTTTCAACACCAATAAGTGAGGATTTTCAAACCGGCGAGCCTTGATGCGCTCAAACAAAGATCATTGTGCAACAACACAATCAAGAACACTAGTAGGCTCTGAAATGTCCAATCATGTACCTAATAGCCAAGTCCTATACATCCATAGCCAATAGCCTCTCCAGTGTCGGTATAAATTCCAAGATGCCCACGTTCTCCGCCTTCCAACTCAAGCTATCGAGCACCACATTAGCCCCCTTTGTATATAATATGGTGATATCATAGTGTTTCAATAACTCAAACCATCTCCACTGCCTCAAATTCATGTCGTTTTGCTTGAATATACGTAGTAGACCTCACATGGTACCTAGTATAAGTAATGCCTCCAAATATGTAGTGTGTGCATAATGGTTGCTAACTCCAATTCATGCATGAAGTAGTTTTTAACTGGTAAGACATGTAGGTAATTACTCTACCATCCTGCATCAATACGCCACTAGGTCCAATACGCGATGCATCACAATACATAGTGTAAAACTCCAAACCTATGGGCAACACCAACACTGATGATGTAGTTAAGATATCCTTGAGCTTCTGAAATCTCTCCTCACACTCATCAGACCATTTGAAAAGAGCACCATTCTGAGGCAACTTGGTCAATGAGGCAAAGATAGATCAAAACCCTTCCATGAAGCGGCAATTATTGACCTCCAAACCCAAGAAGCTCCGAATCTATGCAGTTGAAGTAGGTCTAGGCCAATTCTGAACAGACAATCTTCTTAGGATCCATCTTGATACCATTAAAAGAAAAAAGGTGACCCAAGAAGGACACTGAGGCCAACCATAATTGACACTTCAAAAACTTAGCATAAAGGTGACGATCCTTTAAAGTTTGAAGTAAAATCTATAGGTGTTGCTCATGCTCCTCCCTACTACGGGAGTAAACTAGAATATCATTAGTGCTGAAAATTAAAAAGGAATCCAAATACGTCTTGAACACTTGGTTCATCTAATCCATGTAGTCTGTTGGAATATTAGTCTAGACAAATGACATCAAGAAGAACTCGTAATGAACATAACGCGTCCCAAAAGCTGTTTTAAGGACGTTAGATGCCCTAATATTCACCTGATTGTAGCCATATCTCAAATCAATCTAGAAAAGTACCTTAGAACCTTGAAGCTAGTCAAATAGATCAGTAATCCTAGGCAACAATACTTTCTCTTGATGGTAACCTTGTTCAACTACCAATAATCAATTCATATCCTCATCAATCCGTCCCTTTTTATTAACAAATAACACTGGCACACCCCAAGGTAAAACACTCGACCTAATGAATCCTTTGCCAAGCAAATACTACATTTAATTCATTAATTCCTTCAACTCACTGGAGCATACAGTAGGATAGAATATGAATAAACTCATAGCCCAGAACTAAATCAATTCGAAATTCAATATCCTTGTCGGGTATCATAACTAGAAAATCTACAGGAAATACCTTTGGGAACTCCTTCACATTCGGTAGTGAGTTAGGAGGAACCTCTACACTAGAATCCCGGATGTAAGCCAGATATGCTAAACACCCCTTCTCAACCATACGTCGAGCTTTCAAAAATAAAACAACCCTAGTAGATGAATGATTGAGGATCCCTCTCTGTTCTAATGTAAGTAACCTCGGCATGGCTAACCATAGTCTTGGCATGAGAACCCAAGATAGCGTGACATGGGGACAACTAATTCATACCAAGAATGACATTAAAATCCACCATATCCAACAACAGAAGATCAAATATAGTATCAAAACCATTAATAGTAAAAACAAAATGTGGCACATCCGATCAACAACTATACAATCTCCAACCGGTGTTGACATAGAAACGGTAGCATCAAGAGAATCACTAGAGATATGCAAATACGATGGAAAATATAAGACACATTAGAATATGTAGAACCCAGATCAATCAACATGGAAGAATCTCTATTACATATTAAGATAACATATATGATAACCACATAGGACAAATCCGCCTCGGGTCCAACCTAAAATATATAACAACGAGGCTGAGACCCACCAACCTGCCCTCCACCTCTAGGATGACCTTTCACTAACTGGCCTCTACCTCTAACTGGATAGCCTCCACATCTAGCTACTTGAATCCCACCTCTAGTTGGCTGAGCTTGTGGTGCAGCAACCAGTACCGAAATTATGGCACGAGTACCTTGTTGTGGCATACTTCTCTACAAACTATGAAATACCTCGTGATATGACCACCATCTCTACACTCATAATAGCTCATTGACTGGCATGGCTGTTGAATCTAAGGATGTCCTTGACGACCCGAATAACCACTATAGTAACTCTGAATCTGTGGTGCACTATGAGAGCTGGCGGTGCACTGAATGCTAGCATCTCGGAACAAGGTCCATAAGTACTATGATTGCGTGATGTACTTTGTATAACCTGTACTGCTGACTAAACCTGCATGATAAAATGGGCTCTACAAAAGGAACCCCTACCTCTAGATGATGCATCACTAATTACTCCAAAATGACGGGGCATCTTATCAGAGGTCGTCTCTCATGCCTGGACTCTAGTGCGCTCAGTCCTCCTGGCGATCTCCATTACTTGAGTAAAAGAATTCTCAGTCTCAACTTCCTTGGCCATCTGAAGTGTGATGCCATATGTAAGAACCTTTATGGAACTCCGCACGCTCTCCCTCTTAGTAGGGATTAGGATAGTTACATGGCGAGACAAATCAACAAATCTAGTCTTATACTGAGCAATAATTATGCTATCCAACTGAAGGCGCTCGAACTAGCTGTGTAGCTCATCTATTTGAGTTATTGGGATAAATTTCTCGAAGAACAATTGAGAAAACTAAGCCCATGTGATAGGAGGTGATCCCGCTATCCTACCCAGCTTAAAAAATTTCCACTACCTCTTGGTTGACCCATGCTTCTAAAAAATGATGAAATCAACTCTATTGAACTCCGCTAGTTCCAAGTTGCGCAAAATCTCATGACAACGGTCCAAGAAGTTTTGGGTATCCTCTGAAGGTTCACCTCTAAAGTGATGGGGAAACAACTTGATGAAACGGTCTAACCTCTTCAGCTCATCAACTGACATTGCGGGCCTATCCGCAGGCTGTATACCAATAACAGGCCGAACTACCCAAACTAGTGGAAATTCTTCTTTTTGATAACCACATGCCATGCACTTTGGGATATGAGTTACAGGAGTCTGAACTCCTCACTCATCTAGATAACTGGAGGGTGCCATAGGAAATACATCGACAAGAGCCATACTCTCCATGATCCAACCATATAGTCTAAGGTGTCTAAAGCACAGGGATAGCAATAAACCCCTCTAGGGCCCGAGCTAGTCCTACTGGCTCAACCTGATCCGGTATCTCATCATCTGGAGCTAATTAAGGCTCTACTCTATGTTCCTCTACGCGTGATATAGGCTGAGATCAACCTCTACCTCCACCTCTGCGCACTCCCCAACCTCTACCCCTTGTAGGGGCTGCAATTTGGGGCTTTAGCTCCAGATCAGCTACGAATGAAGCATACGTCCTTACTAACTCTGAAAGTATAGTAGAAGGAAGATTCGAAATTCATAATAGAACAAAATCGCACAATTGAGAAAAAAAGAAACTGAAGTTTTCTATAGCCTTATAGCTTCTAGAAGATAAGTACATACGGCTCAGTACTGATCCTCAAGACTCTATTAAGCTTTATCATGTTTTGGGAGAGCAATACAACCTAGAACTTTAATACCTACTTGTCACGACCCAAAAATTCCAATCATCTAAAAACCTCATAATAAGGAATAAGAAAGAAATCTCATAAAATGTATAATAAAGCTACAAACAACATTGTAAAAAACCATTCCTCGAATTTGTTGTCATAAGTACATGAGCCACTAGAAGTACTAAATACAAGTCTACAAAGAGAAGTACAATACTGTTGGGTACAATAAACAGTAAGTAGAGGTAGGAAGGAGGCTCCATGGTCTGCAAATGCCAAACAGCACTACCTTAACTTTCCTGGGAAAAGGTCTGAGCAAATAATCTCTGAACACCACTAGGACCAACACTAGGATCTACACAAGAAGTGCGGAAGTGTATTATGAGTACAATCGACCCCATGTATTCTGTAAGTATCGATCCTAACCTCGACGAGGTAGTGATGAGGCTAGGACAAGACACTCACTGTAAACCTTTACGAGTAGTAATTAGATAAGCAATAGCAATATAGAGAAATGAATAAAGATATAGTGAATGAAATAAGAGAAAAGACAGTAGAGGGCCCAAAAATATCATCACATCATAGCCTTGTAACACAACACTGTAGCGGAGCATAACAAACAAGAATAACTGTAAGACATCCTTTTTGTTGCAGCGCACAACCCGATCCTAATATAAGTACCAACAAGTATCAATATCATTGCAGTCCGCAACCTGATCCTAATATCATTCACAATACCGTTGCGATGCGTAATCCAATCCTGATATCAGTAACAATAGAATTTCAACGTGCAAACTGATCCCAATAAATGAGCTTATTTGAAAATGCCCAGTAATAATCAACATTGCAAGTCACACAACATAATATTAAAGAGAGCTAGAATGCATAAATTTATCAAGGAAGTACTAGCATGAACAAGAAAGGTCAAACAGTATAATATCCACGAACTAGCCTCACAACGTATACCAACAAGACATAAATAAGGTGTAATATGAGAAAAATCTAAGATAAAAAAATACAATATAACACAATAGAGTAAGACAAGGAACTCGTAAAGACAATAAGACAAATAAGGACATGAAGCAAGCAAAACTTTTCTAACTACTAACAATGAAGGGTATGTAATAAGTAAAGGCATACATTGAAGCAAAGCATAAAGCAAATAGAAGCATATAACAAAGGAAGACAATTAACAAGTGAAGACATACATATGTCAAGAAAATATGTATCAGGTAAGGCACATAATAAAGAAAAGCACGAAATAGGACTAGGCATAGTATAGTTTAAAGCATGAAGTAATCTAGAACACCCTGATTGTTTATACTCATGATAACATTTATACACTCTTCATCTTACATATGCGACATTCCCACCCATAGATCACGTAGCAAATAGATCAATCATGTCCTAATTCCCTCAAATCAAGGTTAACCATAATACTTACCTCTTTACGGAACAAGATCAACCATCCAACATGCTCTCCCTTTAGAACAATCATCCGAACCACCCAAATCTAGTCAAATATGACTCAAATAAGTCAAAACAAGCTATAAAAACTACCATAGTATCAATAAAATTTGATCTTTAACAAGTCTGGAAAAGGCAATAAAAAGTCAATCCAGGCCTACATGGTTCAAATCCAAAATTAAGATCAAATTCAGAATGCACATTCACCTTGAGTCTAAATATGCAATTTTTTCGAGATCCGACCCATATTCGATGTTTAAATCTCAAAATTATTAAATCCTAAATTTTTACCCAAAAGACTAATTTCTACTCTATTAAATCATGGGTATAATAGTGAAAATCTATAAAAAGTAATAAAAATTGAACAAAAATGAGTTTAAAGTTACTTACATATGAAGATGGAAAGAAATTACTCTCAGAATTCGTGTCTATGTGAAGTCTAGGTCTCAAAGATGGAGTAGGATAATCTAATCATGAAATCCCAACCTTTTACCCCACTACAGGTATCAAAATTGCAAGCTCTAATTAGCAGAAACGAACAACTTATTGCAAATGCGAATAGTCCCTGATACCCTAATGCCGCAAATGCGATAAAGCTTCGCAAAGGCTAGTAACTCCGCAAATGTGAACAAAGCTTCACAAAATGCAAAGCTTCTCCTTCTATGCCCATCGCTGCAAAAAATAATTATGCATCATTAGCATACCAGTGGCAGCTTCGAAGAGGTCATATATCAATTCTCTTTCTCGAAAGATATAGAAGAAGGGGGTCTGCGCACCAATATCCGCCATAAAAGGGCCTAGCCATAACAAATGAGAAGTTATCCGACTCAACTTCAACATAATGACTCTGATATAGTTAGCCCTTTTAGGTACTTAAATACTGCGAAATTGTTCGGATCCATTTATGGTTATTGCTTCTGTGAACATAGTAGCAAAATAATCCCAATGTGTTACATAAGGCAAGATTTTGAATGAGAGAAAGAAGTGAGGAATCCTCTTTTCGACTCTGGCTCTCCCACTCCAGTCGTTACTTTTCTTTCTGTTACTTCGAAAGTAGCTGCTTCAGCTTCAGCCAATTAAGCAGAGGAAATATTATTTGAAAAGCATACAACATAATGATTAGGCAGGCTCCCACTCTGGCAAGAACGGACTAAGAGGGCCAGCTACCTAGCAAACTTTCAGAATTAAATACTCTTACTATATAGGTAGATCTGATTGTGAAAGACCTATTACTGAATAATGCATGGGTAGAGCCAAAGAGTGTGAACTATACAAGTTCCTAATATCACCAATTAGTGGATTAAATGCGACAATGAACTCGTAAATGCGAACACAATCCCTCCTTGCAAATGTGATCTAAGCTTCGCAAATAGCTGCCCAATATTGCAAATGTGAGATAGCACTCGCAAATGCGAGGCTCGGTTTTTGCGAAGACCATCACGAATGCGAGGTTTGCAGCACCAACAATCCAAGTTCTTATAAAAATAGCTTGAAACTCACTTGAGCCCCTCAGACACCAATTCAAATATTCACACAATTATAATAACATTATACGAACTCGTTCATAAGCTCAAATAATCAAAATAACGTCTAAATAAATAGTAAAATGCGAAAAAATCAAAGCATTTCAGAGTTCATACGTCAAAATTCACTAAAAATTTCACATTTTAACTTTTTGAAAATCAATAGGAACCATACACGCAACCCATAAATTATCAAATAACCTATTAAGATCTCAAATCACAAAAATGGGAGTTTGTACTCAAAAAAAACCTATCAGGTCATTACGTATATAATGTTTTAAAGTTTTAAAGATGGTATGAAATTTATGGACGTACTCAAGGACATAACTGAAATTCGATTACCGCACCAAAAAATTCAGCAGTTACAAAATCTTAGTTTTAGCATCCGAAATTCATTCAAAACTTCCCGATTATAAACTATATATGCGTTTCAATCATAAAATAAACTATGAACATGCTCGTTCGTTCAAAACACCGAAATTTTTTTATCTTGACCCGATAATCGTGGTGAAACTCGAAATCCTTAACTTAGCTAGTTTATCAATCAATGAACCAAAACACACCCGAGCCTTTCGGGCCCAGTCCAATCATAACAACAAGTACAAACATAATATCCAAACATATCTAATGGCTCGAAGCACCACGAATAATATCAAACCAAGAATTGAAAATCAAATCATTCTCTTAAGTTTCAAATATTCCAACTTCGCCAAACGCGTTTGAATCATACTTAGACATTGAAGATCACAATCAAATATTGTACACAAGTTTCAATTCACTAAATGAACCTACCCAAAGTCTTGGAACACTAACTGGATCTCGATAGTACCAAAGTGCGATCAAACCTGTGAACTCTCCAAACTTTCAAATTGCCAATGTTTAATAAATGGAGCCAAAGCCTTCTAGGAACCTCTAAATCCAAATCTGAACATACCCTAAGTCTAATATCGTCGTACGAACCTATTGGAACCATCAAATCCGATTTTGAGGTCGTTTACTCAAAAGTCAAATAGATCAACTGTTCCAACTTGAAGCTTTCACATAGAGAATCAATCTACCAAATCAATCCCCAACCATTCAAAAATCAAACCAATCATGTATGAAAGTCATACTACATTTACTACTAGAAATTCGAAATAACTGACCAAAATAAGCCGGTAATGACCAATAACCATCCAAAATACGACCATTAATGTGTCATTGGTATTTTGAAGGTCGGAAGAGCATATACCGATCAAAATTGGTCGATCAATTAAATTAAAAAAGGAATTGCTAAAATAACCGACCATTGATTTCAATTGGGAAGCAAAACGATTTCAATTGATTGAGGTATAGGGTAGACGACTGCATGTTAGCGGTGTAAAATACTCAAATTTATATTAAGTTATAATCATTAGATAGCAAGCTTTCTTATAGTCTGTAGCTAGCCTAGTAATACTCTTTCGAACGTGCTAAATACCACGTAGAACCTCCAAATTCACTCTCCGAATATATTTGTATTGTGTCACACCAATGGTCCATTGCTTCTCGTAACAAATAAATTATCAGAGAAAAAAGAGAGAGGAGAAATCAACGGATATTTTACTTATATATGTGATTTCTTAAATTGTCCTGTTGAGTCCAAAAATACATTTAAAATTGCATGATATTATTTGCGTTGAGCCAAATCTGCACGATCCTTAAAGACCTCGTGCCATTGAAAGTATTCATACACATTATATTTAGGTTCTTAATTTTTCAGCTATCGATATAATACTCTTTGTTCGTACACACAACAATTTTCCCCTCGAACTAATTCCATATGATCCATTACCGTAAATCTATAGGGTTTCCCCTCAAACTAAGCTTCGAGTGGTTCATTACCACGATCGACAAGTTAATTTTCGAGATTCATTATGTATCACCCATATCGCCCTAATATTTATATAAATCGATTAAACAACTTGATAAAGTTTCACAAACGAAAAGGCAGGAGGAAAACTTTTGTTTTTAAGAAAAAACTAGGTCCTAATTAGATTACTTTATTAAAAGCATATACTCCTATATCACAAAAACAAAGATAGTTGCCCCTTCCTATTATAAGTGCGATCATATGATGGATTCATTAGTACTACTATAAAAAAGACTACATCAGGTGAACCTCCAACTAAAACCCCCTACCCTACCCCACGTACAATAATCACACCCGACAGAAGTTGAGGGGAAAACCTAAAATGTCGTCTATTTCACGGATAATATTACACATTAGAATAACAATGCATTAATTATAATATTACAATATAATTTTAGGTTTATTTAATACATTACTATTATTTCATTAGGATCATTGAAATAAGCTTAAATATATGTATATCTAAGGCACGTGTTTGATTTAAAACTGAATAAATTTAATTTTTTTTGACCTATTGTCAATTTTAACGTTGGCTTTATTAACGTATTTTTAGAGATGAGTATCTTTGTCCCGATAATATTGGATTCAATTACATAAATGATCACTCAACTATCTCAAATTATCTACTTTTCTTTCGTTTGTAACAACAAAGTCACTGAACTATACCTATTGCACTCAGAAGGTCAACCAACTAGATTTTTCAAACAGGTATTTGGCAATCCAAAATTTGAAAAATCTAGTCGAATGACCTTCCGAGTGCAATAAGCATATTTCAGTGACTTTGTTGTTACAAACGAACGAAAAGTGATTTTATGAGATAATTTGGAATATTTGAGTACGAGTTGGAAAATTCTTGGAGGGACGGATGCCGAGGGTCTATTTGGATACAACCTCTCTACTCTAGGGTAGAGGTAAAGTCTGCGTACACACTACCCTCCCAGGCACCACTGAGTGAGATTATACTAGGTTGTTGTTGTTGTTGGTGACTATATGAGTAATGAAGTCCAAAATATTGGGGTTATTAGTAATACTAAACGATCAACCAGCGTTTGAGCTTAATGGGAAAAACATTCTTCTATTCACAACGACATGAAGTCATTTTAGTAGCAAGCTGAAGATGGATGATAAGGAAAGGCAAGTTGCTATATAGATAACCATAAAGCCTTGGAAGTATAAGTAGATGAGTTTAGTTGAAGATGGATGACGAGGAAGGCCGAGTTGCTAGGTAGATAAACATATAAGTTTTGAAGTATAAATAAATGAGTTAAAAACTAATATTGTAAAATAATGTTTCATATTATCATGACTCATATAAAATAATTATATATATAATGGTCTATGAAAATGAAATTTATAGCCTTGAAAATATTTAACCGAATAGGACTGGCAAACATGCAACAAAAAGAGAAATCGAATCCAGCTTCCACAAAAAGATAAGAATCTGCAACCTGAAAAAAAAAAACCTTAGAAAAAATTAAAAGAAGATGATGAAATCAAGCTGTCACTTTTGAATAGGGACATAAATATCAGCTGGTAGGTTAGATGTTCTAGTCGACTTTCATTATCAAAAGGCTAACGGAAATTGAAAAGCAATTCCTCATAAAATAAATTTACTTTTGAATCCATCCACTTGATTCGCGGTTCAGCTTTTAATTTCCCTCTTGTACTTATCAATAATAAGCAGAGTCTAATACGTTAATCTGAGTGCTTATCACCTGGCACCAACTATTATTATCAGCACCAACTTGTATGATTTTTCCAATTTCAATTTCAATTTTTTATTTGGCAAAGATGTCTTTTGTGTTATCATGACGGCGGCATAGGTACCAATGGATTTCAAAGTCGAATCAATCCTTTAAGCTTGACTTGATCATTACTCAAACATTATTATGCTTCCTATATGTAATTGATCCAATAGATCATTTAGAGTTTTGAAATTTCCAATAGCTTCTCTAAGAGTTTTTCGATTAATGTGTGCCGTTAGAATATTTTTTTCGGAAGGTTTTTATATTAAAGATTAATAAAACATAAAATTTTACCTAAAAAAATTATTTGAATTGATTTCGGTGAAGGTTTGGAGGATACGGACATGGTGGTCCCAGTGAGTCCATATCATGATTATGGATCTGGGCAGTAATCGAATTTGGAGGTCCCTAGCCCGAGTTATTGATTTTTGTCGAAAATTAAAAGATTAAAATTTTAAAGAACTAACCGATGTTTGACTTTGTTGATCCAGAGTCTGTATGTTGATGTCGGAATCCGATATGTCCATTACTATATTTATGACTTGTTTGTTAAATTTGGTGAGAGACAGAGTTGGTTTGACATGATTCAGACGTCCGATTGTTAAAATAGAAATTTTCTTGAAAATTTCATTTGGTTTGGTGTCCCATTCGTAGTTCTAGGTGTTATTTGGTGTTTGATCACGCGAGTGAGTTCGTATGCTACTTTTGAATTAGCGTGCATAATTAGTTTGGAGCCCCGAGGATTCGGGTGAATTTCGAATAAGTTGCGGATGGTTTAAACATAGAAAAAATTTGGTTTTTGTGCTTCAGTTGTCATCTAGTGCGTTGTGCTTTGCTATCGCGAGGAGATCTGGGACGGGGGAGGATTATATACTATGTGTACATGATACCATGGTCGCACATGCAGAGCATTAGGGGGGGCTGCCCTATGCGAATGTGGCCAGTCAGATGCGAATGTGTAGCGTTAGCTATGCTAGGCTGGGGACTTAAGGTTACACTACTCGAACGTGTGCCCAGTCTCACGAACGCGGAGGTTAGGCGGGCTAATCCTTCGCGAATGCATGTAACTTCTCGCGATCGCATAAGCCGTTATGGCTCTGCTGATCACGAACGCGCTAGATTTCATGCAAATGCGATAAATACCTGACACCAATGATTAAAATAGTCCCAAAAAGGGGATTTTACCCACTCTTTCAAAATTTAAAAACTAGAGAACCTTAGAGGAAATTTTCCCAATAGTTTTTCTTCCCAATTTATTCGTAAGTAATTCCAACCTACTTTCTTCCAATTACCATTACATTTCATAAGATTTTTACCTATATTTAGGATTTTCATGGTAGAAATTGAAGGTTTCGACAGAAGTAAGGATTTATGTAAAATTAGAATTTAGATCTCAAACTGATGTCAGATTTTGAAACAAATTATATTACCGAGCTCAAAGGTGAGGATACTCGTCTTTTGGTCCGAGTTTTAGGTTTTGACAAAGCACGCTCGGTGTCAATTTTTGTCATTTTGGGGGAAAGTTTGGAAAATCTAAATTAATGCATTGTAATTGATTTCAGCCAATTGTAGCTATATACAAGTGGTTCGGAGGCATTTTCTAGGGGAAAGACCCCTATAGAGCTCCTAATTGATTATGGAATGAGGTAAGTTTTGAGTTTAACCTTGACTTGAGAGAATTAGGGAGCCTCAGATTATGTTCTATGTGAATTTCATGTGTTTTGACATATATAAGAGGTGACAAGTACTTATACGCCACCGAATTACTTTATTTCCCTTATTTTTCGACTACCTTAATTATTTCCTTTTACGTCTTAACTGTTATACGTTGTAATAATCACCTTACATGCTTATTTTCTACTTGCGAAAAAATATTTTCTCCTGTTAATGATGTTAGATCTTTTCTTTTTTTCGTGATTCTCTGCTATTTGCTTTAATTGGATTACTTGCACCTTCTAATTGTCAATTACTATCTATGTAGTATTACTTATATGAGTTCTCATATTGTACAAGGTTTTCTGCCTAGGCCTGATGGAGAAATCAACCCTTACTAATGTGACCCGAGGTTCGCGAATCTGCACACATGATGCAGGGAATAATATGAGTACGTCAAATTAGTAAGTAATAAAACTAAAGGCAGCTGAGCAATAAGATAACATGTACAACACAGCAAAATGCTACAAAGAGACAGTATAAAGGCAACACAATGCAATGAAACAGTGAAAACTTATAAAAACACCTTAGTTCAACGAAAACCTCTTTAAAACATCCATTAATAGTTCAAATGAGTGAATGAAAACATGGAGAAATGATAGATACATAAATCAGCCCCCGGGAAAAATATCAACAGAATCAGCCCCTCGAGCAATAACATGGAACAACATAGGCCCCTCGGGCTATGTCACATATCACACCAAGTACGCGCGCTCACTGGGGATGTACAAACTTCTGAGTGGCCCCTTATGGCCCAAGAAAAATAACAAGCCATCTCGTGGCATAATCAAACAGGCTCTCGGCCTCATATCAAGTCACCTCGTGGAGTATAACTCAGAACCTCAGCCTATAATTATGAATCAGCATAATACCACCGTGGCGCGCAACCCATTCCCATAATAATCTCACAACACAGTCCCTTGGCCTTACTAATTCAGAACTCTCTAAAAGCCACTCGGGCGCAATAAAAATATGATGTGCAGCCAAAATATCATTTAAGATGTCAAAATAGAGTAAAATGGCTGAGTTATGGTAATAGTAGAATATAGCATGATTGGGTGCTATTATAAAGTCAAAACAGTAAAAAATAGTTGTAAAAATTCCCTAAGGATCAAAAATAGTTGGTACGAGGCTCAAATAAGTCAGTAAGCCCAAAACATGATAATAACAAATAATTTTCAATCAAGTACGTGGTCAAATAATCATATGAGACGGACTAAGTCACAATCCCCAACGTGCACGAACTCATGCTCATCATCAAGCATGTGCATCGCCTCCAAATAGCACAACAATGTGCAATGTAGGGTTTCATACCCTTAGGACATCATTTACAGTTATTACTTACCTCTATCCGGTCCAAACTCTAACCCGCGATGTCTTTGAGTCTTGAAACGGCCTACTGATGCTCCACATCTAATCAAAATCAGTACACAACCATCAAAATATACTAAGGGAGTAAAGCCTACTCGAAAGTAATCAAATTACAACATAAATCCCGAAATTGACCAAACCGACCGCTGGACTCATGTCTCGAAATTCGATAACAATTACATCAATAACTCCTTATCTCCCCACGAAATCATACATATCAAAAAATCAAAATCCAACCACAAATGACCCTTTAAATCCCTAGTTTTAGGTCTCCAATTTCCAAGAGCTAACTTCTAATTTTTAGGCTTAATTTCCACAATTCCATGATTAATTTGGCAGAAATCACATAAATATTGAGTATTAAGTCCATAACTATTACCTCCAAGTGTTCCCTGTTGATTCCCTCTTCAAAAACCTCTAAAATCACCCAATAATGGTGAAACATAGACCAAAAATTGCAGAATTAGTCTTTTAAAACATTCTGCCTAGCACTTAAAACCTCTTCTTTGCGAACGCAATAAACGCCTCCTGTTCCCGAAGCACAACATTGCGTTGACCACTTTTTTCTTCATCGTGATTGTGACTCCCTGTACGCGAACGCGAAATCTTGACTTCCCCACTCATCGCGAACGCGACTCCCCACCCACAAACGCAAAGAACAAACCCTCTAGGACCCCATCTGCTCACTTACCTCAACACGAATTCAGTAAGAAGCTCGCGAATGCGATGACCACAAGCCTCAACCCTTTGTGAACACGGGGCCACCTTCACGAATCCGAAGGCCAACTTCACAACCTCCCATCGTAAACTTTAGCGAAGGCGGTACATTCATAGTTCAGTGTTTCCGAGGCCTTAAAAATCTAATTTAGGGTTGCCTCAATTTGCGAGCGTAGTCTAGGCGCGTTAGCCGAAAAGCTCAATGAATTCTATGACAGGTCTTGAACCCTCTAGCATAGCCCGGGAGAAAACGCGTACGGCCGCGGTCGCCTTTGCATAGTCCGCGTTGGGTGCTGCACGGTCGCGGTCAGCTTAGCATGGTCCGCACTAGGCAAAGACCCACAGGCCTTCAGCAAGCCTGTGAGGGCGCGACCCTTTTTGCGTGGTCCACACAGGGAAACTCAGGAGGGTATAAATACACGTGAAATTTAGTTATTCTACACTTTTCAAAAATCCCAAAACATAAGAGGCGATTTTCCAAACAACTCTTCTTCTACAAAACAAAACGCAAGTGATTTCTAACTCATTTTTTCACTCATTAACATCTTTTAACATGATTTAATCATCAAATCAAAGATTTTCATAGGGAAATTGGGTGTTTTGGGTAAAACCTAGGGTTTCTAAAAATTGGGGTGTTGGACCTCAATTTGAGGTTCGATTTCAAAATAAATCATATATTTGGAATCGTGGAAGAATGAGTAACCGGGTTTTTGTCCGAACCTAGCGTTTTGACCAGGCCGGCCTGGGGACATTTTTGACTTTTCGGGGTAAAACTTTGCAAAACTTTTTTTCATGCATGGGGGTTGATTTATTTAGCATTGTTAATTAGATTAAGTAACTTATGATTAGATTCGAGCGGATTGGTGGTGGATTCAAGGGAAAAGCCTATAATTGACGCTTGAGTTGAGTTCAAGGCATTGGGGTAAGTGTTTGGTCTAACCCTAGCTTGAGGGATTAGGATTTGAGTCTTATATGTGCTAATTGATCTTTGTTGAGTATGACGTATAGGCATGGTAACGAGTATCTATACGTTGGTTTCAAGCATGACCGTGGGGTCCTAAATTGTAAGTTGTTGTATTCTTAAATGACATTTGTGAGTATATGATTTTTGCCCTACACGAATTACTCATATAAATTCAAATAAAATATTCTCTTTATTTGTTTGCAATTATGAGTATTTTTGTGGTATTTTTCGTTAATTGTTTGCATTTTTTATGCATTTTAATTGGTAAAAAATATAAAAATATGTTGTATGTGCATTTATAAGTTGATTTGACATTTTCAATAATTAATTAGCAATTAGTCATTTTATTAAAAATAAAAAATAATTTAATTTGTACTTTTAATTTTAACTTTGATTTTTAGGTGATTTTTCTTTTAATTTTGTTTTAATTACTTGTGATAACAATTATGTAGGATTAATTAGGATTTCATAGGTTAATTTGGGATTTATAATATAATTTAGATTCTAGTTAAATTTTAGAAAATGAAAAGAGAAAAAAGAAAAAAGAAATCTGAAAAATTAAAAAAAGAAGAATAAAAACACTTGGGCAATTTTTAGCCCAAACCAAAACCCACACCAGTCCGTACGCGCCTCGGACCCAGTCCAGTCCCCCCCTATGAAAAACAACGCCGTTTTGGGTAAGTAGATCTCAGCCGTCGAGGTTGACCTGATCCAAAGACTAAGAACTAGCCCTCACTTAATATATATATGTCCAAACCCCACCCCACCCCTTAAACCGCCCTGTATCTAACCTCTTCTACCCTAAAACCATAGAGACGCCTCATCCCCGCCACCCACTGTCGCCCGCCGTCGGCCAGAAATAATAAACGGCGGCGGTGGAACTCCAATCGCCGTCAAATTAACAGCGTTGATTCTCCTCCCTCTCCTCTACCCAAATCCTTCATCACCTTCCCTTGAATATTACTAGAACTTCTCGAATATTAATGTAATACAATGACTCTGCCACCGGCACGGCGGCGCTACTACCTAAGCACCACCATTTTAACACCATAGGTTCTCCCATACCCCCCATCACGAATCCACCAGTATTTTCCTTCAAATCTCAGCCGAACTCATCGAATATTCAATGAAAATCTCCGCCAAAACCCTACCACCACCAACCAGCACCCTAAAACCTTCCTAACCCTTTCGTCTCAAGTCTGCAGTCAACCACACTCAAACGTCTCTACAACTGCTCAAAACCCAAATCTAGGGTTTTCCAAAAGTTTTCCAAATAATGCATGAAGGTTTCCATTCAAGTTCAAAGTTCGATTCGGACATTAAGCTAAGTTTTCTAGCTTTATTTTTTAATTTCCCTCTGCTCCATCTCCTTTCAATTAATTTATTTTCACGAATTTATTCAAGTTTAAGTCAAGAGGTATCAGTCTTATTTGGTTAATACCTGAGGTGAATAATTAATTTATGTTAGTTGAATTTAATTTGCTTAATCAGTTTAGATACCAATTAATCTTTTCTTTTTAATGACTTCTATGTGTAATTCTTGAGTTTAAACTAGGTCCAGTAGTATTTGTCTTGTCTATTATTCAACTTAGGTTTAGGTTTGTTCAATTATCCATTAGGTAATTCTTATGAGTGTGTGTCTATCTAATTCATGTGACAATTTTTTATTTTCTGCATTGTTTTCTAAGAATTGTCATAATTTTATCCGTTTGGAATTTTATTTGCTTAAACTTGTTTTTTTAAAAGTTTCAGAATTTAATCTGTTAGTCTAAAAGAGATTCAAGAGAAGGGGTAGAAAGTAGTTAGTAGGTCACTTGAGGGTAGTTTAGGTATTTGGCTAAGGGAATCTTTTAATAACTGAAATCGGAAGCCTCTAGTAGGGTCTTCATGTTAATTTTGATGCTAAAAACTTGGTCAACAAGCTAAAAAATGAGGGACTCAAATGCAAAATTAAAGCCTAAGGGTTGCCCTAATCCTTGCCTATAAAGGCAACTTTTCTTTTCTTAGAAGGCAGAAGTTGAGGGATAAAATTCCGAGAAGAGACATTAAGAGATTTGAGATCTAAAAAATGAGCTAAAAGAAGAACAATAAGAAAAATAAAAACATTTTACTGTTCTATTGATTTCTTTGGTTGGTTCCTGAAATTTTGAATCCTGAAATACTTCTTGTTCATTTTTTAGAGTAAAAATATGAATTTATTTAGGGTATTAGATGAGGTCGAAATTGATCAATTGAAGTTGGTTTCCTTTTCGAGTATTGTTTGAATCTGGGTTGTTGAGTTGAGTTCATTAACTACTGTTGTTGTTGAGTCTTGCTGCCATGCTGCCTTAATTCATTACTACTGTTGTTTCCCAAGCTTATGTTCCTTTGTTTGTTGATATAATCAGGTACATGTCTCTGAAGCTCTATTCGTGTTGATGAAACTTAGAATTGAAGAATGGAATGAGAAAGAAAAATCTTAGGCTAGCTCATTTCATTTGATTATGTCTTTTTATATTTTGTTTGAAATTATGTTATTAGTTGAATATTATCCTTGTGTTAAAACCTCTTTTATTATGTTGGGATTTCTGTATAACTAACAGGACATTTTAAACTTCATCGACTTAGTTAGCATTCATGCTTAGTCATTCCTGTACCTTTGGGTTTTGTCGAATGTTTGCTGGGATTTTAAGTCTTGTAATCAGGATTAAAGGAAGTTGACTATATGGTTATGTAGGTAGAATATCCAAGCATGTTCAGTTACATGAAGTATAAATGAGAATTTGCTTTTCAATTCGATAGTTTTCCTTTTCACCTCTATGTATGTCATGTTTAGGTGTTTGAATATCTCATAGATTTCAGCAGTGAGTTTTCTTTCAAAAGCTTCTGCAAGATATGCTGAGATTATTTTGAGCATTGTTATTCTTGAAATATGTAACGTTTGAAGATGTTTTTAAAATCCATGTTGGAAATCAGGATAGCATGAATACAATAGAATAATTTAATTTTGAGTGATATTTTTAGTTATGTTTTCTTTGAAAAGGTTAAGTACATTCATAGCCATAAAGGTTCGATATTGGGGCTTCACATAGCAGGCTATGTTGTCTTCAGCCTCTATTGGGCTGGTGTTTGAGCCCAGTGGCTTTTTCTTATAAGTATAGGAGTCTTCGCACATCATTTGGGTCAAGGATCAGTCTAGACCCAAAATCCTAAAGAAGGATATACAACAAGACTGGCAGGCAGCTCAGATCCCTCGTCCCTTAAATAAAAAATAAAAAGAAAAGTTGCACCAAAAACCAATACTTACAGCCTTATAAATTTTAGTTTAATCCTCTCTCCTAACTATAATCAAGGTGTGTCAATTCCTAATAAAATTTAACAATTACAATGCCCTCATTTAATAAATCGTGTATTGATCCTTAGAATCCGAGTGGCACCACTTAGCAAATTTCGATGGCCCTCGCAAATTTGAAAAATACGAAATTGCTTTAGGCACGTTAGATAAATAATTTACCTTCCTAAATTCGGGTATGCATTTATGTGACCCAATCCAAATCCCAACAATGTTAAAATATGTCAAAGACCGTGGGTGTATTTATGTGTCATTGGTTCAAGACATATTTTAATAATGATGCAATTTCTAAAAATAATAAAAGTGGCTAAAAGTTTAAATTTGCACATAGGTACAAAAACTGTATTAAAATCAAATAATTATGATGAGTATAACAGTTGAGGGACCGTGCTAGAACCATGGAACTCAGGAATGCCTAAAACCTTCTCCCGGGTTTAACAGAATTCCTTGCCCGGATTTCTATCTCGCAAACTGTATTACAGAGTCGAACATTGCTCGACTCAGGATTTAAACCGGTGACTTGGGACACCATTAATTATCCCAAGTTGCCACTCTGAAATCTCTAAATAAATAAATCCTGTTTCGATTGTCCTTTAATTGAAAAAACTCCTTATCTATGCCCTTCATGGGGTTGTAATGCAAAAAAAGAGGTGTGATAGCTCTGAAAACTCTGTTGGGGATCGAACACAAAATCTCTGGTTCAGGGTAAGAACTGGAGCTTAGATTTATTGGTATATTTGAATTTATTAGTATATGATTTTATTACATGCTTGTACCCAATGTGCTAAATGTTGCCTTTTTACCACATTAATATTATTTGGACTGTATATAAACTACCATGAAACCCTTCTCTTCTCATCTTTGGGGATATGCTTGCTGGTCGAGACTCATTGTTCTATTAGTGTCATACCTTTAAATAAGAAAGAGGCTCAGACAAGTTACAAGGCCGAATGGCCTTTTCGTTCCTGGCACGTAGCCCCCTCCTCGACTCGAGTTGTCCGCTTGGGTACATAGTCTAGACCCTATACCCAAGTTTTGAACCTAAAATAACTTGACCTCATGCTGGATCCCTAGTAGGAACACATATTTGCATCATGCATTTGACTTTGGGGACTCAACACAAGGATTGGGTTCATCTAGGACAGGTGCACCCAAAATAATGGACCATCCTGATGCATGTTGTGTGGTACTTGTGCATTTATTCTGGATTTGCATGTCGAACGGCTTTTGAAAAAAAAAGAGGGAAAAAGGAAAAAAAGAGGATAAATTTGACAAAGAAGATAACAAGTGTGTAGGATGAGGAAGGGATTCCTATTTCAAAAACCGATACTGAAATAATGCTGAAATTTAAAAAAAAGAAAAAAATAAAGGAGTTTGTCTTCGAAAAGTAAAAAAAAAAAGAAAAAAAGAAAGGGATTTTATTTTCAAAAACTAAAAAACAAGAAAAAGAAAAATAGAAGTTGGTTTTTAATTCTGTCATAATTGCCCGAACTACGCCAGTTCGATCCTCACTGGGTGTGAGATACGTAGGTAACACCCATTGGGCACAAATTATTTTTTGCAAAAATAGCCAAAATAAGGATGTTCTTTTCAAATTAGCCGAATGTGCCCAAAAGGGCGCCGGAAGGCTGTTTTTGTAAAAAACATCGCCTTGAATTATTTTCTAAATTTTGGCCGGTAGCAGGCAAAGTCTTAAAACCTTCCCCAGAGAAGTGTGAAAGACCGTATTTGCAAAGTCGAGATATTATTTTGAAATGAAAATTTGGAAAAATTAATTTTATGGTTGAGTCAAATAAATCATGATTTTTTCTTAAGAAACCTAATAAATGTGCAGAATGAGCACGAATTAAAATTTGTCAATAACAGTCATTAAAAAGATCCTTTTGGAGTTTCACATGTGGTAGAATGATCTAGGTGAATCGAGGAAAAAAAAAGGTCAATGCGCACTTGGGAGGACTCACCGGGTTGTTGAAAATTAACCCTAGGGGATATCATAAAGGCATTGGTTATATTCTGAGACTCGTCCCACAACGTATTTCATTACTCGGACTTTGAACTCACCCCAACCCTGGAAGAAATAGCTGGATATATCGGGGGCTCCAGAATCCCTTTGAGACACTAGTATCTGAATGCGCCAAGGGCCGTCGCAGTACAAAAATTCTTGGCCTCATTGAAAATAAGCAGGGGGTTCACAATCCAGTTCTGTCAGCCAGTTTTTTATGTTCCACACTTTATATACCAAAGGTATGGGCATATAAGGGGTTTTAATGACCCAGAAAATAAAATTTGTAGCAAGGAAAACCGACTCAAGTGGGAGGAACACTGGTGTTTCGCATTTATTGTATTCTTCTTAGGCCATTTGGTTTTTTCATGGAACGACGAAAATATTGACATACGGATAGCAGGGGTTGTCAGTACCTTGATCACTCAAGCAAAGAGCACCCTTTCACTCACAGTATTAGCTAAAATTTTCCGTGTCCTAACAGCCTGTAAAGCCGGAGGAGATTTCTTTGAAGGATGCAATCTGTTTTTACAGATGTGTATGATTGAACACTTGTGCCAACGACCTCAATTCATATGTTATGGGTCATCAGAAAAGTGCTGCATAGAAGAATTTTACACCAGAGTTGATGGGTTCAGATTACTAGAGGGGGGTATAGAATGTGTACCATATCTCCGGATCATAAGTGGTAGTTAGATAGAATAAACGTTGGGGTGGCTCCCCATTGATGAACTTATATATATGCAGTTGCCAAACCTCATTTTCCTTATGATGAGTCTCTGGAGTATCCAACTATATGCTCCGTACAGGGTGCTGTGACAGTTAGGGAGGTGCCAAATGGTTCCCAGGGATGAAGACATTAGTCTTCATGTGGTCGAAATTAGTCCTAGTGGTCAGTTTCACGAAGCAGCAGTCCGCTAGATTTGGAGCGAATGTTAGTACTTGACGGTGTACACTCGAGTATGAGACTTTTCTAAAGGTGAGGTGGCACCAGGGTACCTATCTTAGTATAAAAATGAAATAGAGTTCAGAAGGCCGGCTAAGAGGCCACATCTTCAGGAGTTTGCTGAGGCTTCAGAAGAACAATGGAATTGGTTAGCCAAGGAAAACGAATACAGGGCCACAATAGGGAAATTGGAAAATCAAATTAAAGGCCTTCAATTCAAAAATGGTTTGCAAGATACGGTAGACGAGGTGGAAATGAAAAGACTAGCCAAATGAAATGAAGCTTTGCGAGCCCAAATTTAGAAAATGAAAATAACCGCAGTGAATCCCGCCAGAAGTGCGAAGGATAAAAAGCTCACTGATTCGCATTTGATTGAGGTGCAAGCTCCAGAAGAACCCAATATTAATCAAAACATGTTGCCTGCTCATCAAGAGACAAATATGATTGAGATAGTGCCGAAAAAGGGGGAGCCCAAAAAGCCTTCGCAAACTGTCATGATGATCTGAGCCAGTGAATGGAAGATGGGTGAGAATTTTACAAGCGAGATGTTGACACTTAAGTTGAGTGGAGCAAGCAGTGAGCCTTTTATTGTCGTCTAGAAGGAATCCCCAAGAGACAGAATGATGAGACAAGAAAATACAAAAGTGGTTGTACCGGGGGTAGCAAGCAAGCCTGTGGTTGTCGTGGAAGGCGCTCGTTCAGAGCCTGTCATTATTAAACCTATAACTCAGCTACCAGTAATCAGCAAAAAGGCTGTACCTTGGAACTATGATCGAGTAACAGGGACATACAAATGGAAAGAGGTTAGAGAAGAAGTTTGTGACACTTATGGATTGAACCGAACGGGGAGGTGCTTTGCCCACGAAGAATTGAGAAAATCAAAACCGACCAAGGATAATTCAGTGCTGGTAAAAAAAAATACGAGTGAGAGAGAAGCAGAAGAGCTTCTGAAGAAGATGAAAATGCAGTACTATTTTATTTTGGAATAATTGAGAAAGAATCCTGTTGAAATCTCGTTGTTATCATTGTTGATTCATTCGGATGAGCACCGTCAGGCATTGATGAAGATCCTGAACGAGGCCCACGTTCCTGATTAAATAGTCAATCACTTGGAGAAGATAGCAAACAAGATTTTTGAGGTGAACAGAGTCAATTTTTTCGATGATGAATTACCCATAGAGGGCTCCGAGCATAATAAAGCACTTTATCTCACCGTAAAGTGCGAGAGTTCTGTGGTCACTCGACTGTTGGTTGATAATGGTTCAAGATCCAATATTTGCCCTCTTTCCACATTGAACAAGTTGAAGGTTGAGGAGGACAGAATTCATAAGAACATCATCTGTGTGCGAGGTTTCGATAGCACGGGAAAAGATTCAGTAGGTGACATAGTGCTCGAACTGACAATCAGATCAGTTGATTTTACCATTGAATTTCAAGTGTTAGATGTGGCTTTCTCTAACCACCTCCTGTTGGGACAACCCTGGATCCATGTTGCTAGAGCAGTCACCTCTACTTTGAATCAAATGGTTAAATTGGGATAGACAAGAAATAGTGGTGCACGGCGAGGACCATCTATATGCTCACAGTGATGCTATTGTACCATTCATTGAGGCTGATGATGACAAGGGGCTCTGGGTGTATCGCGTTCATGACACGGTGTTGGTGAGAAACTTTTTAGAAGGAGAGTGTATTCTAATGCCAAAGTTAGCCCTTGTATCAGTCATGGTGGTTGTCGAAATGTTAAAGAATGGGTTTTGTTCTAGGAAAGGGTTTGGGGGCGTCACTTCAGGGTATAATACAAGCAGTATCTCTCCCCACTAACATGGACTCCTTTTGTTTGGGGTTCAAGCCCACAGTTGTAGACATAAAGAGAGCCAGAAAGATGAGAAAGAAAGTATGGCCCTCCCCAAGATTATGCCTAGCCTCTTCAAATTATTTGTGAAGCCTGGTACCAAAAAGTGCCTGACAACAACAAGTTCCAGTTCTGTGGTTACTCCACATAAGGAATTGCTTGAAAGGTTTAAGAAGTTATTCGAGAATGTGAATATGTTAGAAGATGGAGAGGGATCTAGAAAGGTTGATATGCAATTCGTTGGGTCCTGTGCAAAAGTAAACAATTGGGAAGCAACTTCTCTCCCGACCAGGAAGGAGTTTTGGTAGTTTTACTTGATTTTTATTTTAATTTCTCTAAATTATTCCAGAGTTGTGATTCAAAGTATATGTTCCATTCGTTTGCATGTGTAAAACATTGTTATCTTTTAATTTCAATGAAATACAATTTCCCTTTTTGTCAGTGCTGATAGTTTTCATTTTTCTTTGCTTTTCTTTTCCTTCTTGTATAGTTATTTATATGCTAGCTCCAATGATATCACATGCATAAGGACTCTTCGGCCCATTCTTGAAAGTCGGTCTAATTCAGAAGTAATAATTCAAGAGATAGAATATGAGGATGATTGTCATTGACCTTAATCTCCGTATGTATCATATCGTGGAATATGGTTGTCATTGCCCTCATATAGGTTTCCCTAGCATTCTTCAGACCTATTTGAGGGCAATGACAACCATATTCCACGATATGATATATAAGGAGATTGAGGTCTATGTGGATGATGTAATTGTGAAATCCAGGAAGCAATCCGACCATGTCAGAGATTTGAGGAAATTCTTCCGGAGGCTCCGTTGGTACAATCTCAAGATCAATCCTGCGAAATGAACATTTGGGGTGCCATTGGAGAAGTAGCTATGATTCATAGTCAGCCACCGAGGCATTGTGCTAGCTCAATCGAAGATCAAAGCCATACAAGAACTGCCGCCTCCGAGGAACCAAACAGAGGTGATGAGTTTGTTGAGGAAATTGAATTACATCAGTAATTTTATTGCTCAACTCACAACAACATGTGAGCCCATCTTTAAGCTATTGAAAAAGGATGCTGTGGTCAAATGGACAGAGCAATGCTAGGAGGCTTTTGATAAAACAAAGGAATACCTGTCAAACCTACTGGTATTGGTCCCACCGGAAGCAGGAAGGCCTTTGTTCTTATATCGGACAGTCCTGGATAATTCATTTGGATGTGTACTAGGTCAGCACGATGTCACTAGGAGGATGGAGCAGGCCATATACTACCTTAGTAGGAAATTTACAGCTTATGAGGTTAAGTACACTCATTTTGGAAGGACGTGCTGTGCCCTAACTTGTGTAGCACAAAATTTGAAGCACTACCTGTCATCATATACCACTTACCTCATCTCACGCTTGGACCCACTGAAATACATCTTCCAGAAGCCTATGCCCTTGGGGAGGCGTGCAAAGTGGCAAATCCTGCTCACCGAGTTTGACATTGTCTATGTTACTAGGACTACAATGAAAACACAGGCATTGGCTGATCATCTGGCCGAGAATCTGGTGGATGAAGAATACGAACCTATAAAGACATACTTCCCCGATGATGAAGTGATACATATTGATAAAGTAGAACAGGGCGAGAAGCCAAGGTGGAAATTATTCTTTGATGGAGCCGCCAACATGAAAGGCATCGGGATAGGAGCAATATTCATTTATGATACGTCGCACTATTACCATGTTACAACTCAGCGGACTATTGTACCAACAATGGCAGAATAAAAGGCATGCAATTCGGGTCTGAGTTTAGCTGCATACATGGGTGTCCAGGAAGTCTTGGTCTTGGGGGCACTCGGACCTTCTGGTACACCAGATTCAAGGGGAATGGGAAACACGAGATTTGAAGCTCATACATACGGGCAATACTTGCATGATCTTTGTCAACGGTTCCGGTCAGTAGATTTCAGGAATATCTCAAGAATCCACAACGAAGTTGTTGATGCCTTGGCTACTTTGGAGTCAATTTTAAGTCATCCAGTTAAGGCTTATGTTGACCTGCTGCATATCCAAGTCCATGATCAACATGCTTATTATAATGTGGTGGAAGAAGAGCTTGATGGTGATCCTTTGTTTCATGACATTAAAGAATATATAAGGATGAGTGTGTACCTGGTACAAGCCACAAGTGACCAAAAGAGAAACATTCGTCGCTTGTCAAGCGGGTTTTTCTTTAGTAGAGGGGTACTATACAAACGAATGCCGGATCTTGGGTTGTTGAGATTCATAGATGCTGGACAGGCCACAACCATCTTGACCGAGGTACATTTTGGAGTTTTCGGATCGCACATGAGTGTATAGGTTTTGGCAAAGAAGATTATCCGGGCAAGATATTATTGGCTCACCATGGAGCAAGATTGTATCAGTTTCGTGCGCAAATGCCATCAATGTCAGGTGCGTGGAGACTTGATTCACTCCCCGCCATCAGAATTTCATACAATGTGATCACCATGAATCTTCGTTGCTTGGGGCATGGATGTCATCAGGCCCATCGAGCCAGCAGCTTCCAATGGAAACATGTTCATCCTGGTCGCTATTGATTATTTCACAAAATGGGTCGAAGCTAAAACCTTCAAGGCATTGACCAAGAAAGTCGTGGTCGACTTTATGCATTCAAATTTCATTTGCAAGTTTAGAATCCAGAAGACAATCATCACTGACAATGGAGCAAACCTCAGCAGGCATTTGATGAAAGAGGTATGTCAGCAGTTTAAGATTACAGATCGCACTTCCACCCCCATACCACCCAAAGGCGAATGGAGCAGTTGAGGCAGCCAATAAGAACATAAAGAAGATACTTCGAAAAATGGTAGAAGGGTCCAGGCAATGGCATGAGAAGCTACCCTTTGCTTGTTAGGCTATAGCATTACTGTTCGGACTTCAGTAGGGTCAGCTCCGTATTTGTTGGTGTATGGTACAGAATCAGTAATACCGGAAAAAATTGAAATCTCATCCCTCCGGATTGTCGCCGAAGAAGAAATTGATGATGATGAGTGGGTCAAGACCCGGGTGGACCAGTTAAGTTTGATTGATGAGAAAGGGCTAGAAGTAGTGTGTCACGGCAAGTTGTATCAACGGAAAATGGCCAGAGCATATAATAAGAAGGTTCGCCCAAGAAGGTTTGAAGTTGGCCAGTTGGTATTAAAGCGAATCCTCCCGCACCAAGCAGAGGCAAAGGGCAAGTTCTCCCCAAATGGGTAAGGACCATTCATCGTGTCAAGAGTATTGCCCAATGGGGCGTTATGGTTGATTCTCCCTTGCCGGGATTTCTTGTGATTATGTGGTAACATGAAATGGGATCGGGTGGTATGCTTGCCACAAGATATTGAAATTGGACCTGGTGGTACGCCTACCACAGGATATTGTAATAGGAGCGGGTGGTACGCCTATCACAAAGTATTGAAATGGGAGCAAGTGGTACGCCTACACAAGATATAATAAAATTGGAACGGGTGGTATGCTTACCACAAGATATTAAAATGGGAGCGGGTGGTACGCCTACTACGAGATGTAATGAAATAGGATCGGGTGATACACCTACCACGAGATGTAATGAAATGGGATCGGGTGGTACGCCTACCACGAGATATAATGAAATGGGATCGAGTGGTATGCCTACCACGAGATATAATAAAATAGGATCGGGTTGCACGCCTGCAACAAGATTGAAACTAAAAGTGAAAGCTGTTTTTACTTCTCTTTACCTACGTTAGTAGTAAACTAAAGTTTTGTCTTGTTGTTCTTGATATTCTGTTTATGTGTCATCCCCATAGAATGTTCCCCTTCCCCAGCCGTAAAGTACTTATTACTCGTTTACTTTTCCGCTATATATTATATAATTGCACTGGCTTATCTGGAGTCTGGTCCTAGCCTCGTCACTACTTCGTCGGGGTTAGGGCAAACACTTACCAGCACATGGGGTCGGTTGTGTTGATGCTACTCTCTTTTCTGTTTTGCACAGATCCAGGTGGCGGAGTAGCATTTGAGCAGCAGCACTAGATTAGGAGCCAGCCTTCAGTCCACCGAGACAGCGAGGTAGCCTTGCAGACGTCCGTTGTCCCGGAGTCTCATCTATCTTGCTTTTTCATCTTGTTATCTCGTGTATTCCGAGACAAACATTGTTATATTCCTTTCAAACGGTTGTGTGTAGTACTCTTAGTGGTTCATGAGTATGCGACACCAGCTCTTGGGTAGAGATTATGTTGATTTCTCTGCAGTATTGTTCTGATGCTTTAATTTAAGACTTTCGCTTATTTATTTTATTCCGTTATTTTATGGTATTACTGATAATTGCTAAACGGAATAAATCGATTATTAAGAAGGTAGTTAAAGGTTGGCTTGTGTATCTCTCAATAGGAGGCGTTATCACAACTCCCGAGGATAGGAATTTCGGATCGTGACAATTAAACAACTCCATAAAGTTTCACAAACTAAAAGACAGGTGGAAAATTTTTGTGTTTAAGAAAAAACTAGGTCGTAATTACATTACTTTATTAAAAGCATATACTCCTATATCACAAAAACAAAGATAGTTGCCCCTTACTATTATAAGTGCGATTATATGATGGATTCATTAGTACTACTATAAAAAAGACTACATCAGGTGAACCTCCAACTAAAACCCCCTACCCTACCCCACGTACAACAACTACACCCGACAGAAGTTGAGGACAAAAAGTTGGGCTTCTTCCAATAGGAAATAAAAAGGGGAAAATCTAAAATGTCGTCTATTTCACGGATAATATTACACATTAGAATAACAATGCATTAATTATAATATTACAATATAATTTTAGGATAATTTAATACATTACTATTGTTTCATTTGGCTCAGATATATGTATATCTAAGACATGTGTTTGATTTGAAACTGAATAAATAAATTTTTTTAAACTATTATCAATTTTAACGTTGCCTTTATTAAAGTATATTTAGATATGAGTATCTTTGTCCCGATAATATTGGAGTTAATTACACAAATATCACTAAACTATCTTAAATTATTTATTTTCTATCGTTTGTAACAATAAAGTCACAGAACTATATCTATTGCACTCAGAAGGTCAATCAACTAGATTTTTCAAATTTTACATTGCCAAATAACAATTTTACCCTCTAAATTATAAATATTTATCACATTTTATTTTATAAAAACTTCTTAATACTACGATAACAAGTATTTAAGGATCTATAATGCTGAATAACAAAGTAATGAGCATAGTAAAAAAAATAATTAGAATAATTTGTTCGTAATAATAATTTTAGTATTAGCAACAAAAACTCAAAAATATATTTACACAATTTAGAATGAAAGAAAATAAAGGTCGTAAAATAGATATTCCATGTTTGTAATATAAAACTGATTATTTTAATAAAGATATTTTTATAATATACATTATATATTCTTAAAAATTATGCTAAGTTATATTATATATATTTCATGCAGACGACTTAACATAACATATTTTACCCTATATAGATAGTCATGCTTTCTGGTGATATAACTTTGTGTCCCCTAAAAGTTGGTAGAAACATAATAATACAGTTAAGTATAATTTTCAAGAATATATAATGTATTTTATAAAAATACCTTTATTTAAATAACTTTTTTTATATTACACCAATGAAATATATATTTTACAACCTTTATTTTCTTTCTTTCTGAATTACGTAAGTAAATTTTTGATTTTTGTTGTTAATTCTAAAATTATTAATAACAAATTATTCTAATTAATTTTGTTTTTTTATTCTGTACTAAGTCCATAATATAAATTAAAAAGTAAAAAATTATAGTATTAAAAAGTTTAACAAAAATAAAAGGAGATAAATATTTATAATTTAGAGGGTAAAATAGGCATTTGGCAATCTACTCGAGTGATCTTACGAGTGCAATAGGTACATTTCCGTGACATTAGAGTTAGAAACGAACGAAAAGTTATTGTAGGAGATAATTTGGAATATTTGAGTTCGAGTTGGGAAGTTCTTGGACGGAAGGATGCCGAGTGTCTATTTAGATACAGGCTCTCTACCCCAGGGTAGGGATAAAATTTGCATACACACTGCCTTCCCAGACTCTACTAAGTGATTATACTAAGTTGTTGTTGTTGTTGGTGTCTATATGAGTAATAAACTCGAAAATATTGGGGTTATTCCTAATACTAAACGATCAACCAGCGTTTGAGCTTAATGGGAAAAACATTCTTCTATTCACAACGATATGAAGTCATTTTAGTAGCAAGCTGAAGATGGATGATAAGGAAAGGCAAGTTGCTATATAGATAACCATAAAGTCTTGGAAGTATAAGTAGATGAGTTTAGTTGAAGATGGATGACGAGGAAGGCCGAGTTGCTAGGTAGATAAACATATAAGTTTTGAAGTATAAATAAATGAGTTAAAAACTAATATTGTAAAATAATGTTTCATATTATCATGACTCATATAAAATAATTATATATATAATGGTCTATGAAAATGAAATTTATAACCTTGAAAATATTTAACCGAATAGGACTGGCAAACATGCAACAAAAAGAGAAATCGAATCCAGCTTCCACAAAAAGATAAGAATCTGCAACCTGAAAAAAAAAAAAACCTTAGAAAAAATTAAAAGAAGATGATGAAATCAAGCTGTCACTTTTGAATAGGTACATAAATATCAGCTGGTAGGTTAGATGTTCTAGTCGACTTTCATTATCAAAATGGTAAAGGAAATTGAAAAGCAATTCCGCATAAAATATAAATTTACTTTTGGATCCATCCACTTGATCCGCGGTTCATCTTTTAATTTCCCCCTTCTACTTATAAATAAAATGCAGAGTCTAATATGTTAATCTGAGTGCTTATCACCTGTCACTAACTATTATTATCAGCACCAACTTGTATGATTTTTCTAATCTCATTTTAATTTTTTTTATTTGGTCAAGATATTTTTGTCACATCTCTTTTTTTACATACCACCTAGAAAGATAGTATATAAGGAAATTTTTTCAATTTAAGTGAATTCGAAATTGGATTATTTATTTATTTTCAGAATTGCCACTTGTGATAGTTTATTTTTTTGGCGTCCCAAGTCATCGTTTTATTTTGACATCCCAAATCAAGTAAAATTTGACTTTCCTTTTGAAGTCTGCGAACCAAAAATTTTGAATAAGAATTTTGTTAACCCGTGGGAAGGTGATAGCCCCCCCTCCCCCCTCCCGAATTTTGTCGTTCTAGCACGGTCGCTTAAACTATTACAATTGGCCCATCATCTGATTTTAATACATGTTCAAACCAATAGTGCAATTTTAAATTATTTATCGCTTTTAATTAATTTTAATGAGAATTAAACGTTGTTTAAAACATGTTCCTGAATCGCATCACATGAAATAGACATGTAATCTGAAACATATTTTATTCAATATTTTAAGATTTGGATTTGAGTTACATGAAATGCATACTCATGTTTAGGAAGGTAGAATTATTAAATAACGCGCCCAAAACAACTAATGCTTTGTTAGTTTTGCGCGGGCAATGAAAATTCGCTGAATGACAAGCCTTGAGTTCTAAGTATTTTAATGGAAATAATTAAACAAGGCTACACATTTATGATTTTATTTGGCGCATCGCACCTCAATTTCATTCTTAAAAGATATTTTAACAAAATTTTGGAAGGCCATGACTATTGTTATCCCTAATATGGCTCACCTCCATCTAGATAAAAGATGAATTATTAAAAGCTACTAGGAGTGTGATTACTCTAAATGTTAATGTTTATAGTAAATCAGCATCCCTGTACAATTACTTCCAGCAGTTGGGCTTGAAAGAGTGGCCCAATGCCCCAAAATCTCTAAATCACATTTGCTGATTGCACTCCAGCATGTGAATTGGGCCATAGGAAAACTAGTGTAAAGCCAACCTAATAATTTGGAATCCACGATTAATATCATACAGGCCTCATATCGATCACTCATTAGCCACCGCCCAAAAATTTGAGTTTTCAGATTTATTATTATTCGATCATGGCATACTAAACAAGTAACTTGACCAAATACTTCCAAATTAATTCCAGGCTCATAAAATGATTTATTTTTGATTCAAGACGACGATGAATGCGCACTTAGTTTTCAACATTACTTATTTCGAAATGAAAACATGAGTGAGAGGCCTGAACTAAATAATTACCATATAACCATGCCAAACATTGATTGTCACTACTAATTTGATAAAATTTAGTATAAATCACTGCAAAGAAAGTAACTAACTAGAGCCCTAAATAACTCGCCAATACTAGAATCATATGAACTCAAGCAGACACACTTCATACTAGGCCCCTTTTTTTAACAAAAACTGAATACCCATTACTACCAGCATGATGTAAACACAACTACATCAAACATAGCTTCAAGTGAACTTCTACTATAACAATATTAACAGTTCATTCATGTGAGCAGTGTTCAAACAACATTACAACATCCCAAATTCTGAAATTATGCATTAAATCTAGCAGTTTAATCACCCGGCATAAACAAAAATAAAAAAAAATGAAATGAAACACCTAATCAAGCATAATGATAATAACTAAGAGCAATTACATAAGGAATTTAAAATATCTTATTGAAATTTCTATTTGAACTTCCACATCTTCATACATATTAGTCAGTACCCAATTCCTAGGCAAGTTTTGATAATGTACCTAGAATAATGAAAGCAAATAAGTAAGGTTTAGCAAATGTTAAGCAACAACAAGTCAGCAACGATACTTAGCCCATGAATAACAAGGAATGCCCAACTTTCAAGCAATTTCGAACCAGCAGAGTGTTAAATAAAATCCGAAAATTGAAGATCCAACCAAACATGACTCAACACTTGAATACCAAACATATTAAAATCATTTTACCCCTTTAGCTATTCAGGAATTATTTCAGAATGGAGACCTAAAGAATTTAAGGAAATTTTCAATAGGACAGTGAAATTTTTTGTAGTTTTCAGCCGCCCATGTTTCTCTACTTTTTAACTGTTAAAATTCTATAAAATCTATATTGTGTCTATGTATTTTCAGCTTTTTTAGTTCAATAAAATCTCCTCCTCTGCAGGGCAAGAATGCCATGTCTTTATAGGCAAGCAATTAGGTTAGCCATACAGATTTTATTTTATCTCTTGGGTCCCTGATTTTATGACTTGTTTTCCAAGTTAAGGCCTAAAATTTGATTACAAGTCTTTGCTAGAAGCTTCTAGGGGCTTCCTATTTCTGTTACAACGAGATTCTCTAAGGCTATTCCCCAATTTACCCTTAGCATACCTGTTATTTACCTTTATCCCTTCCTTTGAGACCCTTTTAGTTCTTAGACTGACAATTAAACCTTAAAACCCATTGAAATATGACGAACAAGATTATTTAAATGCTACAGATTCAAATATATCAAACAATGAAAAATCTTTAATAAAATGCAGAAATTTAAAAACAGAAAACAAATTGAACATGAATCAACCACACAACACTAGCAATTAAATAGAAATATAATCCCTAAGACTCATTGCAATTAGACCTGATGAACTTAAACAAACTCAAACTGGCAATTTAGGCCAGACTTATTAGAGAAATAACACGAAAGAAGAAAATAAACGAAAATATCCGAAACTAGACCCAAGGTGGAACCAACGGGTAAAATAAATGCTAAGAACCATTCTGAAATAGACAAAACTTGAGGATTATTAGTTGTTTCTGATAAGAAAAACTAATTTGCCTCTAATTTAGGCTAAATTGAAGTTTGATCACAAGCTGTAGATATAGTGATTTGTTTTGGAGGAAGGTTAGGTTTAGTTCTATTTTTTGATTGAAGATTCGAGACATGATAGTAGGATTCGAAGGAAATAGGTTAGGAATTCAGGAAGAGGACGAAAAGAGGGTCTTGTGGTGTTAATTTTATTGAGATTGGAGACTCGCCGCCACCATAGCCGACTTCCGGCGGCGACACAGGGCAGAGAAGGTAGAAGAACAATGGTGGCCGTGGTTTCTCTAGGGTTTGCTTGGTTTGAGACGGCTACAAGAGAGGGTAGAGGGGTTACATTTTGACACGTAAATATTAAGTAACCCAAGCTTCAAGACCGTCCGATCAGGAAGCCTCGATGGTCCTGATCTGTTGCCAATTAAACGGGGTCGTTTGGGGAAAAGGGTAACCCGACCAGGATGGGGAAATTTGGGCTTGGTCAGGGGTAGTTTGGACGGGTTTGGGGTTTAACATTTGGGCTTGGGTGATTAAAATCCTGAATTGGCCTAATTTTTGGGTGTTTAAAATAAGAGACTTAATTTTCTTTTTTTTTTATTAAAGTTAAACTAAAATTAAAACTTAAAACTATATTAATTAACAATATAAACTAATTAAAACTCATAATATTTATAAAAATTAGTTAAGTCCCAAATGGAAAGCAAAAATGTAATGAATTCGAAAAATTAAAAGTAAAAGTGCAAAAAGGGCTATTTTTGTTATTTTCTTTTATTTTTATAATATTAAATAACTAATTATATTAAAAAAGAATAAAATTATGTCCAAAATGCAAATGCACTATTTTTGTATTATTTCTGGATTATATGGATTAAACATGCACACAAAAAATGCAAAGAAACACAAAAATTATGCAATTAACTCCTAAAAATCAAATAATTACATGCAAAATCGTAATTTTAAGAATTTTGTAGGAGTAAATCATGCGAGGCAAAAATCACGTGCTCACAACTGCCCCTCTTTGCTCAGGGACATGGAGGGTTTTCGGGCAAAGATAAATAAACAATTATGAGGAATTTTTGCCAGCTTGGAACTCCATAAGAAGCTTTTTTGAAAAATGTTTGGCCGAGCCTCACTTTATAGGTTATATACATATCCTTGGCTATAAATGAATCATGTCAGTGTAGTTCTGAAAGTTTTGATAGCTGGGACTATTGGGAGCTGTGATTTCATTAATTGCCGCTGCCTCTGCTACTGCTTGCTGACTTCCTTATTACACCAAAAAGGATAATCAAAGCTAAGCTAGCTAGGCCTATCAGCTACGAGTTACGAGATTCCTATCTATAAATCTCTTGGAGCTTGATTTTGAGTCTTGGCTAGCTCTTGATGCAGATTCCGATCTGAATGTTGATGCTCGTCAACTGCATGTGCTGGTTCTTTCTATCAGCTTTTGGATCAAGGTGAGATATGTGAAGCTTGTGACTTCGATCAAATTTTGAGCAGTCCGTGTCCTTCTTAACTTTAGAACTTTGGTTTCACTTTTTTGTTCCTTTTCTTATTTTTCGTTATTTGTATTGTGACTCATTTCTTGGTCATCTCTAATCCTGTGCCTCGAGGAAAAACCTGCTCAGACACTAAAACGAAAAAAAATTTTCTTTACCAGTTTTCACTAGGAAAATTTCGTGAGTTATTTGCGACACAAATCCAGGCTATTTCTTTATTTAAGCAATAAGAGTCAGGATTGTGTATCCTTGGGAGTAGGGAGGGAAGCCCTAAATTGGAAGGATTGCCAGGTTATGCTGGAAAACTGACTGGGTTATGCGAGAAAAGAAAAAGGGTCCTCAAGATATGCCGGGGAAGTCATCGGGTTATGTCAGAATAAGAGATAGAGGTTCTTGCGTTATGCCGGGGAGATCCACGGGTTATACAAGTAGAAAAGAAAAAGGTCATTGGGTTATACCAGGGAGATCCACGGGTTATGCTGGGATAAAAGAGGAAGGTCCTTAGGTTATGTAGGGAGATCCACAGGTTATTCCAAGATAAAAGAAAAAGGTCCTAGGTTATACCGGGATAAAAGAAAAAGGTCCTGGGTTATGCCAGGGAGCTCCACGGGTTATGCCGGGATAAAAGAGAAAGGTCCTTTAGTTATACCAAGGGGATCCACAGGTTATGCAGGGATAAAAGAAAACGGTCATAGGTTATGCTAGGGAGATCCATTGGTTATACCGGGATGAAAGAAAAAGGTCATGAGTTATACTAGGGAGATCTATGAGTTATGCCTGGATAAATGAAAACGGTCTTGGGTTATGCCAGGGAGGTCCACAAGTTAAGTCGGGATAAAAGAAAAAGGGTACTGGGTTATGCCAGGGAAATCCACAGGTTATGCGTGGATAAAAAGAAAAAGGGTCATGGGTTATGCCAGGGAGGTCCACAGGTTATGGCGAGATAGAAGAAAAAGTTCCTTGGGTTTTGATAGGGAGGTCGACGGGTTATGCTGGGATAAAAGAAAAAGGTCCTGTGTTATTTTAGGGGGGTCCACGGGTTATGCCGAGATAGAAGAAAAAGGTCCTTGGGTTACACCAGAGAGGTCCACGAGTTATGCCGGGATAAAAGAAAAAGGTGCTTGGTTATGCCACGGAGATCGACGGGTTATGCCGGGATAAAAGAAAAATGGTCATGGGTTATGCCAGCAGGTCCATGGGTTATGTCGGGGAGGTCCACGGGTTATGCCAGGTATCAACTAGGGAGTTGAACCCTACAATGGAAAAGACTTCTAGGATATATTTGTGGTGACTAGGGGATGGGACCCTACATCCGTTTTCTTTCTCATCATTCTTTATCATAAAATGAGTAAAAGTGCGGGAAGGAGTTTTAATACAGATTTCCCTTTTGGTTGCACCTGCTTCTTGCACAATTTCTTGAATTTCACCTGTTTCAACTTTTCAAACAAAGAATAATTGTTAGTTTGAAACGGTGGTTGGTTTTGTGGCCTTGACTGTCTGAATTGCTTGATCTCGGCCCAGCTCATGTTGAGAACCTCTGCGGCTTGCTGGTTTTGAAGATTAATCTCTCTCTCAAACCAAAAGGCTTAACTTTTATGTTTTTCATGATGACTTGCCTGCGTGGGGCTTCAACCCTTTCACTTTATTCTGCATTTAGAACCTTTGACTTTGGATTCCTTTTTATTTTCAATAACTTTGATTTCAGAGCATCGGGATCCCTTGGCTTTTCACATCGTTGCCGAGACGGTTAGCCATATGGGACTCAACCTTTTTAACTTCATTTTGGCTTTGTGGGCATTTGACTTTGATTTTCTTTTTTCAGGAGTTTTTCAATTTCAAATCATTAGCCGCCATGGCCAGTTGAGATCGGCTTGATGTACTTGCTGAAGCTGTGTATCCTTCTTTTGCTTTTGTTAGGCATAGCCCTATAAAACTAGTCTTGCCACTTTTCTTTTTATTAGTTTCAGGAACAGGGTTAGATTGAAAGAGATTCAAGGGAAAAGTAAGCAAAACGCAGAAAAACGAGTTTGATAGAAAGCGTCCCTTTCGGAAAGAAGGAAAGTACTTATTTGGGGTGCATGCAGGCTTCAAATAAACATGACATGCTTCTTGGACTGGTTGCCTGACCCGCACAAACTTCTTCTACTTCTCATAAACTCATTGACCCGCGTTTCAAAACCAGATAATTTAGCCAGGACTCTATTAGTTGTGGGAAATGCTTTCTTTTCTACCGACGACACCATTTGTGCTTTTTCGCTAATCGACCTCTCTCATTTCTGTTCTAACCATCGCGCGACAGATTTCTTTACGAGTTTTTGCTAAACGAACTCTTTCGTTTTCAATTTCTCTGCTCATCGTCGCCTTATGGTGCCCATAGGTTTTCACCGATAAGATTCTCTAGCTTTATTTCTCTTAGTTTGACCGCATCAGATTCAAACAATGATGTTTTTCAATTCCGATGCCTTTGCCAATTGATCGGAAGGAGTTAGACAAGGTTTTGGTAAAAAGAATTTGGACGGAATTACAACTTTGGAACCATTCTGGTGGGCTTATTAACAAGACATTATATCATCTGCCCCAATTTCAATTTTTGGGGGAGTTGGGATTTTTGTTTTGGTGTGACTGATCTCCAAAGAGAGGCTGCCTAGTATCCTTTCGGAATCAAGCCAGACGTAGTTTTTGAAGTTTTGTTTTCGATTTTCTTTTTGTTTTTTTTTTGTTCTTTCTTTTGTTTTTCTGCTTTGTTTTGTTTTTCTCTTCTTTTCTATATTTCATTTTCAATAACTCTTTCAGGTTCCAAAGAAGGTAATCAAAGAAGAATAACAAGCTCAAATGGGTTTACACAAGGGTTTATAGTGTTTGGATAGCAAGAATGAAAGCCTTCGTCATCCCAATTGAACAAAGTCATTGCTGCAGAAAGCCTAGACATAATACCTTTTTACTGCATCCGCAATAATATCTGCTTCCGAATCATTTCCCTCGATATCGCTCAGATATAATTCTCCTCTTGACAATATCTTTCTGATGATGTACGGGCCTTTCCAATTAGGATCAAATTTTCCTTTTGCTTCCTGCTGATGAGGAAGAATGTGCCTTAACACAAGTTGTCCCACTTCAAAATTCTTGGGCTGCACTTTCTTGTTATAAGCACGGGCCATTCTTTGTTGGTACAACTACCCGTGGAAGACCACAACCATACACTTTTCATCAATTAAGGTCAACTGTTCCAAACAAGTCTTGACCCACTCCGTGTCATTAATCTCGGCTTCAACGATGATCCGAAGAGAAGGGATTTCCACCTCCGTGGGTATTACAACCTCAGTTTCATAGAACACGAGGTATGGGGTTGCTCCTACCGATGTGTGGACCGTGGTGCAATATCCTAGTAATGTGAAAGGCAACTTTTCATGCCATTTCCTGGAGCTCTGAATCATCATTCTCAAAATGTCCTTGATATTTTTGTTTGCCGCTTCGACGACGTCGTTAGTTTTGGGTCGATAATGTGTAGAGTTCCTATGTGTTATTTTGAATTGATCACATATCTCCTCTACCAAACGACTATTCAGGTTTGCAGCATTATCTATTATGATGGTTGTAGGAATACCAAATCGACAGATGAGATTGGAGTGCACAAAATCTATTACAACTTTCTTGGTGATAGATTTGAGAGTAACGGCTTCAACCCACTTTGTGAAATAGTCAATGGCAACCAATATGAATCTGTGCCTATTTGAAGAATTTGGCTCGATCGGCCTAATGACGTCCATGCCCCAGGCAACGAATGGCCAAGGTGCTGACATGGGAAGTAGTTTCGTGGGTGGTGCATCAATTAGATCATCGTGCGCCTGACACTGATGGCACTTTCGGGCAAAGCTAAAACATTCCTTTTTCATTGTTATCCAGTAATAGCCCGCTCGAAGGATTTTCTTTGCCAAAACATACCTATTCATGTGAGGTCCGCATACTTTTACGTGTACTTCATGCATGATCCTTCCGGCCTCTTCGACATCAACACATCTTAACAAGTTGACATCTGGGGTCCTTTCATACAAGACATCACCACTTCAAAGTAAACCACTTGCATGACGCGTAATGGTTCTCTTCTGGTCTCCACTGGCTTGCTCGACGTATTCTTGCGTTTTTAGAAACCTTTTGATGTCATGGTACCATGGCTGAGAATGTGGTTCTGCCTCAATTGTATTACAATAACCGTGCCTTTCTTTGATTTAGTTTCCAAGGGATCAATGTGAGCATTGCCTGGGTAGGGCAACATCGAGGCCAGAGTGGCGAGGCGCATCAGCTAGTTCATTGTGACAACGAGGGATGTACCTGAACTCTATTGAATTAAACCGCTTGCTAAGATCTTGCACATGTTGTTGGTAGGGGATAAGTTTAACATCTTGGGTTTCCCGTTCTCCTTAGGCTTGCCGAATAATCACGCCTGAGTCTCCCATAATCAGCAAATCTTCGATGTCTTGGTCGATTGCCATGTTCATACCCATGATGCAGGCTTTGTACATGGCTGTGTTGTTTGTGCAGAAATATTGATGTTGGGTTCTGGCCAGGTAATGCTGAGCAGTACGTGAGATCAGGATTGCCCCAATTCCCACACTACTTTCGTTTACTGCTCCATCAAAAAACATTTTCCAAATAGTCATATCCTCGGATATTGCCTCAACCAAGTTTATTGGAAATAAGTGTTGAGAGGTTGGTATTAATTATCAATTGAGTTTTCAGCCAAATGATCCGTTAATGCTTGGGCTTTCATTGCCATGCGAGTGACATAGACTATGTCAAAATGAGTGAGCAGGATCTGCCATTTTGCTAATTTTCCTGTGGGCATTGGTTTCTGAATAGGTACTTTAGTTGATCCAATCTCCTTATGAGGTAATTGGTGTAGGCTTGCAGATAATGTCTCAACTTCTGACCGACCCAAGTTAAAGCACTGCAGGTTCTTTCCAGCAAAGTATACTAGGCTTTATTGTTGGTAAACTTCTTGATCAAGTAGTATATTGCCTGCTCCTTCTTTCCGGTGATATCATGCTTCCCAAGGACACAACCAAAGTAATTTTCTAAGACTGTCAGGTACAAGAATAGAGGCCTCCCTAGTTTTTGTTGGACAAAGACCGGTGGGTTGGATAGATACTCTTTGATCTTATTGAAAGCTTCTTGACATTCATCCGTCCATTTGAATACTGCATCTTTTTTCTGTAATTTGAATATGGGTTCACACGTGGAACTCAACTGAGCAATGAACCAACTGATATAGTTCAATCTTCCTAACAAGCTCATCACGTCTTTCTTAATTTTCGGAGGAGGTAAATCTTGAACAGACTTTCTCTTTGTCAGATCTAACTCGATACCTCTCCGGCTGACTACGAATCCCAAAAGTTTGCTCGATGGGACCTCAAACGCATATTTGGTTGGGTTTAGTTTCGAATCATATCAGCGCAACTGTTTGAAGAACTTTCTCAGGTCTCGCACATGGTCATCCTATGTTTTGGACTTGATGATCACGTCGTCCACATACACCTCTATTTATTGATGCATCATATCATGGAATATGATGGTCATGGCTCTCATTTAGGTTGCCCTGGAATTCTTTAGACCAAAAGGCATGACCCTGTAGCAATAGGTTCCCCAGGGTGTGATAAAACCAGTCTTCTCTGCGCCTTCTTCAACCATCAACACCTGGTTATATCTTACGAAATAGTCCACGAAGTACTGTATCTCATGTTTGGCGCAATTATCAACAAGGATGTGGATGTTTGTCTAGGGGAAGTTATCTTTGGGACTTTCCCCATTCAGATCTCTATAATCCCCATACACTAGGGTTTTCCCATCTTTCTTCGGCACCAGAACTACATTGGCTAGCCATGTGGTGTACCGGAACACTCGGATCACCCCTACTTCTAACTGTTTCGTGATCTCCTCTTTGATTTTATTGCTAACACCAATTTCAAATTTTCTCTACTTTTGTTGGATTGGGGGGCAATCGGGATAAGTTTGCAACTTATGAACCACCAAATCAACACTCAGTCTCGGTATATCATTATATGACCAAGCAAACACATCTTTAAACTCAAACAAGAGTTGGATTAATGTGTCCCAAGTTTCTTATTTATGTGAATGCTTATTTTGGTTTCCTTGATTTTGTCGTAACTGCCCAAGTTAATTGGCTCAATGTCATTTAGGTTTGGCTTAGGTTTATTTTATAAATGTTCTAGTTCTCGATTTATTTCTCTAAAAGCCACTTCTTCGTCATATTCCGGTTCTTGGTTCATTATTTCACAACTAGACAACATGTTTGGATCTGGGCCTGAAGTCCGCAAGCATGTCATGTTATTTAAATCCGCATTATTAGAATTAAAATAAGAAATAAAGATCACAAAATTAGAAAGAATAAAGAAAGATGGACGATGAAATATTGATTTTATTTTATTGAATTTGGAAGATAACAGGGCTTACATTAGAAACTAAAAGACATGAAACTAAAGGAAAACATCCACTTTACATACTCGGATAACTTGTGATATAGAAAAGGTGGCAGGACTGGTCTACCGGGACTCCCGCCTGTTAGGAATGGCGTAGCCTTCCAATTTAGCAATTTGTCCTCGGGTCCCATGTACAGCATCTCAGCAGTGCTTGAGCCTTCCCCTGGCTGGACTATGTAGGTTTCATATGATATCTTTCTCATTACCCTACTAATCTCTTCAATCTCTTCAGCAGTTCAAACCTCATCCTCTTCTTTTTCACTATATTTGGGCTTGACAAAGGTTTTGTAAAGGTGCGACACCGGCTGTAGTAGGATCCATCCATCAATCTTCCTACTATCCATCAATTTAATATCAGCTGGTGTGGGTATGAAACCGACCCTAAAGAACTTTTCACTAGCAGGCATGGTGATTCGTTCCGATATACCTTGCAATGATTTCCCAAATCCTTTCCCAAGTTTCAAGCCATGTCGGATCATTTCTTTGGCCACCATGATTGATGCATTAGAAAGGAAGGGTTGGGGGCACGAGCTTCCTTCCTCGTACTGGTCTGTGACAACACTTTCAAAGGCTTGATAAACTATGTGATCACTCCCCTCCGTTGCTTGCAGACATGGGATTGACGGATCCTGATAAATTGATTTCTCATCTTCTCCATGGACCATAATTTCTTGATCCTCATGCTTGAACTTTACCATTTGATGAAGAGTGTAGTGTAAAGCTCCTGTTGCTAGATCCATGTCCACCCCAAAAGAAAGGTTTAGGAGGTGTCCATATCTAGCACTTCGAAGGTCATTTAAAATTCCATTTAACCGATGGTTAAGGTCAGGTTGGCAAAAGCCTGTACGCACACATTGTTGGGTCAAATTCTTTTAGTCCCAATGTCCATGTGCTGTAGTGTTAAGAGTGGGAAGATGTCCACCTCAAAATCTACGTCTACCATAAACCTCTGCATGCAGTACCTTTCACATTTGACTGTTAAATGCAGGGCTTTGTTATGTGCGACCCCTTACGGGGGCAAGCCATTCTTACTGAAGGAAATTTGGTTGATTGTGCAAAATCTTTCTACCATTCTTTCTAATTGCTCCAGTGAAGTCCTAGCAGTTACATGCGCTACATTGAGGGTCTTGATTAATACTTCTGGTGTTTGTGGGATTTCATCAACGAAGATAGAAATGAGACTTGTTAAGGAAATTTTCGAAGCTGGTCAATCATTTCATAATCCGCCAGCTTCATTTTTTGAAAGAATGCCTCCGCTTCTTCGACACACATGGGCTTTTAAGATGGGAAGCGTGTCCTAGTGGCGATGTTCACCTCTTCCAAATTGGAGTACTCTTTAATAGGGTAATTTTCTTCTCCTGAGATTTCTTTTCCCTTATAAGTTACCACTTATTTGTTGTATTCCCAAAGCACCGTGGTAGGATCTATCATAGGCTTCTGTGCGCACGACCAAAAACTACGGGCTTACTCAGCCTTGGTGGATTAATTGGCCCCTGCATCACATAAGCTTCTTTGGGCACATACATATGGGTTTCCTTGTTCAGTTCAATCCTCCTAGGAGGAATTAGAGTCATTTTCTTTTGGCCCGAGGGACATAGAGAACAACATCATTAGTAAAGCGTGGCTCCGGTTCCTGCTTCAATTTTCCCCTATGATTTTGGGTGGGTGGTTTTGTTCTTTTCCGTCCCTTTGTCTTACTTCAGGACAACTTTTTGTTTTCCTCTCAACATCAGCAATGGCGATGATGGCCTTTAATGCCGGTTCAAATTCCTTATCCTCACAAATCATTTCGATTATCAGCCCGTTATTGTGGGCTGGCAATGGGTTGTTGGTCACATTGGGGATATCTTCGTCTTTTATCACTATATTTCTCTGTTCTATCAAATTTTCCACTGCTCTTTTCAAAGTCCAAGAGTTTTTTGTATCATGCCCCTCAACTCCTGAGTGATAAGAGCATCGGGTGCCCCGTTGGTAAGAGGGTGATTCTGGATTTTGCCTATTTGGGGGAACAGGCTGCAACAAACCCATTTGGACTAGCTTTGGGAAACAGGCTGAAGTAGGATTCAACGATTAGTATAAAATTTGGCCTCCTGGGTGGTTCACGAGGATGGAAGTTATTTTGTGGAGGACGGTTGTTGTAGTGGTTTTGGTGAGGAGGCTGGTTTCTAGGAAATGGAGTTTGGTTCCAGTTGGTTTTTTGCTGAGACCGGACATAAGGTTGAACATTCATTACCGTGTATGTCTAAGGATCTTAGGCCTTGTCCTTGTGGGGGTAATAATGCAGCGGGGTTCTTTCTGGGAAAAGAGATCTGGGAGCATGGTGTTTTCTCGCACCCGACGTTGCCATGGATGTTTCTTCCTTTTTCTTACCCCTCGCTATTCCTCTAAATCCCCCTTGAATTGCCTGGGAGGTAGCTCTGGTGGCGGATTGGCTTAGAATTCGACCCGTTTCCGAACCGTTTTCAACCATTTGCCATTCTTGATATCCTCCGCGAAGTGTTCACCAATAGCAGACATCATATTTTGGAAGTAATCAACTTCTTGAGCTTGAAGAAAAACTGTGACCATCTTGACCTCATCCATGGGAGCCTTTACTCTAGATTCCTACTCACGTCCCTTAACCACGTATTCTCGGAAGCTTTCCGATGATTTCTTTTTCATGTTTGTCAGCGAATTCCTATCTGGAGCAATATTAGTGTTGTACTGGAACTGCCTGATAAAGTCTCTAGCAATATCATCTCAACTGTTCAAGCGGGATATATCTTGATCCATATACCACTTAGAGGCGATGCCGACTAGACTTTTTCCGAAATAGGGCATGAGTAGTTCTTCTTTTTCGCCGTCCCCTCACAACTGGTTGCAATATTTCTTGAGAGAAGTAAAAGGATCACCGTGCCCATCGTACTTCTCAAATTTTGGGGTCTTGAATCACAATGATAAGTGTATGTAGGGGAACATGCATAAATCAGCATAAGACAAACTTTTCTGTCCACTCAAACCTTGGATGTTCTTGAGGCTTTGTTCTATACTCCTCATCTTTCTTGCGATTTCTTCTTGCTTAGAGTTTCTTATCCCGCAGTGAACTCAAATTAAGGCGTCCGAGGGTAATATAAGTGGTGAACTAGGGAGGCTCCATTTGGAAGGTGGGTGTTTGGAGTATAAAAGCTGAAGGGTCAAAAATTGGCCTAGGCAAAGTGGGCTGCGCTATGGCCGAACATGGGGGAGCGGTGAAAATGTTTGAGGCCACACTGGATATGAACACTTGGGGGCGAACCTCACAAGGTGTTCCCATGAAATGAGCTAATTAGTTGGCTGTCCCAGGGGGATGCTTGGGTGAATGATTGGGACATTAGAGGTACCACCCATTCTAGGAAAACATTTGGGGAATCCCGGGATGGTGCTTGGGGTCTCTCTTCCGTTTGCCCAAGTATCCCACATTTCCATAACACTAAGACACAGGATTCTGTTCTCTTCGTCATCATCGGTTCAGGGGTAGGGATGCCCGAGATGGGGTTATCATCTACAATGGGAACCGTTGGTAGAGTTATTTCTGAAGACATTTCGATGCTCTCCTTTGATCTAGTAAAGTATGGATGTGAAGCCAGGTTACCATGAAAACTAACAATCATTCTATTAAACCTTGGACGTGATAGGACAGCTGCAAACAATTAGTTTGTGGCAAATAACAAAGAGGTAATCACACATTGGGTGTGATGCACCTATACAATTAGATGGGTTTCTACATGTTTTGCAACGGTTGCGTGCTTCATCCCATCCTTCCCTTATTCTTTCCCTTTTTCTCTCCTTCTGATTTTACTCTCTTTTCCTTGCTTTCTTTTCCTATATATATATATATATATATATATATATATATATATATATATATATATATATATATATTTCATTTTCTTTTCTTATTGGAGTTATTTACAAAGTTATGACCGGATCCGATGAGGATTGGCTACGTATCAGGATGCAGCGTGAATTAGATCATTACGTAGTTCAAAAAATGAATGCGAAAAGTAAAGGAGACAATTTTTGGGAAATTTTGATTCTTCATTAATAAAATTTCTAGTACAAAAGATGTTAAACTACTCATATTCTTAGAACTACAACACACTCAAAATAAAATAAAATACAGACTCGATGTTTGAAAAATCAGGAATACATTAAAGCTTCAACTACCGGACAAGATAATGTACTTAGGGTACACTTCACCTCTAGCTCTGTCTCGCACTATAGATTGATCTTGCATATTTTGTTTCTCCGAAATCTTACTGAGTTTCCCCCTCATCGTTTTGCAAAAATCCACTCCACGGTGGTAAAGTCTCCCTCTCGCCGAAATAAATGAAATGGGATGAATCAGATTAATAAGCGTTTTGATTGATTCAGGACACGGTGAAGCCAAATTAAATCAAGACAAGGGGGCTTACTTTTTCTGAGGCTTTAGGTTGAAGAAACCTACATTCATTCCATAGTTGGCGAATTTACCCTTATGGAAAGGGAGCTTTTGGGCCCAATTCCTTGACATGTTTACTCAGATCTTTGTCATTGGAGACGGTTTGAAATCTTCCTAATTGGCGCGAAACCCTGTAGGGAGCATAAGGTTGGATGTTCTGGAGGCCCATTAAGAGGATATAAGACACTTCAACTAACGTGTACACTGATTCGGTGACAGGAAGCCATCCAAATGGAGATCTACACCGCCTCCCGTACAAAGCCTCATATGGAGCCATCTAAATACTTGACTGGTAACTGTTGTTATAAGTAAACTTCGCGTGCGATAGAATTTGATCCTAGGTCCCTCCAAAATCAATGACAAATGCACGCATTATGTCCTCCAATATCTAAATAGTGCTCGAACTGTGCATCCATCTGAGGGTGAAAAATTGTGCTCAACTCAACCTGAGTACCTAACTCTCAATACACCGACCTCCAAAACAATGAAGTAAACTGAGTGCCCTTATCTAAGATGATAGAAACTGGGAAACCATGCAAATGAACAATCTCGCGGATATAGATCTCTACTACATGCTCTGAATAATAAGTAGTACACACAGGAATGAAGTGCGCGGACTTGGTCAGCCGATCCACAATCACCCAAATAGCATCGAAATTCTTCAAAGTCCGTGAGAGCCCAACTACAAAGTCCATGGTGATCTACTCCCACTTCCTCTCTAGAATATCCATCCGCTGAAGCAAGACATCGGGTATTGGATGCTCATACTTCACCTGCTGATAATTGAGACACCAAGCTAAAAATCCCACAATGTACGTCTTCATTCTCCTCCACCAACAATGTTGCCTCAGATCATGGTACGTCTTTGCGGAACCCAGATGAATGGAATACTGCGAGCTATGAGCATCATCCAGAATCAACTCCCAAAGCCCATCTACATTGGGCACACATATCCAGCCCTGTATCTTCAACACCCCACCATCACCAATGGAAACATCTCTCACATTATCGTGCTGAACTCTATCCTTAATGAAAATAAAATGAGGATCATCATGTTGGCGCTCTCTGATGCATTCAATCAAGGAAGACCGAGAAATCACACAAGGAAATACTAGACTAGGCTTCGAAATATCCAACCTAACAAACTGATTAGCCAAGGCCTGAACATCAAATACAAGAGGACTCTCCCCAACAGGAATATATGCCAAACTTCACATACTCACTGCATTCCGGCTCAAAGCATCAGCCACTATATTAGCCTTCCCCGGATGGTACAAAATAGTAATATCATAATCCTTTAGCAACTCCAACCAACTCTGTTGCCTCAAATTGAAATCCTTCTTCTTGAACAAGTGCTGGAGGCTACAATGATGAATAAACACCACACAAAACACACCATACAGATAATGCCTCCAAATATTCAACGCGTGAACAATGGTAGCCAACTCAAAATCATTAACATGGGAGTTCTTCTCGTGGGGCTTCAACTGACGAGAAGCATAAAAAATAACTCTAACCTCCTGCATCAACATACACCCAATACCAACTCATGAAACATCACAATACACGGTATATAAGCATTAAGCTGATGGAAAAACTAACACAGGAACTGTGGTCAAGGTAGTTTTGAGCTTCTGGAATCTCTCCTCACACTCGTCTGACCACGTGAATGAAGTACCTTTTTGAGCCAACTTGGTTAAGGGCGATGCAATAGATGAAAATCTTTGAAAAACCAGTGGTAATAACCCACAAAACAAAGAAAGTTCCAGATCTCTATGGCTGAAGACGATCTAGACCAACTCTGAAATGCCTCTATGTTCTTTGGATCAACCTGAATACCCTCACTGGACAGCACATGCACCAAGAATGCCACTGAACTGAGCAAAAATTCAAACTTGGAGAACTTTGCATAAAGCTTCTCCTCCCTGAATCTCTGTAACACAACTCTCAAATCTCCATGTGCTCCTTCTGACTACGCGAGTACACATGAATATCATCAATGAAATCTGTGACGAATGAGTCGAGATACGACAAAAACACGTTGTTCATCAAATGCATGAACACTGCTGGGGAATTGGTCAGCCTAAAAGACATCAGCTAGAACTCATAATGACTATATTGGGTCTTAAACATTGTCTTAAGAATATTTGAGTCCTTGATCTTCAACTGGTGATAACCTGGACAGAGACCAATCTTGGAGTAACACTCACGCTCCCTAAAGCTTGTCAAATAAATCATTAATACGAGGCAAGGGATTCTTTTTCTTGATTGTTACTTTGTTCGACTGCCTATATGCAATGTATATCCTCATTGTGCCATCATTCTTCGTCACAAAAAGAATAGGCGCACCCCAAGGTGACACACTCGGATGAATAAACCGCTTATCAAGGAGTTTGTGAAGCTGATCCTTGAACTCCTTCAACTCCATTGATGCCATATGATACGGTGGAATCGAAATGGGCTGACTGCCCATCACCAGAACAATACCAAATTCAATATCCCTGTCAGGTGGTATACCTGACAGGTCTGCAGGAAACACATCAAGAAAATCCCTCACAACGGGAACAAAATCAATACTAGGAGTATCTCCACAGACATCCCCCACAAAGGCTAAATAAGAAAGACAACACTTCCCAACCATCCGCTAGTCCTTTAAGAACGAAATCACCCTAATGGGGAAAAAATCATTCAATCCTCGCCACTCAAACCGTGGCACACCTGACATAGCTAGAATCACTACATTAGCATGACAGCCAAAAATAGTGTGAGACGGAGATAGCCAATCCACGCCTAATATAATATCAAAGTCTACCATACATAAAAATAAAAGATCCACTTGGGTCTCTATACTTCCAATAGTCACCACATATTACTGGTACACAGAGTCTACAACAACAATATTTCCCACCAGAGTAGATATAAAAACAAATAAAATAAGAGACTCACGGGGCTTATCCAAATAACGAGCAAAGTATGATGACACATAAGAGTAAGTGGAACCGAGACATCTATATAGAATATTGAGAAAATACTTGTCATCACAATATTTGAAGCAATAGCATTAGGTATAGCTCAGAGTGCATAGAAACGGGCCTGACCGCCACCAGATCGACCTCCCCCTCTACGGCGACCCCTAGCTGACTAACCTCTACCCCTAGATGGCTGGGAATGTGGTGGTGAAGTAACTGGTGCTGCAGTTGATGGTTGACCCCTCTGCTAAGATGAACCCCCAAGACGACGAGGATATGCCTCCATATGTGACCCAACTCTCCACACTGATAGCAACTCCCAGGTGATGGAGGCAGGGACTAAAGGGAACCTCTGCACCAGAATGACTAGCAGATGCACCTGACATAAAAGAACCCTAAACTGATTGAGAACGGGATGAACTCTAGGCTGGAAGGGCACTAAGTGATGGCTGGCCCTGATGAGAACTGTGAGAACCATGACCCGATGATGCCTCACGATAACCTGGGCGAGCTAACTAAGCATGTCTAAATGGATGGCCTCTACCATGATTAAAGTAACCTATTTAGGGAGCACCACCATTAATAGTAGATCCTCGAGGCTTGGCCTCCCTCTCATCTCACTCCTAGCAACGAACTGACTCAATCTTACGAGCCATGTCAAAATGCTCATTAAAAGTAGCACCAAACACCCTCTCCCTAGTCATTAGAATATGAAGCTTATACTTGAGGCCATTAACAAACCTCCTAATTCTCTCTCTCTCTCTCTTTAGGAACTAACCAAACAACATAAAAAGCTAACCCTCAGAATCTCAACTCATACTGCACAAAGTCATCTCTCCCTGACGCAACCACTCGAACTGTTTGTACAGCTCCTCTCAGCAAGAATGTGGCACATATTTCTAAAAAAGAGAACGAAGAGCTGCTTCAGGTAAGAGGTGCTGAACCAACAGGCCTACGCGTCTCATAAGCCTCCCACAAAGTGAAGACAAAACAAGAAAACCAGAAAGTAGTGAAAACAACCCCGTTGATCTCTAGAATATCCACCGTATGAAGAATCCAGTTTTTCAAGAAACTTGGACAACCTTGCCCTATGCACCATTGAAAGTCGGAGGAAGAATTCTACCAAACCTCTTCAACCTACGCTACTCGTACTCTGGCATATCAAAAGCTACATAGTCCTGAGGAGCTGTAACTGGCTGGGCTGGATGTGCCCTTGGTGTATAATGTCCCTGCACGACCTACTCATGTGTGTGAGTGGCGGGAGTCTGAGTGCCTCCCCCAGCCAAAGAAGTAAGTGCAGCTGTAGTAGCTAAGACCGCCTGATCTAGGCCAGTGCATACTGACAGGATCTAAGCCAGGGCCTCCTAATGACCTGGAATCATAATAGGCATAGTAGTGCTGGGGCTGGTACAGTTTGAGCGTCCACAATTGGGACCTGATCCTGAACTGGGGCAGTGTAGATCTGCATGCGCTGCCTTTGCTGTTGAGTGGGCTACACACCTGCCTTTACCATGACGTCGATTATGTCCTCGGCCTTTCATGGCAATAGCTGGTTGTACTGGTGGTGGTCCTTCCTGACCGATCGCTCATGTCCTCACTATCTGTGAGAGAATAGAATAATAGAAGTTAAGTATTCAGATCAACAGATTTGCACGATAATTATTTCAAGAATATGAAGTTTCCTAATGGTTCTGCAGCCTCCTGAGGATAAATACAAATGTCTCTGTATCATTCCGCGAGACTTTACTAAACCTGCTCATGACTCGTGAGACCTATGAAACGTAGGCTCTAATACCAACTTGTCACGACCCTAAACCGGACCCGGTCGTGATAGCGCCTATAGTAATATAAGGCCAATTACCCAATCTATTTAAACAATCATAATAAGTCCATATAAATCATTAACATGTGATAAATGCAAAAATTAAGTGAAATAGAACAAACGCGAAAACAAACACATCCCGACATCAGGGTGTCATCAGTCATGAGCATCAAACCATCTATCTAAGAGTATAAAAGACACTACACAGTCTATTATACAATCTAGTACAAAGGAAAGTAAAGATTAGAGGGCGAAATACTGGGCTACAAACGCCGAGCAACTACCTAGTGGACATCGAATAGCCCGCTAAGAGCACTCAACCCTCACTATCATGACTTGAGGCTACTGAAACTGCACATAGGGTGCAGGGAGTAATGTGAGTATGCCAATTCAATAAGTAATATAAGTAAAGACAGCTGAGCCATAAGAAAACACTTATAACACGGCAAAATACTACAAAGAGGCAATATAAAGCAATCACAATGCAACGAAATAGTTAAAGCTTATAAAAATACCTTTGTTCAGCAAAAACCACTTTGAAACATCTTTTAATAGTTCAAATGAGTAAATGAAAATAGGGAGGAATGATAGACGCATAAATCAGTCTCGCAGGAAAAACATCAACAGAATTAGCCCCTCGTGCAATAATATGGAAAAATATTAGTCCCTCGAGCTATATCACATATCACACTGGATACCTGGGCTCACTAGGGGTGTATACACTCCTGGAAGGGCCCTTTACGTCCCAAGCGCAATAACAAGTCATCTTGTTGCATAATCAAACATGCTCGCTACATCATATCAAGCCACCTCGTGGTGTACAACTCATGCCCTCGACCTATAATCATGAATCAACATAATATTCTGCGACGCGTAGCGCGATCCTATAATAACCTCACAAAACAGGCCCTCGGTCCTATTTAGTCAGAAATATCTAATAGCCACTCGGGCACAGTAAATATATGATGTTCAGCCCAAAACATCATTTAAGATGTCAAAATAAAGTAAACATGGTTGAGTTATGGGAACTGTAGAACATAGCATGACTGAGTGCAATAATAAAGTCAAAACAATGAGGAATAGTAGTAAAATTTTCCTAAGGGTCCAAAACATTTGGCACGAGGCCCAAATATGGCATTCAACCTAAAACATGATCATGGCTAACCATTTTCAATCAAATACGCCGTAAAACAGTCATATGGGACATAATAAGTCACAATTCCCGGCGGTACACGACCCCACGCTCCTCATTTAGCGTGTGTGTCACCTCCAAATAGTACAATGATGTATAATCCAGAGTTTCTTACCCTCAGGACATAATATATAGTCATTACTTACCTCTACCCGGTCAAAACTCTATCCCACGTTGCCTTTTCCTCTCGAATTGTCCTCTGGATACTCCCAATATAATCAAAATAAGAATACAACCATCAAAATATGCGAAGGAAACAAAGCCCACTCGAAAGTAATCAAATTATAACATAAATCCCGAAATTAACCAAACTGGCCGCTTGACCCAAGTTTTCCCCATTGATTCCCTCTTCAATCCTCTTTAAAAAGCTCTAAATTGCCCAACAATAGTGAAACTTAGACTCAAAATTGCAGAATTTGTCTTTTAAAACATTATGCCCAGCACTTAAAACCTCTTCTTCGCGAACGCGATCAACGCCTCTCGTTCGCGCAGCACAACCTAGCATTGACCATGCATTCCTCCATCATGAATTCAACTCCCCATATGTGAATGCGAAATCTTCTCTTCTACACTCATCACGAACGCGACTCCCTACCCTAGAATGCAAAGAACAAACCCTCCAGGACACCATATGATCACTTACCTCTACGCGACACGGCAAGAACCTCGTGAACACGATGACCATGAGCCTCAACCTTCCTGAATGGGAGGCCACCTATGCAAATGCAAAGGCCATCTTCATAGCCTCCCATCCTAACCCTTCGCGAACGCGGGACATGCATCGCGAATGCGAAGGTTAAAAACTTGCAACACTAACAACATATTTTTCTGCAAACTTTTCAACGTGAAATGATCCGTTCAACCACCCGGAACTCACCTGAGGTTCTCAGGACCTCAACCAAACATGCCAACTTATCCTATAACATTATTCAAACTTGTACCAACCTTCATAATGCTCAAAACAGTATCTAAACAAAAAATTTGCATCGGATGCAAGCCTATGAATTCCAAAAACATCCAAATTTCATTTTCGATCAAAAAGTCTATCAAATCACATCCAAATGATCTGAAATAGATCTACCGTAATTACCGATATTCCATTCCGATCCCTAAATCAAAATCTCACCTGTCAACCGGAAAATTAAAAATTCCAATTTTGCCAATTCAAGCCTCAGTCTACTTCGGACCACTAAAACACATTCTCATTATGATCCTATGTCCCAAATCACTCCCAGAGCTATCTGAACCATCAAAACTCATATTCGAACCCTTTTTCACATAAGCCAACATCCGTTTGACCATTCGAACTTAAGCTTACTTAAAAGATACTTAATATCTCAAACCTTATCAAAACCTCTCCGAACCCAAGCCAACCAAGATGATATCACATAATAAAGCTACACAATATAATAGGAAGCAGAAATGAGAAAAATGGAGCAGTAACTCATGAAACGACTGGCCGACTAGTTACAATATCTAGTTCATATTTTGGTTTCCGAACCCGATATAGGTTCAATAGTTTAATTGTGACTTGTCTTCCAAATTTGGTAAAAAATGAGTAGGTTCTATGTGATTCTGATGCCTGGTTGTGAAAATATAAGTTTCAAAGCGTTCTTGAAATTTTCATTTGATTTGGTATTCAATTCGTAGCTCTAGGTGTTATTTTTGCAATTTGATCTACAAGTAAGTTTGTACGATGTTTGTAGACTTGAATTCATGTTTAGTATGGAGCCCCAAGGGCTCGGGTGATTTTCAGATAGGCTACAGAGGTTAATTTGGACTTCGGAATGCGTTGGTATGTTCTTGATCTGGTGTAGACACCAGACATTGCAATTGCAAGGTCAGGCTTGGCATTTGCAACTTTTGATAGGTTTTCATTTGTGAAGAGTAGGTGCGGCACCTCATTATCGCATTTGAAAAGTGGAATGTGGGGGTATAGTGATTGCAATTGTGTTCAAATGATCGCTTTTGCGGAAAGGTCAAAGTTTGCATTTGCGAACAAGTCATCACAGATTTGATGAAAGAAAAAAAGGGAAGGACTTCGGATTTGGTGATGCTTTCTTCGCATTTTTAGTGTGACATTTGCAACCGATCAATATCAGAGTTAGACGGGATTTTTGTTAATTCGCTCAAATTTTCAAATTTCGAAACCCTATAGGCGGCTTTTTGAAGAACACTTCTTTCCCAAATCATTGGTATGTGATTCTAATCTAGTTTCTTTCAATATTTCACTACATTTCCTAAGATTTCAACTAAAAATCTTATGTTTTCATTGTTGAAATTGGGGGTTTGCTTAAAATTAAGAATTTTTATAAAATAGGGATGTAGACCTCAAATTGAGGCCGGATTCCAAAACAAAATAAAAAATTGAGTTGAGATGAATGTGTAATTGGGTTTTGATCCAAATCTTGAGTTTGGTCTAAGCGGGCCAGGAGTTGACTGTTTTTGACTATTTTAGTAATAACCTAAATTTAAATTCTTTACAATCATGGGTAGTTCTTAAGGCTTATTTTGAATCGTTTGGTTAGTAATTTGCTAGATTCTACTGGTTTGGAGGTTTATTTAAAAGGCAAAGCCGTAGTTGAGCTTTGAATTGATCCTTTGGAGCGAGGTAAGTGCCGCTGTTAATCTTTACACGAGGGAATATAACTTCTTTATCTATTTGCTACATGTTTAGATATTGGATACAATGTACATGTGAGGTGACGTGTACTCATGTGTTTTTACTGAGTTAAAGGATGTAGGTGAGACTTGTTTCTTTCACTTATTGCTCACTTTGATCATGTTATCCATGCTTAGACTATTTATTTGTTGAATTGTTCTTATCGTGTTTATGGATTTATGGTAATAATTGAGTATTAATTTAGAATTTGAGGTCTATATTGTGGAACAAATTTTAAATTAAGGCTTGTTTTTATTACTCTATCTCTCTGTTGTTATCTATTCATCATTATATGGTAAGGGAGAGTGTTAATGCACGAAGGATGATGCCATGCCGTTTGTGAGTGTTAATGCATCAAGGGTGATATCGTGTAATGATAAGAGAGTTAATGCATGAAGGGTGATGCCGTGCCGTTTCTATTAACTTATACCATGAGTGAATGTAAAAGCACGATGGGTCATGCCGTTCAGTATCATTATTTCATTGCGAGGTTGAGAGTGAAAGGCATGAAGGGTGATGTCGTTCAATTTTGTTCAATGTACTTAATTATTTTTACTGGTTAAAGGCATATTGACTGTTTTGGTTATCATTTCCATTGTATCTCTCGTATCTTGTATCCCCTTAGCATTTCCCCCCTTCCAATAGTACATGATTAGATTTTACCTATTACTATTTGTACATATACTGTTATCTACATAGGTTTATCATGTAGATACCCATTCATAGTCTCGTCGCTAATTCGTCGAGGATAGGGTCAACACTTATGAGTACTTGGGGTTGGTTGTACTCATACTATACTCTATACTTTTTGTGCAGATTTTGGTACCAATCCTAGCGGTTTGTGAGTTTTTGCAGCTTGGATTTGCTCATTCGGAGACTCGATGTAGATCTGCTGGAATCCGTAGGCCTTGAAGCCCCCTTCTATTTTTTCGATTTTGCTTTTTCGTTTTGTTCAAGCAGTTGTTTTTTTTCGGTCTCTATTTATACTAAATTCTAGAAGCTTGTGAATGGTGACTGCAAATCAGCATTGTATTAGATATTATGGGTTTTATGTTATTCCACACTCAATTCTAGTTTCTATTTAGCTTAATTGATTCTGTTATTGAAATTGACTAAAGTAGGCTTATGAAATCCACTATCGTAGGCTTGCCTAGAAAATGAAATGTTAGGCGCCATCATGTTCCTGAAGGTGGAAATTTCGGGTCGTGACTATTTGGCTGTGTACGCATTTTCTTTACAAAAAGATTTATGTTTATTTCAAACCCTTATTTGTACTATCCTAGTAGCTTGTGTACTCGTGACAGTGGGTCCAGGGTTGTATTAGATGTTTGCCTGTTTTAGCTTACACATTTTTACTTTGAATTATTGCAGTTATTTCAGCTCTTTCTCATTAATTAATTTAAATTGTTATCTTCTACTATTTTTCGTAATACTTTAATTCCAAAAATAAATCAAAGCCATAAATATCGGATTGATTTTTTATGTTTTACGGAACATTCAAAATTAAGGAAATACTTTTCAAATTTTCATCATCTAGTGATATTAAATTTTTGCCGCTAAATTAAAAAACCAAAATATTTCCATATGCTTCTAATTGTTTGAATCAATTTTGAAGTGAAAAAAATAGCCTTGTCTACTATGCATAAAGTAATAACCTCCAAAGGACTCTTCGAAATAATTTGAGATTTTATTATCAATATTTTCATCAAATTATTGCTTTCTATACATTACATGTTTATTATAAAAATTCAGTTACAATATTTATTTTAAGAGTAATTTTCTTGAAAAAAATCATAATGGTTGTAAATCCTTCTTCTCTATATTTATTAAAGGAGGAAATAAAAATTTTTCATTTTACATGACCTTATTTTTTTTAAAACTTATACATAGCATATGAGGTGAAACAAAAAATAGGGCCCCCAAAAATGTGGGACCTAAAGCGCTGTTTTAAAAGGCAGAATTGGAACTCATCCCGGGATGGAGCTCTCATAAAACGCCCACGGATTTATGTATAAGTCTTAGTTTTGTGACACTTACTCCTTGGCCATCGGGGCTTATGCCCCGAATGCGCCCAACGCTCAGCGTACTAGGCTTGCCTAATAGAACTTTATGCAATTCCATGCAACTAAGCTTGTAAAATTCAAATTTTCTTAACAAATCGCTAACTATTCAAAATTACGTTTTTCTTAATCATAAATTATTAAGTTGAGAGTATTTAATGTAATAATTAAAATAAAATTATTGCTCGTTATTCACTAAGACTGCTATAATTGTTAATTTTAAATAAATCTTTCACTTAAAAGGTATTTATTTATGAAATTTTATTATGTATTTACTATATAATAGTCCATAATATTTTGTAATTATTTTTCTAATTTTTTTCACGTTTACGAGATAAAATACTTATTAATTTAATAGCTTAGTATTAGCTAGTAACTACTTTGAAATAATTAGTTATCATGGTATTGTATGGTAAATAATGTGTCACTTTATTAACTTATTGAAACATAAAAATAAATTATTCTAGAGAATCATATTTAAATTATGAATTATATTTTTATATATATTATCTTTCAATAAGAAAAATATCAAATTATAATATCAAAATTCTTTCAAGATTCATTACTTCTTATGAAATACATATAAGATTTTATGTCGAATACATTACTTTTGATGCATGAGTCGTAAAGATATTCCAGCTAATATGCATATTATGATATATGTCATATTTTTCATATTATTCGTAGTTTAATTATAATTTATAAAATTTTCAAATATATTATTTGCTATAATTTTATGATTTTGATGTGATTTTGATAATTATTTTTTATTTATACTATTTTAAATTTCTTGAAATTAGTAAAATTTAAAGATTCGTGATACTTACTCCCCATGTCTCGGAGCTTACGCCTCGCCTCGTCAGAGATAAAACGCCTCGGCTCACGCTCCGCTTTTTAAGGCATACGCCTAAAGTAAATGCTTTACTTGGTTTATGGAGGGGTAGCCCCTGATGTTGGCTTGCCCGGCAAATGAAGTGTTAGGCGCTATTACGATTCCGCCGGTAGAAATTCCGAATCGTGACACGAGATTAACTTAATTTATTAGAATTAAAGAGTAAAACTAGAACCTGTATATAGCTGTTATTCAAGTCAATCTGCGAAATGACTATGGTGAGCATGTGATTTTTGCCTCGCCTCAAATATTCCAATAGAACTCATAAAGATTATGATTTTTCTTTTATTTGAATTTTTAGGAGTTAATTGCAAGATTTTGTGTTTGTTTGTATTTTTGTGTATATTAAATTGATATAATTCATAATAATACAAAATAGCATATCCGCATTTAGGATTCAATTTTTACATTTTTCTTAGGTTTATTAGTTAACCAATATTGCAAATATAAAGAAATAACAAAATGGTCATTTTGGCATTTGTTTAGTTTTCTTTTTAAATTTGGGAATTAGATTATTTTTAGAAATTAATTATTAGAGTATAAATTTTGTCTTGTACTTTTTATTTTGCATTTGATAAAACCTAAAAATGAAAACAAATAAAAAAAGGGAATTAATTGAGTAAAAGAGAAAAATAAGAAAACAAATAAAAAAATTTGAAATTGATAAAAAGAAATTGAAAAACTCCAAATAACGAATCAGGCCACTAGATTTGGGAAATTTTTCATCCCAAAAAAACCCAAGACCCGTTCAAAATACCCGCCAAGCACAAAACACTCCCGGTCCAACCCCATGCCCAAAACGATGCTGTTTTCCTTTAGATAAATCTGAGCCGTCGATCTGCTTTGATCAGACGGTCCAGAAGTGGAGGTGTAACACCTATATAAGTTTTACAAACACCCCCACCCTAGACTCAACCTTGTACCCTATCCCCCTTAACCCTAAAAAACACTGGTATATCACCACCATCAAACCATCGCCTCTCTGTCGTCCGCCACCGGCTTAAAATTGCCGCCGCTGGCAGCAAGTCTCCAACGATGCCCAAATTAACACCCCTAAATTTCCTCTTCCTACTCTTTCTAACACCCTAAAATCCCAACCCTCGAATCTTAACCGTTCTTCTCGAATCTTTGTTCAAAGGTTTGACTAGTCCATCGTCCACGGCAGTGCCGGCTCACACGACCACCATAGATACACCATAGCATCCCCTTTCCACCCTCGTCACAAATCTAACACAAAATTGCTTCGAATCAGTCCAACGACTCAAATATTGATTTGAAGTCCGACTAAAAATCATCCCAGTTTCTTAACCCAACCAAAGCGATCTCGTTGAGCCACCCTCACTCTCCTCACCACAAAAACAAGGTTATGTGCCTCAAACGCCCTCACAGCCTCTCCGAGTCAAAATTAGGGTTCCCGGAACTCTTTAGGTGATGCATGCAGATTCTTAAGACTCAAGAAATTTAAGCTAAGTCTTTCAGTCTCTCTATTAATATTAGTTTCAAATATCATTTTGTAATTCGTTTTCTTTAGTCTAAATATGGTCTTTTTTAATTTTCATGATTTCTTCTTTTCAGTTCTATTCTGGCCATAGCCTTTAGTATTGTGATATCTCGCTTGAGTTTGTCATTGTTAGAGTAAGTGTGCAAACCATTGCCATTCTTTGGTCTCACTTGTTCTCATTCTGATTGTTTTATATTTTTAGGGATTTAATTAGTACTTCTTCTCCTGAACCTCTTCTGTTTATTAGTTTAAAATGGTTATTCTGTTTGATTTTTTTAGCTTAATTTTTGTTTATTGTTAACCATGTTTACTTCGATTTTTAGTCTTAAGTCTTGCTTTGATATGTTCCATTTTTTAAATCCTGGCATGTTTTAGGATTATTTTAGCGTTTTAAGATGCTTGTATTAGGTTAGTGCTGATTCATGCGTTGATCTTTTAAAATTTCTAGTAGTACCTGCTGATTTGAATTGTTAGTTTTTAATTCAGATCCTTATTAGGGTTATTTGGGTCTATTGATTCAGACATTATGACGTTTGGTTATAGTTGATAAATGTAAACAAAGGTAAAAAGGGTTGGGGGTGTAGTGAGGACTAGGTTAGTAAATCTCAAATTGAAAAGGGGTAGTGCAGGTAGTTCTAAATAGACCACAATGCTGTAGTTAAGTCTAGAGCATTCTCAAATAGGGTTCAAATTCGAATTGCAAGTTTTAATTGATATAACTTGGCGAGCAAGTTAAGAATTGAGGGACTTATGGTATAAAATCTGAAAACTGAAAGGACAAAATGAAAAATAATAAATGTTAAACTTTACCCTAGCTTACTTGCCTATAAAGGCATAGGCATAGATATCTTGATTGAAAAGGTAGGAAAACAACCTTTAAAGAATCCTTCTGGATTAGTTCCAAATAGAAGAGAAAAAAAAAGCAGATCTGATTCTAGAAAATCTGATGAAAACATGAAAAATAAAAAAAAATTATTGTTCCATTAGCATCAACCACTTTGAACTCATCCTGGAATCATTTTGTGTTAAAGCTGTGTAGATCCTGGTTTATTTTGAGAAAAACTCCTTGTTTGTTCCTGGGTATCGAGATTGATTTTTTGCTGCGTTTGTTTGGTGGATTTGCTACTGTTATTACCTCTTAATCACTTACTCATAGGTGTTTAATTTTTGCCTCAATTCAGGTACACATACTAAACTTCCTTTATGTAGCTTCTAATTGGAAATGAAATAAAATACAACTACTAGTTTGGTTCTCCAATGCATGCTCGATTGGATGGTTGTGCGACTGTAGTTTGGGCAAATGCTGTTGATATTTGTTTAGTGTAGTTTAATTTTGTATTCAGTTGATGTGTATTCATTTAAACTGGACTGTTGAACTTTATTTTTGGAAGGTTATAGTTAATTTTGGTTTTGGTTGTAATATTAATTCGAACCTGAGTATGGAATAGGGGTTGGGTTAGAAACTTAATCCAACGTAGCATGCACACTCATATTAGCATCAAACTAGGCAGTTTCTGTAGTTTCATGGAGCTAGTTACTTTGACTCGTTCATGTGCTAGGACCCAACACACTATGTGTTCTACTTCTCAGATTTTGAACTTACCCCCACCTTAGAAGAAATAGTCGGGTACATTGGGGTTTCTGGTCTTCCTTTGAGACACAAGTATTTAGGTTCCCCAAGAATTGTAGCCGTGCATAAATTCGTAGATACCCTGAAGATAAGTAGAGTGGTACACGACTTGAACTCTGTAGTAGGGTTTTATACTTTTTCATTCATGTATAGCCGATATGGTCACATAGGGGGGTTAAACAAACCAGAGATTTTGTTCTATGGGAACATCAACTTAAAAATATCAGGGGTTGTTAGCAGTTTACGCACCCAAGACAAAAGCACACTCGCGCCTGTAATAGTAGCCGAGATCTTTTGTGCTCTCACAGCTTGCACGATCGGGAAGGATTTCTATGAGGGGTGCAATCTGTTGTTGCAAAAGTGGATGACCGAGAATCTATTCCACCGTCACTAGTTTATTAGCTATGGGTCAGCGTAGAAAACTTGTATAAAGGAATTTTACACAAGGATTGAAGGGCTCAGCTTGCCGGAAGGAGTAACAGGATAGATATCTTACTTTCGGTCCCTCAATGCCGGTCAAATAGAGTGGACGCTGGGATGGTTGTCTATGGACGAGACCATATACATAGCGGCAACGGAGCATCACTTCCTCCTGATGGGTCTTAGAAGCATCCAACCATATGCCCCACATCGGATCTTGAGACAGCTCAGGAGGTGCCAGATAGTGCCAAAAGACGAAGATCTCAGTATCCAGGTAGTCGAGATTGGACTTGATGGCCAGTTCCACGAAGCAACCACCCGCAAAATTTGGAATGAATGCCAATATCTTACAGCAAACACTTGTATCGGTCGAGAGGCGAAGTGTCGCCAGGATACCTTTCTTGGTACATGAGAGAAATTGAGTTTGAAAGGACAGTCAAAAGGCCCCATCTCCAGGAATTTGTTGAAGCATCGCAAGAGTAGTGGGACTGGTTGGCTAATGAACATGAGTATAGGGATACAATAGGCAAACTAGAGAAGCATGTCATGAATTTGCAATTTGAGAAAGATTTGCAGGCCACCGCATATGAAGGCAAAAAGAAGAAACTGGTCAAAGAAAATGAGGCCCTTCAAGACCAAGTTCAAAAAATGAAAGTAGCAGCGGAAAACCCCTTCCGAAGTGCCAAGGACTCAAAACTTATAGATAACTTGAGACAGAAGGTGAATGACTACAATTTTGATTTGAACAAAGAAGAAAGGGAGTTCGCCAGGGCTCGAAAACAATTGGCTAAAAATGAGGCATAACGAGCATGTCTGGTTAAGAAATTAAAAGAAGAGTTCGACAGTGAGGTTGCGGGATTAAAGAAAAGGGTCATCATCGCTGAAAATAAAATGGTCAAACAGGCAAAAAAGTTCAATTTTGAAAGGGAACATCGTTACAAAGCATTGGCGTAATTGGAATGGGATTTGCAACAACTTCAAAAACAAAATCGGGTATCCGAACGAACTCTGGGGGCCATAACTGAGCAGATTGGTCGGTTATTGCAAGAGAAAGGTGCCATACGAGAGACAATTAGAAGGATCGCCCATTAAATTGCATTGAAGTGTAGTAGCTGTGAGGATATGCCTAGATCTATGTTATTTGCCACCGCGATGCTTTTTGTTCACCACGTAATGGAAGATATTTATCACCTCTAGGGGGATTTGGCTAGTCTTCCCACAACAAGGACGAATGATGCCTTGCGGGTCCCAGGAGCACTTGACGCTCTAATGTATTCGTGATTTCTTGAGCTTGTATATACCTTAAAGCATGTAAGTTAGTCTTGGAGTCTGTATTTTGTTTTACGCAAGGTTAGTTGTTCTTCGAGTCTGTAGTTCGCCTCTCATCAGAGTCTGCTAGTTTCTTGTTTAAATATGTCAGTTTTTCGTGTCTTTTTAACCAAAGTTTATTATTATGAAATTGAGAATGCCAAAATGTTTATTGTTCCTTCGCGTTTTATTTGCCTGAACTACACTCGGTCTGATTCATGCAAGGTCATGATACGTAGCAATCTAGATAGGATTCGACCACAACCTAATAAAGAAAAGAAAATACAAATGAAACGAAGAGGGAGAGAATAGGGGAGAAAAGCAGAGGAAAGGAAAGAAGCAAACAAGAAAAAACACGAGAGAGTAAGAGAATAAAGCTAAAAAGGGCATTGCAAATGATGAAAAGGAAAGCTGGGATGACGCAAGCAATCGATGCATGTAGTAAGCAATAATTTTTTAGGTGCATTCACTCCCCCCAATATATAGCTGCTTGCATGTCAAAACCTAAACATTAACAAGTTTTTAGTGTTTTTGCATTCAGACCAGACAGGTGGTTAGTACTTGTGGCATTCTTGCAACCTGTTGGAAATCATGTATATCTATGATATGTGCGCTTTGGTTGTATGAGCATGATTTTCAGGTATATGTTTTGATGAATGAAAAACAATGAAGTCAAGTGTCAAACAACGATATAATATGACAATCAATCAAATGGCGAGAAGCATACTGATGGCGGAATTGCATGAACGAGCCAAAGAGTTCAAGACCGAAGACCGAAGACGTAGGTCGTTTGGTAGAACCAATGTAAGGACAACGTTTAAGTTATCTTATCCTTTGGCTCAACAATAGTCATCATAAACATGCATAAAATATTTTATTAAATCATATTTATCATAAACATGCATCTTTGTGTTAAAACAAAATGGTGTTAAAGGTTTTAAACATGTCTTTTAAATCTGGGTCTCAACAATCGATTATTTGAATCCTACAATCGATTGTATTAAGATAGTGTGATCCGAAGTTTTTCAAAATAACAAACAATCGATTATCTACTTTTAACAATCGATTATTTTGACACAGTGTGCATCCGAAGTTATTAAACATCTAAACAATCGATTGTTTTTGTCATACAATTGATTATATTCATAAACAATCGATTGTCATTTTCATAAAATCGATTATTTTTTGACCGTTCCCACAGAATCCTAAATTGATTTTTGAACGTTGAAAACAATCGATTATTTATTCCATACAATCGATTGTTTAGCCTAAAATTAGGAATCTTTCTTTTGAACGTTGGTCAAACAATCGATTATCTACTCTAAACAATCGATTGTTTGAGCACAGAATCAGGGATTTTATTTGTCAATTAAGCAACGGTCAGCACCACTTTTTCAACTATAAAAAGAGGTCTTTTGAGCTGATTTTAAACACACAACTCCTCCATACATTGTTATACATATTGATCATTTTCAAGCATCATTATAGAGCTTTTGTTGAGTCATTTGATAGACAACTTTGTGTTGTTCATAGAGCTTATTGTGTATCTCTTTATCCACTCTATTGAGAGAGTATTTGTTGTAAAAGAGAGTTGTTTGAGAAGAACATATCTTCTCATTTGTCGGGTTTGCTAAGTACCCAAAGTCTTAGTGGTTGAAGTCTTGGGGTGAGGTATCCTCAAGCAAGTGAAGTCTTAAGGTGTAGTATCCTTGAGCAACTGTAACGGTTTGTTAAGCACCCGTAAGCTTGACGAAGATAGTGGAAATCTCGAGAGAGTCTCTCGGGACTGGACTAGCCACGGGTTGTGGTGAACCAGGATACATCGGTGCGTTCGTTCTTTATTATTTACTTATCGCACTTATTTCATTCCTGCAATTTTTAAATTCCGCAAGTTTACGCTGTTTTTAATATAACGCTATTCACCCCCCCCCCCCTCTAGCGTTAAGCGTATTTTCTAACAATTGGTATCAGAGCCTAACTCTCTGTAAGACTTAACAGTTTGAGAGAATCCTTCTATGGCTTCTACTAGTAGTGCTTTTGCAGGAATAGGTGAAGGTCACTTTACCTTTTTGCCTCCAATATTTGATGGAAGCAATTACACAAATTGGAAAGATCGGATGAGAATCTTCATCAAATCAAACAACTTTTATCTATGGCAAAGCATCAAGTATGGTGAGCAAATGACGACTAAAGTTGGGGAAGCCATGGTAAGTGAATACAATACCAAGGCAATTAATATGTTGTATAGCGCTATGAATCAAGAGGACTATCGGAAAATTTCCCACTGCAAAACTGCTAAAGATATGTGGGACAAGCTTGAGGACACTTATGAAAGTACGCCTCAGGAAGCGGACAGCTCATGTGATGAACCAACTGCCCTGTGTCTCATGGCTAACGAAGGAGAAGAGGTAAGTACATCTAACTCTCACTCGTTTGAAGAATTACAAAATGCCAATGATGAATTGTATGGTGAATTTGTTAATGCTTCCAAAACTATCATAGAATTGAAGAAAACACTTTCTTTGCAGAAAACACTTTCTTCGCAAGAAACAGATTTTCAGAAAACACTTTCTTTACAAGAAAAAGAGTTTGAAAAATCCTCTTCTTTGAAAGAAATAGATTTTGAAAAATTGAATAATGAAAATGGTGTTCTTAAAAATAAAATTGAAGTTTTAGAAAAAGAAAATAATTTTTTGAAAAATGACATTGTTGATTTTAAAAATAAAGTCAAGGAATTGAATGAAGCCTCTTCTATTGATAAATGTTCCAATTGTTCCTCTTGTAGTTCTTCAATTCTAGAGAACACAGAACTTAGGAAAGCACTAGAAACACGTAGTGTTGATAGTCCTAAAATTGAAGTTATTAAAAAGGATGAAAGTAATGAGGTCGGACCATCTAGAAAGAATTCTAGGAACCTCACTAATGAGTCTAAGATTAATTGTTTTAGACCACCTAGAAACAACTCTAGGAATTTTGTTAATGAGTCTAGAATGAATAATTTTAGACCACCTAGACACAATTCTAGGAGTTTTATAAATGAGTCTAGAATGAATAACTTTAGACCACCTAGACATGACTCTAGGAAATTCAACGCTTCTAGGTGGAACAACTTTAGATCACCTAGAACGCATTTGGCTCAACCTAGACATATGCACAATCCTAATGTTATTTGTCACTATTGTAATCGGGTAGGACACATTGCACCCGTTTGTTTTGCTAAACATAGAGAATTATGTGTTGATTATGACTATTGTTGTCCTAACCCCCAAGGACCCAAAAGAAGTTGGGTACCAAAAACCTATTTTTAGGTTCTTTTTGCAGGTGTGCTTGAAGACTACAATATTGTAGTGGATGCACCAAGCACGAAACCTTAATGCATTAAGGGGGAACGTCGGTTAGTTATCGTATTTTGAATAAAAACGCAATGAGTTGATATGTGCAAATAATCTATATCAGTTTTGGTTGATACATGCTTTAACAAGTTTTATTTTTGAATAACAATTAGTATCAATTGGTCTTATAATAAATGATTGATTCATGTTTTGATAAATATTTTTAGTTTAAATAACAATTGGCATAGTTGAGAAAAATGATCATTATTATTAGTATGCCATTTACTAAATTTTTATATGATATTGTCTATAACGATTGGCATCGTCAATGGTTTAAATAACCTTTGGTATACTCTTTTTGTTAATGCCAAAAGGGGGAAGAATATGGGCGATATGCATGCTTTAATTGAGGGGGAATATTCAACTAAGGGGGAATTATATTGAATTGAATTGGTTGCATAAATTGTATGTTGAGATATAGCATGTATTTAAGGGGAATTCAATGTGCATATCTTCTGTTGTTTGTCATTATCAAAAAGGGGAAAATTTTTGGAAATCATGTATATCTATGATATGTGCGCTTTGGTTGTATGAGCATGATTTTCAGGTATAGGTTTTGATGAATGACAAACAATGAAGTCAAGTGTCAAACAACGATATAATATGACAATCAATCAAATGGCGAGAAGCATACTGATGACGGAATTGCATGAACGAGCCAAAGAGTTCAAGACCGAAGACCCAAGACGTAGGTCGTTTGGTAGAACCAATGTAAGGACAACGTAATAAGTTATCTTATCCTTTGGCTCAACATTAGGTCATCATAAACATGCATAAAATATTTTATTAAATCATATTTATCATAAACATGCATCTTTGTGTTAAAACAAAATGGTGTTAAAGGTTTTAAACATGTCTTTTAAATCTGGGTCTCAACAATCGATTATTTGAATCCTACAATCGATTGTATTATGACAGTGTGATCCGAAGTTTTTCAAAGTAGCAAACAATCGATTTTCTACTTTTAACAATCGATTATTTTGAGACAGTGTGCAACCGAAGTTTTTAAACATCTAAACAATCGATTGTTTTTGCCATACAATCGATTATATTCATAAACAATCGATTGTCATTTCCATACAATCGATTATTTTTTGCCCGTTCCCACAGAATCCTAAATTGATTTTTGAACGTTGAAAACAATCGATTATTTAGTCCATACAATCGATTGTTTAGCCTAAAATTAGGAATCTTTCTTTTGAACGTTGGTCAAACAATCGATTATCTACTCCAAACAATCGATTGTTTGAGCACAGAATCAGGGATTTTATTTGTCAATTAAGCAACGGTCAGCACCACTTTTTCACCTATAAAAAGAGGTCTTTTGAGCTGATTTTAAACACACAACTCCTCCATACATTGTTATTCATATTGATCATTTTCAAGCATCATTTTAGAGCTTTTGTTGAGCCATTTGATAGACAACTTTGTGTTGTTCATAGAGCTTATTGTGTATATCTTTATCCACTCTATTGAGAGAGTGTTTGTTGTAAAAGAGAGTTGTTTGAGAAGAACAGATCTTCTCATTTGTCGGGTTTGCTATGTACCCAAAGTCTTAGTGGTTGAAGTCGTGGGGTGAGGTATCCTCAAGCAAGTGAAGTCTTAAGGTGTGGTATCCTTGAGCAACTGTAACGGTTTGTTAAGCACCAGTAAGCTTGACGAAGATAGTGGAAATCTCGAGAGAGTCTCTCGGGGACTGGACTAGCCACGGGTTGTGGTGAACCAGGATACATCGGTGCGTTCGTTCTTTATTATTTACTTATCGCACTTATTTCATTCCCACAATATTTAAATTCCGCAAGTTTACGCTTTTTTTATTATAATGCTATTCACCCCCCCCTCTAGTGTTAAGCGTATTTTCTAACACAACCCACTCCTACAACACGCGGTCTAAGAGCAAGCAAGTCATGGCCAACCAGGAAACAGATGTGAGCATTATTGATCCCACGAAAGAGGTAGAGGAATTGGATGTTAATGCCATAAAGGAGGAAATGTACAAATTGAAACACCAAATGGCTGAGATGTACCAGGCATGGGTGAGAGGACAGCCACCCCCAACCTATCCTGCAAACCCAACCTTCATTCCACCACTTTCCCAAGCTCATGACCAGTCCACCACTGATCCACCCTCAAGTTTTCCTATGTACTTGCAGCACCAGGGTACGACCTCCCAACCACCCCCAGCTCCACTACCCAAAGTCGCCCCTCACCCACTCCACCAATTGCTCCCTCTTATGTGGCACCTCCTTATCGCGCACTCCATACATCATCAAGTGAGCCCATGCTTCAAGCTTACGCCAACCAATACAATCCACGAGAACACGCTTACAAAGCCCATGAAGCTTATTCTTATGCTTCCCATTTTGAAATCCTGGCCGGAGTCGAAAAGCCAGTCAAAAATCCTGAGCAAGAGGAGGTGCTCAGAAAGGTCAAAAGTTAAGAACAATCGGTTAGGGACATGCAAAGGTTAGGTTTCCAGGTGAGTGTGGCGTTCAAGGACCTTTGTTTATTTCCATACGTGTAGTTGCCTCCAGGTTTTAAGATGCCTAAATTTTACTTATATGATGGACATGGCGATCCGGTCGCGCATCTAAGGGGGTTTTGCAGCAAAATGAGAGGAGCATGGGGAAAAGATGAATTTCTAATAGCATACTTGAGCCAATGTTTAAGTGGGTCGGTATTGGAGTGGTATACTCGGCAGGATCACAATCGGTGCTATACTTGGGAGGACCTGGCACAAGCGTTCGCTGTCACTTTCAATATAATCTCGAAATTGTTCCGGATCATCTATCTTTGACAAAACTGGAGAAGAAATACAACGAGAGTTTCAGGGAATATGGTTTCCGGTGGAGAGAAAAAGCAACCAGGGTTGATCCTCCAATGAAGGAGATTGAGATGGTGGATTATTTCCTGCAAGATCTAGAACCTACCTATTTCGGGCATCAGGTGTCAGCAGTAGGTAAATCTTTCAACGAGGTAGTTAAAATGGGTAGTATGGTCGCGGAAGGCCTCAAATTCAACAAGATTATGAGCTACTCTACAATCAAGGCGACCACGCAGGTCATCCAGGGTGGAGCCTGAGGAATATTTGCAAAGAAGAAAAAGGAGAAAGTAGCAACAGTTGAGTCGGGAACTTCATTCACGCCTCGCGCCCCATCCCATTACACCCAACCCTATCCTCACCATCAAACATACCCACACACTCAATACCGCCCACCATAACATTAATATCCACCGTTAGAACCTCGCTCCTTTGTCCATCACGCACAAGCGTATACCCAACCTCCCGCCTACGCACAATGGCGTGTTCCAGCCCCACAAAGTACCTACCGAACTCCATAAAATCATTATCCACCTCCAAGATCCTACCAATAACCCCTGAAACCCGCCTTTTGAGCCAATCCGGTCTTGAGAAAAGAGAGGGTGCAAAAGAAGAAAATTTTCACTCCATTGGGAGAATCCTACACTAGTTTATTCCACTAGCTGCGACAGCTGGAGATGTTGAGACCAATCGAAGCAAAACTGCAAAATCCTTCTCCGAAGAATCTAGATTATTCTTTTCGTTGTGAATACTGTTCCGGTGCACCGGGGCATGATACCAAAAAGTGTTGGCATTTGAAGAATGCTATTCAGGAATTTATTGACTTCTACCGAATTGAAGTGCGGGCTACAGAGGCATCGAATATTAACCAAAACCCACTGCCGGCCCATCATGAGACCAACATGATTAAGATTGTGGAGAAAGGGGGGAGAGTGTAAAAAGCCATCACAGACAGTAATGACGATCAAATCCATCAAAGTCAAGCCAATAAAGAGTATGAGCAATGAGGAGTCAGTGATCAAGAAAAAGGAAATAGACAGTAAACCTATTGTGATCCAAGGGAGGGCATCATGCATGGTAACGCCAAAACAGGAAAAGGCAAAAGTGATGGTACCCGGGGAATCCAGGGAACCCGTCGTAGTTGTGGAAGGTGCTCGATAGAGCCTGTCATTGTAAAAACAGTAATCCAGCAACCAGTCGTCAATGGGAAAGTCGTTCCTTGGAGATATGAACAAGGAATAGTGAGGTACAAAGGAAAAGAAGTTAGGGAGGAAGTTTGTGAAGCCCGGGATTTGACTCGGTCAGGGAGATACATCGCCCCTGAGGAATTGAGGAAAAGAAAAATCCCTAAGGATAACCCATAATCGATGAAGAAAGCTGTATTAGAAGAAAAGGCGGAAGAATTACTGAAGAAAATTAAAATGCAGGACTACTCCATCATAGAGAAATTGATGAAAAACACCAGCTCCGATCTCCATATTGTCCATACTAATCCATTCTGATGAACACCGTCAGGTGCTAATGAAGATTTTCAATGAAGCCCACGTCCCATAAAAGATAACAGTGAATCATGTGGAGAAGATTGCAAGCAAGACATTCGAGGTAAATCGGGCCTTTTTCTCTGATGATGAGCTGCCCATGGAGGGAACTGAGCATAATCGGTTCCTTTTTTTGGTTGTGAAGTGTGAAGATGCTATGGTCACAAGGGTTCTAGTTGACAACGAGTCCAGGCAAATATTTGTCCGCTCTCAACATTGATCAAGCTGAAGGTGGAAAATGAAAGGGACCACAAGAATAACATTCGTGCTTAGGGGTTCGATGGAATTTCAAGTGCTGGATGTGGTAGTTTCTTATAACCTGTTGTTGGGCAGGCCCTAGATTTACGCAGCCAAGGTAGTGCCATCTAGTTTGCACCAGATTGTCAAATTTGAATGGGACATGCAAGAGATTATGGTGCACGGTGAAGATAATCAGTGTGTTTAGGGTGATGCTATCGTAACTTTTATTGAATCTGAAGACAACAAAGGTCCATGGATCTACCAGGTATCCGACACAGTGTCAGTTGAGAAGATCCCGGAAGTAAAAGTTATTAGAATTCCAAGGATAGCAGCCGCGTCAGTCATAGTGCCTTCATAAATGTTGAAGAATGATATCATGCCCGACAAGGTGTGGGTGCTTCTCTACAAGGCATCGTCCAACCAGTGTCTCTCTCCAAAAATATGGAGACTTTTGGTCTAGGGTTCAAGCCCACAACTGCGGACATATGACGAGCTAGATAGTTAAGGAAGAATCCCTGGCCCTCCCAAAGCCCATCCCAAGGTTGTCCAGATCATTTGTCAAGCCTAGTATTAGCAAGTGCTCAGTGCCAAAGATTCCCGCTCCGTTGATCGATGCGGATGGGGGTTTTGGATAAGGGATTGGAAAGGCTATTCAATGAGGTAAACATGGACGAGGTAGGAGAGGGATCAAGCAGAGCAGATGTGCAGTTTGTGGGAGCATGCAGAAAAGTCAAAACTAGGAAGACACTCCTCTTCCCACCCGGAGGGTGTCGTGGTAGTCGGCTTTGATTTTTCTTTTAGTCTAGCTTAGATTAGCTCCTGAATTGTTAATCTAGTTATTATTTCAGTCCGTTTGTTTGTGTAAACTCTGTTACCTTTTGATTCTAATGAAATGTTATTTCCTTTCTATTAGGGCTGATAGTTCCCATTTTTCTTTACTTCCTTTTCTTTCATATTTTGTTAGGTTATTTTTATGCCGATTCCAATAATCTGACATGCATAAGGACTCTTCAGCCCAGTCTTAAAAATCTGTCTAGTTCAGAAATAATAATTCAAGAAATAGAGCATGAGGATGAGCAAGAGTATGACGAGGAAGGATCATGGGATGAAATTAGTAAAGAGTTGAGCATATTTAAGGAGAACCCCAATTCGAACCTGAGCGATACAGAGGCAGTCAATGTTGGGAGCCCAGATAATATTAGAGAAACCAAAATAAGTGTCCATCTGGATTCACATCTTAGGAAAGAGATAATTGAAGTGCTGCTTGAATACAAAGATGTCTTTGCATGGTCTTATGATGACATGCCCGGATTTAGCACTGACTTGGTAGTTCACAAATTTCCTACTAACCCACCCTGTCCTCCCGTCAAACAAAAGTTGAGAAAGTTTAATACTGATGTGAGTATGAAAATCAAAGAGGAAGTGACCAAGCACTTTGAGGCAAAAGTTATCCGACTCACGTGATATCCCACCTGGTTAGCTAATGTTTTGCCCGTGCCAAAGAAGGATGCTAAAACTAGAGTGTGTGTCAATTATCATGACCTCAACAAAGGAAGTCCAAAGGACAACTTCCCATTGGCGAACAATCATATATTGATTGATAATTGTGCGAAGCACAAGGTTGGGTCATTCATAGATTGTTACGCAGGTTGCCACAAAATCTTAATGGATGAAGAAGATGCAGTGAAAATAACATTCATCACGCCATGGGGGACATATTTCTATAGGGTCATGCCTTTTGGTTTGAAGAACGCCGGGGCGACATATATGACGGCAACGGCAACCATTTTTCACTATATGATACAAAAGGAAATTGAGTTCTATGTGGATTATGTGATTGTAAAGTCTAGAAAGCAACCCGATCATGTCAAAGACTTGAGGAAATTCTTGTAATGTCTTCGCAGGTATAATCTCAAACTCAACCCAACAAAATGCGCATTTGGGGTCCCCTTAGGGAAGTTTCTAGGGTTTATAGTCAGTCGACGAGGCATTGAACTAGATCCATCGAAGATTAGAGCTATGCAGGAACTATCCCCACCGAGGAACAAAACAAAGGTGATGAGTATATTTGGAAGATTGAATTACATCAGTCGGTTCATGGCTCAGCACACAACCATTTGTGAGCCCATATTTATGCTATTGAAAAGGGATGCTGCGGTGAAATGGATGGGAGAATGCCAAAAGGCTTTTGATTAGATAAAGGAATATTTGTCGAACCCGCCGGTGTTGGTCCTGCCCGAACCGTGATGGCACTTGATCTTATACTTGACAATCATGGACAACTCATTTGGATGCGTGATTGGCCAGCACGATGTCACCGGGAGGAAAGAGTGGGCCATATACTACCTCAGCAAGAAATTTACGCCCTACGAGGTTAAGTATACTTATCTCGAAAGGACAAGTTGTACCTTGACGTGGGTAGCCCAGAAGTTAAAGCATTACTTGTCATTATACACCACCTATCTCATCTCATGTCTGGACCCATTGAAGTGCATTTTCCAGAAGCCCACAGGGAGGCTTGCGAAATGGAAAATCTTGCTCATTGAGTTTGACATTATCTATGTAACTAGGACAGCCATGAAAGCGCATGCATTGGCTAATCATTTAGATAAGAATCCAATAGATGAATAGTATGAGCCCTTAAATACACACTTCCCCGACGATGAAGTGATGCATATTGATGAAATGGAAAGGGCGAGAAATTGGGATGGAAATTATTTTTCGATGGGGTTGCCAACATTAAAGGTGTCGTGATAGGAGCAATGCTCATTTCTGAAGAACGACATCATTAACAAGTCACGACTCAACTCCGCTTCTATTGTACCAATAACATGGCAGAATATGAAGCATATATTTTGGGCTTGAGATTAGCACCAGACATGGGTGTCCAGGAAGCATTGGTCTTGGGAGACTCGGTCCTCCCGGTACACCAAATTCAAGGGGAATAGGAAACAAGAGAATTAAAGCTCATACCATACCAACAATGTTTGCATGATTTTTGTCAACGATTCCGGTCAATAGAGTTCAGGCACATCCCCAGAATTTTCAATGAGGTTGCTGATGTCTTGGCTACTTTAACATCAATGTTACATCATTCGGATTAGGCTTATGTTGACCTGATACATATCCGAGTCCATGATAAACACGCTTATTGCAACATGGTGGAAGAGGAGCTTGATGGTGAGCCTTGGTTCCGCGACATCAAAGAATATATCAGGATGGGTATGTACCCGGTACAAGCCACGAGTGACTAGAAGAGAACAATCTGTCGCTTTTCAAGTGGGTTTTTCTTCAACGGAGGAATATTATACAAAAGAACGCTGGATCTTTGTTTTTTAAGATGCGTAGATGCTGGGTAGAAGACAACCATCATGATTGAGGTGTATGCTAGCAGCTGCGGGGCACACATGAGCGGAGATGTTTTGGAAAAGAAGATTCTTCAGGCAGAATATAATTGGCTCACCATGGAGCGAAATTTTATCAGCTTCGTGCGCAACATAAGGCGAAGGCAAGGCAAGGAACGAACAATTGTAAAAGGGCTGTTGGTAGAAATCTGTTCTGAACACCCTAAGTCAAGCAAAGTTAGGGATTGGTCGGAGGAATGGGGTTACAATTATCACAACAACGAAAGCATGGCGATTGAAGGTCGGTCATCAGGACAGACTGGGTCGATTAGGCCGAAGTGCATGGCATGATCATGAAAAACTAATTGTTTTTTCCTCACATAAGTTTCTTTCCTTTTCCCCTCAACAACTATTAAATGTGGAATTCTTCACCCTAAATATAGTTCTGAGTCATTGCATTTCAGTTTTTTTTTTCGAGTCTCTAAAATCGTTTGTTTAAGCAAACTAGAGAGAAATTTTAAATCTTACTATCAACTCCTAAAGGGAAGAAGCGCATGACACCCAAAATGTAACAAAGGTAGCAAAGCTTGAAAACAACAAGGGGAGGGATTCACAAAAGTTTCAATGATAAAATTGATTGAAGAGACAAGAGTTTGGCAAAGTGAAGGAGCCCAACACAAAGATGGGATGCAAAGTGAAACCATGAGGGTCAGCCAAGCGTAACACATTGACTAAGCAACCTCAGGAAAGGATGAAAGAGTTCTCGCAAGAGGGTCGAAAGTGCAACACAAGAATAGGGGAGTAAAGTAAAGCTATATGGGTTAGAGGGTCAGCCAAGCACGATACATTAACTTGGTAATCTCGGGAAGGGTGCAAGAATTTTGGCAAAAGGGCTAGGAATGTAACATAGTAATGGGCAAGCAAAGTAAAGCCATAAAGGCTCGAGGGTTAACTAACCAACAAAGGCCTCGCACCATCAACATGGACTCTTGAACACAACGGAATACAATAGTGGGGAAGCAATTACCAACACGAATGCCACAAGCTAACCCCCATTTTTCAAAATGACAATTTTTCTTTGATTGACATAGGGGCAAAAAAATTCCAGAAAAGCCTAAGGAGGTCCATTTACGGGGAAAGGCAGGCATATGGCAGGTATGATCAGAATCTCAGGGCCCATCTGGGAATGGGACCATAGTCCGTCATAAATATTCTCCTTAACAACAGTATATTGGGACAATCTTGAATAAGCAACCCCCAGCAGAAATAACTGAAAGTTAAAAAGGGTGCAGAAGTTGAAACGGGTTGCAGTTTAAAACTCGAACAGCACGAGTAACATGGGCGGGCACAAACATGTCATCCACAAGAGTCATTAGGACCCCTTGGAATAACGGGGTATAGCTCTAAATACTAATCCTCAACCGACACATTTGTCATCTAATTAAAGATTGTCAGGACCTTCCTAGATAATGGGAAGTAGCATTAATCACCAATCCCCAATAGATCCCCAACAGACATTACTCAGATAGAAAAACATAGTGAAAAATAATACCTTTAGAGAACGTATACTAATTTTTAATTTGTCATGAGATTTGATTAACACTTACCGGTGTATCCAGCACCCAACTGGGCCAGAAGGAATTTCTCTTATTTTGCTTTCTTTGTTGTGGTCAGGGACACAATCATCATATCTAAGGGAATATTTTTCAAGTTTCAAGCTTTCATCAGGCACCCTCCTGTTAGAACAAGGGAATATTTTTCAAGATTCAAGCTTTGGTAATCAGGCGCACACTTGTTTGAACAAGGAAATATTTTTCAAGATTCAAGCTTCGGTAATAAGGCGCCCACCAGTTAGAACAAGGGAATATTTTTCAAGTTTCAAGCTTTGGTAATAAGACACCGAACTGTTAGAACAAGGGAATATTTTTCATGTTTCAAGCTTTGGTAATCAGGTGCCCACCTAATAGAACGAGGGACATTTTTCAAGTTTCAAGCTTTGGTAATCAGGCGTCCACTTGTGAGAACAAGTAAATATGTTTCAAGATTTAATCAGGCGCCCACCTATTAGAACAAGGGAATATTATTAGAGTTTCAAGCTTTGGTAATTAGGCGCCCACCTATCAGAACAAGGGAATATTTTTCAAGTTTCATGCTTTGGTAATCAGGCGCCCACCTGTTAGAACAAGGGAATATTTTTCAAGTTTCAAGCTTTGGTAATCTTGCCCCCACCTGTTACAACAACGGAATATTTTTCAAGTGTCAAGCTTTGGTAATCAGGCGCCCACGTGGTAGAACAAGGGAATATTTTTCAAGTGTCAAGCTTTGGTAATCAGGCGAAATCAGGAGCCCACCTGTTAGAACAAGGGAATATTTTTCAAGATTCAAGCTTTGGTAATCAGCCCACCTGTTAGAACAACAGAATATTTTTCGTGTTTCAAGCTTTGGCAATCAGGCGCCCACCTGTCAGAACAAAGGAATATTTTTAAAGATTCAAGCTTTGGTAATCAGGCGCACACTTATTATTACAAGGGAATATTTTTCAAGATTCAAGCTTCGGAAATAAGGCGCCTACCAGTTAGAACAAGGGAATATTTTTTAATTTTCAAGCTTTGGTAATCAGGCGCCCACCTGTTCGAACAAGGGAATATTTTTTAAGTTTCAAGCTTTGGTAATCAAGTGCCCACCTGTTAGAACAAGGAAATATTTTTCAAGATTCAAACTTTGGTAATCAGGCGCCCACCTGTTAGAGCAAGGGAATATTTTTCAAGATTAAGTTTTGGTAATCAGACACCCCTTATAAACTAGGGAACACATTTTAAGTCCAACAATTTGACAACAAACACAGAAAAAAAGAAATACAAGGCAACAAAGCAACAAGGATCAAGAGCAAGATTGAAGACATAGATAGGTTCTTTTGCAATCCATAGTTCATAGTTTAGTCTAACTTCTTTTATTTTTGGTGTAATAAGCGGGAGTAGAAGTAGCAGTAGCGACAGCAACAGTGAAATCATAGCGTCGGTAGTCCCAACAACTAGACACTCCAGAACTACAGTGACCTGATTCCTTTGTAGCCAAGGATATGTAGGCAACTTTTGAAGCATGGTTCGATCAGACAGTTTTCAAAAATGCATCTCTTGGAATGCCAAGCAAGAAAAAATCTCTTGGTAGCTTATTTATCTTTGCCCGAAAACCCTTCGTGTCCCCGAGCAAAGAGGGGCAGCTGCGGGCACATGATTTTTGCCTCGCCTGAAATATTCCTATTGAACTCATTAAGATTAGGATTTTTCTTTTATTTGAATTTTTAGAAATTAATTGCAAGATTTTGTGTTTGTTTGTATTTTTTGCATTCTAAATTAATACAATTCATAAAAATAAAAGAATAGCATATTTGCATTTAAGACTCAATTTTTACATTTTTCTTAGGTTTATTAGTTAATCAATATTACAAAAATAAAGAAATAACAAAACGGTCATTTTTACATTTGTTACTTTTCTTTTTAAATTTGGGAAATAGATTATTTTTAGAAATTAATTAGTAGAGTTTAAATTTGGTCTTGTCCTTTTTATTTTGCATTTGATAAAACTTGAAAATAAAAATAAATAAAACAAAAGGAGTTAATTAAATAAAAGAGAAAAAGAAGAAAACAAACAAAATAATGTTAAATTGATAAAAAGAAATTGAAGAATGGGCAAATAACAAATCAGGCCACAAGATTTGGGCCATTTTTCAACCCAAAAGAACCCAAGACCCGTTAAAAAGACCACCCCAGCCCAAAACACTACCCGGTCCAACCCCCATGCCCAAGACGATGCCGTTTTCCTTTAGATCAATCTGAGCCGTCGATCTGCTTTGATCAGACGGTCGAGAAGTGGAGGTGTGACACTTATGTAATTGTTACAAACACCCACTACCCCGGACTCAACCTCGTACCCTGTCCCCTTTTAACCCTAAAATACATCGGTGTATCATCGCCATAAAACCAACGCCTCTTTGCCGTCCGCCGCCGGCTGTAAATCACCGCCGCCTGCGGCAAGTATCCAACCACACCCAAATTAACACCCCTGAATCTCATCTTCCTCCTCATTCCAGCACCCTATGTCCCAGCCCTCGATCTTAACCGTTAGTCTCGAATCTTTGTTCAAAGGTTTGACTAGTCCGCCGTCTACGGCGGCGCCAGCTCAGACGGCCACGAAAAATATATCATAGCATTCCCCTTCCACCCTCGTCACAAATCTAACACCAACTTCATTTGAATCATGGTCCAACGACTCAAATATTGATTTCAAGTCCGACTAAAAATCACCCCAGTTTTTTAACCCAACCAAAACGGTCCCCTGAGCCACCCTCACCCTCCTCACCACAAAAACAAGGTTTTGTGCTTTGAAACGCCCTCACAACCTCTCTGAGTCAATATTAGGGTTCCCGGAACCCTTTAGGTGATGGATGCCGATTCTTAGGACTCAAGAAGTTTAAGCTAAGTCGTTCAGTATCTCTATTAATTTTAGTTTCAATTATCGTTTTGTAATTCATTTTTTTAGTCTAAATATGGTCTTCTTTAATTTTCATGATTTCTTCTTTTCTATTATGTTCCAGCCTTAGTGCATGTTTCATTTTTGGTTTAAGTTGAGTTAGCCTTTAGTATTTTGATATCTCGCTTGAGTTTGTCTTTGTTAGAGTAAGTGTGCAAACCATTGCCGTTATTTTATCTCACTTGTTCTCATTGGTATTGCTTTAAATTTTTAATGCTTTAATTAGTATTACTTGTTTTTAACCTCTTCTGTTTTTATTGATTTAAAATGGCTATTCTGTTTGATTTTTGTTAGCTTAGTATTTGTTTATAGTTAACCATGTTTGCTTCTATTTTTATTCTTATGTCTTTCTTTGATTTGTCTCATTTTTGAAATCCTGGCATGTTTTAGGATTAATTTAGGGTTTTAAGATGCTTGTATTAAGTTAGTGCTGATTCATGTGTTAATGTTTTAAATTATCTAGTAGTACCTGTTGATTTAAATTGTTAGTTTAATTCCGATCCTAGTTAGGTTTATTTGCGCCTATTGATTAAGACATTAGGAAGTTTGGTTATAGCTAATTTTGTAATCCAAGGTAAAAGGGGTCGGGGTGTAGTGAGGACTAGTTTAGTAAATCTCAAATTGAGAAGGGGTAGTGCAGGTAGTTCTAAATAGAACACATTGTTGTAGTTAAGTCTAGAGCATTCTAGAATCTGGTACAAATTCTAATTGCAAGTTTTAATTAATATAGCTTGGCCAGCAAGTTAAGAATTGAGGGATTAATGGTATAAAATCTAAAAATTGAAAGGACTAAAAGAAAAATAATAAAAGCTGAATTTTGCCCTAGCTTACTTTCCCACAGTGACATAGATATATTGATTGAAAAGGCAGAAAAACAACCTCTAAAGAATCCTCTGAATTAGTTCCAAGTAGAAGAGCAAAAAATAAAAAAGCAGACCTGATCTAGGAAATCTAATGAAAACATTAAAACACAAAAAAAGTTACTATCCATTAGCATCAACGATTTTGAACTCATCCTGGAATCATTTTGTGTGAAAGTTGTGTAGATCCTGGTTTATTTTGAGAAAAACTCCTTGTTTGTTCCTGTGTTTCGAGATTGATTTGTTGCTTCATCTATTTGGTGGATTTGCTGCTGTTATTACCTCTTAATGACAAACTCATAGGTTTTTCATTTTTGCCTCAATTCAGGTACACATACTAAACTGCCTTGATGTAGCTTTGAATTGGAAATGGAATAAAATATAACAACCAGTTTGGTTCTCCAATGCATGCTCGTTTGGATGGTTGTGCGCCTGTAGTTTGGGCAAATGCTGTTGATATTTGTTTAGTGTAGTTTAATTTTGTATTCTATTGATGTGTACTCATTTGAACTGGACTCTTGGACTTTATTTTAGAAGTTTATAGTTAATTTTTGTTTTGGTTGTAATATCAATTCGAACGTGAGTATGGAATAGGGGTTAGGTTTAAAACTCAATCCAAGGGTAGCATGTACACTCATATTAGCATCGAACTAGGCAATTTTTGTAGTTTCAAGGAGCTAATCACTTTGACTTGTTCATTATATACCTGCTGAAATGTGAACCCAGGAGTTAATTACAATTTTGTATCAGAAGTATATTGCCTGTTACGATAGCTGGAGGATTCAGTAATTACTTTAAATTTCTGATAAATTCTGGATTAAACGTGTTGGTATACAAAGGAGTTGGATAATGTATTGGTATTGGTATTCAAATATTGTGTCGATTTCATTTTAAATAATTCGTGTGGTTTTCTCTATTTAAAAAATCGTTAGGTTCAGTTTGTTTAAAATTGGTACTTTTGAAGGCTAAAAAATGAGGTTTGGGATTATTCAGGAGCCCAGCGTGCCAGATTATTCATAAAAATGAGATTTGGGCCCATCTGCACAATAATGGGCCCAAGTATCAAGGACACACTTAGCCAATACATCTTGCTGTACACTGAACAATAATTTATAAAAGCTGAATAATTTTTTCTTGGGCCAACTTTGTAGCCCTATATACTGGAGCGTGAGTTCATATTGAAGCATTAATTTAATTTTACAATGTAAGATTAAACTTTCAAGTTAGATAACAGGTTCAAGTTAAGAGGTTCTTCCCTTTTATTTGAATACTGACTTGAATTCGAAGCCCGAATTTCATAATATTAATTAATTAGGTCTTATTAGAGGCACACATCTATAGAAAGTTCTAGTTTGCTTTAAGATGGAACTTTAAATAATAATATAAGGTGCGCCGCGCTAGATGAAAACCATAAATTGTGTAGCCCTCATTAAATGTGTATATTAAGATACTTAAAAATTCGGGACATGTTATTTAGCGAACTTCACTGTTTCCTGCAAAGATAACAATACGTTAGTCGCTTTAGGCGCGTGTCTAATAATATTACTTTCCTAAATTCGGATGCACATTTATGTGACCAAAATCAAATCTCAATGAAGTTGAAATGTGTAAAAAACCATGGGTGCATTTATGTGACATTGTTCGATGCATGTTATTACGACATTACATCTTCAAAAATAATAATAATAGTGGCTAAAGTTAAAATTTGCACATAGGTTCATAATTGTTTAAAATCAGATAATTTAAGATAAATATGACAGTTGAGCGACCGTGGTAGAAACACGGAACTTGGGAGTGCCTAACACCTTCTCCCGGATTAACAGAATTTCTTACTCGAATTTCTGGTTCCGCACTGTTAAATAGAGTCATTCTTTTCCTCAATTCGAGATTTTAAACGGGTGACTTAGGACACCATAAATCTCCAAAGTGGCGACTCTGAATCTTTTAAATAAATCCCATTTCGATTGTCCTTATATTGAAAAAACTCACTTATCCACCCCTTTCGCCGGGTTGTGGATATTCAAAAGGAGGTGTGACAACTATCTTGTTAATTAAGATAAAGTATGAAAATACTGAAAAAGTACTGCAAGAAAAGAATATATTCCACACAATGAAATTTTCTTGTCTATGTTGCCTTTTTCAACTTTACCTTATTAATGTGATGACCCAAAAGGTCATCACTTATTTTTAATTGAATTTTGTGCGTCCAAGGTCTTGAAAATCTTATTTAGAATCACCTTGATTTCCATGCGCAGTCCGGGCCAGTAGACGGAAAGTTTAAATATGCAAATATTTGAAAAATGATAAGTTTTGACTATAAAACAAACAAATTCGACTTTGGTCAACGTTTTGGGAAAACAGAGCCGGACCCGTAATTTGACGGTCCTGGAGGGTCCGAAGGAAAATAAGGGACTTGGGCGTATGCACGGAATCAAAGTTTGAGGTCCCAAGCCCGAGAAATAAATTTTTGAAGGAAATTATTTTTTTAAATTTGTTTAAGGTGTCTTGAAATAATTTTATTAGAATGTGTTGGTATCGAGCCCGTATTTTGGTTTCGGCACTCGGTATAGGTCTTATATGTGATTTAAGATGTTTTTATGAAATTTGCTGAGAAAAGGATATCATTTGACGCGATTCAAACCTAAATTGCTAAAGTGGATTTTTTCTGAAGTTTGAGAGAAATCCTTTGATTTTGAGGTTTAATTGATTGCTATCGAGATTATTTTGATGATTTTATCGCACAGATAAGTTCGTATGATGTTGTTGAGTTAGTATGTGCATTTGGTAATGATCCCCGAGGGCTCGGGTGTGCTTTGGATGCGATTCGGGAAGTTTTGAACTCAAAAACTTTGCGTTTGCATGGTTCCCCATCGTGAATGCGTAAGGAAAAAAAACCCAGGTGCCTAATTTCTTCTTCGCGAATGCGAAGGTTGTGATACAAAAGCGAACTTGTATCTCTCCACTCGCGAACGCATGTCTCCACTCGTGAATGCGCAAGGGGATAGAGAGGGGTCACCAAATTGTTCATCACGAACGCAACCACTGAACCGCGAACGCGTAAGCTTGAAGAGCCACAACTCCGCGCACGCGAGCCCTTTTATGCGAATGCGAAGTACTAGCAGGCCTGACTCATCGCGAACGTGTTGAGCCTGTCGTGAACATGATGAGCCTGCTGCGAACGCGTAGAGTAAATTCGCCAAGTTATGTTTTAAAATCCAGAACAGTAGCCTTATGGAATTATTGAAAATTTACATAAACCCCTTCTTCTCCAAAGATATTAGGCGATTTTTGAAGCATTTCTTCACCATAATCTCATAGGTAAGTGAACTTTAACTTGTTTTCTTTATTTTCCATCAACACCTACTACATTTCTAGGCCTAAAACATGTGATTAAGGGTAGAAAATTAGGAATTTGGGTAGATTTAGGGCTTTTTGATTAATTGTGATTTAGACATTGTTTTTGGGTCGAATTCTGAAAATAATTATATATTTGGGATTGTGGGTGAGTGGGTAATTTTATTTTGGTCTGAACATCGTATTTTAACCAAGAGGGCCCGAGGTCGATTTTAAAATTCTTGGAAAGAATAAATAGAGAGCTATAATTTGGCGTTGGAATTGAATAGTTTAGCATTTATTGATGTTATTGATTATGCGTAGATACGATTGTGTTGGAGCCAAAGTTGAAAGGAAAAGTGGTATTTGAGGCTTGAGTTGGTCGTGGAAGTTCGAGGTAAGTGTTTGGTCTAACCTTTGCTTGAGGGATTAGGAGATAAGTCCTATTTTTTATGTAATAATTATTCAGTACGACGTATAGGCATAGTGATAAGTATCTATACAATTGTATCTAGCATGACTTTGAGTCTATATATTATGAACATTATGATTTTGTTGTATCTTCCATGCCTTGCTAATGTTTTCTATTTGTTGTGAAAAGATGTTGATAAGGATTGTGACATTTGAACATGGAGGAGCAGTGGCTCAAGTTATATTACAAAATTTGAAGGTATATGAGATGATTGAACTCTTTGAAGCATTGGCTCAAGTGGTAAAGTGAGTTATAAGATAAGGATTGTTGCCTTGTTGATTATCTTCCTTGCCGGGATGTTGAGATTATTGAATTGTTTAATTGTTGTTCCCATGCCGGAATTATAAAGTATAAATTTTTGTTTCTTTGACGAGATTTCAATTATTATTATTTTTATTCCATTGCCCTTTTGTTTGTGATTGTTGTTTGGTTAGGAAGAGTGTTAAAGCACGAAGGGTGATGCCGTGCATTGTTTTTTATTGTGAGGAAAGAGTGTAAAGCATGGAGGGTTATGTCGTGCCGTATTATGTGCCATTTCGTGTCGATTTTCATTGATTATATGGTGAGGAAAGAGAGTAAAATCTTGAAGGCTTGAAGGGTGATGTCGTGCACATCTTTATTATATAAATGTTATAGTGAGGACGAGAATAAAAGCACGAAGGGTGTGCCGTACACACTTTTATTATAAAATTGCTTTTGTGAGGACTAGAGTCAAAGTATGAAGGGTGATGCCGTTCAAATTGTTGAATTTTGCTTCTTTGTTAATATTCGTGATATGTTGTTTTCTTTCCTCACTTGAAGCCTTTCAATTCAGAATGGTTATCTACCCCACAGTTTGTTTTTCCCTCCCATATTGACTGGTTATTTTTATATTTCTTTTTTGCTATATATATATATATATATATATATATATATATATATATATATATATATATATATATTTTTTTTTTTTTTTTTTTTTTTGAACTGCACAGGTTTATTTGATAGTTTGGTCCTAGACTCGTCGTTAATTTGCCAAGGTTAGGCTAGACACTTACCAACACATGTGGTCGATTGTGCTGATACTACACTCCGCACTGTGTGCAGATCCCAGAGATGCTTTCAGATAGTATTTGGGGTACTTCCTTCAGTCCACCTGGGAGCCCAAGTGGAAGTGGGAATGGATCACTATGGATTTCGTTATTGGACTTCCGCAGACTCGGAGGAAGTTCTGCGCAGCATGGGTCATGGTGGATAGGCTGACCAAGTTAAGACATTTCATTCATGTGGAAATATCCTATTCTTCCAAGAGGTTGGCTGGGATCTATATTCGGGAGATTGTTCGCCTTCATGGTTTGACCGTGCCTATCATTTCAAACCGAGGTACGAATTTTACATTGCGTTTTTGGAGAGTAGTTCAGCGAGAGTTGGGCACACAGGTTGAGTTGAGAACAACATTTCATCCCAGACGGACGGACGGACAATCCTAGCAGACTATTCAGATATTGGAGGATATTCCCTGAGCTTGTGTTATTGACTTTTGAGGCTCGTGGGATCAGTTTTTGCCTTTAGCAGAGTTTGCCTACAACAACAACAACTAATCGAGTATCCAGATGGCTCCTTATGAGGCTTCATATGGTAGGCGGTGTCGGTCTCCGATTGGATGGTTTGAGCTGGGAGAGGCTCGGTTGTTAAGTGCGGATGTGGTTAAGGAGGCCTTGGACAAGTCAGGATTATTAAAGATACGCTCCGTACAGCTCAGTCCAGGCAAAAAAGATATGCAGACCGCAAGGTTCAAGATGTGGCTTTTATGGTTGGTGATCACGTATTGCTTCGAGTGTCACCTATGAGGGCCGTGATGGGATTCGAGAAGAAGGGAAAGTTTAGCCCTAGGTTCATTAGTCCATTTGAGATTCTTGATCAAGTGTGAGAGGTAGCTTATAGACTTGCTTTACCACCGAGCTTATCAGCCGTGCATCCGGTGTTTCATCTGTCCATGCGTCGAAAATATCACGGCTATCCATCCTACATGTTAGATTTCAGCACTGTCCAGTAGGTCAAGGACTTGTCCTATGAGGAAAAACAGGTGGGAGTTTTCGAGATCAGCCTGCTGAGGCATCATCCTGGGAATCCGAGTCTGATATGCGGAGACGTTATCCTTATCTTTGTTCTGACTCAGTTTCTTCCTTCTTATGTCCGTTCAAGGATAAACAGTTGTTTCAGAGGTGGATAATGTGCTTCAGAGGCCTCGAAAATCTCATTTAGAGTCACCTCGATATGCATGCATAGTCCAGGCAAGTAGGCGGAAAGCTTATATAAGAAAATTAGTGAAAAAGATAAGTTTTGACTAAAAAATTAATAAATTTGACTTCAGTCAATTTTTTGGGCAAAAAGACCCAGACCCATGATTTGATGGTCCTGGAGGGTCCGTAGGAAAATATGGGACTTGGGCGTATGCCCCAAATCTAATTCCGAGGTTCCGGGCCCGTGAAATGAATTTTTGGAAGAAACTGTTTTCTGAAATTCGTTTAAGGTGTCTTCAAATGAATTTTAACAGAACATGTTGCTATCGGGCCCATATTTGGGTTCTGACACCCGGTTCACGTCATATGTGTGATTTAAGATGTTTTGTCAAATTTGGTGAAAAATGAATATTATTTGACATGAGTTGGACCTATATTGCTAAAGTTGATGTTTTGCGAAGTTTAAGAAAAAACCTTGGATTTTCAGGTTTAATTCGTTGTTATCAAGGTTATTTTGGAGATTTGATCATACAGATAAGTTCGTATAATGTTTTTGAGTTATTACATGTGTTTGGTTAGGAGCTTCGAGGACACGGATGTGTTTCTGATACAATTCGGGATGTTTTGAACTTAAGGAAATGTTGCAAATTTCTGTTGTTAGTGCCCAGCGATTTAACCCTTTGCATTCGCATGGTCCTTCTCACGAACGCGTAAGGCGAAAATCCCAGGTGCCTATTTCTTCTTCGCGAACATGAAGGTTATGATGCAAACACGAAGTTGCGGGAGGAGACCCTTCGCGAACGTGTCCCTCCACTCACGAACGCGTAAAGTGCTGGGGAGGGGTCACAAAATTGTTCATCGCGAACGCGGCCACTCGACTACAATTTCGTAGGCTTGAGGAGCCACAACTCCAAGACACGAGCCCTCTTACGCAGACGGGAAGGCCTACCAGGCCTGACTCATCGCGAACGCGATGAGCCTGTCGCAAATTCGTAGAGTATATGCTCGGTTAAGTATTAAAATCCAGAATAGTAACCTTACGTGATTATTGTAAAATTTCATAAAACCCTTTTTCTCCAAAACTCTTAGGGGGTTTTTGAAGCATTTATTCACCATAATCTGTTGCGTAGGTAATCTTTGACTTGTTTCTTTATTTTCCATACACATCCACTAGATTTCCAGGCCTAAGACATGTGATTAAAGGTAAAAAATTAGGAATTTGTGTAGAATTGGGGCTTTTTGATTAATTGTGATTTAGACCTGGTTTTGGGGTCGAATTCTGAAAATAATTATATATATTTGGGCTCGTGGGTCAGTGGATGATTTAATTTTGGTCCGAACCATGGTTTTTATGAAGCAGGCCTGGGGTCGATTTTTGGGAACAATGAATAGAAAACTATAATTAGGAGTTGGGATTGAATTGTTTAGCATTTATTGATGTTATTAAATCGAATATGCATAGACAGGATTTTGTTGGAGCCAACATTGAAAGGAAAAGCTGTGTTTGAGGTTTGAGTTGGCCGTGGAAGTCCAAGATAAGTGTTTGGTCTAACCTCAGCTTGAGGGATTAGGAGTTAAGTCGTATTTGTTATGTGATAATTATTCAATACGACGTATAAGTATGGTGAAGAGTACCTATACGTTGGTGTCTAGCATGAATATGAGTCTTTATATTACGAACGTTATGATTTTGTCTTATCTTCCACGCCTTGGTGATATTTTCTATTTGTTGTGAAAAGATGTGGAAAAGAATTATGGCAGTGGCTCAAGTTATATTACGAAATGTGAAGGTATATGAGATGATTGAACTATTTGAAGTATTGGCTCAAGTGGTAAAGTGAGTTATGAGATAAAAGTGAAAGAAAAAGAAAGAGTTGTTAAATTATTCCCTTGTCGGGATATTGATGCCTTGTTGATTATCTTCCTTGCCTGGATGTTGAGGTTATTTATGTTGTTTCCTTGTCGGAATTTAATTGTTTAATTGTTGTTCCCTGCCAGAATTTAAAAGTACAAATTGTTGTTTCTTTGACGAGATTTCAACTATTATTTTGTTTATTCCATTGCCCCTTTTTTGTGATTGTTGTTTGGGTGAGGAAGAGTTTTTAAAGCACAAAGGGTGATGCTGTGCATTGTTTGTTATTGTGAGGAAAGCGTGTAAATCATAGAGGGTGATGTCGTGCTTTATTATGTACCATTCCATATCGATTTTCATTGACTATATGGTGAGGAAAGAGAGTAAAATCTTTACGGGTGATTCCGTGCACATCTTTATTATATAAATTTTATGGTGAGGACGAGAATAAAAGCACGAAGGGTGATGCCGTGCACAATTTTATTATAAAACTGCTTTGGTGAGGACTAGAGTAAAAGTATGAAGGGTGATGCCGTGCAAATTTGTTATTTGTGCTTCTCTGTTAATATTCGTGATACTTTGTTTTCTTTCCTTACCTGAAGCCTTTCAATTCAGAACGGTTATCTACCCCCAGCATGTTTTTCCCTCCCATATTTACTGGTTATTTTTATATTTTTTTTGTGCTATATATATATATTTGAACTGCATAGGTTTATTTGATAGTCTGGTCCTAGCCTCATCATTACTTCGCCAAGGTTAGGCTAGACACTTACAAACACATACGGTCGCTTCATAGTGTGCAGATCCAAGAGCAGCTTTCAGATAGTAGTTGGAATGCTTCCTTCAATCCACCTGGGAGCCCAAAGTAGACCTGCAGGTATCCACATATCCTAACATTTCCCTCTATCTCTATTTCCTCTTTCATTTTGTTTTATTCAGAAATAGTGTATTGCTATTTATTCAGACCTTTTATTTAGTAATCTTAGAATGGTTGTGACTGTGTGACTCCAGGTTTTGGGTATTTGAGGTTTTGATAGTTGTAGTGGACGTAGCCTTAAAATATATAATTGTTGACTTCCGCTAATTTATTTAAAATTCTGATGTTATCATATTATGGCCTTGTGTTCTTTATATAGGAGCAACATAACGTGTAGTAGGTAGTTAAGGTTTGGCTTGCCTAGCTCCCATTAGTAGGTGCCATCAAAACTCTCGAGTGTGGGAAACCCGGATCGTGACAAGTTGGTATCAGAGCTCTAGGATACATGGGTCTCATAGTTTAGAGACAAGCTTATCAGAGTGTGAGGGATCATTACGGACACCTCTTTATTTATCACCAAAGGATTGAGCTTCCAGGGTGGAAGTGGGAATGGATCTCTATGGATTTCGTTGTTGGACTCCAGCAGACTCGGAGGAAGTTCGACGCAGTATGGGTTATTGTTGATAGGCTGACCAAGTCAGCACGTTTAATTCATGTGTCAGTCTCGTATTCTTCCAAGAGGTTAACTGAGATCTATATTCGTGAGATTTTTTGCCTTCATGGTGTGCCTGTGGCTATCATTTCAAACTGAGGTACAAAGATTACATAGCATTTTTGGGTGAGTAGTTCAGCGTGAGTTGGAAACATATGTTATGTTAAGAACAACATTCCATCCCAGACGGACTGAAAATCCGAGCGGACTATTCGGATATTGGAGGATATTCCCTGAGCTTGTGTTACTGACTTTTGAGGCTCGTGGGATCAGTTTTTTCCTTTAGGAGAGTTTGCCTACAACAACAACTGCTAGTCGAGTATCCAGATGGCTTCTTATGAGGCATTATATGGTAGGCGGTGTCGGTCTCCGATTGGATGGTTTGAGCTGGGAGAGGCTCGGTTGTTAGGTGCGGATCTGGTTAAGGAGGCCTTGGACAAGGTCAGGATTATTAAAGATACGTTACGTACAACTCAGTCCATGCAAAAGAGTTATGCAGACCGCAAGGTTAAAGATGTGGCTTCCAAGGTCAGTAATCAGGTATTACTTTGAGTGTCGCCTATGAGGGGCGTGATGAGGTTCGGAAAGAAGGGAAAGCTTAGCCCTAGTTTCATTGGTCCATTTGAGATTCGTGATCAAGTGTGAGAGGTAGCTTATAGACGTTTTTTACCGCCGAGCTTGTAAGCCGTGCATCCAGTGTTTCATGTATCCATGCTTCAAAAATATCACGGCGATCCATCCTACATGTAGGATTCAGCACTGTTTAGTAAGGCAAGGACTTATCTTATGAGGAAAAGCCGGTGGGAGTTTCCCCTATGTTCTTGTTCAGTGGAGAGATCAGCCTGGTGAGACATCACCTGGGAATCCGAGTCCAATATGCTGAGCCGTTATCCCTATATTTTTCCTCACTTATTTACTTCCTTCTTATGTTCATTCAAGGAAGAACAATTGTTTTAGATATGGAGAATGTTCTTCGGAGGCCTCGAAAATCTCGTTTAGAGTCACCTCGATTTGCATGCACAGTCCAGGCACGTAGGTGGAAAGCTTAAATATGAAAATTTGTGAAAGAAAATAAGTTTTGACTAGAAAATGAATAAATTTGACTTCGGCCAATGTTCTGGGAAACGGACCCAGACCCAAGATTTGATGGTCCTCGAGGTTCCATAGGAAAACAGGGACTTGGGCGTATGGTCCGAATCTAATTATGAATTCCCAAGCCCGAGAAATGAATTTTTGAAGGAAATTGTTTTCTGAAATTTGTTTATGGTGTCTTGAAATGAAATTTTATTAGAACATGTTGATATCGGGCCCATACTTGGGTTCCGAAACCCAATATTTAAGATGTTGTTATTAAATTTTGTGAAAAATGAATATCATTTGACATGATTTGGACCTAAATTGCTAAAGTTGATGTTTTGTGAAGTTTGAGAAAAATCCATTGATTTTGAGGTTTAATTCGTTGTTATCAAGGTTATTTTGGAGATTTGATCATACAAATAAGTTCGTATTATGTTGTTGATTTAGTACCTGTGTTTGGTTAGGAGCCCCGAAGGCAGAGGTGCGTTTCAGATACGATTCAGGAAGTTTTGAACTTAAGGATAAGTTGCAAATTTCTGTTGTTAGAGCACAGCAATTTAACCCTTTGCATTCGCGTGGTCCCTCTCACGAATTCGTAAAACAAAAATCCTAGGTGCCTAATTTCTTCTTCGCGAACACGAAGGTTATGATGCGAACACAAAGTTTAGGAGGGAGACCCTTCACGAACGTGTCCCTCCACTCGCGAACTCGTAAGGTGCTTAGGATGGGTCACCAAATTGTTCATCGTGAACGCGGCCACTGGACCGCAATTGCGTAGTCTCAAGGAGCCACAACTTCACGACGTGAGCCCTTTTATGCAAACGTGAAGGTCTACCAAGCCTAACTCATCGCGAACGCGATGAGCCTGTCGCGAATTCGTAGAGTAAATTTGCTCAGTTAAGTTTTAAAATCCAAAACAGTAGCCTTACGTGATTATTGTAAAATTTCATAAACCCCTTTTTCTCCAAAACTCTTAGGGGATTTACGAAGCATTTATTCACCATAATCTCTTGTGTAGGTAATCTTTAACTTGTTTCTTTATTTTCCATCAACATCCACTAGATTTTCAGGTCAAAAACATGTGATTAAAGGTAAAAAATTAGGAATTTTGGTAGAGTTGGGAATTTTTGAATAATTGTGATTTAGACCTCGTTTTGGGGTCGAATTTCGAAAAATAATTATATATTTGGGCTCGTGGGTGATTTAATTTTTGTCCGAACCATGGCTTTGACCTAGCAGGCCCGGGGTCGATTTTTGGATTATTGGGAAGAACAAATAGAAAGCTATAATTAGGAGTTGAAACTGAATTGTTTAGCATTTACTAATGTTATTAAATCGATTATGCATAGATACGATTTTGTTGGATCCAAATTTGAAAGGAAAAGCAGTGTTTGAGACTTGAGTTGGCGGTGGAAGTTCGAGCAAAGTGTTTGGTCTAACATTTCCTTGAGGGATTAGGAATGCAATCATATTTGTTATATGATAATTGTTGAGTACGACGTATAGGTATGGTGACAAGTATCTATACATTGGTGTCTAGCATGACCGTGAGTCTTTAAACTCTGTTCATCTCTTCTTTCCAATTCTTAATAGATTTAAATCCATTCTTAACTCTTTTTTTCTTTAACCTCACCCCGGCCATGGTTAAGCACACATATCACTTGATTTATCTTAACCAGTCGTTTCCTTGGAATTTACAGGTTAATCCATCAAAATTATTAAGAAATTGGAAGATAACCATATACTAAGAGTAATTTTTAATTATTTACAGAATGACAAGACTATACATAATAAATATCGTAAGCATAAAAGGAAATAATAAAAAGACATAGGGGTAACATCTTAGAAAATAACTTAGATAAACATAAGTAACTTCCATGTTTACAAGAGATGGGATTTCCCTTTTGGGGAACCCAAAAAGTTTTTGCTGAACTTCTGGATTAAAAACGATCAACACCTAAGCATACAAACTTTATTTATTTTTCAAGCTTAGAGGAATAGCTACTACGATATTCATAAAGGGAAATATTTTACAAAGTGGTTAATAAAGGTTTTTGGGATTTTTGGAAAGTATGTTGAGTATGCTTTTCAAAGTGTTTTCTGCTTTTTCTCGATGATCTTTCCTTCGACTTGGTCTTGCTTTTATAGCTGATTTTTAGAGCGAATCTGAAATATGGACTTCAAAGGTTTTTAGAAATCTTTTTCCTCTATCCTTGTAGGGTACTTTATTGGGCCACATCTTCACATGACTTGTGCGGAGATTCCGTTTTATGTCGTCCACGTTTTTCTCATTCATTTGTCTTCATGTCACATCCGTCACATCTGGTCCTTACTTGTTGTCTCCTCCATTATTGTTCTTTGTCTTTTCCTTGATTTATTATTTCCAAAGTATAACCATTTTTATGTGTCAAAATTATGAAGTGCTATTGAATCAAAACTCATTCCTGAATCGTACTCCTCATATGGATCTTGAGCATTCTGATAATTCAGATTGTCTTCATTATCGTCTCTTCCTGAGCTTTGAGACCTTTCTGGACTAGAACTTGACTTCTCAAGACTGGGAGTAGGACTTTTTATCATATGTTTTTCTTGTTTTTCTTTTTGCTGGAACAAATTCTCTAATGTCTGTTTAATTACATCTTCTATTTTCTCATTTTTTTCTTTTTAGCAATTATACTCTTTTTCTTTAATATGTCTCCATGTGTTAACGTTCTGGGTAGTCTTCGCCTTGATGAGCCTTCTTCTTCACTTTTTGGTAAAGTGACAGCCATAAACGGGTTTGATTTGTCTTTACCGGTCACCGTTTGAACCGGACTAGCTGTATCATCATCCGATACAGTGAATTTTTCTGCATTCATTGGGGAATGCACACCCTTCTCATCCACTTTTTCTTGAGATGGAGAACTCGTATCTTGTTGCAACACCACTTGAGTCTGAGATTACGCTATTTCAAATGTTAACGCATGCACCTTTTGTTCTAAAACTTTTACCTGCTCCATAAGTCTGATTTTTTCTTTCTCTAAGCTTTCATTCTTCTGGTTCAATCTTTAGAAAGCTTCGGTCATGGATGAGCAATGGTCACAAAATATAATTTTTTCTGTGTGTTTTTGTATTTTGTATTGGATTTTTTCTGGGTTTTGTCTGAGTGCTGGGGAAATAAAGTAATTTGGTCGTAATATTCCTCTTGCATAATCTAGTGCTTTAGTAAAATCATTAAAACCCTTAAATAGTGGTTTTTGTATGTCTTTAATAGAGTCTAATACTTCTATCCATGTTTGAAAAATACCATTTGTCTTACCATGTACAACTACGTAGTATATAAACTTCTTTTCTTGATTTTTGTCTGTAAAGTATAGCTCCAAGGCATTAAGAGCTGCTATAACATATTTAGTGTCTTTCTTATTATATGATATCCATAAGTTATCAATTAATCATCTCTGGGGTCTATCTTTAACACATTCTGGTAAAACTCTAAATGAAATATTCGATGGTGGAAAAAATATTAAATTATGCTTCGCAAAATTTATTCTTTCTATTTTGTTTTGTTCCGTAATGGTTTGTGTCTTAAAATGAAGGTTACGTAATACTGTCTGCGAGTATTTTTCTGAGGGTGAGGCTTGAACGCCTTTTCCCTTGTCTTCTGTCTTGGAAACTGTTGGTCTCATTCTGTACATGTAAAATATTCTTATTAATTGACAATAATTTTTAGCCTACTTAAAGTGTCTACTAAGTTATTATATTTTCCTTTAATATGTTCAAAAACTACATTATATAATGATATTTTATCAATAAAATTTAACCATCTCCTTCTACTACTATTCTTTGAATTTATCTTTTGGTGGAATTTGACAATAGCTTCACAATCAGTTCTAGTTGATACTTCTTGTTTGTTTAATATGTATCGTTTAATACTATTTAATCTGTATATTACAGCTAGGATTTTTGTGTCTATACTACTCATATTTCCTTTCTCTTTATATTTTCCACATTGGTATGCACATATTTTTTCTGTATTCTTATCACTATATTTATTCGGTTTTGCTATTAATACTGCTCCCCATCCCTCAAAACTTCCATCTGTTTCTATAATTAAATAGTCAGTTTCTAATGGCATAGTTAGATAACGAATATTCTTTATTTTTTCTTTAATTTTTTATACTAATTTAATATCTTCTATATTAAAATGTTTTTGTCCGGTAGATCCTGTCTTAGCATATAATGGTCCTGCTATTTTTCCTAAGTCTTTTATAAAATTTCTTGCATAATTTACTATTCCTAGAAACTTTTGTACTTCTTTAATATTGTCTAGTTTATCTAGCATATCTAAAGCTTTTTTAGCTATATGGGGTTGTAGCTTAATCTTCCCATCTCCTAGATGTACTCCCAAAAAGTTTATATAATTTTATTTTCTTTTTACTGATAATTATTCCATTATCTACGAATAATCTAAATACTGTTTGTGGATGTCCTAAGTGTTCTTTAATATCTTTATTGAATACTAATATATCATCTACATATACTAACACAAACCTTTTATATTCTCCAAATATATTAACCATTTTTCTCTGAAAAAATTGGTGGAACTATTTTTAATCCGAACGACATGACTAACCATTCAAAATGCCCTTCTGGACAAGTAAATGATGTTCACTCGATATTTTCTTCATGCATTTTTACTTGCCAATATCTTGATTTACAATCAAATTTACTAAATATCTTTTTTCCTTGTATCCTATTTTTTAATTCCGTTTTATCAGGTAGCTTATATTCATCTGTTTTGGTGTTATCATTAAGTCTTTTATAGTTTAATACCATTCTCGCTTTTCCTCTTATTATTTCACTGTGATTTCTATCCATAAAAGCTGCTGACCTATGTTTAGAAGTAGATCTTCTTATTACACCTAAGTCCATAAGTTCTTTAATTTGAGTTTTAAAGTCTTTAAGGTCTTCATTTGTAGCTCCTATTCAAGCCGTTTTAATTATATATTCTGGGTTTATTATGTCTAATTTACACATTACTTTATTGTTTTCCTAGTGTTTTAAAGGTTTTTCTCCTATTATTTCTATCTCATCTAAAAAATTTATTATATTTTCTAGATTTTTTTCATTTTTTATTATTCCTATTCTTTGTAATCCTGTTTTGAAATTGCATAATTCTGTTTCGATGTCTATTAATGTATAATCCTTTTCTATTATATCTCTATCTTCGCTTTCTTCTAATATTAGATTTTTTGTTTCTTCTTTAGTCCTACAGCAGGTTTCATTATCTTTGCATTTTTTACAACATTCTTTCTCGTTTTCTTGCAGGTCTATCTGGTTTTCATTTAATCTTGTCCTTATCCTAGTTGCTGCCTGTATTGTTTGTACTAGTGTTTGTATAATATTTTTAATGAATATTACCCCATCTCTACTAAGCAAACAACTATCATTATTGTGTAATATAAAACTCAAACCTAATACAAAATCTACATTTATATTTAAATCTCTTACCCAAATTTAATCCACATTATAACTCGGTTTGTAAATATCTAAACATGTATTTACAAAACTAATCTATGATTTATCTATATAATGTTTATAGATATTATGGGTTCCATCCATTTGCATGGCTGCTACTGGCTTGTCTAATGTTTTTATTAAATTAGGTGGAACTATCCTCTTATTTATTATACATCTTGTGCATCCCGAGTCTACTAGAGCTAATGTTTCTATTTAGTAGTCTTCTATTTTCATTCTTGCTAAAAATTTTATCGTAGTTAATTTTTTATCTTCATTACATATTAGGGCATCATAATTTTCTATTCTCATTCGTTCTTTATCTTCTTCAGTTCTTATATTTTGTAATTTTTCTTTTCCTTTTTCCATTTTTTGTATTCTTTTTCCTCATTCATTTGTTCTATTTTCTAATGTAATTATTCTTCAACTTATAAAAAAATTAGAATTATTTGTCTCCTGATAAATTTCTATTTTATTTATTTTTATTTCAAAATCTTTTTCTATACATGCAATACCTTCTTCTAAATAGCATATTTTACATTTAGCTCTTTTATTTCTACTAGTATACCATTTACATTTAAAACATTTGTTGCTATCTAATCCTATATTTATTTGAAACTCATGGTTACAAACTTCTAATTTATTTACAAAGTTATTTTCTTCTAGGTCTAGCTTTTCTAGTCCTATCTCATTTATTAACTCTTCTTCTTCTTCTTCTTCTGATTCTGAGGTTTCTATTTGATTTTCGTCTAAACCTACACTTACTATAGAATATATACTTTCGTTGTCTTACATATATTCATCTACATTTATTAGAGTTTCTTGAAAATCTTCTATTAACTGTGAATTTCTTGTTTTACTATTGATTCTTTTTGGGCAAGTGTTAGCTAAATGTTCTACACTACCACAAGTAAAATATTCTTGTTTGTTTTTATAGTTTATTCTGTTCTATATTTTCTAACATGCCTATTTCTATTTAAATAGGGTTTTCTAGCTGATGACTTTCTCAGATAATAATTTTTTCTATTGTATTCTTTATTGTATTGGGGTTTATAACTTTTATATTTCTTCTTTTTGAATTCATTTTTGTCATAACTCTGTGTTGTATATTCTGTTGATTTGCAGAAACTCATATTGTTCTGTTTTAGCTGTTTTTGTATTTGTAAGTTTGTTCATTTTTCTTGTAATATTTCCATAATATGTTGTACTTTGTGCCCCATAGACCATTTTATAATTGGGTTTTGTATTACACCTTCTCTTTTATACCACCGTTCTTCTATTTCTCTTCCTAAGACTCCTAGTAATTTATTGAATAATTTTTTACCTAATTCTTGATCAAATGCATTTCCACTAATAGTACAATCATAAAAGTAATAATTTAAAAACTTTTTTATATGGAACCAACTGCTTATACTTAATCGTTCTAATTTTATTAAAGCATTCTTCTGTAGTACTACTAATCCACTATTTGGATCTTCTCCTGTGATCAGACTATGATTTTATTTGTAAAATTATAAGGGTTTGCACCCATCGCTATCAAATTTTGGAAATCTTGAGGAAATTCTGATTTATAAGCTTCCCATAAACCCTTTGTCGATTCTCCTAGAAAAGTTTCCATATATTTATACATTGTTTCTGCATCTGTATCATTATAGGTTTTTATAAAGTCTACTACTACTATTCCTTTCCATAGGTCTATTACTGAGTTCCACATTTGTGGATCATGGGCTGCTATATTTAATATTTTACCTTTACTTCCTCCTTCTGGTAATCCTATAGGTTCTTCTATTGGCATCCTTTTTCCTGATGGTCTTACATTTTCTATTTCTGTTTCTTGGTCTATTCTGTATACTCTTCTTCTAGATACATTTCCCGTACTAGTATCTACTGTACTTTGATATGTTGTTCTCTGAAATGGGCTTGGGCTAGAACTAACTGATTCCATTAATTCTTATAAGCTAATTACTGAATCTGTTTCTGTTTCATAACTATCTTGTATTTCTTCAAGGATTTGATCAAATTTATCTGATTTTTCTTGTAACCTATTTTCTTTTCTATATCCTAAATTATATGTTCTTAATTCGCATTTTCTAAAATGTTCCTCTACATCTCTTAAAGTTAATTTTCCTAGTTTACATTACATTGAAAGTCTTATTTTTGTTTTCTCTAACTAATTTTCTTGCTTCTTCTAATGCTATATATACTTCAAATTCTTCCTGTATTATTTTAACATTCATACATTGAGTTTCTTCAACATTGTTTTCATCTTCATCATCCGTATCTTTATGAGTAGAATAATTATAATTAGTAACCTAATTGACGTTTCTCCTTTAGAAGTTGTATACATCAAGTGAGATTCTGGTTTAAATATTTTTGGGTTTGAAAGATCTTCTAAGTTCCATTCTAATCCCGCGTATTCTTCTGCGTCTATCTTAATAGGTTTTAATAATTTTATACCTTTATTTCCCATTACTTCAACTACATCGTCTACTTTAATTTTAAATTTTGTATTGCTATTTGTTGTCATTTTTCCTATAAACCTACACATATTAATAGATTATTTCCATTATTCATTTCTTCATACCCTTTAGTCTGTATTCCTATTTTTATATCTTTTCCAAATTCTGCTAGATTTATCATAAAATCTGAGCTAATATAAAATATTCCTCCGTTATTTGTCATATCTACTTCTGTTAGGCCTATTATAGATTTCTTCTAATCTGACCATCTGTCATCATATACTACTATTAATACTTTAGTTCCTAGATTCTTTCTTGTTAATCCTTTTTAATCCAATTACTATTAATCCCATATGCATTAAATTCCTTTTATAATTTTTTATTTGTTTTACTGATTCTGGATTGATTAAGTTTAATGTCTCTACTTTGCTTCCTATAGCTGACAATGGTTCTTCTCTATAATATCTATATAGTTGAGAATTGGTGGAGAAATATCATGTATTATATAGTATTTTTGGATCTAATAATCTTAATTGATTTTGCTGAAAAATTTGTATATCATTATCGATATCTATTATTTCATCAAATTTTTGATCTTCCTCTTGTCTTTTTCTAGATTCTAGCTAACATATTGTGTCCTATTCTATTTTCTGAAAAACTTATTCCTGATCTTTCTTGATTTGTTCTTCTTGACCCACTTGAAAAAAGGTCCATTTTTGTGGCTTTCTTACTTTTATTTTTTCCTTATGTGGTGTTATTTCAACTATTTTTAATTGTTCTATTAAATCGTCTACCTTTAAGATTTTAGTCTTAATTTATTTTTCCTTAATAATTTTATCTAACTTTTTATTAACCTCTAATAATAATATTATTAATGTATTATTCTGTTTTAGTATTATTTGCTTTTAGGAATATAGTTACTTAGTCCTTCTGGATTGGGTTGAATTTTTGCTGTTAATTATAATACTTCTTCATATATTGGATCTAATTCTACTTGTATATCACTCATGAAAGAGCGATTTCCTTTATTGTGTCTATCTTTTCTTTAAGTGCGCTTATCTCACCTTTTAACACTTCTACTTGTTCAGTTATTTTTTCTACTAATCCGGTTGTTTGTATTTTTAATTCTTTAGGCTTTTCTGTAATAGTCTTGATTAACTTTTCTATTTCGTAGCAGGTATTTATTCTATATTAAATTTGTTATTTGAGAGTTGTATTTTCCTGTCTATTTCTAGTTCTTGTGCTTTTATAAAGTCTAAATTTTGTTCTAATTTTTCTAACATCTTTCTTTGTTTGATGTATCCAGCCTCTACTAATTCTACTGTTCTTATTATGTTTTTATTATTGTATTGGGCTTTTTCTCCGAAGTTTATTATTAAATCAATTAAAGTATTATATTGTTTATCTTCAGTATGTAATATATGCTCTCCACTACTAAAATTACACTTTATTACTGTGTTGTCTTTTCATATTCTATATATCTTTTCTGGATGGATTTTCAAGTCTAAATATTCTAGATGTTTTAAATTAGCTATTTTGTTTTATTCTAAGGGTATCCAGATTTTTTTATCCATATAGAACTTTACTCTTTGATTATATGAAGATATTTCACCTTCCGTATATTGTATATCCCACTCTAGAGCTGATATAGTTTCTGTATTTATAATTTAACACTTTACTATTTAACTTGGTTCGCTATTATATTTGAATTCTAATTCTTCTATTTGTTTAGCTAATTCTAAAATTGATATTAATAGTGCACTAATCTTTTTTAATTCTTTCTTTAATTCTTGCCTTCTCCTTATATCTCTTCTTAAAAGGCATTAGTTAAACGTGATTTCTTTAGTTAACGGATGTTGTTTTAAAATATATATTATCCTAATGGAATATATTTTATTTATTCTTAATTAATCTAAGATAGATCCCTTCTTGTTCTATTTCATAATTAATTCTTTGCAGTTCAAAATGAAGAATGTTATTAAAGTCACTTAGTTATGGTGTACTAAAATTACTTTGATATAGTTCTAATATCTTTTTATATTCAATATGATTTTTTATATTTTCTATAGTGATATAGATTATATGATGATAACAGCTTATATATTTAACTCTTCTTTAAAATTCTTTATAGATTTAAATCCATTCTTAACTCTTTTTTCTTTAACCTCACCCCTGTCAGGGTTAATGAGAAACTAGATAAATGGATTTCTATCATACTGATTATAAGATATAAATGCTTATTAAATAAGTCTACGCAAATTCTATGATTGTCTGTTATATAAATAAAGTGTATAGCGTAACCTACCATCGAATAAAATCATGTGTCTACGTCTATAATAAACTCTCCTAGACTTAAAGTAAGGCTTCTAGTAAAGCTTTCTGGATATGTATAGTTATTACGATTACCAGACATTAACATTGTAATAGAATTGTTTTATACTTTATGTGGTAAAAATTCTACTCGGTACTCTCCCTCACTTTTCTGTAAACTTATAACGTTACAGTGTAGTCATAATTATGTACTAAGATCACCCCTACCAATAAAAAACTAATATAAAAACTTATATAAAAAATTATTTTCTTAAATAGTAATATATAGATATAAAAACTTATTGTCTTAAATAATAATATCTAGAGAGACTAGATAAATGGATTTCTAGTATACTGATTATAAGATATAACTGCTTATTAAATAACTCTACGCAAATTCGATGATTTTCTGTCATATAAATAAAGTGTATAGCGTAGTCTACTATCGAATAAAATCCTGTGTCTACGTCTAAAATAAACTCTCCTAGACTTAAAGTAAGGCTTCTAGCAAAGCTTTCTGGATATGTATATTTATTACGATTACCAGACATTAACAGTGTAATAGAATGTTTTAAACTTTATGTTGTAAAAATCATACTCGGTACTCTCCCTCTCTTTTCTGTAAACTTATAACGTTACAGTGTAATCATAATTATGTACTAAGATTACCCCTTCATACCTTTTTTTTAACTCTGTTCATCTCTTATTTCCATCTTTATAGATTTAAACCCATTCTTAACTCTTTTTTCTTTAACCTCACCCCGGTCATGGTTAAGCACACATATCACTTGATTTATCTTAACCTGTTGTTTCCTAGGAATTTACAGGTTAATCAATCAAACTTATTAAGAAATTGAAAAGATAACCATATACTAAGAGTAATTTTTAATTATTTACAGAATGACAAGACTATACATAATAAATATTGTAAGCATAAAAGGAAATCATGAAAAGACATAGGGGTAATATATTAGAACATAACTTAGATAAACATAAGTAACTTACATGTTTACAAGAGATGAGATTTCCCTTTCGAGAAACCCGAAAAGTTTTTACTGAACTTCTGGATTAAAAACGATCAACACCTAAGCATACAAACTTTATTTAGTTTGCAAGCTTAGAGGAATAGCTACTAGGATATTCATAAACGGAAATATTTTACAAATTGGTTTGGAAAGGGTTTTGGGATTTTTGGAAAATTGGTTGAGTATGATTTTCAAAGTGTTTTTCTGTTTTTTCTCGATTATCTTTCCTTCGACTTGGTCTTGCTTTTATATCTGACTTTTAGAGCGAATCTGAAATATGGACTTCAAAAGTTTTTAGAAATCTTTTTCCTCTAGCCTTGTAGGGTACTTCATTGGGTCCTATCTTCACATGGCTTGTGCAGAGATTCCATTTTATGTCGTCCACGTTTTTCTCATTCATTTGTCTTTATGTCATATCTGTCACATCTGGTCCTTACTTGTTGCCTCCTCCATTATTGTTCTTCGTCTTTTCCATTATTTATTATTTCTGAAGTATAACCATTTATATGTGTCTAAATTATGAAGTGCTATTGAATCAAAACTCATTCCTGAATCGTAGTCTTCATATGGATCTTGAGCATCGTGATAATTAACGTTGTCTTTATTATCGTCTATTCCTGAGCTTTGAGACCTTTATGGACTAGACCTTGACTTCTTTGGATTGGGACTAGAATTTTTATCATATGTTTGTCTTGTTTTTCTTTTTGCCGAAACAAATTCTCTAATGTCTGTTTAATTACATTTTCTATTTTCTCATTTTTTTTCTTTTTAGCAATTATACTCTTTTTCTTTAATATGTCTTCATGTGTTAACGTTCTGGGTAGTCTTCGCCTTGATGAGCCTTCTTCTTCTCTTTTTGACAAAGTGACAGTCATAAATGGGATTGATTTGTCTTTACCGGTAATCGTTTGAACCGGAATAGCTGTATCATCATCCAATACAGTGGATTTTTGTGTATTCATTGGGGAATGCACGCCCTTCTCATCCATTTTTTCTTGAGATGGACAACTCGTATCTTGTTGCAACACCACTTGAGTCTGAGATTGCGCTATTTCAAATGTTAACGCATGCACCTTTTGTTCTAAAACTTTTACCTGCTCCATAAGTCTGATTTTTTCTTTCTCTAAGCTTTCATTCTTCTGGTTCAATCTTTAGAAAGCTTCGGTCATGGATGAGGAGTGGTCACAAAATATTATTTTTTCTGAGTCTTTTTGGATTTTATATTGGATCTTTTCTGGGTTCTGTCTGAGTGCTGGGGAAATATAGTAATTTGGTCCTAATGTTCCTCTTGCATAACCTAGTGCTTCAGTAAAATCATTAAAACCCTTAAAAAGTGGTTTTTGTATGTCTTTAATAGAGTCTAATACTTCTATCCATGTTTGAAAAATACCATTTGTCTTACCATGTACAACTACGTAGTATTTAAACTTCTTTTCTTGATCTTTTTCTGTAAAATATTGCCCCAAGGCATTAAGAGCTGCCATAACATATTTAGTGTCTTTCTTATTACATGCTATCCATAAGTTATCAATTAAACATCTCTGGGGTCTATCTATAACATATTCTGGTAAAACTCTAAATAAAATATTCGATGGTGGAAAAAATATTAAATTATGCTTCCCAAAATTTATTCTTTCTATAGTGTTTTGTTCCGTAATGGTTTGTGGCTTAAAATGAAGGTTACCTAATAATGTCTGCGAGTATTTGTCTGAGGGTGAGGCTGGAACGCCTTTTCCCTTATCTTCTGTACATGTAAAATATTCTTATTAATTGACAATAGCCTACTTAAAGTGTCTGCTAAATTATTATCTTTTCCTTTAATATGTTCAAAAACTAATTTATATATTGATATTGTATCAATAAAATTAAACCATCTCCTTCTACTACTATTTTTTGAATTTATCTTTTGGTGGAATTTGACAATAGCTTCACAATCAGTTCTAATTGTTACTTCGTGTTTGTTTAATATGTATTGTTTAATACTATTTAATCTGTATATTACAGCTAGGATTTTTGCGTCTATACTACTCATATTTCCTTTCTCTCTATATTTTCCAATTGGTATGCACATATTTTTTCTGTATTCTTATCACTATATATATTCGGTTTTGCTTTTAAAACCACTCCCCATCCTTCAAAACTTCCATCTGTTTCTATAATTAAATAGTCAGTTTCTAATGGCATAGTTAGATCAGGAATATTCTTTAGTTTTTCTTTAACTTTTTCTACTAATGTAATATCTTCTGTATCAAAATATTTTGGTCCCATAGATCCTATCTTAGCATATAATGGTCCTGCTATTTTTCCTAAGTCTTTTATAAAATTTCTTGCATAATTTACTATTCCTAGAAACTTTTATAGTTCTTTAATATTGTCTAGTTTATCTGGCATTTCTAAATCTTTTTTAGCTATATGGGGTTGTAGCTTATTATTCCCATCTCCTAGAACTACTCCCAAAAAGTTTATATAATTTTTACATAATTCCATTTTCTTTTTACTGATAATTACTCCATTATCTACAAATAATCTAAATATTTTTTGTAGATGTTCTAAGTGTTCTCTAATATCTTTACTGAATACTAATGTATCGTCTACATATACTAACACAAACCTTTAATATTCTCCAAATATATTATCCATTTTTCTCTGAAAAATTGGTGGAACTGTTTTTATTTCGAACGGCAGGACTAACAATTCAAAATGTCCTTCTAGACAAATAAATGATGTCCACTCGATACTTTCTTCATGCATTTTTACTTGCCAATATCATGATTTACAATCAAAATTACTAAATACCTTTTTTCCTTGTATCCTATTTATTAATTCCTTTTTATCAGGTAGCTTATATCCATCTGTTTTGGTGTTATCATTAAGTTTTTTATAGTTTATTACCATTCTCGCTTTCCCTCTTATTATTTCAGTGTGATTTCTAACCATAAAAGTTGCTGACCTCTGTTTAGAAGTAGATCTTCTTATTACGCCTTGTTAGGATTTATGCCCGTCACTAGAGGGGGGGTGAATAGTGCGGCACGAGAATATTGATAAATATTGCGGAATTAAAATTGCAGGAGTAAAGTAAATGCGGTAATTAAAATAGTAAGGAAAGAACACATCGAATTTATATTGGTTCACCACAACGTGTGGTTAGTCCATTCCCCGAGAGAATCTCTCGAGATTCCACTAACTCCGTTATGCTTACAGGTGCCTAACAAACCGTTACACTTGCTCGTAGATGTACACTCTACAAGACTTCAACTTGCTCGAGGATACCTCACCTCAAGACTTCACCTTGCTCGTGGATACCGCACCACAAGACTTCACCTTGCTCGTGGATACCGCACCACAAGACTTCACCTTGCTCGTGGATACCGCACCACAAGACTTCACACACTAAGAATGAGGGTACTTAGCAAACCCGACAATCAGTGAGTAGATATGGTCTTCTCAAACACCTTTCTCTTTTACAACAAGAACTCTCTAATAAGAGTGGATAAAGAGATACAAAATAAGCTCTATGAACAACTCAAAGTTGTCTCTCAAATGGCTCAACAAAAGCTCTATAATGATGCACAAATGATATCAATATGTATATGAATAATGAGAGGTGTTGTGTGTATCAAATCAGCTCAATAGACCTCTATTTATAGGTGTTATAAGTTGTATGTCCGTTGCTTAATTGACAATCAATTTATGCTGATTTTATGCAAGATAATCGATTATTGGATTTTGATAATCGATTATTGGCTTTAACGTTCAAAAATTAGAGCTGATTTTATGCTAGATAATCGATTATTGGATTTTGATAATCGATTATCTACCTGTCATTCAAAAACATTGGCAACGGTCAGAGAATAATCGATTATGCTCTTTTAGATAATCGATTATTCTGCCTTGCGGAATTTCCAGTTTAATCTGGAAATTCAGCATAATCGATTATCAGCATATGGATAATCGATTATCTGGCTATGCTGTTCAGAATTGAAAACTTACTTCAAAAACCATTTTGGTTAAAAATTAAAACGTTAAAATCATTTTGTTTGAAGTATTTTGAAATATGTTTATGATAAATATGATTTGATAAAATGATTTTATGCATATTTATGATGACCTATGTTGAGCGAAAAGACGAGATAACTTAAACGTTGCTCTTACATTGGTTCTACCTAACGACCTACGCCTTGGGTCTTCGGTCTTAAACTTTTGAGCTCGTCTTTGGCTTGTCTATGCAATCCATTCATCAATATGCTTCTCGGCATTCAATCTTGATTGTTTGTCATATAATGACGTTGTTTGACACTTGACTTCATTGTTTGTCATTCATCAAAACCTATACCTGAAAATCATGCTAATACAACCAAAGCGCACATATCATGGATAGAATGATTTTCTACATTTTCCCCCTTTTTGATAATGACGAACAATAGGAGATATGCATATCGGATTCCCTCTAAATTCATGCTATATCTCAACATACAATTCATGCAAGCAATTCCCCTTCATGATAATTCCCCCTCAAATAAGGCATACTATAACGTAGATACATTCCCCATTATTTGATGCATATCGCCTAAACTCTTCCCCCTTTTGGCATTAGCAAAAAAAGAGAGTATGCAAAGGCTACTTTCCCCTTTCGACACTTCCCCCTTTTGGGTATATCAATTGTTAGTGTCAAGAATAAAATAGGAAATACAATGAGGAATATACATTGACGATATTTAAACAATCATACCAACATGAAATAATACCAAATGTTAGTAAAAACATAACAACCATAATAACGGTTATTTTTCGCAAATCATATTGCTTATGAACATATCAACAGTTAATTTTTAACAAACCAATAGTTGTATTAAAAAAACAAATCATTTATTTTTCAAGAATATATCAACTGTTATTCAAACCAAAAAATAATATTCATCAAAACATGAATCAATCATTATTTTTAATAAAAATAATTGATACCAATTGTTATTCAAGATAAAAGTTATCAAAACATGAATCAACAAAAATAATTAATATCAATTGTTAACAAAGATATATTAATTGTTAACACATATCAACTATTACGTTTTTATCAAAAATATGATAACTAACCGACATTCCCCCTCGATGCAATAAGTTTTGGTGCTTGGTGCATCTACTACGATATTGTAGTCTTCAAGCACACCTGCAAACGTACCTAAAAATAGGTTTTAGGTACCCAAGCACTTTTGAGTCCTTGGGGGTTAGACAAATAATAATCATAGCTCAAAGATAAATCCCTATGTTTTGTAAAACATACGGGTGCTATGTGTCCAACCCGGTTGCAATAATGACATATAACATTCGGGTTGTGCATATGTCTTGGTTGAGCCAAAAACGTTCTAGGTGATCTAAAGTCGTTATTCCTAGAAGCGTTGAAATTCCTAGAGTCATTTCTAGGTGGTCTAAAATTATTCATTCTAGACTCATTAACAAAATTCCTAGAGTTGTTTCTAGGTGGTCTAAAATGATTAATTTTAGACTCATTAATGAAATTCCTAGAGTCGTTTCTAGGTGGCCTAAAATGATTAATTTTAGACTCATTAGTGAAGTTCCTAGAATTATTTCTAGGTGGTGTAACTTCATTTCTATCATCCTTTCTAATATTCTTCTTAATTTCTTCAATTGTTTTAGGATCATCAACACTATGTTTTTCTAGTGTGTTCCTAAGTTCTATGTTCTCTATTTTCAAAAAACTACAAGAAGAACAATTGGAACTTTGATCAATTGAAGAAGTTTCATTCATCTCCTTAATTTTATTTCTAAGATCAATATTGTAATTTTCCAAAATTTTATTTTTCTCTTCTAAAACTTTAATTTTATCCTTGGCCTCTTTGGAGATTTTTGAAGACTTTTTCAATTCATCATATAATTCTTGAAAAGCTTCTTGTAATTCTTCATAAGAGTAAGAGTTAGGAGTACTTACCTCTTCTTCCTCGTTGGCCATGAGGCATAATGCGGCAGTTTCATCGCCCGAGCTGTCTGAATCCCATGTCACGCGCCTTTGGTGTTTCTTCTTTTTCTTGTCCTTGGGTTTTGGACAATGCGACTCGGTGTGACCAAGTTTTCCACACTTATGGCATGAAGGACTTGGTTCTTCCTTCTTTATTTCCTTTTTCATGAAAATATAAAACTTTTCGATCAAGGCATTGGAAATATTATCATCATCGCTATCCGAATCACTTACCTCTTCTCTTTTAGAGGATGAGGCTTTGAAGGCAATACCAGGACCTTTATTTCCAAGATAAGGATTAAGAATAGTGCTTTCACAAGTTTTGAGGTTACCTCTTAGTCCATCAATTGTGACGTCCGTGATTCCTATCGACTCTTGGATGGCATTGTCTTTGGATTGCCATTCGGGAGTGAGACTCCGCAAGATTTTTCGAACAAGATCTTTGTTCGAGTATACTTTTCCGAGAGCATGGAGATCGTTGATGATCATTGAGAACCGTTCGAACATAATATCGATGCTTTCATTCTCCCTCATTCTAAAGAGTTCATATTCATGTGTTAGAAAATCAACTTTTGATTCTCGGACTTGAGGCGTACCTTCATAAGTGATTTCAAGTTTATCCCACATCTCCTTGGCGGTTGTGTAGCAAGAAATCTTCCGATAGTCATCCGGATTCACCGCACAATATAATAAATTGATGGCCTTTGCGTTATTTTCAACTTTCTTGATGTCCTCGGCAGTATATTCATCTCCCTCCTTTGGAACCGTGGTTTCTCCAACTTTCTTTGTCGGCATTTGTTCATCGTTCTTGATGATTTGCCACAGACGAAAGTCATCTGATTAGATGAAGATTCTCATCCGCTCTTTCCAATATGTGTAATTTGTTCCGTCAAATAGTGGAGGCCTATTGGTGGAGTGTCCTTCGCACATCATTCCTGCGTTCAATATTCTCAACAAAAAAATATATCGTTCTCTCGACCGGTTAAGGCTTTCAGAGAGTTAGGCTCTGATACCAATTGTTAGGACTTATGCCCGTCACTAGAGGGGGGGGGTGAAAAGTGCGACACGAGAATATTGATAAATATTGCGGAATTAAAATTGCAGGAGTAAAGTAAATGTAGTAATTAAAATAGTAAGGAAAGAACACAACCGAATTTATACTGGTTCACCACAACGTGTGGTTAGTCCTGTCCCCGAGAGACTCTCTCGAGATTCCACTAACTCCGTTAAGCTTATGGGTGCCTAACAAACCGTTACACTTGCTCGTAGATGTATACTCTACAAGACTTCAACTTGCTCGAGGATACCTCACCTCAAGACTTCACCTTGCTCGTGGATACCGCACCACAAGACTTCACCTTGCTCGTGGATACCGTACCACAAGACTTCACACACTAAGATTGAGGGTACTTAGCAAACCCGACAATCAATGAGAAGATATGGTCTTCTCAAACACCTTTCTCTTTTACAACAAGAGCTCTCTAATAAGAGTGGATAAAGAGATACAAAATAAGCTCTATGAACAACTCAAAGTTGTCTCTCAAATGGCTCAACAAAAGCTCTATAATGATGCACAAATGATATCAATATGTATATGAATAACGAGAGGTGTTGTGTGTATCAAATCAGCTCAAAAGACCTCTATTTATAGGTGTTATAAGTTGTATGTCCGTTGCTTATTTGACAATCACTTTATGCTGATTTTATGCAAGATAATCGATTATTGGATTTTGATAATTGATTAATTGCTTTAACGTTCAAAAATCAGAAGCTGATTTTATGCTAGATAATCGATTATTGGATTTTGATAATCGATTATCTGCCTGTCGTTCAAAAACATTTGCAACGGTCAGAGAATAATCGATTATGCTCTTTTAGATAATCGACTTCTGCCTTGCGGAATTTCCAGTTTAATCTGGAAATTCAGCATAATCGATTATCAGCATATGGATAATCGATTATCTGGCTATGATGTCCAGAATTGAATACTTACTTCAAAAACCATTTTGGTTAAAAATGAAAACGTTAAAATCATTTTGTTTGAAGTATTTGAAATATTTTTATGATAAATATGATTTGATAAAATGATTTTGTGCATATTTATGATGACCTATGTTGAGCCAAAAGACGAGATAACTTAAACGTTGCTCTTACATTGGTTCTACCTAACGACCTACGCCTTGGGTCTTCGGTCTTAAACTTTTGAGCTCGTCTTTGGCTTGTCTATGCAATCCATTCATCAATATGCTTCTCGGCATTCAATCTTGATTGTTTGTCATATAATGACGTTGTTTGACACTTGACTTTATTGTTTGTCATTCATCAAAACCTATACCTGAAAATCATGCTAATACAACCAAAGCGCACATATCATGGATAGAATGATTTTCTACACGCCTAAGTCCATAAGTTCTTTAATTTGAGTTTTAAAGTCTATAAGGACTTCATTTGTAGCTTCTATTGAAATGGTTTTATTTATATATTCTGGGTTTATTATGTCTAATTTACACATTGCTTTATTGTTTTCCCAGTGTTTTAAAGGTTTTTCTCCTATTATTTCTATCTCATCTAAATATTTTATTATATTTTCTAGATCTTTTTCATTTTTTATTATTCCTATTCTTTGTAATCCTGTTTTGAAATTGTGTAATTGTGTTTCGATGTCTATTAATGTATTATCCTTTTCTATTATATCTCTATCTTCGCTTTCTTCTAATATTTGATTTTTTGTTTCTTCTTTAGTCCTACAATAGGTTTATTATCTTTGAATTTTTTCAACATTCTTTCTCGTTTTCTTGCAGGTCTATCTTGTTTTATTTAATCTTGTCCATATCTTAGTTACTGCCTCTATTGTTTGTACTGGTGGTTGTGTAATACTTTAAAAGAATATTACCCCATCTCTACTAAGCAAACAACTACCATTATTGTGTAATATAAAACTAAAACCTAATGCAAAATCAACATTTATATTTAAATCTCATACCCAAATTTTATCTACCTTATAACTCGGTTTGTAAAAATCTAAACATGTATTTACAAAACTAATCTGTGATTTATCTATATAATGTTTATAGATATTATGGGTTCCATCCATTTGCATGGCTGCTACTGGCTTGTCTAATGTTTTTATTAAATTAGGTGGAACTATTCTCTTATTTATTATATATCTTGTGCATCCCGAGTCTACTAGAGCTAATGTTTCTATTTCGTAGTCTTCTATTTTAATTCTTGCTAAATCTTTATCGTAGTTAATTTTTTATCTTCATTACATATTAAGGCATCAGAATTTTCTATACTCATTAGTTCTTTATCTTCTTCAGTTCTTATACCTTGTAATTTTTCTTTTCCTTTTTCCATTTTTTGTATTCTTTTTTCTAATTCATTTATTCTATTTTCTAATGCAATTATTCGTAAACTTATAAAAGAATTAGAATTATTTGTCTCCTGATAAATTTCTTCTTTAATTATTTCAAAATCTTTTTCTATACATGAAATACATCATTCTAAATTGCATAATTTACATTTAGCTCTTTTATTTCTACTGGGATACCATTTACATTTAAAACATTGGTTGCTATCTAATCCTTTATTTATTTGAAACTCATGGTTACAGTCTTCTAATATATTTACAAAGTTATTTTCTTCTAGGTCTAGTTTTTCTAGACCTATCTCATTTATTTACTCTTCTTCTTCCGATTCTGAGGTTTCTATTTGATTTTCGTCTACACCTACACTTACTATAGAATATATACTTTCGTTGTGTGACATATATTCATCTACATTTATTAGAGTTTCTTGAAAATCTTCTATTAACTGTGAATTTCTTATTTTACTATTGATTCTTTTTGGGCAAGTGTTGGCTAAATGTTCTACACTACCACAAGTAAAATATTCTAGTTTGTTTTTATAGTTTCTATCTGTTCTATATTTTCTAACATGCCTATTTCTATTTAAATAGGATTTTCTAGCTGATGACTTTGTAAGATAATAATTTTTTCTATTGTATTCTTTATTGTATTGGGTTTTATATCTTTTATATTTCTTCTTTTTGTATTCATTTTTGTCATAACTCTATGTTGTATATACTGTTGATTTACAGAAACTCATATTTTTCTGTTTTAGCTGTTTCTGTATTTGTAAGTTTGTACATTTTCTTGTAATATTTCCATAATATGTTGTACTTTGTGCCCTATAGACCATTTTATATTTGGTTTTTGTATTACACCTTCTCTTTAATACCATCGTTCTTCTATTTCTCTTCCTAAGACTCTTAGTAATTTATTGAATAATTTTTTACCTAATTTTTGATCAAAAGCATTTCCACTAATAGTACAATAATAAAAGTAATCATTTAAAAACTTTTTTATATGGAACCAACTACTTATACTTAATTGTTCTACTTTTATTAGAGCATTCTTCTGTAGTACTACTAATCCACTATTTGGATCTTCTTATGTGATCAAACTATGTATTTTATTTGTAAAATTATAAGGGTTTGCACCCATCTATTTAATTTTGGAAATCTTGACGAAATTCTGATTTATAAGCTTCCCATAAACCCTTTGTCGATTCTCCTAGAAAAGTTTCCATATATTTATACATTGTTTCTGCATCTGTATCATTATAGGTTTTTATAAAGTCTGCTACTACTATTCCTTTCCATAGGTCTATTACTGTGTTTCACATTTGTGGATCATGGGCTGCTATATTTAATATTTTACCTTTACTTCCTCCTTCTTGTAATCTTATAGGTTCTTCTATTGGCATCTTTTTTCCTGATGGTCTTACATTTTCTATTTCTGTTTCTTGGTCTATTCTGTATACTCTTCTTCTAGGTACATTTCCCGTACTAGTATCTACTGTACTTTGATATGTTGTTCTCTGAAATGGGCTTGGGCTAGAACTAACTGATTCCATTAATTCTATTAAGCTAATTACTGAATTTGTTTCTGTTTCATAGCTATCTTGTATTTCTTCAAATATTTGATCAAATTTATCCGATTTTTCTTATAACCTATTTTCTTTTATATATCCTAAATTATTTGTTCTTAATTCGCATTTTCTAAAATGTTCCTCTACATCTCTTAAAGTTAATTTTCCTAGTTTACATCCTTTACATTGGAAAGTCTTATTTTTGTTTTCCTAATAATTTTATACCTTTATTTCCCATTACTTCAACTACATCGTCTACTATAATTTTTAATTTTGTATTTCTATTGATTTTGCTGAAAGTTTTGTATATCCTTATCTATATCTATTATTTCATCTAATTTTTGATCTTCCTCTTATCTTTTTCAAGTTAGAATTCTAGCTAACATATTGTTTCCTATTCTATTTTCTGAAAAACTTATTCTTGATCTTTCTTGATTTTTTCTTCTTGACCCACTTGAAAAAAGGTCAATTTTTGTGACTTTCTTTTACTTTTTCCTTATGTGGTGTTATTTCAACTCTTTTCAATTGTTCTATTAAATAGTCTACCTTTGGGATTTCAGCCTTAATTTCTTTTTCCTTATTAATTGTATCTAGCTTTTTATTAACCTCTAATAATAATATTATTAATGTATTATTCTGTTTTAGTATTATTTGATCAGCTTTACTTTGAGGAATATAGTTACTTAGTCCTTCTGGATTGGGTTGAAATTTGCTGTTAATTTTAATACTTCTTCATGTATTGGATATAATTCTACTTGTATATCACTCATGAAAGATCGACTTCCTTTATTGTGTCTATCTTTTCTTTAAGTGCGCTTATCTCACCTTTTAACACTTCTACTTGTTCAGTTATTTTTTCTACTAATCTGGTTGTTTGTATTTCTAATTCTTTAGGCTTTTCTGTAATAGTCTTGATTAACTTTTCTATTTCGTTTTTAGTAGGTATTTTTTCTATATTAAATTTGTTATTTAAGAGTTGTATTTTCCTATCTATTTCCAGTTCTTGTGCTTTTATAAAGTCTAAATTTTGTTCTAATCTTTCTAACGTCTTTCTTTGTTTGATGTGTCCTGCCTCTACTAATTCTAATGTTCTTATTATATTTTTATTATTCTCTTGCGCGTTTTCTCCAAAATTTTTTACTAAATCAATTAAAGTATTATATTGTTTATCTTCAGTATGTAATATATGCTCTCCACTACTAAAATAACACTTTATTTCTGTGTTGTCTTTTAATATTCTATATTTCTTTTCTGGATGGATTTTCAAGTCTAAATATTCTAGATGTTTTAAATTAGCTATTTTTGTTTTATCTTAAGGGTATCCAGATTTTTCTATCCTTTTAGAACTTTATTTTTTATTATATGAATATATTTCACCTTCCGTATATTCTATATCCCACTCTAGTGCTGATATAGTTTCTGGATTAATAATACACTTTACTATATAACTTGGTTCGCTATTATATTTGAATTCTGATTCTTCTATTTCTTTAGCTAATTCTAAAATTGATATTAATAGAGCATTCGTCTTTTTTAATTCTTTATTTAATTCTTGGCTTCTCCTTATATCTCTTCATAAAAGCCAATAGTTAAACGCGATTTCTTTAGTTAACATATGTTGTTTTAACATATGTATTATCCTAATGAAATATATTTTATTTTATTCTTAATTAATCTAAGATAGATCCTTTCTTGTTCTATTTCAAAATTAATTCTTTGTAGTTCAAAAAGAAGAAAGTTATTAAAGTCACTTAGTTGTGGTGTACTAAAATTACTTTGATGTAGTCCTAATGTCTTTATATATTCAATATGATTTATTATATTTTCTATGGTGATATTGATTATATGATGATATCAGCTTATATATTTAGCAAAATAATGTTATTTCATAAAATTGTGGTCCGAAAATCTTCTTGCTCTGATTCCAATATATATATATATATATATATATATATATATATATATATATATATATATATATATATATATATATATATATACAAGTACGTCCCAAGGTCCTATTATTTTTTCAAGATTATAAAATCAATTTTATTTGCCTATTTTATCAAGAAAAACCCAATAAGCGTCCCAAAATTATCATTTTGATGATTCACCTGTTAAATTCTCATATTTATGCTCAACTATAGCTCAAATAATTTTCGCATATTTTTACAAATTTATTTAGTATTTTTAAGCTAAATTGAATATAATTGCAATATTAGCTTCTTTTATGATTTGATCGTAATTATATTTATAAAAATGAAGTATAATAATTTTGAACAAATAGTTATATATTAGAAATCATTTTAGTACTTTATTTTATTTCCAGAATTTAATTTGTTGTTTTTATAAAATAAATGTGGAAAATGGCTACTTAAAATCTAGCGAGATTTCATTTCAATTGTAGCTTAAATTATACCCCAATTAAACCCAATTAAACCCCAGCCCAATTCCTATATTTACCTGACCCATAGCCTGTTCGAATGACCCGTCCGACTCCCTATTTAATCCAGGTCGTTGGTCGAAATGATCAACGGCCACATTTCCTCCTTCCCTTTATTAATTTACCAACACCACCAACCCTACATCATTTTCACCTACCAGCCACCTTTGAACCCTCCCATCCTCTCAATTTCTCTCGAACCCTAGCCACCTCCCACAACTTCATCATGGAAAGCCACCGAAATGCATGGCTTCCAAAGCCATCGGAACCCTACACCGGCCTCCTATTAGTCCTGCATGCCTAGTTTGTAAAGATTCAAGGCTTGGCCACGACGAAGTTTGGTCCATGCTTCGATCGTTTCGAGTTCCTCAACCATATCCGGTCTTGCTCAGGCGTAACATGGCTGCTCGAGCCTGATTTTAACTTTTCCAATTAAGGTCGATGACCTTTCAAAGCCTTTCTCACTACTAGGGTTCTTCCAAGTTTGGTTATGTGATTTGATTTAACTAGGGTTTTATTTGAAAACCCCTAACTCTTTCAAACCACCTCCGAGTCTATGAAACTGAGTTTGGACATCTTTGTTTTCATATGATTTTGACCCATTTCCTAAACACTTCTGCACTGAGATTTTCTACAGATTTCACATAGACACGACCTCTTCTCTCATATGTTTGTATGGCCTTTATACGGGATGAATTTCCCTCTAAAGGTGTTTTTGAATTTGTGATTAGTTCAGTCTTCCATCTATATAGCATTGATTGATTCTTTCCATTGATTACTGATTTTTTTGTGATTTGACTCAAGTTAAAATCTTCTTCATCATTTCTAACTCTATTCATTAATGCAAAATCTCAGATCCTTTTGACTTACTGGCTACTAATTGATTTTCTTACCTTATTCGTACAATCGTGTACTTTGAAATTCTGTCCTTAAATAACTTTCTCATGTATTTTCCCCTAATTGCGTGGTCTACACAAAGTGTTTAGTCAATTTTTTTCCTTGAATAATTTTTACCCATTTGAATCATAATTCCTTAATTAAAGGAAGTCTTGTGTGATTGATTTTTAATTGATATTCCGTTCCTTATCTGTTTTCTTACCTTTTTTCCTCATGCTTTTTGCACTATACATGCACAAGTCTTTCACAAACTCAGAACACGAATTCACAATCTTTCTCACCCCCACTTACACAATAATATTCTCTTCTTGGGCATTGTGGCCTGTTTTGCAAGACCTACTACTTTCCTGTTTTTTTTCTTTGAAAAAGGTATGTCCTAATTTAAGCTTCAGCATCACAACAATGTGTATTTACTGCTTTTTGTGTCCATGACTACTTATTGTTCCTGTATATTTTAGCACTTAAATTGGCATGCTAATTTCTTTCTGATTGTTTTATTAACCCCAAAACCCCGCCCCTATATGTGTTTTGAGTTATGACATAATGCATGGCAATATAAGTTGTTGTCCATGATTTAATTTTGATCCTTTAAGATCTAACCTCTCCACTATGTGTTCCAACAGGCTAATGCGTGTGCCAGCATCTCCCATTGTTGGGCATGCCCACTAGCTCGCTTTTGCCTCTTTGTAATTTTCCCCATTTTCGTATACCCCCTATGTGTACTGGTTTAAGCTTTTCTCCTTTCCTGTTTCCCTTTTATGCATTCATTTTTGCACTTGCGATCTCTCTCTCTCTCTCTCTCTCTCTCTCTCTCTCTCTCTTTCTCTCTCTCTTTTAATCCCTAAGTTTTGCCCCCTCTTGTGAGCCTTGCCTTGGGACTATGAGCTCCCTTTGAACTTGGACACCTAAGGTCCAACTCTTCCACACTTCACTGTATTTTAATCTAGTGATACATATGGGTGTGAGCATTGCCTGGAGTTCATATAAAACTCTTAGGGAACTTTGACACATCCAAATGAGAGAAAGTCTTTGGATCATGATCTCTTGGAGTTGGATTACTTCATATTTCACACAGGAAGTCTAAATCAGGCTCTCATTCGTTGTACTTTTTAATTTCTAATGTATTTTCATTACTTTATTTTATTCTGGGCGGTATAATATTGTAATGAACAATTGGGGGTGGCTAGTGAAAAGGGCAGGGATAACTATGTATGCAAGGGGTAGATATCCTGTCAATAGAAATTTTTGAATTTCTGCACTTGCATATAGATATCCTTCCTATAAGAAGTTTCAGAATTTCTGCATTCTTTCATATAAATACCTTGTCTATAGGATTTCTGCATTCCAACATAGATACAATGCTTATAGAAATTCTTGAATTCTGCACTTCTCACATAGATACCATGTCTATAAATACCTAAAAGTCTGAATTCTGCATACGCACATAGAAAATATGCTTATAGGATTTTCCAAATCTTGCATATCCATCCTTCATCAGGCAATCATGATTGTAGGTCATTAAATGACCAACTGCAATTAGATATCATGTTTATAGGTTTTAATCGAGATTCAGTACCTAGATATCAGGTTCATAGGGTTCCAACATCTTTACTATGTCTAATAAAAGTTTTTATAATAAACAACGTAGAAAGTATACCTATTGGAGCTATTAATCTAGTATGAATCGTTCCACTCACTTATAGATCTAAAACCAGTAACAAATGTGCATCATTAAATCCAGAATTCATAGTTGTTTTCTAAAACCTACTTTTCTTTAATAACTGACATCTTTCTTAAATTAGTATGTGTTAAATTTATTATATTATTTCTAAAATCAGCACATGTTGTGCCTATAGGGTCTTCGTTCAACATTTAGGCAAGTCGTAGGGTAAACGTATATAAATTGAATCCGTGGTTATTAGCGACAACCAGCAGGCAGGTCTTATATGGATTTCTTATCTGAATTATGTAATAAATCTGTCTACCTCAACCACTTAAGTTTTAATCAGACCTTTAACAGTATGTGTAAGTCATGCTAAATTATGTGCATTGTTTGGTTAAAGGAGGTATATCTAAGCCTTTCAATTGTTTATGTGCTTTTCCCCTACTTGTTATACGTGTTTTTGGTATGTCGCCTTAGAGTTTTTGCCTTTGAAACTACAAACAAGCCTAATATCCCTTCCCTTTAGGATTAGTAGTCCAAAATGCCTCCGAGACTGATAGGTTTCGTGCCGGGAATAACATGCAATAAGTAAACGAGACCCATCCGTGCTTTAATACATTAACGAATGGGAAAGTGTAGATATAGATATGATGATTGGTGTGTTAATACCACGTGTAGACCCTCTTTATAAATTGATTACCGGGCATTCCATTGATGTAATCCATATTTTTAGTAAACCCAGGACACATTTCCTTTATTCTTCATTTCTTTTCTTTCAGCATTTTAACTTCTTATTTAAAAATTAGCTTTTCTAATTGTTCTTTCAAACTTCATTTACTTTCAAACAACTATGTGTTGAAATCCCCTCTGCCTATTTGCCTATGTTCTTATTTGTATTTAAGTCAGAACAATAGATTGGTCGGGAACTACACTAGTGGATTCTGAGGGGTGCCTAACACCTTCCCCTTGGGATAATTTCAAGCCCTTATCCAATCTCAGGTTACTCAAATAAAACCATTCCTAGTGTTCTAATGCATATAAATCATGAGTTGTCGACTCTTCAATTTAAACCAGATTCTCGAAAGGGAATGAGTTGTCCTCCCAAGTGTCACAAACTCGATTTCACGAGAAAAAGTGGCTCGCCAATACTCGTTGAAGTTTGAGAAGAATTCTTCATTTTGAGGTTTGATTCAATGTTATTGAGGTTATTTTGGCGACTTGATCGCACATATAAGTTTGGATGATGTTTATGAGTTCGTTGCACGTTTGATTTTATGTTTCGAGGGCTCGGGTGAGTTTCGGGTAGGTTGCAGAAGGTCTTAGGCTTAATAACACAGATTTTGCAGGTTCAGAGATATTTCAGCTCTTTGAACCCGTTAGTGCGGTCCCCGAGAAATTATGTGCTTCAATGGAAGGGGCCAGCGTAGTCGGCGATCAACTTTGTGCGCTACACAGTGGGTGCTGTGCGGCCGCACTCCATTTTGTATGGTCCACACGGCATCATAGGTCCTCGGGTTCCTTGTGATGTGCGTCCGCGGTCGGTTTTGTGTGATTCGCACATAGGGTCTGTTAGGGGTATAAATAGATGGGACTTGCAGTTATTTTCCATTTTTCAAAACCCTAAAAATATAAGAGGCGAGTTTTCAAACAACCTTTCTTCTCCAAAACTTTGGTGAGTAATTTCTAAATCATTTTCTTCACTCCTTAACATCTTTTAATATTATTTCAACTCAACATTAATGATTTTCTTAGGGAAATTGGGAGTTTTGGGTAGAACCTAGGTTTTTTGAAAAAAATTGGGAATTAGGACCTCAATTTGAGGTCCGATTTCAGAACAAATTATACATCTTAGTTTATTGGGAAATGGGTAATTGAATTTTTGTTCGAACCTTGGGTTTTGACCACGTGGGCCTGGGGTAATCTTGAATTTTTGGGTAAAACTTTGGAAAACTCATTTTCATGTATTCAGATTGATTCAATTAGCATTTGTTGATGCAATTAAGTAACTTGTGGATAGATACGAGTGAATTGGCGATGGAATCACGAGGTAAAGCTATAAATGAAGCTTCAGTTTGTGTTCGAGACAATCGAGGTAATTGTTGGCCTAACCTTAGCTTGAGAGATTAGGAGTTGAGTCCTATTTGCTATTTGCTACTCATTGAGTACGACGTATAGGCATGGTGACAAGTATCTATACGTTGGAGTCGAGCATGACCGTGAGTCTTAAATTGATACTTGTTGTATTCTTAAATGATACTACGAAATCTTTAGTGGGTGAATTCTTGACAATGAGTAAAGACTTGGTTTATTTTCGTGGAAGTTACTTATGACATAGGAATGATGATACCTGAGATGAATAGGAGTTGAGTTTTAATTGGTTATAGCTGATTCTCCCTTGGTGGGACGTATATACAATACTGTTGAGTTTCCTTGTCGGGACAACGTAGTTTATTGTTGATCCCTTGCCCGGATGGTTATTTTGATTATTGTTGACTGTATTTTTGGAACAGGTTGCACGCTGCAATTTTTTTATTATATATATGGATCGCGTTGCATGCCGCTGTAGTTATATAAATGTGGATCGGGTTGCATGCCGCAACAGTTATATAAATGTAGATCGGGTTGCACACTGCAACAGTTATATATATGTGGATCGGGTTGCACACTGTAACAGTTATATATGTGGATCAGGTTGCACGCCACAACAGCTATATATATGGATCGGGTTGCACGCCGCAACACCTATATATATGTGGATGGGATTGCACGCTGCAACATTTATATATCTGGATCGAGTTGTGCGCCGCAATAGTATTTATAATTGTATTGTTGTAGATATTGAATTTTCCTTTCATATTTTATTAAGTTTTTGCTAGATTGATACGTTTCTCGAAGCATGTATCCCCTTCCCTTAAAAACTATTTATTTCCTGTTTATTTTTCCACCATATATTATATAACTGTATAGATTTATCTATAGTCTGGTCCTAGCCTCGTCACTACCTCGCCAGGGTTAGGCCAGGCACATACCAACACATGGGGTTGGTTGTACTGATGCTATACTCTGCACTCTGTGCAGATACCGGAGCAATACTTCGTCAGCAGCAGTAGCTCAGGAGCCAGCCTTCAGTCCACCGAGGTCCAGAGGTAGTCCTGCAGGCGTCCGCAGGCCCGACATCTATTTTATCTATTTAGCTTTTCTTTTTCTTTTGTATCAGAGACATACTATATTTCTTTTGTTTGAGACCCTTGTATTTAGTATTCCTAGACACTCTGTGAATGTCGTGACACCAATTTCTGGGTAGAGACAAATGTTAAGTTCCGTATTAATTTGGTTTGTTTTGTCTAAGTCTTCTTCCTAATTATATATTCCGTTGTTGTTTACATGTTTATCACCTGTTAATTTAAGTTTTAAAAAGGATTAATACAAGTGAGTTAAAGATTTCTAATATTGTTGCTTGCCTAGCTTCTTCGAGTAGGCGCTATCACAACTCTCAAAGATAGAAAATCCGGGTCGTGACAAATTGTTTTTACATATCACTTCATTATTTCAGTTCTTTCATTTTGCAATGATAATCTTCAAGTCAAGGCTCCATTAGTGGCGGTGAACATTGTCATGGATTTAAATATGGGAAAGTAAGTTGCACTGCTTGTTTGGTGAAAAGGTTGGGATGACATTGATATAACATAGTATTTTTTTTCTTTTGATTTTAACGGTTAATAGAAAGAAAGTGTCAAAAAGAACCATGTCCAGATCTTCCACTTTGTCTCGAAGCTCAAAGGCTAAATAAGTGTCAAGTTTGATGAAATATTGTTATTACTTCGGGATCACTCATACTTTTGGTATTGAAGTTACAGTTGATGGAAAAGGGATTTCTTACGCCATAAATTTCATAGCTAAAAATACATATAAAGCACATTGTGAAACTATTTGAGTATTAAATAATGAGTACAATGAAATAAGGTCTTAATAAAATTCATTTGAATGTCAAATATGATATACTACACATCAGTATCAGATATTTCGCACGTAAAAGAAAAAATATGTCCACTAATAAGGTATTCATAGATCTAACATCAGGCACCCCTATATAACTTAGGGAAAGAAATGTTGGGTTTTTTGTATTTAATTAATATTTAAATACTCAAAAGAGGGTGATGAAAAATGGAGGCAAATAAACATTTTGAGTGAAATTTAAGTTTCCCCCCTTGGTAAATGGGCATTGTCCCGTATTTAAAGAGGATGGGATTTTTTATGGGTATATAAGCAATTTTTCTTATTCTAGCTCTTAAGAGTTAATAAGAAGCAAGTCTCGTGTCGCCGTAATCCTCGTCGCCGCTCGGCTCGGCTCGACTCGACTCGGATTTGAATTTGGTCAAATGATCGATCGATTGATTAACTTTTTGGACCAAATTTATTAGTTAATAATAAAATATTAGCAAAAATATTATTAAATATTTGTTTTAATAATAGAGTATTAATATTAAATGTTAATATTAATCCAATCCATTTTTCTCTTTTGGTAACAGAAAATTAACTATCCTCTTCAATTTTTCCTCTTTTTTTTCCTCTTTAATGTTGAATAAAAGACCATTTATGCAATAGCATTTATGTTGTGGCCGTTTTTCATCAACAACCATTCTGAAGAGTTGCACCTCCCCAACTTTGGCCATAAATACAGTAATATTATGCTCAAAGTTTTAAGATTTTCTGAGTTTCTTCTGCTTATTTTACATACTTTTAGCATCAAACAAAACAAAAGTAAGTGTAATTTGCTACCAAACTTTGTGTTTGTTGAAATACTAGGGTTTTAAGTACCATTACACCAGTGTGTAATTCGTTCTATGCTGAGACGAAATAATCCATAACCTTGGGTACTGAAAGGGGATTAAATTTCTTAATGAAACAATGTGAAATCAGTGGTCTCGAATCGGTTTTCTGTCATTTATATTTCTGGTCATTTATGTTTATATTCATTTATATTTCCAGAATTATTTTACAAATACATTTAACTAACAAGCTTAAGGAATATATTTTGTGTATTTGTTCTTACTGTTTTTGGAAAGTAAAACCTTTGTATTTTTGTACTCTATTGAGGATTAAAATCTACATGATTTTAACGTTAGTGTCATTCTTTTACAGAAATGACTAATGAAAACGGAAAGCAAGCTGTTCCGATGGTAACTGCCAATGCCTCAACTAATCAAACAACACCGGCAACATTGGCACCGGCGGAGAAATCCAAAAAAAAAAAAATTGGGATTGATTTCAAGCGCTGGCAGCAAAAGATGTTCTTCTATTTGACTACTCCAAGCCTGCAGAAGTTTAACAAGGAAGATATTCCTCTGTTGTCCGATGAAACTCTAGAAAGTAAACGCTTTCTCATGATTGAGGCGTGAAAGCATTTAGATCTTTTGGGAAAGAATTATATTCTAACTGGGCTGGAGGATGCTTTGTATAATGTCTACAGTGGCGTGAAAACATCAAAGGAACTGTGGACTGTGCTTGAAAAGAAATAGAAAACTGAAGATGTCGGGTCAAAAACTTTGTTGCTGCAAAATTTTTAGACTACAAAATGGTAGATACCAAGTCTATTATTACACAATTCTAGGAACTGCAAGTGATTATTAACGATCTCCTTGCTGAAGGTATAAATCAAATCAATATTGATGTTGGGAGTAGTAATCTTAGTATTTTTACTAACAGAAAATTCATTGAAGGTCTTGTCATAGATGAAGCATTTCAAGTAGTAGCGATGATTGAGAAGTTGCCTCCTTTGTGGAAGGACTTCAAAACTACTTGAAACACAAATGCAAGGAGATGTCCCTTGAAGATCTTATTGTTCGGTTGAGAATCAAAAAGGAAAACAAAGCTACTGAAAAGAGAGGCCATGGAAACTCAACAATAATGAAAGCAAATATTGTTGAAGAGAACAAAAAGAGGAAGAAGGCATCTGGACGAAAATATAACCCAAGCAAGAAGCAGTTCACTGGAAACTACTACAACTGTGGAAGAACCAGCAAATCTGGGGAGTGTTGTGCTCCAAAGAAACACAAGAAGAAGGGTCAAGCAAACATGATTGAAAAGTATGATTATGTTGATGATTTATGTACCATGCTTTCCGAATGCAACTTGGTGGGCAATCCTAAAGAGTGGTGGATTGATTCTGGAGACACTCCTCATGTTTGTGTTGTTAGAGAAGCTTTTGCTATTTATGCTCCTGTTGAACACGATGAGACGATTTCTATGGAAAATGCTTCAAAGTCCAAGATTGAAGGATGTGGGAAGATATTTCTAAAAATGACTTCCTGCAAAGTGGTGAATTTGAACAACGTCCTTCATATTCCCGAGATTAGGTAGAATTAAGTCTCTAGTGGACTTTTGTTAAGAACGGTTTTTAATGTGTATTTCTATCTGATAAGGTTGTAACAAGTAAGATCAAAATATTTGTAGGAAAAGGTTACCTCACCGAAGTTTTTGTCTTACTTACTTGAGTAAAATAAATTATGGAATATATGTTTGGGTCATGTCAAACTACTTGGAAGTATCGCCCAAGTTTGAATGTGACAAATCAAAATGTCAAGTATGTATGGAATTTAAGTATGTTAAATATCCTTATAAGTTAGTGGAAAGGAATTCAAATCCTTTAGACTTAATTCACACATATATTTTTGACATGAAGTTAATACCATCTTGCTGTGGAAAGAAAGTATTTCATATCTTTTATTGATGATTGTACTCGATAATGATCTGTTTACTTATTTAATAATAAAAATGAAGCAATAGACGCATTCAAGCAATAAGAAAATGAAGTTGAAACGCAACTTAACAAGAAAATCAAAATGATAAGAAGTGATAGGGATGGTGAATATAAATCTCCTTTTGAACAAATATGTTTAGAATATGGAATTATTCATCAAACAACGACCCCTTAAACGTCCCAATTTAATGGGCTTGTAGAACGAAAGAATCATTTATTAAAGGAGATGATGAATGTACTATTGATAAGTTCTGGTTTACAACAAAACATGTGGGGAGAAGCAGTTCTTACAGCTAGACGAATACTAAATCGAGTACCCCATAGCAAAATACAATCCATTCCATATGAAAAATGGAAAGGAAGGAAGATCATTTTGAATTATTTTAAAATGTGGGCAAAAGTGAAAGTTCCTAAACCCAAAAGGGTAAAAATTTGATCGAAAACCGTTGATTGTGTTTTCAGAGGATATGCAACTCATAGTAAAGCATATCGATTTCTGGTTCATAAATAAAAAAATCCCGACATTCATAATAATAAGGTTATAATCAGATAATGTTGAGTTCTTGAAAAATATATATACGTATAAAAAGGAATGTGAGTTGATTGGTGAAGGATCTAAATGACCTCAAGAAGAAACAAAAGGAAGTACACTTAACCAAGAGGATCCAAGACGTAGTAATTGTCAAAGAACGTAACCTTCATTTGGACTAGATTTTGTGACTTTCTTATTGGAAAATGATCCTCTAACATTTAAAGAAGCTATGTCCTCTTTGGAATCATTGCTTTGGAAAGAGGCAGTCAATAGTGAAATTGAATCCATATTGAATAATCATACATGGGAATTGGTTAATCTTCCTCCTGGAAATAAACCGTTGGGGTTCTAAATTGTTCTTTAAGAGGAAAATGAAAAATATGGGACTATTGACAAATATAAGGAACGACTTGTTGTCAAAGGGTATAGACAACGAGAAGGTCTTGACGATTTTGATACATACACTCCAGTTACAATAACTACATCCATATGAATGTTAGTAGTATTAGCTGCAGTTTATGGTCTTGAAGTTCATCAAATGGATAATAAGACGGCCTTCTTAAATGGAGAGATGGAGGAAGAAATATACATGGGAAAACCTGAAGGGTTCGTGGTTCTAGTAAGAAAATAAGGTCTATAGACTTGTTAAGTCCCTTTACAGACTAAAACAAGCACCTAAATAATGGCATACAAAATTTGACCAAACAATGTTATCAAATGAATTTAAGATAAATGAATGTGATAAATGTGTGTAGATTAAAAATGTTCCAAATCACATAGACATTGTTTACTTATATGTGGATGATATTCTCATAATGAGTAATCTTATTGCAACCATAAATTCTATTAAGCCTATGCTAACTAGGAAGTTTGATATGAAAGACTTAGAAGTTGCTGATTAATTTTGGAAATTAAGATCCATAAGACTTCTCAAGGATTGGCACTGTCACAATCTCATTATATTTAGACAGTACTTGAAAAATTCAAGCACTTAGGCCTTAAAGTTACAAATACTCTAATTGACGTAAATCTTGCATTAGCATAGAACAAAGGCTAAAGCATAGTACAACTGAATTCTGCTCGTGTGTTGGGTTTCTTAATGTACATCATGAATTGTACACGGCTAGACATAGCTTGTGCTATAAGTAAATTAAGTCGATTTAGGAGCAATCCAGGTCAATCTCATTTAATATATACCCAAGACTTTGCTTTCCAATGCAGTAAATATCCTGCCGTCATTGAGGGATACTGTGATGCAAATTGGATAATCGGATCAATTGGTTCTAAGTCCACAAGTGGATATGTATTCATTATTAGTGGAGGATGGTATCTTGGAAGTCGTCCAAAAAAACTTATACTGCCTACTCTACAATGGAGGCTGAGTTCATAGCCATAGATAAAACCGGTGAAGAAGCTGAATGGCTCTGGAATTTCTTAGAAGATATTCAATTTTCGCCCAATTCGTTGGCACCAATATGCATACATTGCGATAGTCAAGAGGCAATTGGAAGGTATGGGAGTGTTATGTATAACGGTAAATCTCTTCATATACGACAAATACATAAAACCGTTAGACAATTACTTTTTAGTGGAATTATCGCATGTAAGTCAAGTCATAATGTGTCGGATCCAATTACAAAAGGCCTAACTAGAAAGGTAGTTGAGAAGTCATTAAGGGGAATGGGACTGTGGCCGAGAATAAGTCATAATGGCAGTAACTCTAACTAGAAGACTGGAAATCCCAATATCTAGGTTCAAGGAGATCAAACAAAGTCATTAATGACGGTTCGACATTGTCAAATAAACTTTTGGTCCATTTTTCGTGATGAGAGGCTTTTTAATGATTTCTAAATTTGATACGGGGTATATCAAGTAGTGTATCTGCGGGATGAAACATTTAGAAATTACCTATGTAAGTTTGAAGTGTTAGCCGCTTCAAGGAGAACTTCGTAAGGTCAGTCCTCTACTCACTTATGAAACCAGGCGGTGTTCATATGTGATAACCTAAAGAGGTCATCACTAGTTTTCTTACCTATACTGTACTTATGAAGCCTTGAAAACCTCATTTGGGGTTGCCTCAATTTTGATGCGCAGTCTGGGCGCATAGCCAAAAAGTTTATATATGAATTATGTGAGAAAATTGCTAACTTCTGATATTAAATTGAATAAATTCAACTTCGGTAATCATTTTTCGTAAGAAGACCTAGACACATGATTTGACGATCTCGGAGGGTCCACATGAAAATATGGGACTTAGGCGTATGCCCAGAATCAAATTCCGAGGTCCCAAGCCCGAGAAATGAATTTTTGCGTGAAATTGTTTTCTTGAAATAAATAAGGAAATTGGAAGTGAAATTTGATTAAAAGATTATGGTATCAGGATCGTATTTTGGTTCCGGTGCCCGGTATAAGTCTTATATATGGTTTAAGCGCTTTCTGTACAGTTTTGTTTAAAATGGACGTCGTTTGACGTGTTTCAGACTTAAAATAGAAATTTGACATTTTATGAAAATATTGAGGAAATCATGAGTTTTGAGGCTTAATTCGATGTATATTATGTTATTTTGGCAATTTGATCACGCGAGTAAGTCTGAAAGATGTTTTTGAGGTTGTGTACCTATTTGGTTTGGAGCCCCGAGGGCTCGGGTAAGTTTTGGGTAGGTGTCAGAGTGCAGTTTTAACTTGGAAAATTTCGGCTATAAGCCTCGCAAATGCGACCTCGCAAATGCGAGAATGTCCAAGACCTCTAGTTATCGCATATGCGACTTTCGGCTCGCAAATGCGAAGGTGAGGTCTTCGCAAATGCGACCTTATGGTTCACAAATGCAAACCTCCAAGTTTCCCTCATAGTTCGCAAATGCAAAAATAAATCTCGCAATTCCCAAGTAAGCACGGTTAGGGTTCGCAATGGAAAACCCTAGTTTGCAATTGCGACATCTACAACCTGCAATTTTTACACTTAGTCGAATTTTGGACATTTTTCACCCCATTTTCAAAGCACAACTCATTTGGGCGATTTTCCAAGAACAATACCTCTTTCAAATCGTTTGTAAGTTGGTTTTTACTTATTTATTTCAATGTTTAAAATCATTTAACATGTTTTTAGCTTAAAATCAATGATTTTCATGGGTGAAATTGTAGGCTTGGGTAGAACCTAGGTTTTTCAAAAGTTGGGGATTTTGACCTCAATTTGACGTCCGATTTCAAAACAAATCATATATTTGGATTCGTGGGGGAATGGGTAACAAAGTTTTGATTTGAACCTCGGGTTTTGATCATGCTGGTTTGAGGGGTATTATGGTCATTTTACCTAAATTTGCGTCTTAGCTTTAAATTAAATAGTGGAATCAGTTCTTTGAGATGTTATTTACGATATATAATTGAAACGAATTTGGGGAGTCAGATACTCATGACAAAAATGTGGTTTCAAGTTCAATTGGAGCCGGTTTGAGGTAAATGGCTTGTCTAACCTTGGGTAGGGGACTTTCTCCTTAGGGTATGATGTTTGGTAGTTGAATGCCTCGTACATGGGGTGACAAGCTCATACTTGAGCAAATTGTTTGAAATCCATTTTTACTTGAAGTATTTAAATTGAGTTTTCTTGCTTACCTATTCATTTTATAAGTTTATTCTATGCTAGTTTAGAAAAGAATATTCATTGACTTACTTGCCTAAGTGCTTAAGCTATCTTGTTTGTACTCCGTGTAGTATGTTGGCTAGTATTTTTCTATTTCTTGTCTTGAGTTAGTATCTTTCCTAATGTTTGGGTTGCTATTGTGTGTTTTTCTTTTAAATTGGGACTATGGGTTGGCCTCTCGGGAGATCCCCCTACACTTGATATGTTCTGGACTGAGGGTGCGGAATACCAAGAGATCTCTAGCTTATGAAATTGTAAGTTTGAGGATGCCAAGAGATCCTCGGGATACAAAGATATCCCCGGAACATGAAATTGTACAATTTGAGGATACCAAGAGATCCTCAGGATACTAAGAGATCCCTAGTCCATGAAATTGTAAGATTTGAGGATACCAAGAGATCCTCGGGATACCAAGAGATACCTAGCACATGAAATTGTAATATTTGAGGATACCAAGAGATCCTCGGGATACCAAGAGATCCCCGGGGATGATTCATGTTGGGAGTGGTATTTACTAGTATTGTCCTGTTTTTTCTACTTGCTATTATGGTTTACGTATTTATCTTGTGTAGATTCTCACAGTACACTTTATTTATGCTGTTTTTTTGCTCATCTTATTGTTTAATATGATCTATCCCAGTAGGGACCAGACCTTTCCTCGTCACTACCCTATCGAGGTTAGGCTTAGCACTCATTGAGTACCATGTGGTGTACGCATGCCTCTTCTGTGCATGTTTTTCTTGTGCAGATCCAAGTACTTCATCTCAGGAACACTATCATTGAGGCCAGGAGAGCTACAGAGACTTTGAGATACTTCTGCAGTGTCCGCAGACCAAGGAGTCTCCTTCTTTAATCTATTTGTAGTATTTAGACTTTTTCCTTTGCTTTAGATGTTCTGGAGTTAGAGCCGTGTATTACTGTTCGTTAGCTTGTGTTCCCGTGAGTTTTCGGGTTTTGGGGTGATATTGTAGACTTTCGCATTTTGAGTTGTATATGCGGAGCGGCCTTTGTATATATTTTCACTTAGTTGCTCAGTTTTTAATTAATTATTTCCCAAGCTAAGTTGTTTTTCTGTATTTTTAGGCTTACCTAGTCATAGGAACTAAGTGTCATCACCACATGTTCACGGAGGGCAATCTAGGGTCGTGAAAAATTAGAACCAGGGCTCTAGGTTCATAGGAGCCAGGGGACACAAGCCGGTTTATTAGAGTCTCGCTGATCCGTACAGGGACATCTGTACTTATCTACGAGAGGCTATGTAAGATAGACAGTCCAGTCGAGGCTGCTTCACTGACTTGCGCCCAGTTCTCAGATATGTTTATGAAAGAGTTTGTCCCTAGAGTCTCAGGGACTCATGGTGTGCAGAGTTTGAGCATTTGCACTAGGGTTCTATGACTATTTTGGAGCGTGCTATCCGTTATACCAGATTAGCCAGGCATGCACCGGCCTTGGTTGCTACAGTTCGCGAGAGAGTTCACAGGTTCATCGGGGGTTTTATCCCATCTATCAAATCTAGCATAGCTCGAGATTTGGAGATGGACACTTCTTTTTAGCAAGTAGTGAGCATTGCTAGGAGGATCGAGAGTATGCTCGTTAGGAACTGAGTAGAAAGAGAGTCCAAAAGGTCTCGAGAATCGGGCCACTACTCTGGTGTCGTACCCCAGAAATATGTCGACATGGTAGGGGTTTTGTGGGTTGCCCCATTCATTTAGCTCTTCTAGCAGCCAGCAGTGTTCCAGCTCCGCCTATACCTTAGGAGCTTTACTATGCACCTTCAGTTTATTGAGCGCCTCCTGCGCGGGGTATTTCTAGAGGTTAGTCCAGCAGACCTAGCCCTAGTCAGTCAAAGCCACCGTGCCCTCCCAGAGCTTTTTTTGCGTGTGGCAACATTCATCATGTGGTGAGGGATTGCCCTACACTTGGGAGGACTGCTACTCCACATCCTTCTCAGTCACAGCGTTCTCAGCAAAGTTCTGAGGCCATGATCAAAGCTCAAGTTGCTACCCCACCCACTCAACCAGCTAGAAGTGGAGGCCGGGGAGGTAAATGTAGCCCTCGAGGGGGAGGATAGGCTAGATATTATGCCCTTACTGCTCGTGCTGAGACTGTTGCCTTTGATTTTGTTATCACATGTATTATACTGGTTTGTTACAGAGAGGCATTAGTTCTATTTGATCCGGGCTTTACTTATTATATGTGTGTTTTTAGTTTGCTCCGCATTTGGGTGTGCCTCGGGATTCTCTTGTTGTGGACCGCATCAATCGGTCATTTTTAGTTACTATTCGTGGTTTTGAGACCATACCAGATTTATTGTTACTCGGTATGGTTAATTTTGACATTATTTTGGGCATGGACTGGTTGTCGCCCCATTTTGCTATTCTTGATTGTCATGTCAAGACCGTGACGCTGGCTATGCTAGGTATTCCGCGTGTTAAGTGAAGTGGTACTTTAGATCATACTCCCAGTAGAGTTCTCTCTTTTCTTAAAACTCACGCATGGTTTAGAAGGGGCGTGCTGCATATTTAGCTTATGTGAGAGATGTTAGTGCTGATATCCCTTCTGTTGATTTAGTTCTACTGGTAAGAGATTATCTCGATGTGTTTCCAGCTGATCTTCTGGACATGCCACCCAATAAAGATATTGATTTTGGCATTGACATGTTGCCGGGTACTCACCTATTTCCATTCCTCCGTATCGTATGGCTTCTCCCGAGTTGACAGAATTAAAGGTTCAGTTGCAAGAATTGCTCAATAAGGGTTTTATTCGACTCAGATTTTCATCGTGTGGTGCTCCTATTTTATTTGTGAACAATAAATATGGTTCTATGCGTATGTGCATTGTTTATTGCCAGTTGGACAAGGCTACAGTGAAGAACCGTTATCCTTTGCCTCGTATTGATGAGCTGTTTGACCAACTTCAGGCTGCACATGTGTTTTCTAAGATTGACTTGTGCTCGAGTTATCATTAGTTGAAGATTCGGGAGCTAGACATCCCGAAGACTGCCTTCAGGACATGGTATGGTCATTATGAGTTCCATGTTATGTCATTTTGGCTGACCAATGCCCCAGCAGCTTTTATGCATTTGATGCACTATTTTTTCAGACTACATCACAACTCGTTCTTTATTGTTTTTGTTGATCATATCCTGGTGTATTCCCGGAGTCGAGAAGATCATGAGCAGCACCTAAGGACCGTTAATTAGATCCGGAGAGAGAAGAGTTATATGGAAAGTTCTCAACATGTGGGTTTTGGTTGGATTCAGTGCATTCTTAGGCCACATGATTTCGAGCGAAGGCATTCGAGTAGATACAAGGAAGATAGAGGCCGTGCAGAGTTGGCCCAGGCTGTCCTCAGCTATAGATATTTGCGGTTTCCTTGGTTTGGCGAGCTACTACCGTTGTTTCGTGGAGGGGTTTTCATTGATTGCAGACCCTATGACTAGATTGACGCAGAAGGATGCCCCATTTAAGTGGATAGAGGAGTGTGAAGCGAGTTTTCAAAAGCTCAAGACAGCTTTGACTACAACCCGAATTTTGATATTGCCTACCGTTTCGGGGTCTTATACTATCTATTGTGATGCCTCGAGAGTTGGCCTTGAAGCGGTGTTGATGCAGGACGGTAGGGTGATTGCCTATTCGTCCAGACAGTTGAAGATATATGAGAAGAACTACCCTATCCACGACCTTCAATTAGCTGTTATTGTTCATGCCTTGAATATCTGGCGTCATTATTTGTACGGTGTTCCTTGTGAGATCTATACTAACCATCGGAGTTTGCAGCACTTGTTCAAGCAAAATGATCTAAATTTGCACAAGAGGAGGTTGTTAGAGTTGCTGAAAGATTATGATATTTCTATTCTTTATTACCTAGGCTAGGCGAGTGTCGTGGCGGATGCCTTGAGTCGCCGAGCAGAGAGTTTGGGGAGTTTGGCATATTTACCAGCTTTATAGAGGCCTATGGTAATGGATGTTCGGGCCTTATACAATCAGTTTTTGAGATTGGATCTTTTAGAGCCTAGTCGAGTTTTAGCTTGTGTGGTTTACCGATCTTCCTTATTAGATCGTATTAGGGAGCGGCAGTCTGATGACCCCCAATTACTTCTCCTTAAGAATAAGGTTCAGGGGGGTGATGCTAGAGATGTGACCTTAGAGATGATAGGTGTTGAGGATGCAGGGCCGTGTTTGTGTGCCTATTATTGATGGGCTACGTGAGTTGATTCTAGCAGAGGCCTATAGCTCGCGGTATTCCATCCATACGGGTGTCGCAAATATGTATCAGGACTTAAGGAAGCACTACTGGTGGAGGCAGATGAGCAAGGATATAGTTGGATATGTAGCTAGATGCCTCAATTGTAAACAAGTGAAGTACGAGCACAAGAGACCGGGAGGATTGCTCCAGCAGACAGAGATTCCAGAGTGGAATGTGAAAGGATCACCACAGATTTTGTAGTTGGTCTCCCACGGATCTTGAAGAAGTTTGATGCCATTTGGGTTATTGTTGATCTGTTGACTAAGTCCGCACATTTCATTCTTGTGTGTACCACTTATTCTTCGGAGCGGTTGGCAGAGATTTATATTCGGGAGATCGTCCGTCTGCATGGTATTCAAGTTTCCATTATATCAGACAGAGGTACTCAGTTTACGTCATGGTTCTAGAGAGCCGTGCAGCAGGAGGTAGGTACTCGGGTGAAGTTGAGCACAACTTTTCACCCCTAGACGAATGGACAGTCCGAGCGCACTATTCAGATTCTTGAGGATATGCTCCATGCTCCATGGTAGACGGTGTCGATCTCTGGTTGGATGGTTCGAGCCGGGGGAGGCTTGGTTTCTAGGTACGGAATTGGTTCAGAAGGCCTTGAACAAGGTCAAGATCATTTAGCACAGGCTTCATTCAGCTCACTCTAGACAGAAGAGTTATGTAGATCGCAAGGTTCGAGATGTAGCATTTATGGTTGGTGACCGGTTATTTCTCCGAGTATAGCCTATGAAGGGTCTGATGAGATTTGGGAAGAAGGGCAAGCTTAGCCCTAGGTACATCGGTTCGTTTGCGATTCTTGATCAAGTGGGAGAGGTGGCTTATAAACTCGCATTGCCTCCTAGCTTATTAGCCGTGCATCCAGTTTTTCATGTATCCATGCTTCGGAGGTATCAAGACGATCCAGCCCACATATTAGATTTCAGTACTGTCCAGCTGGACAAGGACTTGTCCAATGAGGAGGAGCCGGTAGCTATCCTACACCGACAGGTTCGTTAGTCGAGGTCCAAGAGATTTTCTTCCGTTCATATCCAATAAAGAGGTTAGCCTCCTGAGGCATCGATCTGGGAGTCCAAGTCTGATATGCGGAGCCGTTATCCTCATTTTTTTCCTGACTCAGGTACTTCTTTCTTTTGTCCGTTCGAGGACGAATGGTTGTTTTAGTGGTGGAGGATGTGATGACCCAAAGGGGTCTTTTGGGTCATCACATGTTTTCTTACCTATTCTGTATTTCCGAGGCCTTGAAAACCTCATCCGGTGTTGCCTTGATTTGCATGCAGTCCGGGCACGTAGCTGGGAAGCTTCGATATGAATTCTGTGAGAAAAATACTGAATTCTGATATAAAATTGAATAAATTTGACTTCAGTCAATAATTTGGGTAAACGGACCCCGAGCCGTAATTTGACAGTCTCGGAGGATCCGTAGAAAAATATGGGACTTGGGCATTAGCCCAGAATCGAATTCCAAGGTCCCAAGCCCGAGAAATGAATTTTTGCGTGAAATTATTTTCTAGAAATAATTATGGAAATTTGAAGTGAAATTTGATTAAAAGATTATGGTATCGGGTCCGTATTTTGTTTCCGGTACCTAGTACAAGTCATATATATGGTTTAAGCTCTTTCTGTAAAGATTGGCTGAAAGTGGAAGCCGTTTGACGTGTTCTGGACGTAAAATGGAAATCTAGTGTTTTATGAAAATTTTGAGGAAATCATGATTTTTGAGGCTTAATTCGATATATATGATGTTATTTTGGCGAATTGATCACGTGATAAAGTACATAGGTTGTTTATGAGGTTCTGTGCATATTTGGTTTGGAGCTCCAAGGGCTTGGGTGAGTTTTGGATAGGTCTCAGAGTACATTTTTGAACTTGAAAATTTGCTGCTATAACTGACCTACTGCAAAACCTGGCTCGCAAATGGGAGCACACAATTGTGAAAGGTCAGCTTGCAAAAGCGAGAATGTCCCAGACCTGCAGTTATCGCAAATGCGACTTTGGACTCGGAAATTCGAAGCCCTTAATTCCGGACAGAGTTCGCAAATGCGAACTATACCCTCGCAAATGCGTAGGTGAGGTCTTCGCAAATGTGAACCTCCCAGCTTCCCTCATAGTTCGTAAATACGAACAAAAATCTCTGAATTCCCAAGTTGCAATTTTTATACTTCGTCGAATTTTTTACATTTTTCACTCCATTTTCAAAACACAACTCATTTGGGCGATTATTCAAGAACAAGACCTCTTCCAAATCATTTGAAAGTTTTTTTTTACTTGTTTCTTTCAATCTTTTACATCATTTAATATGTTTTTACTTATTTCTTTCAATCTTTTACATCATTTACTATGTTTTCAACTTAAAATCAATGATTTTCATGGATGAAATTGGAGGTTTGGGGTGTGTGAGCACGTGATTTTTGCTTTTAGAATTAAAATTTTCCTTTTATTATTTGATTTTTAGGAATTAACTGTGTATTTTTGTCTGTATTTGTTTTATTTGTGTGTGCATAATAATTCATAAAAAGTATAAAAAATAGCATATTTGCATTTAGGACTCACTTTTATATTTTTAGCTCTATTAGTTAATTAACATTACAAAAATTAAAGAAAATAACAAAAATAATCCTTTTTGAATTTTTACTTTTAGTTTTTGATTTTTCTTAATAGATTTCTTTAAATTAGGAGTTAGTTAATTTTTTTGAAAATTAATTAGTCTAGTTTAAGAATTGAGTCATGTCTTGTTATTCTTAATTTTGTATTTTAATAAAAATCAAAAATTCATAACAAAAAAATGATGAAAGAAAAATGGAAAGAAATTGAAAAGAGAAATTCTGAAATATTAAAGACCAATTTGGGAAAATTTTAATCCCAGCCCAAACAAACCCCTGAACCAAACTCGTTTAAACCCAACCCAAAACACCCCAACCCGGTCCAATCTCTTTACCCCTCAAAATGGTGCCGTTTTGGTAACGGCCAATCAGAGCTGTCCATTTTCTCTTGATCAAATGGTAATGAAGCCAGGTATCACTTCATATATAACTGTTTTAAAAACCCGCACCCCCTAAATTGAACCTCGTACCGTGTCTCTCCCAGAAACCCTAATGTCGCCGGAAATTGCCTCCGCCGGCAGTGACTGTCCAAATGCTCCCAAAATAATACCAACCTCTCCCCTAACCTTCCCCTTTCCAAATCTACCATTACAAGCCATCAAATCATAGCCAATCTCGTCGAATATTGAATTGAAACTCCGCCGTGTACGGCGGCTCCAATGCCAAATGGTCTCAAAGTTACACCGTCTCATCCCCTCAACCCCCTTTATCCAAATACTTGCCTGGTGTCTCTCAAATATCAGCCACACATCTCGAATATCCATTTGAAACACAGACCACGCTGCCGTGCCCGGCGGCGCCACCGCCAAACCCTACCAAAAATACACCATAAACTAATTGTGCCTCACCCATCCCAAATCCACAATTGGCTTGCCCAAATATCCTTCAAATGGATCGAAAATGGGATCCAAAATTCGGACTAAAGCTAAATGGTGCATGAAGATTTCCAGAGTTCGATTCAAAAGAATTAAGTTAAGTTTTCTAAATTCCTCTTTCTGTTAATTTGAGTCCAAATAGGTTTAATTTAAAATTGCAAAATTAGATTCAAATGTTATTAGTCAGGTTGGCTTTAATATGTTGGTTCAAGTTTCAATATTTACCTGATAAGTTTAAATTTATTTTTGTTCAAGTTGTGTTAGTCTCTTTCAATTGAATTGTTGTTCATGTTAAAATCCATAATTTTAATCAGTATCGATTTAAATTGTTTTAATCTTTTATGATTGATTCCTTATTCAAATTGGTTGGATGGTTTGCTCACATATTAGCTAATCCTTTTTAAGCTAAATGTATGAGTATGATTGAAATTTAGTTTAAGTTCAAAAGTCAAATGCAGTAACATTTAACTAAGGGTCTTAAAAATAAATATAAACAATTTAAAATTGGGACACTGGGTAAAATTTAAATACCCAGTGATTGAAAGGGCAAATGGGGGAATAAAACCTTCGAGAATCTTAGCATAACAATGATAGAACTTTCTAGTAGGGATTCCCCTGTCAATTATTATGGTATAACTTGGTTAAGAAGTTAAAAACAAAGGGACCTAAGTGAAATAAAAGATCTGAAAATTTACCCTACCTAATTGCCTATAAAAGCATCAGGAACTTGCCTTATAAGTCAGATTTAAGAGGTGAGGAAGGCATAAAAAAAGTACACTAAAAAGATACTGAAAAATCCAGGTGGCAAAAACCTCTAAAAAATACTGTTCGGTTTCCCTTTTGCTTAGATTCTCAAAGTTTCTTTACATCTGAAGCAATTCTTTGTCATTTAAGGATTAAAAATGGATTAAATATTGGCTTTAAGGTTTGATTCAGTGGTGTTGGGTGTGCATTTGGTTGAAATCATGTTGGATATACTGATTTGGGTTTTTCATTGTTCTAAAAACTGGTTTTACTTTGGCAATGGTTCGAATATGTTTGCCTCTTCTAGGATTTGATATAGGAGTTGTTTGAGTTGTGTTGTTTCTAGATTGAAATTTATTTCAAATTTGGCTGCTGGTTTGGAATTGATATCAAAGCTTGTTGCTGATTGTTATTAACTGCTGCTAATGCTCCTCCTTTCTTCCTTTTCTTAACTCCCAGGTATATTTTGGTCTTGAGTGATGCATGAAGTTTGTGTCAAATGTGCATACAAATTCGAAGATAAATGCTACCCGATTTTATCTTATGAATCTCTCATGTTCTACTTTAATTTAGACGCATATCACAATTGTTTGATTGGACAATACTAATGTTTGTAATATTGGACCATATGGACTTTTTTTTAGAGTTATATGAGTGCAATATTAGTTGTAGTATAGTTATTTTGGTCTTGCTATCTTGCTGATTTGAGATTTGAGCCTAGAATGTGATATTTGTTCAATAGTGTTAGTTTTAGTTTTGTTAATAGTTTTAGAACATGTTATCATGATTTGCATCTAGGTGTAGCATGCATACTCATCATGTAGAAAGTGAAGCATCTCATGTGGCTTTAAAAGGACTAGTTATTTTGATTTGTTCATCATGTACGTGCTGAGAAGTAAAGTCCAAAGAGTAAGATTTAAAACAGTATTTACGTTGTATTTCAATAGTTTAGGATTCACGAATCGCTTTAAATTGCTCTTAAAATTCTGGATCAAATGTATTAGTTCATTAATGTACAAGTGAATTGAATTTGTATATGAACTTAAAGATAAGAATTTTCTAATTCGAATTGACCATTTCAGTGGTTTGCGCAAATTGCTAGCAGATCCAAACTAAAATCACTAGAATTTAGGGCCTCGGTTGTATAATAACAGGCCCAAAAATGACTGGCCTTTGATCTAAGGCATTTTGCTGAATTGTGGACTGTTGGGAACACCTCCAAATTGGCATGTTTTTAAGAAACCCAACATTGGACAATCTCTCTATAAAGCTGACCGTATTTTCCATCTTCCTGGGCTAACTTCTAAGCCCAAAAATGTTGAAGACTCGACTTCATATTAAGGTTATTTGGATTGAATTTGTAATGCATGCTTTGAGCTTCTCAAGTTAAGTAGCAAATTTGAATTACGAGGTTTTAATAATGAAGATCCTCTTGTTTGAGTTTGGTCTGGATCTTCAGGCCCATCTTAAATGCTTTTAATAGTAGATAATTAATAATGCCAATCATTATGTTTTTTTTAGAGACAATCCTTAATAGATAATATTAGGTCCTTTCTAGGATGTCTTTTTAGAACAAATTGAGGTGTGTCGCGCCAAATAATATTCACAAATTGCATGGCCCTTATTAATTATTTTCTATAAAATATTTAGAACTCGGGATATGCCATTTAGAAAATTTCCATGGCCTCCCGCAAAAATAATAACGCGTTAGTCTCTTTAGGCATGTTCCTTAATAATTTTACCTTCTTGAATTAGGGTATGCATTTCATGTGACCCAAATAAAAATCCCAAAATTTTGATAAAATATGTTTTGCGTCCGGGTGCATTTCATGTGACGTGATCCAAAAACACGTTTTATACGATGTTCTATCTTCCTTAAAAATCGATTAAAACCGGTAATAGTTTTAAATTGCATTATAGGAAAAACATGTTTTTAAATCAGATATTAGGCCAATTATGATAGTTTAAGCGACCGTTCTAGAACCACCGGATTCGTAGATGCCTTACACCTTCCCTCGGGTCAATAGAATTCCTAAGTCAGAATTTCTGGTTCACAGACTTCACTTGGAAAGTCAAAAATTTTCTTGATTTGGGATTCAAGATAAACTGGTGAAATTTTTTTTCTCTGCCTTCTCTCTAAAAAGAAGAAGATTGAATAGTGATTTCGACAGTATTCATTGGAATAATTCTCTGATTCCGGCAGTGAAAGATTGAATTCATTGCGATCTTTCATCAATTGTTTTCGTATCAAAATCTGTAGCCATTTTTTCAAGATCTTACTTCTGCGCCAAAATTTTTCTCGTTTGTCCAGATCAATGGATGAACTTCTGTCGCATCGTTAGTATCTTGAAGATTTCCCGTGAGTTTGGCAGCCATGGCTGCGCAGATCTCTCCCCAGCCTTTGGCTGTGGGACAGATTATTAAGAAACTCGCATCATACATTAAAGAAGGATCGCATCCATCTTATGCTGCAGTTACTGAACATAAACAGACTGCTCCGACGAATATTGAGCTATGCTCAGTTAATTTCGATCATGAACATCCTATAATTCAATTCACAATGGAAGATGTTAATTCTTTCACCAGAGGAGAAGGTTTACACCAAGCAGTGGTGCTAATATTCTCCTATGGCAGACCCGACATATCGGAGGTACGAAGAATTTTTTCGTCGCAATTTGATGTTAATGGTTGTGTAATGTCGGGCAGTTGGAATTTCGACACCTCTTGGTCATATTTGATCTCTACAGTGATTATGTTCATTTCCTTTCTAAGTCGATAGGATATATTGAATCCAAAGGCGATGAATACTTTTTTAGAACATTTCCATGGTCATTCGGATTCAATCCGAAGGAGGAGACATCGATGCAGTTACATGGATCTCTCTCCCAGGCTTGCCACCAAATTTATTCGCTAAGAGGTCACTAATGTCAATAGCTTCAGCAGTTGGAAAACCTCTTGCGGTTGATAAGGCGACGCAAGAAAGAACGAGATCTAGCGCGGCAAGAGTCAAGGTTATTGTGGATCTATTAGGTAAGCTTCCGAATAAGATCACTTTGCAAATCTTTGATTCTGGAAATGGAAAAACTGTCGAGATCCAGCAGCAAATTGTCTATGACAACCTTCCTAAGTATTATGCATTTTGTAAACATCAAGGCCACTACGAAAAATCTTGTAGATTTAAAATACAAAAAGCTGGACCAGAGGAGGCAGCAGATTACAAACTGGTCAGATAGAAACAGAATGATGTTGTCAAATTGCAAGGAGACGCAAGGGATTATCTAAATAAAAAAAAAGTTGTCCAAGTAGGTAATATTCATAAAAATGCAGTGTTGAAGAAAGGTTTTAGTTGAGATAATTCATCTGTTCAGATGTTGGTAAATGAACAAGTGAAACAGAATGGGGAATCCAAGACTATCCAATCTGATGTGAGTGATAAAGCAAACACAGTAATGGATAATGATGTGATTTCTAATGTTTCAGAAGATTCACATGCAGCACATTCAGGAAAGTCTAAGGATGAGGTTTTGAATTTGGACAGCTGACCACACACTACTGCTAGGGATATACATGATTCATATGTAGACAGTAATGTGACAGTTATGACCTCTACAAATCATGTCACTTGTAATGCACTCAATGGACATTTTCCTGATATAGTTGGTCAGTCAGAAAAGGAGTTCTCAACTTTGAATGTTACTGTTGCATCGAATATAATAGCAGGAGATAATGAAAAATCTGATTTATCTTCTGATCTTGTAAAGAAGTCAGCAGGGGAAATCCTTGCAGATGTCTCAATTAATGATACTACTACATTGGTTTGTACTGCAACGATCATACCACAACTGCAACACTTTCTCGTCATTCTTCACATCAAAATGGTCAGTCAGACAAACTGGTATCACATTTGGATTCTATTCCTGAATCTCATGTGTTAGCAGTTGACAATGAGAAAAGCTCTGGCCAACATTTGAGAGAGGATTCTGTTTCATTAAACTACAATACAGACTCAAATGTTTTACCTGCTGAAACTGCTGAACCTATGGAGAAACAAACTGTGACATCTTGTTTTGATACCACTAAAAAGGAACTGCCAAGTTTGGTTACTGAAAATGCAAATGTCAATGAAAAAAACAGGAAGAGGTTCTGGTTGATCAACAACACATTTCTCTGAACTCTACTATGTCGTTTCAAACTTCAGTTGCTAAGGAAAGCAATTCAAGTGCAATGTTCAAAGATCAACAAATCTGGAATAAGGTTCAACTATTTCCAGCAGAAGAGCTAAATGTCATGCATAATGAGCATACAATTCAAACAGTAGATGCTATGAGAGCAGTTGTTACAGAGGGATCCATCAGTCCAAATGTTTATTGCACCATGTTACGAAGCCTGCAGGCAGTGTTAAGCCAAATATGGAAGTCACATTGCGAAGTGTTTCAGATGGAGCTATACCTTTGGATGATGACAATGCACAAGTTACTTCTCCACAGGACATAAATCGTAAGCTAGTAACAGGAAAACAGAAAGAGGATATGATTAAAAAAACAACAAATCTAGCAGATGAAGTTTTTATGCAGAACTCCCCTCAATAGAGAAGAGATGGTTCAACAACTCATTTCGAATTCCTACGCAGCTGGACAACTGAAAACAAAGAACAATCAGTCAGCGACACAGAACAGAAATGAAACTCAGAAAATTTGTGTACTTAAATAGGTTACAGATACAACAACAAGCTCAAACTCATTGGTCGCGCGTACAAAGGACAGTAAAGATAAAGGACAAGTGTATGAAGGAATAATTCAGAAGGTTTCAAGCTATCCTCCCATTCCAATAACATATGTCGACGAAGATGTCAATGAGTGTGTGGAATTTTTAAGCTTCAATGCTAATAACAAACAAGTAGCTCTTGCTAACATGAGAGATTAGGTAATTAAATCGAAACTCTGGGACCAATGCCAATTTGATGATGTCGAGAGCTGGGACGATGATTCAGATGGTAACTCATCTGTAAAAGAAGGCAAAGAAGATGATTACAATTCTTCATGAGAAGACAATGAGGAGCAAAATGAGCCTAAATTGCAAAGGAAAGCTGCAAATTTAAGTTGGAAAGGAAAAATGAAAGCTGTTGCAAGTAAATTGAACCACAACGCTCCAGATTACATTCCAAAAAATTATTCAACAGCAGGTATTTCAAAGGTAATAACAGGAAATATCGACCAAAAAGAAACAACGCAAAATGTAACTAAATTTTCGGGTGAAACATCATATGGAGGAAGCAAAACAGTTATGCCATCATCTGGACAAAATCAGATCAGTGTCTTCCACAATAGTCAACCTCCAATGAACTGCCTTGATGAGGATAGAGAATTAGTAGAATTTTCACAAGTAGACGAGCAAGTATCCTCTGCACTGATAATCTCCTCGGAGCAAATCCTGAATGAAATGGAAGGAAGACACATATATGAAGAAGGGGAGGAAGAGGACACCTTAATGTAATGCCGGAAACATGCTGCAAGAATAGGAGATTTGTCATCAACGCACAGTAAAACAAATAAAAAGTGTCATCAAAGGGATAAAAGCTGGGATGGCAGGATGATTGAAGATGCAAACAAAAGGAAGCTCCCAATGAGAGTTGCAAAACAAAAGCAGGTCACCCAAACTACTTTTACTAAGTCCAGTAGAACAAAAAGCAAAGCATGAATAGTGAAGGCGTTTTTAATAGAAAAAGGACAATTCCTTCCCATCGTAATATCCTTATATGTAATATCATTACAGTGTATGTTATAAACACTGTGATGATCATGGCTTATTTGGCACAAGCAAGTTATTATGTTGTAATTTTCAATTTCTTTTTCTTAATAAAATAACCCTAGGCTCTCCCTAGTGGATTGCCTAAAAAAAAGATAAACCGGTGACTTGGGACACCAAAAGCCAAACATATCCCAAGTGGCGACTCCGAGAAACAAATAATACTATGTTGAATAATGTCACTTTAAATGGAAAAACTCACTTATATATATTATCCTTCCGGGGGTGGTATGTAAAAAGAAGGTGTGACAGCTTTGGCAACTCCGATGGGGAACCAAACCCAGAACTTCACTTCAGGGTTTAAGAATACGAGCGTATAATAGCTATTATATTTGGCTTTATCTGATTTTCTTACATGCTTCATGCGTAATGTGCTAAATGCTTTACTCCTTTGGTATTTGGTGAATTGCACATATAAAACTGCTACGAAGCCCTTCCTGTCTCTGAGTCTTCTACATAATGGAGAAGGGTGAACTTCGTGTGACTTCTCTTCTGTTTAGAGTCTTATCCTTTTAAGAACAAGGTTAGGATAAGTTGCTAAGTCGGCGGAGCTTCTGTATCCCTGGTACGCTGTGCCCCCCCGGGCTCGAGTTGTCCGCTTGGGTAAACTAGGTGTAGAACCATAAACCTAGGTTTTAAACCTAGTATGATAAACCCTCATGCCGGATCTCGTAGGAACGTGTGTTTGCATCACGAGCATTTGACTTAGGCAACTCAACACAGGGGTTGGGTCCGTCTAAGACAAGTGTACCTAAATTGAAAAGACCATCCTAATGCATCCTACGTGCTACTTGTACATTTATTTGCTTTAAATATTCATGTTCACCGGCTTTCAAATAAGGGGAGAGAGTTGAAGAGAAAATAGCAATGTCAGGGTAAATGAGGGTAATCACCCGTTTTTAAAAATCAATACTCAAGATAGTGCTGAAACTCTACCGGATTCTAAAAAGAAATAAAAAGAAAAGTTTGTTTTTCAGACTTTGGTTTTGACAAATTCGCCCGAACTTGGCCAGTTTGATTCTTATCGGATGTGAGATTTGTAGGCAAACCCCCATCGGGTCCAACTTCCTTTTTCAAAACAAACTATAAACAAAAATTTTGTAGGGTGATGCCATTCTTGTTTAAAATAAGCTGAATGTCCCCAAAAAGGAACAATAAGGTTGTTTTTGCAAGAACAACCACCTCGGTTCATGTCCAGCAGATAGCGGGCACAACCTTAAAATCTTCTCTCCCGAAGTGCTAAAAGACCGTATTTGCAAAGCTAGGATTTTTGTCTTTTACACTGAAAAATTTTCAAAACACAAAAAAAAGGCACTATTATTTTTCTTTTAGAATAAAATAAAGTCGTCAGCTAACAAATTTGCAGGATGAGAACGAATGAAATTGGACCCTTGACACTTCTTAATGAGATCCCTTTGAAGCTCCATATGTGGTGGGATGATATGGGAAAAGGTAGCAAGGAAACAGTGGCACGAGTTTTGGGTGGCCTCGTCGGATTAGTGAAAATCAAGCCAATGCTAGAAATAATTGAAGCCTTAATACAATTTTGGGACCCGACCTGCAATGTGTTCCGTTTCACTAACTTCGAGCTCACACCAACATTGGAAGAAATAGCGGGTTATGTGGGTCTAAATGGAAATCTCAGAAATCGATATCCTCCGTCACCAAGACCGTTTTCCCCTCACAGATTCTTAAATTTGTTAAGCATTAGTCGGGATGTCCAAAATAGAAATCTAGATGCACCCTTCAGTTTCTATATCTTCGAGGTTTTGAAAAAGCAAACACTGGTCTAACCCATGATGCAAACAAAGATAATTGGGAGGAAAGGCGAAGTCTAGCTTTCATGGTAGCCTTCATGGGAGTTGTGGTCTTCCCACGGAAGGACAACAATAAAGAGATAGGTCTGGTGGGAATGATCGATGTGGCAATCAAAAAGGCTAACAACATTGTGGTTCCTTTAATTGTATCAAAAATCTATCGAGCCTTGACCATTTGTCGGGAAGGTGGAAATTTTTTCCGAGGTTGTAATTTGTTACTTCAGTTATGGAAGCAAGAACATCTTTGTCACCAAGTCGGATTCATTAACTATGGTTTGACTGGTCTAAATTGCATTGAAGAATTTGGAAACCGGGTAGCGGGCATTGAACTCCCTACAGGTAACGAAGCTTGCTTGCACATCTGAGGGCCCTGACTCCTGATAAAATTGAATATGCATTTGGATGGCTCCCTGCCACTGAAGCAATATATACAATAGCTGAAGCGTCACATCCTCTTAATGGGCATTAAGAGCGTCCAACCGTATGCTCTCTATAAGGTGCTGCGTCAACTAGGAAGATTCCAAGTCGTCCACAATGACGACGATCATAGCAAGCATGCCATTGAGTTAGGGCCAAAAGTTGCATTTCCCGAAGGGAAAATTCTCCAAATGTGGAATGAATGTACATTTTTCTATAACCCAAGACCATAGTGCGAGATCGAGCCAGAGGTGAAGTAGACCCAAAATATGTTGAATGGTTCAATAAGAGATATCAAGTTCCTGAAAGACCCGCGCGAAAACCGCATGTCCAAAATTTAACCGTTGAGGCCCAACCATAATGGGACTGGCTGACTAAAGAAAATGAATACAACGCAAAAATTAGTAAATTGGAAATGCAAGTCATGGAGCTCCAATTTAAAATAGTGTTCAAGCCGAGATTGATATGGAGTTGTTTAATGATTCTCGAACATGTACTTGTTTTGAGTGCCTATTTATTTTCTATCGGGATCTATGGATTGATCACAAGTTGAAATATGGTTAGAGCCCTTATGTGTCTTGAACTTATATTGAATGCGGTTAATATAAATTTTGTAACATTTTCTGATTTTTTTAATAATCGTCAATTAAAAGGAGACATTTTCTCAATTTTTGTTATAGCTATTGCAGCCACTGAAGCAGCCATTGGACTGGCCGAAGGAGAAAAGAAGAAACTAGCGAAGAAAAATGAGGCACTCAAAGCTTCTGATCAGAAAGATTAAAATAGCCGTTGACAACCCAGAAAGAAGCCAGGCCGACGAAAGGCTTATAAGTGGGCTAAGAAAGAAAGTCCTCGAATACCAAGAAGACTTAGAGAAGTCCGAAGCCAGTCAGGTAAAGCTACAGTAACAGTGAACAAAGAAAGCGAAAGAGCAGGCAAGGTTTGTGCAACAAATGAAAAGAAACTATGAGGGGACTGTCACCAGCCTTAGAAAAAAAAATGATTAATCTTGAGGATGAAGCAGCCAAACGGGCTAAAGATATTAAGGTTGATAGGGAACATTATTATAACTTGATGGCCCAAATGGAGAAGACATGCAACAATTGCAAAATTAGCACATTTATGACTCCCAAGTGGTGGAGGCTCGAAACCAGTAGATAGGGCGATTACTTCAGGAAAAGAGCAGGATTAGAGAGAGGATCAGAGCCATCACTGATTACATCACCATGAAATGCCAAGTATGCGAGGATATGGCTCGAACCACCTTCTTTGCTGCAGTGACGATCTTCGTTCGTCAAGTAATGATTGATTTGGAGTGACGACAAGTGGGTCTCGCACGTAGGCTCGTGGAGAGGCCGAATGATGCCTTGCGGACCCCGATAATAGCAGCTTTAATGTATTTGGTTTCATTTCGAGTCCGTATTTTATTTCCAAGGAAATTATTAACTCATAATCTTTGTAATAGAAGTTTTACTAATGAAATTTGATAATTTTAAGAAATGTGTTCTTTATTTTTGTATTTGTTTAAAAGAACTACCTTTAGTGTGATTCATGCGGAGTCATGATACGTAGGCAATCTCCATAAGATTCGACTGTATCCTTTAAATAAAAGAAGGAAGGTAAGTAAAAAGAGGGGAATAGAAGCTAATAGATGGAAAATAAGACAATCGAGAGACAAAGGTGGCAAAAGCAAAGGAAAGAAAAAGAAAGGAGAAAGAAAAGAAAAAATGAAAAAAAGAGTGGAAAATAAAAGAAGGAAATACGAAGGTACCATAAATGAGCCGGGATGAAGCATGCAACCATTGCAAGACATGTAGATACCTGTTTAAATGCATAGCTGCATCATACCCCAACGTGCGATCACCTGTCTGTTATATGTCTCAAACTAACCATTTGCTGCTTGTAACATCCTGTCAAGGGTTTTTATAAATGGTGGTTGGTTTTAGTGGTAACCTAGCTTCATACCCATACATCAGTAGATCGAAAGGAAGCATCAGCATGTCTTCAGATATCACTCTGCCAGCAATTCCAATCAGCGACAAAAGCCCAATCTCGGGCATCCCGGCATTAGAGTCAGCCATCAGCGATAAAAGCCGGCTATGGCATCTCCGCGTGATAGAGATGTGGGATGCCTGATCGAACGGAAAAGAGCGGCCTAATGCAATTCTAAGATTTCCCGAACTTTTCCCTAGAATGGGGGGAACGTCCACCGTCCCAATCAGTAATCCCAGTATTCCACTAGGACACCCAACCATCTCAACTTATTTTGTGGGAACACCTTCAGAGTTTTGCCCCTAGATGGCCATATCCAATGTAGTCCCAAATATCTTCACAACACCACCACACGCAGCTACAACACAGCCTACATTGCCAAGGCCCGCCTTTGATCCTTCAACATTTACATTCCAAACACTATCCCCACAAATGGAGCCTCTTCAGTATCCCACCTATACTTATTCGCAGCCGCATCCATTTATGTTCACAATGGGACAAGAAAAGACTCTCAAAACTCCGGAACAGGAAGAAATGGCAAAGAGGATGAGAAGCCTGGAGCAAAGCCTCAAAAACATGCAGCGGCTAAGTGGACAGAGAAGTGTATGATATACTAATTTATGCATGTTCTCTCACGTGCATTTGCCTGTGGGATTAAAAATTCTGAAAGTTTTAAAAGTACAAAGGGTATGGTGATCCTATTGCCTACCTTAACAAATACTGCAATCAGTTGCTTGGAGCTGGAGGAAAAGAAGGAATGCTCGTTGCTTATTTTGGAGAAAGCTTGGTGGGTATCGCCTCCGAGTGGTACATGGATTAGGATATTTCTCGATCGCATGTCTGGGATGATCATGTGAGAGAAGTTGTTCGACAATTCCAATATAATATTGATTTTGCTCAAGGCCTGAACTCACTGGCAAATCTAAAAAAGAAGCCCTCAAAAAGTTTTCGGGAGTATGCAATCAAATGGCGTGAACAGGCGTCTAGGGTAAAACCTCCAATGGATGAAGTAGAAATTGTCACTGTATTTCTTCAAACCAAGGAGGCTGATTATTTCCAGAATATGATGTCTGCAATGGGCAAACCATTCGCAAGGTAATTAAAATTGGTGAAATGGTAGAGAATGGATTGAAACAGGCAGAATTTTGAGCGAATCAGCTACTAGAGCAACCTCTCAAGCCATCCAAGGCGGGTCTGGAGGAGTGGCCAAAGGTAAGAAGAAATAAGAAATAGCCATAGCGGCCTCAAGTGCATGGAACACCGCGCCCCTAGACCCATGTTCTTAGAAAGATCTCCGAAGCATTATTACCCTCAACAAGACAAGGCCTTACTCCATCAAGACATGGCCTTACTCCTCAACCGTATGGGGTCATGAATGCTCAGCCTTTTGTATGACTTCAACAACATGCCAATACAAACCAAGCCCAATTTCCAAGAAATCAGCCTCCTCCGCAAAATCACTATAATCCCTGTCCTCCACAGAATAATTTTCCTTCCGGTGAGCCACCCATGATGAAAACTTTTACTCCAATTGGTGAGTCTTACTCCAACCTATTTCCAAAACATGTCCAAATGGACCTGTTGGAAATAGTTCCTCAAATGAGGCAAAACCCATCATCGCCCGCTTACAGAGCTGGTGTCAGATGTGCCTATCATTCAGGTGTAGAGGGGCAGGATACAGATGATTTTTGGACCTTGAAAAGAGTGGTGGGAAACTTAATAGAGCAAGGCAAAATAGTGGTAAGGGATGAGGATGTCCCCAACGTGACAAATAATCCATTTCCATCTCTCAACAACAGGCTAGTGATTGGGATGATTTGTGAAGATAAAGAATTTGATTAGGCACTAAAGGCCATAATAATCATCACAGATTCAGAGAATAAGCCAAAAAATTCCCAAAGCAAGATAAAGAGGAAAAGAACAAAGTCACCAAGACCGAACCAGCAAAGAAAGTTGAAACAGGAACAAAGGTAATACCTCCCAAATCCCACGAGGCTGTAAAGAGAAGGTGCAGACTTTGACTCTTTCATGGAGACTTCAACTGAAAAATACAACCCAAATGTACGTGCCCAAAGGAGCTTATGTGATGCAGGGGCCAACTAATCCACCAAGGCTGACTGCGCCCATGGTTATTGGCCGCGCGCCACAGAAGCCCGTGACGGACCCTACTGCAATACCATGGAATTATCATAAAATAATGGTTACGTACAAGGGCAAAGAGATTTTGGGGTAGCTTTAAGAAAACCATCATGTTGAGAAGTACTCCAACGTGGAAGAAGTAAACAATGCCACTAGAAAGTGTTTCCAATCTAAGAAATTTGTAAGCCTTGACGAGGCAGAAGCTTTCTTTCAGAAAATGAAGATGGTGGACTATGATATGGTTGATCAACTGCGAAAGTATCCTGAACAAGTGTCCTTGCTGTCATTGCTGATGAAGTCTCCCGAACACTAGAAGGTTCTAATGAAGACCTTGACTAAAGCCTATGTGACAGCTGAAACTTCAGTGGAGCAGTTAGAAAGAATGGCTGAAAGATTCTTCATGATCAATCAGATTTCATTCAGCAAAAATGACTTGCCCTCGGAAGGGGCGCCTCACAAAAAAGCTTTGCACTTAATTGTAAAATGCGAGGGATACTATATGAAGAGGGTCATGGTAGACGGAGGTTCGTGGGGTGGACATTTTTCCACTCTCTACACTCCAGCGGAGGAAAATTGGACTGGAAGGACTCGCCTCAACAATGTCTGTGTGAGAGCTTTGGACGGTATCAAGAGGGAAAAAATTGGAGAAATCGATATGATTCTGACCATTGGACTGGTGGACTTTGAGGTAACCTTCCAAGTGCTAGATATGGACACATCTTACAACTACCTTCTAGGGAGGCCTTGGATCCATGCAGCAGAAGTTGTACCCTCTACTCTCCATCAAGTGCTGAAATTTGAGCATGAAGATAAGGAGATCATAGTCCATGGGGAGGATGAACAATCAATCTATTGAGAACCGTCTGTCCCATGTCTTGAAGCGAGGGAAGGCAGTGAGCACATAGTTTATCTAGCCTATGAAGTTGTGGTGGCCAACCAGTATGAAGAGGGAAAACCCTGCCCCCAACCCTTCCTTTCCAATAATTCCATTATGGTGGCTAAGGAGATTATACGACATGAATATAATCTAGGAAAATTCTTAGGAATGTCTCTGCAAGGGGTAGCTGAGCCAATTATCTTGCCTACCATTGAGAAGTTTTTTGAGTTGGGTTTCCACCGAACGTCGAATGATATAACATGGGCAAAAGATAGAAAGCTTGAGGGGTGGGTTCTACATCAACCACTTCCACATTTGTATGAGACATTTATAAGGCCAAAGTGCAGTGAAGAAGAAGAAGATGAGGCCTTCATAGCCGAAGAAATTGAAGAAATATGTGGGGTGATGAGAGAGATGCTATATGAAACCCACATGGTTCAGCCGGGAGAGGGCACAAGCACTGTTGTGGTGCTGTACATGGGACCAAGCGCAAAACCCCAAAATTGGAAGGTTATGCTGTTTTTGATCTGGCGGGAATCCCGGTTGACTTGACCAACTACGTTTCTACATTGCAAGTTATTCCAGGGTGTAACGTGGATGTTTTCTATGGTTTTTGTCTTTAAATTTCAAAATGTAAATCTTGTTATCTTCAAATTCCAAGAAATGAAATTAATATTTCATCGTTCATTCTTCTCTATTCTTTCTAATATTGTTGTTTTTCTCTTTTATTTCTTCTTTTCAGTTCTAATAACGCGTCAGTAAATGACTTGGCATGCTTATGGACTTCACGCCCATATCCAACTACGCTGTCTAATTACTAAATAATTAACCAAGAACCGGAATATGATGAAGAAGAGGCTTTTAGGGAAATAAATCGAGAATTAGAACAATTTGACAATAAACCTAAACTAAACTTAAATGATACTGAGCCGGTTAACTTGGGAACCTCATAAGAAATCGGGGAAACCAAGATAAGCATCCACATAGATGAAAAAACCCCAGATGCCATAATATAATTCCTATTTGAGATTAAAGATGCATTTTCCTGGTCGTACGACGACATGCCAGGACTAAGTGTTGACCTAGTGGTGTATAAATTGCCAACTTATCTTGAGTGCCCCTTAATCTAAAAAAACAAAGAAAATTTAAAACTAATTTCAGCTATAAAATCAAAGAAGAGATCTCGAACTGTTTGGAGCAGTAGTGATCCGAGTGGTCCGGCACACCACATGGCTAGACAACGTAGTTCTAGTGCCAAAGAAGGATGGAAAACCCCGAGTATGCATGGACTATAGAGATTTGAACAAAGCGAGCCCCAAAGAAACTTCCCCTTGCCTAATATCCACATACTTTTTGATAACTATGCCAAACATGAGATACGGTCTTTCGTGGACTATTACTCAAGATATCACCAAGTGTTGATGGATGAAGCGGACGCAGAAAAAACAACATTCACCACACCTTGGGGAACCTATTGCAACAAGGTCATGCCTTTCCCACTGAAGAACGTCGGAGCAACCTATATGAGAGCCATGATTACCATCTTCCATGATATGATGCATCAGGAAGTAGAGATGTATGTGGATGACATGATCATCAAGCCCAAAAGATGACCATGTGCGGGATCTGTGGAAGTTCTTCGAACGGCTGCGCAGATATGATTTGAAATTTAACCCAACCAAATGTCCGCTAAAAGTCCCGTCAAGCAAACTTCTTGGTATTATAGTTAGCCGGAGAGTCATTGAGTTAGATCCGACAAAGATAAAGTCTATCCAAAATTTACCTCCTTTGAAAACCAAATAGGATGTAATGAGCTTGTTGTGAAAATTGAATTATATTAGCCGGTTCATCACTCAGCTGACTTCCACATGTGAGCCCATATTCTAATTGCTAAGAAAGATACAGCGGTCAAATGGACGGATGAACGTCAAGAGGGTTTCGATAAGATTAAAGACTACTTGTCAAACCCACCGGTATTGGTTCCACCTGAGCTAGAGAGGCCATTGTTTTTGTACCTGATAGTCTTGGAAAGTTCCTTCGGTTGCGTCCTCGGGCAACATGATATCACCGGAAAGAAAGAGCAGGCAGTATACTACCTGAGTAAGAAATTCACCAGCTTTGAGGCCAAGTACGCTTTGCTGGAAAGAACCTGTTGTGCTTTAACTTGCGTTGCTCAGAAATGGAGCCATTACTTGCAAGACTACACCACCTACCTCATAACCAGGTTGGATCCTTTGAAGTACATATTTCAAAAGCCAATGCCCACGGGGAGGTTAGCAAAATGGCAGATCCTGCTCACTGAGTTTGACATAGTTTATGTCACTTGTACAGCAATGAAATCCCAGACATTAGCGGACCATTTAGCCGAAACCCGGGTTGATAATGAGCGCAAAACTATGAACACATATTCCCTAAATGAAGAGGTGAACTCGGTGGAGGCAATATCAGAAGATACCGCTGCCTGGAAGTTGTTCTTTGATGGAGTGATAAATGCAACGGGTGTGGGAATTGGGGCAGTCTTAATTTCACCTATCGGTCAACACTTTCCAACCACCACTGGACTTAGGTTCTTCCACACGAATAATACAGCCGAGTACAAAGCTTGCATCATGGGTATGAACATGGCAGTCGACCAAAATATCGAAGAGTTATTGATTATGGGGTATACAGATTTAATCATCCGGCAAGCCCAAGGAGAATGGAAAACTCGAGATGTCAAACTTATCCCATACCGGAAACATGTGGAAGATCTTAGCAAGTGGTTTAAGATGATAGAGTTCGGCTACATCCCTTGCTGTCACAATGAACTAGCTGACGCACTTACCATTTTTCCCTCGATTTTTCCCTACTTATGAAATGCCCTTATTTATCCACTTAAAATCCAAATCAGGGAAAGGCATGGATACTGTAATGTGACAGAACTAGAACCAAATATCCAGCCATGGTACCATGATATCAGGATGTTTTAAAAAAACCAAGAATTTCCCAGGCAAGCCACAGGGGACAAAAAAACCATCAAATGGCAAGCAAGTGGTTTCTTCATAAGCGGTGAGGTTTTGTATTAAAGGACCCCAGACCTCAATTTGTTAATATGTGTCAACAGTGAAGAGACTAGAAGGATCATGCATGAAGTACATGCTGGAGCATGAGAACCACAAATTAATGGGTATGTGCTAGCAAAGAAAATCACCCAAGTAGGCTATTATTGGATAACCATGGAAAAGGACTATTTTAGCTTTGTTCGAAAATGCCATCAATGTTAGGTGCACGGTGATTTGATTCATGCACCTCCCACAGAACAGCATCCCATGTCAGTACCTTGGCCATTCATATCTTGGGGCATGGATGTTTTTGGACCAATCGAGCCGAAAGCCTCAAATGGGCACAGATTCATACTGGTTGCCATTGATTACTTCACAAAATGGGTTACATCACTCTTAAATCTGATACAAGGAAAGTCATGGTGGATGTTGTGCATTCCAATCTCATTTGCCGTTTTGGCACCCCAGCAATAATCATCATGGATAATGCTGCAAATTTGAATAGCGGATTACTGAGAGAGATATGAGAACAATTCAAAATAATGCATAGGAACTCTACACCCTATCAGCTCAAAGTAAATTGTGTCGTCGAAGCAGCAAACAAAAACATCAAGAAGATTTTGAGAAATATGATTCAAATCTCTACGCAATGGCATGAGAAGTTACCTTTCGCATTATTGCGGTATTGCACAATAGTGCGCACATCAATAGAAGAAACCCCCTACCTTTTGGTCTACGGAACTGAGGCAGTAACACATGCGGAGGTGGAAATTCCATCTCTCTGGATCATTGTTAAAGTCGAGATTGAAGACACTTAGTGGGTCAAGACTCATCTAGAATAGCTAACCTTAATTGATGAAAAACAAATGGCTGCGATATGCCACGGGCAGTTGTACCAACGAAGAATGGCCCGTGCTTATAACAATAATGTACGCCCTAGAAATTTTGACGTGGGACCACTTTTATTAAGGCGCATTCTTCCTCTCCATCAAGAAGCAAAGGGAAAATTTGCTCCTAAATGGAAAGGCCTGTACATCATCAGAAAGATATCACCGAAAGGAGCATTGTATCTGGGCGACATCAAAGGGGATGATCCCGAAGCAGCCGTGAATGCAGACGCAGTAAAAAGGTAGTATGTCTAGGCTCCCTGTAACAATGATTCAGTCAAGTTGGGATGACGAAGGCTTTCATTTCCGTTACCCAAACACTATCAACCCTTTTGTAAACCCATTTGTGCTGATTACTCTTCTTTGACTACCCTCTTTGGAGCCCAGAAGTGTTATTAAAAACAAAAGAAAACAAAGAAAAAAGAAAAAAAAAAGAAGAAAAGAAAACCAAAAACCAAAACTACTTGAACTACCTCTGACTTGATTCCCAAAGGAGACATAGGCAGCCTCTTTCTAGGGTTCAGTCACACCAAAATAAAAATTCCAAATCCCCGAAAAATGCAAAACTGGGGAAAATGACATAAAGGCTCAGCCACGAGCCCACCAAAATGGTTCAAAGGTTGTAATTCCATCTAGAATTCTTCTTACCCGAAAACCTTGTCCAAGTCCTTCCGATCAATTGGCGAAGGCATAGGAGTTGAAAAATATCATCGTTTGAATCTAATGCAGTCTCAATTGAGAGAAATAAAATAAGTGAGTCTTATCGGTGAAAACCTACAGGCACCATAAGGCGACAATGAGCACAAAAATTGAACTTTTGAGAGTTCGTTTGGTGAAAACTCGTAAAGAGCACTATTGGGCAATGGTGAGAAGAGAAATTAGAGAGGTGTATAGGCAAAAACCCGCAAAGAGAACCCATCGGCCAAAAAGAAGATACCTTTCATCACTGAAAGAGTCCTGATTTTAAAATACGGGTCAATGAGCTTAGCAGAAGTTGGGAAAGTTTGTGTGGGTCGGGCATCTAGTCCAAGAAGCATGTCATGTCCGTTTGAAGCTTGTGTGCATCCCCGGATAAGTCTTTCTTTTCCCCCCGAAAGGGACGCTTTTATTTTCATCCTTTTGCTCTCTGTTTACTTTCTCTTTGAATCCATTTTGGCTAACTTTGATTCCAAAACTATTACAAAGAAAGGTTACAGGATTGGTTTTACAGGTCTCTGCCTGGTAAGAGTCAAAAGAGAGGTACCCAGCCTCAGTGGGTGCACTAAGCCAATCATAAATGACCATGATTGTGGATGCTTTTGAAGCGAAGATATTGAAAAGGAAAGAATGTCCAAACACAAAGGTCCTAAGAGCAGAATAAAGTGAAAGGTCGGAGCCCCACACAGGTGAGTTGGCATTAAATTCTAAAGGTTGAGGCCATTGGTTTGAAAGAGGAAATGATCCTCAAAACCAGCAGGAAATCGGGTTCTCGATTGAAGTTGGGCTTGGATCAATCAATCAAGGCCGCGAAGCCAACAACCGTTTCAAACTAAAAATTGTTCTTTGTTGAAAATTGAAACAGGTGCAATACGAGCAACTGTGCAAAAAGCATGTGCAGTCAAAAGGAAAATGCGCAAGTGCTAAAACAGCTTTGCAGCAAATAATCAATGCAAAGGAGAAGTTTCCTCCATGTTCTTTCTTGCATCCTATAAAAAAAAGATAAAAGAGTTAACAAATGAATAAAATCCCAAAAGAGGATAGTTTCGAATTCCCAATACCGACCTAGTACCTTCTACCAAAATTAGTGATCCTATCCCTGAGTTGAGCTTTTTACCTTTTAGCCAACATTAGGGCTCAAATCGCTGAGTTGCGTCTTTTAGACATAGGGCCTCCATTCCCTAGTATCCGTTAACAACCATCAGGGCTCCAATCCCTGAGTTGAGATTTTTACCTTTTAGCCAATATTAGGGCTCCAATCCGTGAGTTATGCCTTTTAGACATACAGCCTCCATTCCCTAATAGTCATTTGCCAACATTAGGGCTCCAATCCTCAAGTTGAGCTTTTTACCTTTTAGTCAATATTAGGGCTCCAATCCTTGAGTCGCGCCTTTTAGACATAGGCCCTCCATTCCCTAATCGCCTTTAGCCAACTTTAGGGCTCCAATCCTTTTGTTGCACCTTTTAGACATAGGACCTTCATTCCCTAGTCACCTTTTGCCAACCTTAGGGCTCCTATCCCTAAGTTGAGCTTTTTACCTTTTAGCAAACAGTAATGCTCCAATCCTTGAGTTGTGCCTTTTAGACATAGGGCCTCCATTCCCTAGTTACCTTGAGCCAACATTAGGGCTTCAATCCATGAGTTGAGCTTTTTACCTTTTAGCCAATATTAGGGATCCATTCCCTGAGTTACACCTTTTTAGACATAGGGCCTCCAATCCCTTGTTGCCTTTTGCCAATATTAGGGCTCCAATCCGTAAGTTGCTCTTTTTACCTATTAGCCAACATTAGGGCTCTAATCCATGCGTTGTGCCATTTAGACATAGGACCTCCACTCCATAGTCGCCTTTTGCCAATATTAGGGTTCAAATCCCTGAGTTGCCCCTTATAGACATAGGGCCTCCATTTCTTAGTCGCCTTTAGCCAACATTGGGGGTCCAATCCTTGAGTTGAGCTTTTCACCTTTTAGCCAGCATTATGGCTCCAATCCCTAAGTTGGGCCTTTTAGACATAAGGCCTCCATTCCCTAGTTTCCTTTAGCAAATATTAGGGCACCGATCCCTGAGTTGAGCTTTTTAGCTTTTAGCTAGCATTAGGGCTCCAATCCCTAAGTTTTGCCTATTAGACATAGGGCCTCCATTCTGTAGTCACCATTAGCCAACATTAGGTCTCCAATACCTGAGTTGAGCTTTTTACCTTTTAGCCAACATTAGGGCTCCAATCCTTGAGTTCATTTTTTTCCCTTTAGCCAACATTAGGTCTCCAATTCCTGAGTTGAACTTTTTACCTTTTAGCCAACACTAGGACTCCAATTCCTGAGTTGTGCCTTTTAGACATAGGGCCTCCATTCCCTAGTTGCCATTAGCCAACATTAGGGCTTCAATCCCTGAGTTGATCTTTTTACCTTTTAGCTAAAATAAGGGCTCCAATCTCTGAGTTAAACCTTTATAGACATAGAGCCTCCAATCCCTAGTCGTCTTTTGCCAATATTAGGGCTCCAATCTCTGAGTTGAGTTTTTTCCCTTTTAAAAAATATTAGGGCTCTAATCCATGAGTTGCGCCTTTTAGAAATAGGGCCTCAATTCCATTGTCGCTTTTTTCCAATATTTGGGCTCCCATCCCTAAATTGAGCTTTTTATCTTTTGCCAACATTAGGGCTCCAATCCATGAGTTGACGTTTTAGCAACAAGGCTTCACCCCAATTTGTTCTATCACTGACAAAAACAACTCTTGAAAATGGAAAAAGAGAAACATGTATATATTTTTGTCACAAATAACTCAGGAAATTTTCCTAGTGAAAACTGGCACAGAAAGATTTCGTTCGTTTGTTTGTGGTCTGAGCAGATTTGACATCGAAGCGCAGGGTCCGAGACGTTCGGAAGAATGAAGTTTGAATCCTGAATAAGGAAAAGGAAAAATAAAAAGAACAAAAGAAGTGAATTCAAAATGCTTAGGCGAACAGAGATGCGAGGTGCTCAAAACTTGTTTGATGTCGCAAGCTTTGTCTATCCCGCTCTGATCCAATGCTGAAGAAAGAACCAACATTTACAGCTTGCGAGCATCAAGATTTAGGTCGAAGTCCACAGCAAAATCAGCTAAGACTCAAGATCAAGCTTCAAGAGATTTACATATAAGAATCTTGTAACTCATAGTTTATAGGCATAGCTAGCTTAGCTTTGATTTACTTCTTGGTGTAATAAGGAGGTCACCAAGAAGTACCAACATTAACAACAGTGAAATCACAGCTTCTGGTAGTCCGAGCTACCATAACTTCCAAAATTACACTGACCTGATTTTTTTCTAACCAAGGATCAGTAGGCAATCTCTTTATCCAGGTCCAGCAAAACGTTTTTCAAAAAACATATAACTGTTTTAAAAGCCCCTCACCCCCTAAATGGAACCTCGTACAGTGTCTCTCCCAGAAACCATAATGCCGCCTCCTTCCGCCATGCACGACTGGCCGAAAATTGCCTCCGCCAGCGGTGACTGTCGTCTGTAGCACTCATATCTACAGCCCTAACTCAATTATTTCCTAATAATTGATGTACCTCACAAGAAACATTAATTGGTTGACCAACACTATCTCGACCTTGAACTACCAGAGCGTTATAAGTATTCGACATCTTGCCCGGGGGAAAGGCTACATCTATTACCGGAGAGGCAGATTCTGAGTTGGTTAGTTTGACTTCTTCTCTTCTCCCTACTACGAACACTTGTTGATTCTGAACTTCGTTCGGTTCAATGATTTATCTTCTGCGCTAAGGCTAGCATCTCATCCCATCTTTCATCTTATTGCTTTCAGCAATAACACCAACCGCTTACCTAACCTTCCCCTTTCAAAATCTACGATTAAAAGGCCTCAAATCGTAGCCAATCTCATCAAAAATTCAATTGAAACATCGGCGTCTACGCCCATGTACGGCAGCACCGATGCCAAATGGTCCCAAAGTTAAATTGTCTCCTCCCCTCAACGCTCTCTATCCATATCCATGCCTATTGTCCCTCGAATATTAGCCAAACATCTAAAATATCAATTTTGAACAAGGACCCCACCACCGTGCTCAGCGGCGCCACCGCCAAATCCTACAAAAAATACACCATAGACTCGCTATGCCTCCCCATCCCAAAACCACAATTGGCTTGCCTCAAATATCCTTGAAATGGGTCGAATATTTGATAGATAATTCTACCCAAACCTAAATGGTGCATGAAGATTTCCAGACTTCGATATAAAAGAGTTAAGCTAAGTTTTCTAAATTCCTTTTTTAATTTCTCTTCGCCTTACCTCTTTCTATTAATTTGAGTTCAAATAGGTTTAATTTGAAATTGCAAAATTAGATTGAAATAATTTTAGTTAGGTTGTCTTTTATCTTTTAGTGCCAGTTTCCATATTTAACTAATATGTTTAAATTGATTTTGATTCAAGTTGTGTTAGTCTCTTCCAGTTGAATTCTTGCACACGTTAAAATCCTTAAGTTTAATCAGTATAGATTCAAACTGTTTTAATCGTTTATGATTGATTCCTATTTCAAATTGGTTGTATGGTTTGCTCACACGTTAGCTAAGCTTTTTTGAGCTAAGTGTCTAAGTATGATTGAAATTTAGTTTAACTCCAAAGGCCAAATGCAATAAAATTTAACTAAAAGTCTTAAAAATGATTGTAAATAATTGAAAATCAGGATAGTGGGTAATATTGAAATACCCAGCAATTGAAAGGGCAAATGACGGAATAAAACCTTAGAGAATCTTAGCATAACAATAATAGAACTTTCTAGTAGGGATTCCCCTGTCAATTGTAATGCTATAACTTGGTTAACAAGTTAAAAACTGAGGGACCTAAGTGAAATAGAAGATCTGAAAATTTTCCCTACCTAATCGCCTATAAAGGAATCAGGGTATTGCCTTGCAAGTTAGATTTGAGAGGTGAAGAAGGCATAAAAAAAATACACTGAAAAGATACTGAAAAATCCAGGTGGCAAAAACCTCCAAAAAATATTGTTCCATTGCCCCTTTGCTTAGATTCTGATATTTCCTTTACATCTGAAGCAATTCTTATTCATTTATGGTTAAAAAATGGATTAAATATTGGCGTTAAGGTCGGATTCAGAGGTGTTGGGTGTGCATTTACTTGAAATCACCTTGGGTATACTGATTTCGGGTTTTCATTTTTTCTAAAAGCTAGTTTTCCTTTGGTCCTGGTTCGAATATGTTTGCCTCTTCTAGGGTTTGATATAAGAGTTGTTTGAGCTGTGTTGTTGCTAGTTTGAAATTAATTTCAAATTTTGGATGCTGGTTTGGAATTGATATCAAAGCTTGTTTCTGATTATTATTAACTGCAGACGCTCCTCCTTTCTTCCTTTTCTTAACTCCCAGGTACATTTTGGTCTCAAATGATGCATGAAGTTTGAGTCAAACGTGTATTCAAATTCGATGATAAATGCTATCTGATTTTATCTTATGAATCTCTCCTTTACTACTTTAATTTAGATGTATATCACAGTTGTTTGATTGGATAATACTATCGTTTCTAATATTGGACTGTTTTTTATAGTTATATGAGTGCAACATTAGTTTTAGTATAGTTAGTTTAGTTTGGCTATCATGCTGATTTGAGATTTGAGCCTAGAATGTGATATTGGTTCAGTAGTGTTAGTGTTAGTTTTGTTAATAGATTTAGAACATGTTATCATGATTTTCATCTAGGAGCAGCATGTATGCTCATCATGTAGTAAGTGAAGCATCTCTTGTGGCTTTAAAAGGACTAGTTATTTTTATTTGTTCATCATGTACCTATTGAGAAGTGAAGTCGAAAGAGTTAGATTTAAAAAAGTATTTACATTGTATTTCAATAGTTTGGGATTCACGAATTGCTTTAAATTGCTGTTAAAAATTCCGAATCAAATGTATTAGTTCATTAATGTACAAATGAATTGAATATGTATATGAACTTAAAAATCAGCATGTTCTAATTCAAATAGACCATTTTCGTTGTTTGCGCAAACTGCTAGCAGATCCAAATTAAAATCAGTAGAATTTGGGCCCCAGTTGAATAATAACAAGCCCAAAAATGACTGGCCTTTGAGCTAAGGAATTTTGTTTGTGGACTGTTGGAAACACCTCCAAATGGGCATGTTCTTAAGAAGCCCAACATTGGACTATCTCTCTTTAAAAGCTAACCGTATTTTCCATCTTCCTAGGCGAGCTTCGAAGCCCAAATGTTGAAGGCTCGACTTCCTATTAAGGTTATTTCGATTGAATTTGTAGTGCATGCTTTGGGCTTTTCAAGTTATGTAGCAAATTTGTATTAAGAGGTTTTCATAATAAACATCCTCTTGTTTGAGTTTGGACTTGATCTTGAGGCACGAATTTCTTGAATGCTTTAAATAGTAGTTAATTAATAATGCAAATCATTAAGTTTTTTTAGAGACAATCATTAATAGATAATATTAACTCCTCCTTAGGATTTCCTTTTAAAATAAATTGAGGTGTGGCACGCCAAATAAAATTCACAAATTTTGTGGCCTTTATTAATTATGTTACTTAAAATATTTAGAATTTGGGATGTGCCATTTAACAAATTTCGATGGCCTCTCACAAAATTAATAAAGCATTAGTCACCTTAGGTGTGTTCCTTAATAATTTTACCTTCATAAATTCGGGTGTGCATTTCATGTGACCCAAATCCAGATCCCAAAATTTTGAATAAAGTGTGTTTCGGATCCTAGTGCATTTCATGTGACGTGATCCAGAAACAAGTTTTATACGATGTTCAATCTTCCTTAAATCAATTAAAAGCGATAATAATTTTAAATTGCACTATAGGATAAACATGTCATAATATGAGATATTAGGCCAATTATGATAGTTTAAGCGACCGTGCTATAACCACGGGATCCGAGGATGCCTAACACCTTTCCTCGTGTCAACAGACTTCCTTAGCCAGAATCTGGTTTGAAGACTTCACTTGGAAAGTAGAAAATTTCCTCGATTTGGGATTCAAGATAACTGGTGACTTGGGACACCAAAAGCCAAACCTAACCCAAGTGGCGACTCTGATAAATAAATAATCTCATTTCGAATAACATCACTTAAAATGGAAAAACTCCCTTATATATATTATCCTTCTGGTTGTGGTATGTAAAGAGGAGGTGTGACAGGGTACAACCTATGTTTTTCAAAAGTTGGATATTTAGACCTTAATTTAAGGTCCGATTTCAAAACAAATCATATATTTAGGTTCATGGGGGAATGGGTAACTGGGTTTTGATCACGTTGGCCTGAGGGGCGTATTGGTCATTTTACCTAAATTTGCATCTTAGCTTTAAATTAAATAGTGGAATCAGTTGCTTGAGATGTTATTTACGATATGTAATTGGAATGAATAGATTTGGGCCATTTGGAGTCGGATACTCGTGGAAAAAGTGTGTTTTCAAGTTGAATTGGAGCTGGTTTGAGGTATGTGGCTTGTCTAGTCTTATGTGGGGGACTTTCCCCTTATGATATGATGTTTTGTAATTGAATGCCTCGTACGTGAGGTGACGTGCGCATACTTGAGCAAATTTTTTGAAATCCATTTTTACTTGAATTATTTAAATTGAGTTTTCTTGCTTACCTGTTCATTTTAAATTGTAAGTTTATTCTATGCTAATTTAGAGAAGCATGTTCATTGACTTACTTACCTAAGTGCTTAAAGTGTCTTGTTTATACTACGTGTAGTATGTTGGCTAGTATTTTTCTGTTTCTTGTACTGAGTTAGTATCTTTCCTAATGTTTGGACTGCTATTGTGTGTTTTTAAATTGGGACTACGGGTTGGCCTTCCGGGAGATCCCCCTACACTTGATATGTTCTAGACTGAGGGTGCGGGATATCAAGAGATCCCTAGCACATGAAACTGTAAGATTTGAGGATACTAAGAGATCCTCTGGGTACCAAGAGATCCCTAGTGCATGAAATTGTAATACTTGAGGATACCAAGAGATCCTCGAGATACTAAGAGATCCCTAGTACATGAAATTGTAAGATTTGAGGATACCAAGAGATCCTTGGGATACAAAGAGATCCATGGCACATGAAATTGTAATATTTGAGGATACCAAGAGATCCTTGGGATACAAAGAGATCCCTGGCACATGAAATTGTATGATTTGAGGATACCAAGAGATCTTCGGGATACCAAGAGATCCCTGGCACATGAAATTGTAAGATTTGAGGATACCAAAGGATACTCAGGAAACCAAGACATTCCCGGTTGTCTTTCCTATTGTGATTAGTATTTACTAGTATTGTCCTATTTTTTTCCTCCTTTCTATTACGGTTTCCGTATTTATCTTGTTTATATTCTCGCTGTACACTTTATCCATATTTTTATTTCCTCATCTTATTATTTATTAGGGTCGTATCTCATTAGGGCCCGGACTTTTCCTCGTCACTATCCAACCAAGGTTATGCTTGGAACTTACTGAGTACCGCTGTGGTATACTCATGCCTCTTCAGTGCATGTTTTTCATGTGCAGATCCAGGTACATCATCTTAGGCACACTATCCTCGAGGCCAGGAGAGCTACTGAGACTTTGAGGTACTTCTGCAGCGTCCGCAGACCACAGAGTCTCTTTCTTAGACTTATTCCGTAGTTTTTCATTAGATGTTTTAGAGTTAGTGCCATGTATTACTATTCGTTAGCTTGTATCCCGTAAGTTTTCGGGTTTTCGGATGATATTGTGGACTTCTGCACTTTGAGTTGTATATGCCGAGCGACCATAACATATAGTTCCTTTTAGTTGCTCAGTTTTTAATTAATTATTCCGCAAGCTATGTTGTTTTTCCACATTGTTAGGCTTACCTAGACATAGAAACTAGCTGCTATAACCACATGTTCATGGACGGTGCACTGGAATTAATTCGTAGTTGCGAATCACATAGTTTCTCATGCATACTTCTGTGATATAGCCATTTCCCATTCATGTGGTGGATTATTTGGTTATATGTATTTAATTATATATTAAATACTCAAAAGAGGGTGAATGGAAAATGGAGGGAAATGAAGTTTTTTAGTGAAATTTAAGTTTCCCCCTTGGGTAAATAGGTATTTTCCTATACTGGAAGAGGAAGAGGTTTTTTATGGGTATATAAGCAATAGCTCTTTCTAGCTTTTAAGGAGTTGAGAAGAATGCAATCCTCGCGCCATCGTCGTCATCATCGTCGTCGCTTGCTCGGCTCGGCTCAGCTTTTGCTTCGGCTTCAGATTCGGATTCAGATTCGGATTTGGATTAGCATTTGGTCAAATGATTGATTTATTGATTATCTTTTTAGAATAAATTTATTTTTTAATAGTAAAATATTAACAAAAATGTTATTAAATATTTATTTTAATAACATAATATTAATATTAATTCAATCTATTTTTTTGTTTTGTACAGAAAATTAAGTACCCTATTTAATATTTCCTCTTTATTTTCTCTCTTTATTGTTGAGTAAATGTCCACTTCTATTATGGTATTTAAGTTATGGCCATTTTGCATAAACAGCCATTCTGAAGAGTTGCACTTTCAAAACTTTGACTATAAATAAAACACTATTCTGCTAAGAATTTCACTACGATTTTCGGAGTTTCTTCTCCTTCTTTTGCATACTTTTAGCATCAAACAAAGTAAGTGTGATTTTCTACAAAACTTTTTGTTCACTGAAACACCAGTGTTTGAAGTACCACTACACTAATGTGTAATTCGTTTTGTCCTAGGAGGAAATAATCCATAACCTTAGGTACTAGAAGGGAATTAAATTCCTTAGAAAAACACTGTGAATTCAGTGGGCTCGAATTGGTTTACGATCATTTCTGTTTATGTTCATTTCTGTTTATATTCAGTTATTTTCAAGAATTATTTAACAAATACAGTTAACTAACAGGAATATGTCCTCTACATAATATTGAGAAAGGGGTTTGGGGTAACAAAGGAAAATCTAAGATGCATTCGAACAAAAGTAAATATTTCTCTTCAAAACGTGAATGAACATAAAAAGTATGTAAAATACAGCAGAGGACTTGCATTAATTGTTTGAAAGTTGCAAAAACAGTTAGCTATTAATTGAAATGGAGGTGAGGAGAGAAAATAGAGAGAAATCACAACAGATGATGCAACCCCCTAGTTTTGGAGAAGAAAACAAGCTTAGGTCTTTTTTTAGCGAATCAGATGCTATTAGGTTGGGATGGAACATATATGGAAAAAAAGTAGATGGTTAGGCTATTTAAAATCCTGTCACATATCCTTAAAAATCGGTATGTTAGATGTAAGGGCATAAATATTAATATATATAACGGCAGGGGTAGATAATGAAGAATAGTATACGGAGGATGCTTATAGCTATTTTATGCTACTACATGGACACATCTATCCTTTTCCCTTAATTTTAAGGCACATCTTATGCAGTAATATGATATATAAAAAAGGGCCAGAACTGTTCTTGAACTACTGGTCAAGGGCTAAATATAGCCTTCGTCCATCTACTTGTCCAATAATGCCCTCAACATTATCTTTTCATTTAATTTATGCCCTTATGAGTAACACTCAACTTGATTTTAAAAATAATAGTATTTAAATATCATGTGTCATTTTATTATTGGTCCAATTAAACTAAATAAATGAAAAAGGGGCAAAACTGCCCTTGAACTATTGGCGCAAACTAAATACAACTTCCGTCCATCTACCGGTTAAAAAATACCCCTAAAAATATTTGATTTTCTAACTTACCCAATTCAATCACTACTCAACGCGAAAACATGAAATATCATTGAAATATATTTTTCATCCATTTTTATTTTACTTTCTCCCACTTCTTTGTATTCTTTTATCTTAAGACCTATTTTCTTGCGTACACCTAGGTGCTATAATAAAGTATTTGTCACAACCCCATTTTTTCAGCTTACAATAACGTAGTGACACCAAGTCTAACAGACTAGGTATGCCTAACACATGCTAATTTAATAACAAAATTGAAATATTTTAATCATTTATCATAAACCATTAAATGACATACATATCCGCAAACGGCCAATAGTTATTCATTTTCCAAAACCAGTAGTACAGAGTCATAAGTACTACTAAAATATACTAGAATTTCTAAACAAAATACTATTTTGTATTATGATTTAACAGTTATAATGAAGTAAAATGGTGACTCGGAGGCCTGAAAACATCAAGTACGTATACCTTGATGTCTCCCGTCGGGCAGATACAATTCTAAACAACACAATTAGAATGTCTAGATCTGCACATTTTACGTTACCCAAGAAATATCAAGCCTAATCTTGGTAGAGTAGTGACGAGGCTAGGTTAAGACACTTACTGGACATAGAAACCTTTTCAAGCCATACATAAGCTAATAATAGAAAGAACATCAATGTAAGACCAACAACAACCAAAATTATTGATTTACAACCAACAATGAAGTAGTAGAAACATAAATGGCAGCAAGTAGTAAATTATTAATAAAAGAAAACATAATCAGAATGTCATGACCTAAATGCCAGACCTAGTTGTGATGGCGCCTCTTATGAAGATAAGACCAGCCGACATACTCCCAATTCATTTTGAGAAATTAAAATAATACAGTTCAAGTCTCCAATATAATAATAATCCCCAAAATAAGGTGAATAATACCGTTGCAGAATAAACATAGCCCTATATCGGGGTGTCACAAGTCAAGAGCATCTATTGAGGTAAATACAATAGAAATTCTGAAAAATGCATTAAATACAATCTAATGAAATCAAGAGGGAGAAAAGTAGTGAAGCGAACATCGGGCAGCTACCTTGCTAAACTCCGATTACTCTGCCTCTAAGCAACCAATACTTGTTATTGGGTTCAGAAATACCTGAATCTGGACACAAGGTGCATGGAATATAGTAAGTACTCCAACTCAGTGAGTAATGATAATAAATGAAAACTGAGCAATAAGAAATCACGTAAAAGTACATTAACATGCTATATATAAGTAGTATAAAATCAATAAGAAAGAAATGAAGCTGTGAAGTCTATTATTAATATCTTAGATAAGTATGAACTTCTTTAAAATACCTTTCCACACTTAAACTCGTAAACAAAAAGTAGCTAGAATAGATAAGTACAGAAAATCCGCCACCTGGGCACAAATACCAAAAAATAACTGCCCCTCGATCAACAACATGTAACATCACCAGCCGCTCAGGCTGTATCTCACATCACAATGTGTATCCGTGCTCACTAAGGGTGTGCAGACTCCTGGAGGGGCCCTTTACGGCCCAAACGCAATATCAAGTCATCTCATGGCATCATTAATAGGCTCTCGGCTTTATATCAACAAGCCACCTCATGGCGTACAATCTCAAGCCCTCGGCCTCATAATCAAAAATTAATATATCACTCCCGCGGCATGCAACCCGACCCAAAAGCATCTTCACAACACTGGCCTTTGGCCTTACTCAGTATGAAATCTCATAAGCCACTCAAGCAATAGTAGAACATGATTCTCAGTTCAAAATATCTATTGGAACATCATTTAATGTGTTAAAATAGAATAAATTGGCTAAATTTTTGAAATAGTAGAATGACCGAGTTTCGATATTCAATCAATTCATTGCGAAAATATCAATAAAAATCTCCTAAGGGTATAAATAGTTGGCAGGAGGCCCAAATATGGCATTTAGCCTAAACTATGATGATAGCGAATTGTTTTCAATCAAATACGTAGTAAAATAGTCAGTCGGGATGGACTAAGTCACAATCCCCAATAGTGCACGGCCCCACACACGTCATCTAGCATAAGTCACCTCAGTATAGCTCAACGATGTGCAATCCGGGGTTTTATGCCCTTAAGACAACATTTAAAATTCTTACTCACCTCGATCTGGTCCCAACTCTAGACCGCGATGCCTTTGCCCTCACGAATCGACCTATTTTCGGCCAAAGCTCAGTTGAAGTTTTGAGAATGACAGATGAACTCAGTGAAGGACCAGGTCCATCTTAGTAGACAGAGGTGTTATGATCTATACACATGAGATGCACGTGAAGAAGATAAGCCTTTGAGAACGAGCAGTAATATCTTCTGAACTGATCGAAAAGATTGCATATGGGATAAGGAGAAGAGGTCTCCTTATGTGAAGAGAACTCTATCCGGATCAAGGATAAAGAATTGGAGTTTGAATTGTTCTAGGACTCGAACTTAATGAAGGATCAGCAATTCAAGTTTTTGTCAAACTCTGATTACTAACTCTGTAAAAGTAATATTGTTCTCTTGTATAGGGATGCACAAATATGAAGAATTTAGAGCTAAATCGAGAGCAAAAGAGCAAGACTATTTTGTAGTGTGCATGCCTGCAGCTACTTGAACAAGATTGAAGAACCAGTTCCATTGTGTTTTTCTTATTCTAGTTCAATTATAGTAGGTGATTTATAATTGTACATTTCTAGCTTTCTTAGAAGCAAAGTGTATTTGGTACGTTGAGTATTCAAGTTAGAGTTAACTCTAAAGTGTCACAACGGTTGAGGTTGTGTGTCGCACTGGGATTAGAGTTAATCCTTAGGTTTACAAAGAGTTTTGTAAGTGCTTTTTTTGCTTATTGAGTTTAGTAAATGTTTGGGAAACTCCTACTGAGTAGTAGGTCGTGGTGTTTTACCTTTTGAGCCAGGTGTTTTCCACGTAAAACTCTTTTTGTTATTTATTTTATGCACTCTTAATTCCGCAAGCAGTCATAGTTAGTACATCTAAACAGTCACCCCCATCTTGTGTGGTATTAACGTCTGGAACATCAATTGGTATAAGAGCAGGTTATCCTTGAAGACGCTAACACTTGAGGAGAAGATCAACAATGGGTGCACCACCTGGAAACTGGGAAGGGAATCCACAACTAGGCCTCCACTTTTCAATGGCCAGTACTATTCTTGGTGGAAAACCAGAATGAGAGATCATATTATAGGGGAAGATTATGAACTATGGGACATAATCATTGATGGTCCTCTAGCAACCACTAAGAAGAATGTTGAAGGAATTGAAGTGCCAAAGACAAGGGAAGACTGCACTGCTGAAGACTTAAAAAAGTGGGAGAAAAATGCTAAGGCTAAGAAGTGGCTTGTATGTGATCTAGGACAAGACGAGTTTAGTAGATTCCAAAGCTGCACAACTACTAAAGAAACACGGGACACCCTACAAGTGGCTCATGAAAGAACACCTCAAGTGAAAAGATCAAGAGGAACACTTCTGTATTCTCAATATGAGAATTTTACAATAAAGGAAGGACAAACCATTCAGGAGATGTAGACTAGATTCACCACCTTGACAAATGAACTGGAATCTCTAGGAAGGACTATCCCTGAAGAAGACAAGGTTGAGAAGATTCTGACAAGAGTTTTGCCAGTCACATGGGAAAGCAAAATCACTGCCATTCAGCAATCCAAGAACATTGCTACCCTCAGACTGGATGAACTAATTGGAAATTTAACTACCTATGAAATGAGGAGACAAACCATGAAGATGGATAACCCCAAAAAGGGAGAGAAGTTTAGCTTTCAGAATTACTGAAGGTGCATAATTGGAAGATGATGAAATGGCTATGATCACTAGGGATTTCAGAAGATATCTAATGAGAGGAAAGGGTTCTTCAAGAAGTACAAGATTCAATAAAACAAGAGCTCCGAAGAAAAAGGAAAATGAGGGATGCTACAAGTGTGGCAAGACTAGCCACATGATCAAAAACTGTCCTTAGTGGAAAATTGAGTGGAAGAAAGAAAGAGCTAAACAAAGGAACAGAAAGAACGAACATATTCAACCCAGGAGAAACAAAGGTTCAACCAAGGTTATGGTTGCTGCTTAGGGAGAGACTTCGGATGAAGACTCAAAGATGAAGCTGAGGAGGAGCAAGCATTAACGGGCATCGGATAATCAGATGATGAACAAGATGTAAGTATTCTTCATCTCAAAGAAAAAATTAAATTCTTGTCTAAAGAAAAACTTGTTGAGCTATTAATGGACTTCATTGGTGAGTCTGAAATAATAAACAATGAGAAGGAAGTTCAGTCTAGGGAATGTGTAATTCTAAAAGCAAAATGTAAAAGTGTAGAGTCTAGGGCAAATGAGAGTGATAACAAAAATGTTGCGTTGAAGAACCAGGTTCTTCAACTTGACAATAGTGTCTTAGAACTTAGGTCTGAAAACCTGAAACTAAAATTAGGGACATGAAAGAAGATAGCTGATCACACACATCTCAATCTAGAAGATAATTTAGGAAACATGAAAGATGAATAATACAGAAAACATGAATTCATCAAAGTTTTAAAAGAAGATCTAGGAAATGTAAAACATGAACTAGACAGAACTTGCAAGTGGAACAACGCCTCAGATGCTCTCTCCTGGTAGCAAGAGCATCACAGCAGTAACAAAAGAGGACTTGGCTATGTGACTCAACCTACTAAATGGCATCCAAAAATCAAGTACCTCACTCTTCCCGAAAACAAAATTTGTACACACTGCGGTACGACTGGTCATTACAAATATGAATGTAATGCAAAAGAAATGGCTAGTCAAAGGAACAAAATTTTTGTTAAAGAAAAGAATAAGTCGCCTGGATGGGCAAGAAGGAATTTAATTCATTCTTTTGCTTATAGGAAGGGAACCAAACTAGTTTGGGTTCCTAAGACTAACCCCTGATTTCCTTTTTAATAGGTTTAGGTGAGAGGGAGGATCCAAATATGGTATATGGACAGTGGCTGCTCAAAACACATGACCGGGGACATGGACTAGTTCCTTTCACTTGAGGACATAAAAGGAGGTAATGTCTCGTTTGGTAATGGAAAGAAAGGTGAGATCATTGGGGTTGGAAAGGTAGGCAAGATAGATTCTCACTCCATAAAGAATGTCAACCTGATAGATGGTTTGAAATATAGCTTAATAAATGTGTCACAACTGTGTGACAGAGGCAACCTTGTGACTTTTACCTCCACTAAATGTTTTGTGATTAATCTTATCACTAGCAAGGTTATTTGCAGGGAAAAAGAGTTAACAATATTTACATTGTAGATTTGTCAACTCTTTCAGAAAATGAACTCACTTGTTTAAGTGTGTTAGACAATAGTCCCATCCTGTGTCAAAAAAGACTTGGCCATGCCAGTCTGAATCAGCTAAAAAAATTAGTCTCCAAGGACTTGGTAATAGTATTACCTGATATCAAGTTCAATGAACACAAAGTTTTTGAGGCATGTACAACGGGAAAGCGGGTAAGGTCATCCTTCAAATCCAAGAAAATGGTAAGTACATCCAAGACGTTGGAACTGGTTCATATGGATCTTTGTGGTCCAATGAGAACCATGAGCAGAGGAGGGAAGAAATATGTGATGGTGCTTGTTGATGATTATTCTAGATTTTCCTAGGTTCTATTTCTGACATCTAAAGATGAGACATTTGAAATGTTTACTGCTTTGGTTAGAAAAACATAGAAACAATGAGGAAATCAACTTGCATCCATTAGGTCTGATCATGAAACTGAATTTGAAAATGCAAAATTTGCTGAATATTGTGATGAAAATGGTATAGATCACAACTTCTCTGCCCTTAGGACTTCTCAGCAAAATGGAGTAGTTGAAAGAAAGAACATGACACTTTAGGATATGGCAAGGACCATGATTTCTTTAGTAAATTACCCCCACAGCTTCTACGCAGAGGCTGTAAACACTACATGTTACACAATCAATAGATGCATGACTAGACCCTTGCTGAGAAGACTCCTTATGAGTTACTTAAAGAGAAAAAACTAAACATATGCCATCTTCGGACATTTGGTTGCAAGTGCTATGTGCACAATAATAGAAAAGACTCCCTAGGAAAGTTTGATCCCAGAAGTGATGAGGGAGTATTCTTGGGATATTCTTCACACAGCAAAGAATATAAAGTGTTCAATAAAAGAACTTTTTATGTAAAAGAAAGTGTGCATGTTATATTTGATACTAACATTCTTTCTGAGGGACAGGAACATAAAGATGAAGCCATTGAACTGGTTAAAGAATTTGATTAAGCATTAGCTCAACTCAAAGCTTCACCTATAGAAGGAAAAGGTGAATGGACAGGTCCTTCCTTACAAGGCAAACCTGACAGGTGGAAGAAATCAAATACGAATTGAAATAAACCCGTTCAAGGAACCGGATCATGAACCTGGTTCTCAATAAATGGCTAAAACATTCACCAGAAGCTAGTTGGTCGTGAAACCTCACAAGTATCAAAGTTCTCATCCCATTGAGAAAATTCTCACTAATCTAACATTTGGAGTCTAAACCATATCACAACTAAAGAATCTATGTGCATTTGATGTATTTTTATCTCTTATTGAATCAAAAAATGTTGCAAAGGCTTCGCAGTATGCAGATCGGGTAAATGCTATGCAGGAGGAACACAACCAATTTGAAAGAAGTCAAGCCTGACATCCAGTTCCAATACCCAAGGACAGATCAGTCATTAGCACCAAAATGGGCCTTTAGGAACAAATTTGATGAAGATGGAACTGTCACAAGAAACAAGGCAATGCTGGTGGTTCAAGGTTACATTTAAGAGGAAGGCATTGAGTATGATGAGAATTTTGCTCTAGTTTCAAGACAAGAAGCAATCAGACTCCTCATTGCCTTTGCGGCAAAACTGTAATTCACTCTCCATCAGATGGATGTCAAAAGTGCGTTCCTAAATGGCTACCTCAAGGAAGAAGTGTTCGTGAAACAACCTCCAGGTTTTGAAAGCAAGGAATGTCCTGAGCATGTGTACAAGTTGGAAAAGGCTCTATATGGGCTCAAACAGGCCCCAAGAGCGTGGTATGACTGACTGTAAAAATTCCTACTGGACTATGGGTAAAAAAGAGGTAAAATTGACAACACTTTTTTTCCTAAGGGAAAAAGGTAAAGAACCCCTTGTTGTACAAATATATGTTGATGACAAAATTTTGGGGCCACTACTGATAAGTTGAGTAAGGATTTTGATAAATTAATGGGAAGTGAGTTTGAAATGAGTATGATGGGTGAACTAAATTTGTTCCTACGCTTGTAGATCAAACAAAGCCCACATGGGACCATGATCCATCAACAGAAGTATAGAAAAAAAACTAATCTAAAGGCTTAAAATGAAAGACGCCAAAGAAATAGATACACCTATTGCTAATGCCACTTAATAATATAGTGATGAACCCGGTTCATCAATTGATCAAAAGTTGTATAGAGGTATGATTAGTTCACTCTTGTATCTTACTGCGAGCAGACCTGAAATTATTTTTAGTGTAGGGCTTTGTGCTTGTTTCCAAGGAAATCCAACGGAGTCATATTTGACAGTTGTCAAGAGGATATTTAGATATCTGAAAGGAACCAATGATTTGTGTCTTTAGTATCCCAAAGGTAGTAATTATGATCTAGTAGGATATGCTGAAGCTTATTATGCACGTTACTTGGTTAACAGGAAGAGTACGTAAGGTATGGCACATTTTCTGGGGTCATGTCTAGTGTCATGGGCTACCAAAAAGCAAAATTCAGTAGCCCTATCTACTAATGAAGCTGAATCTATTGTTGCTGCTTCTTGTTGCACAATTGCTATAGATAAAACAAAAGCTAGTAGATTTTGGAATTGAAGTGGTATGTATTCCAATAATTTGTGATAACACTAGTGCTATTAGCATGACAAATAATCCTATTCATCACAAAAGGACCAAGCACATAGATGTTAGACACCACTTCCTGAGAGATAACTATGAGAAAGGGTTAATCTCCAGAGAATTTTGTGCTGCTGATAAACAAATAGCTGACATCTTCACTAAAGCACTAAGTAGAGAAAACTTTGAAAGGAACATGTTGGAAATAAGGATGATTAAGATCACCTAGACAGGTCCAGTTTAGAATGCAATGAAAAAAAAATTATTTATTTTTGTTAGAAGTTCTGACTTTATGTGAATATCTAGACTAATTCTTACTCAGTCTCATACTCTAATAAGAATACTCATGTGACATGGTTTCTCATAATTCATTGATCTCTTACAAAGTTTTTTCTATTCTGATATATGAGGCATAATTAAGAGAAGTTCTACTTTAAGAACCTGGTTCATCAGTCTATGCTCATGACAAAAGGTTAGGTATGTTTCTATACTTTGCACAATTAGAAAATTAAATATCCCAATTATGAGTAAAAGTACTATTCAAACCAAACTCCCAAAAATATAACCGTTGAGCATTGAACTACATTTATTCTCCTAGAATTCTAAAGAAAAACTAGACTTTTTTCTTAAAAGCTACTCCTAATTAAAGACTGGAGTCTTAATGGGATTAGACTCTTGATTGACCACTATAAAAAGGCTACCGTTACTAATCATACTCTATTTTAAATACACTCCACACACTCCTAATTTGGTAAATAACCACCATTAAGTGCTAAACCATGGATCATCTTTCTTCTCCAAAATCACCAAAAATCCCCAAAATCTTCCAGAAATCCTTCACCATGTCTAACCCTCAAGATAATCCAGGGACGCTCTCACCCGTATCTCCCAATACATCCTCGTCAGCAGCCTTTATCCTAAACCCAGATTTCACCGGCAAAAGATGTTGGCAAAGAAAATTGTAGCCACTAGTGCTCTGACAAAGGCTCTAAATGAAAATTTGAGAGCTAGCCAGAAAAAGGAGCACTTTGAAAAGAAATCATCAGACTCGAGTTCTGAGTCTGAAGCTTTTATTTCTGCAAGTGATGGAGAAGAACGGGGGTCTTCTGACACTGACAAGAGTCAAAAAAACCCTAGGAAGGAGGATGAATCTTGTCAAAAGATAAGGAAAAAGAAAGACAAAATTCTTGCAATCTGTGGAAATGTTGAGGAGAGTGGCAACAGGTCAGGGGGAAATGGCTTTGGGGACGCTGTTGAAGGTCTTGTTCACCTGAGCAAGCAACACGTTAAAAGTGGCTCATCATGTGAGGAAACCCTAGATGATCTCCTGAAGAATTTTGCGGCCAGCTATGATCCAAAGAAGCGCAAGGCTTCTTCCCTAAAAGCCCCAACCGCTTCCAAGCCAACAAAGTAAACCAATGTGTCATCTCCTAAGCCTAATGTCTCTTCATCACAAAAGGCAAGAGAAACTAGAAGCAGGGTTAAACAAAGTAAGGAACAATTACATAAAGCGTTAGAAGAAAGTAGGAAGAAAAAGAGAGAACAAAGTAAGGCAAAAGTTGTGGAGAGTATCAAGGTAGCTGAAGAAGAAGAAGAAGAAGAGGAGATGGACCGGGTCTATCAAGAAAGAGGAACAACTGAAAAGGTGTCATCACCCAAACCAAAATGTTTCAAGACTTCGACCAAGAATACCTCCTCTGCACCCATATCTTTAAGTCCTCGTTGGCCAAAAGAACTAGGTCTGCTGGGAAAAGAAAACAAAAGAAACTGAGAAGAAGAAGAAGAGGAATCAGAAAACGAACAGGATAGATTTTTCCTCTTTGGACGGAGAAAGATCTTGAAAGGAAGAATTCTGAAAGACCTGAAGGAGCTAGGCATGAAAGGATTGGTTGATGCGTGAATGCACAATGGTGGAAGGACATGGATCTTCAACTGGATGGAAAACTGGCAAGAAAGGAGCTGATCGAATTTATCGCAAATGCAGCAGTAGTGAATGGGGTTGTTACTAGTCTGGTGAAGGAGTCAAGGTACAGTTTGATGCTCCTCAATTTAGGGAGGCTAGACATTACTTGTGTAGGATATGGTCTTTATACAAGGCAAAGGTGGTCTTGCCTTGACTCTCTTCCTAATGCACTCCAAATATCCAGAAACTTTTGTGATTCTGCAACACCTGAAGATGTGCCTGAAGCTCGATTTGTTTAGAAAAGTGAGATGAGGGCTGAGCACAAGGCGCTTTTTGAGTCTGTGAACAAATGTTAGCTGCCCAGACAGGAGAGGAGGCTCACTGCAAACTACATGGACCTGGTTCTTCTGGAGTGTTTAGTGAGAAGAAAGCAAATCAATTGGCCTGCTTTCATTGTTAAACTACTGGATAGGGTCATCAATGGCTCCAAAGATCATTCTACACCTTATGGGTTCCTATTGACTACTTTTCTAGAAAAGCTACATGTGCGTTTGAAGAAATGGGAAATGGGATCTAGCAAAGAGCACTTTATAGTTAAATGACAATGTGGTTTTTTTTTCTCCTAATCAATGACGATGTGCTTTGTTTCTCTTGTATTATGAAACTTCGGATCTTAGTAGTTAAATTCTTTGTAAAGTTGAATGTTAGTTTACTGAATCATGTTTTCACTTGTAGTTGCCCCAACGGCCATAAGTACTAATTAATATCCTGGATTCATATAATATGCAACTTTTCGATGATGCCAAAATGGGGAAGAGATATTGTGCTTTAGTTTTTATATTCTAAAATAAAGTGATACCTATAAACTATTTAAACCTGCTCCTTAATGATAAGCTAATTCAAAGTGTATAAATGTGAAAATTAAGCTGAGTTTTACAGGTTCTCTAATCAGTAAAAGCACTCAGTTTGTCATCATCAAAAAGGGGGAACTTTTTGGCCCAAGCTCAGTTGACGTTTTGAAGAATGACAAATGAACTCACTGAAGGACCAGGTCCATCTTAGGAGACACAGGTGTCATGGCCTATGCACATGAGATGCACGTGAAGAAGATAATCCTTTGGGATCGAGAAACAATATCTTCTGAATATCTTCTGAACTGATCGAAAATATTGCATATGGGATAAGGACCAGAGGTCTGTTTATGTGAACAGAACTATATACGGATCAAGGATAAACAATTGGAGTTTGAATTTAGGACTCGAACTTGATAAAGGATCAGCAGTTCGAGTTTTTTTCAAACTCTGATTACTAACTCTATAAAAGTAATATTGTTCTCTTGTACAGGGATGCACAAATACGAAGAAGTTAGAGCTAAACTAAGAGCAAAAGAGAAAGACTATTTTGCAAGAAATTTATGTGAGATCAAGTGTGCATGCCTGCAGCTACTTGAACAAGATTTAAGAACCATTTCCATTGTGTTTTTCTTATTCTACTTCAATTGTAGTAGGTGATTTAAAATTGTACCTTTCCAACTTTCTTAGAAGCCATGTGTATTATGTACGTTGAGTATTCACGTTATAGTTAACTTGAAAGTGTCGCAACAGTTGAGGTTGTGTGCCACACTGGAATTATAGTTAATCCTTAGGTTTACAAAGAGTTTTGTAACTGTTGTTTTGGCTCATTGGGCTTAGTGAATGTTTGGAAAAATTCTACTCAGTTGTAGGGTCGTGGTTTTTCACCTTTTGAGCCAGGTGTTTTCCACGTAAAAACCTTTGTGTTCTTTATTTTATGCACTCATAATTCTGCAAACAGTCATAGTTCTAGTGCAAAATCTGGACAACACACAAATCACCCCCCTCTTGTGTGGTATTAATGTCTGGAAAATCACCTCCGGATGCTCCAAATCTAGCCACATTCGGTACATAACCATTAAAATATACTAAAGGAATGAAGCCCACTCGAAAATATCCAATTTATATCAAAAATTCTACTCGAACCCTACCCTGGGCCCACGTCCTGAAATCCCATAAAAATTACATCAACAGAATCCTCATCCTGCCACAATTTCATGCTTATCAAAAGTACAAAAATCCAACCCCAAATGGCCCCTCAATCCCAAATCCTAGGTCTCCAATTACAAGCCCTAATTGTTCAATACTAGGCTTAAATTCCATGATTAATAAGGTATAATTCACATAACAATCGAGTATTAATTTCAAAAATCTTACTCCAGTTGTTATCTCTTGAATCCGTCTTCGAATCCTCTAAAAAAGCTCCAACATTTTAAAAAAATGGTGAAAGTTAGCCCCAAAATCGCGAACAATGGCTATTTGAAAATTCTGCCCAGACATCAAAAACCTTCATTGCGAACGCGGTCAAAGCCTCACATTCATGAAGCACACACTCAAGTTGACCAATTCTTCTTTCATCACGATCGCAAAACACTACACGAGTTTTGGATCGAACATTAGATTTTGACCACGTGGGCCCAAGTCAATTTTTTACTTTTTGGGAAAAACTTTAGGAAACCTATTTTCATGCATAAGAATTGATTCATTTAGATTTTATTGATATAAATAAGTAACTTGTGGCTAGTAACAAATGAATTGGTGGTGGAATCAAGAGGTAAAGTGGTGGTTGAGGCTTGAATTGTGTTACTGGCATTAAGGTAAGTATTTGATCTAACATTCGCTTGAGGAATTATGAGTTGTGTCCTATTTTCTTTATGTTAATTGTAGAGTACGATGCATAGGCATAGCGACGAGTATCTATATATTGGTGTCAAGTATGCCCGTAAGTCTTATAGTATGATTAATGTGACTCTGTTGTGTATTGTTGATGCCTTATTTCTATTGTTGAACAAGACTTGTGGAAGTAATATTGGCAATTTAACATTGAAGAGTGTTGGCTTAAGTTGTAAAATAATTTGTGGAATATTTTGGCAATTGAAAATTTTAGAGCATTAGCTCAAGTTGTGAATTGATTTGTGACGTAAATGTAAAAAAGAGAAGAGGTTTATGATATTTTCTCCCTTGCGGGGATGTTGTTACTTTTGATGTTATCTCCCTTTCCAAGATGTTATTGCTTTTGATATTGTTTCCTTTTCAAGGATATGGTTGTTATACTCTTGTTCCCTTTTCGGGATTTTATTGTGATTTTATTGATTCCCTTGCCTTTATTGCTTTTGTGATTGTTGTTTGGGTAAGGAAGAGTGTTAAAGCACGTAGGGTGATGGCGTGCATGATATTTGTGAGAGAGTGTTAATCCATGAAGGGTGATACCGTGCCGAGATTGTGAGGTTAAAGCATAAAGGGGGATGACGTGCCGCACAATTTAGTGCCACGATATAAGTGATAATGGACGAAGGATCATTTCGTGCCATATTTATGTGAGGTAAAAGCACGAAGGGTGATGCCATGCTGATTATATTGATATTTATGATGAGGACGAGAGAGTAAAAGAAAGAAGGGTGTTGTTGTGTACTTGTCTTTGATTTTCTAATTTTTATTGATAATTGACCTGCGGTCTTCTTTACATTTAACTCTTTGTTTTATGTTGATACTTGTTGTCCCCGCGACATGATTCACCCTTTCTATCTTTAATTGTAAAGTTTTGCTTTAATTTTTTTTTGTTGTATATGATAAAACTACATAGTTTTATTTGGTAGTTTGGTCCTAGCCTCGTCACTACTTCGCCGAGGTTAGACTAGGCACTCACCTACACATGGGGTCAGTTGTGCTGATACAACACTCTGCACTGTCTGCAGATCTCGGTGCTGCAGCTTTTGCACCATTGTGAGGTTGCTGCCTTTAGTCCAACAGGCGACCCAAAAGAGTCCTGCAGACGTCTGCAAGCTTTGGCGTCTCCTTCTATCTTTTCAATTTATTTCTTTCATGTATTCCAGAGACATCGTTGCATTAATATTTTAGAACTTCTTTTGTAGTATTCCTAGATAGTCTGTGATATTGTGCCACATGTTCTGGATAGTTTATGTTATGGATTGGTATTGGTATTATTATTAAATTGTTACATTTCAGTCTTCCGCTTATTTAATTCCGTTGTCTATATGTTTATTCAGCATTGTTAAAGAATTAAAAATGAAAAAATTAAGTAATAAGAACAATTGGCTTGCCTAACTTTACCTAGTAGGCGCCATCAAGACTTCCAAGGGTTGGAAATCTGGGTCGTTACATGTAAACATCTAACAAGGTGATGAGTATAATTTCATAACCCAATTACACCGAAAGTGTGATAACCATTTAGAATAATAAGATACCGAGGGAGATAACGAGTTCTATCTCAAGAGGCACATGGAATAAAGCATGTTAATAAAACTTTTACGCAAACCAATATGTTTATCAACAACTCAACAGAATATGATATTGTCACGACCCGGATTTCCCATCCTTAAGAGTCATGATGGTACCTACTTGTAAAAGCTAGGCAAGCCGAGTGTTACATATTTTATTTCTCTTTTTCACAGTCCTTTTAACAATTCAAATTAACAAGCAATAAATAGTAAATTAAAAATAATAATTACAGAAATACGGAAGATGAAATTCTAATAATATAACTTAATACTATTACAATAACCAAAATACAACTTTACCAAGAATTAGCGACACAATGTCACGGACTGTCTACGAATACTACAGACAATGTTATTAATAGAAATGTACAAGTCTGTCACTGAAACAAAAAAACAGAATGGAAAGGATAGAAGGGGACGCAAAAGCCTACGGATGTCTACGGGACTACCTCTGGTCTCTGCTGGGCTGAAGGCAACAACCTCTCCATTGTCCAAATGCTCCAGCACCGGGATCTGCACACAATATAGAGTGTAGTATCAACACAACCAACCCCATATGTTGGGAAGTGTCAATCCTAACCTCGGCGAAGTAGTGACGAGGCTAGGACAAGACTATCAAGTAAACTTGTGCAGTTAATTCATATACATCAAATAATAATAATAGAAACTAGCAGTTAAATATGGGAAGGGGAACATGCATCATAGAATATCAAGTACTAACAGAATTTCAGTAGAGAAGCACAAAGAACACCACAATTCAATTATTAACAAGAATAAAGGAAACAATAACAAGTGCACGGCATTAACTTTCTTGCTTTTCCTCTCGTTCTCACCATAAGAATCATCAGATTCAGCACAACATTACCCTTTGTGCTTTTACTTCACATAATCGTGGCACCACATTATCCTTCATGCATTATCACTCATATCATGGCACGACATCACTCTCCGTACTTTTATATTCACAATATTGGCACGACATCACCCTTCGTACATTAATACTCACTCACAAATATCACGCACGACATCACCTTTCTTGCTTTCGGCTCTTCCTTACCCAAGCAACAATCATAAGCAATTCGGGCAAGGGAATTCATAAAATCACAATAGAATCCCATCAAGGGAAGAATAGTATAACAATAATATCCCAGCAAGGAAAATAATATCATAAACAATAATATCCTGGCAAGGGAAACAATATCATAAATCTCTTCTCGTTCCCACAATCACTTCACAACAAAAATATCACAAAAATATTCAATTACCAAGAATACTTCCATAGGCCTTATTCAACATTATTAATCTTCATATTAGGCATGGGTTACGTAATAGAGCCACAACAATAATCGTATAAGACTCACGGGCATGATTGGCACCAACATATAGATAATTATCAGCATAGTCGTACTCAAAAATTAACACATAGTAAATAAGACCACAACTCTTATTCCCTCAAGCTAAGGTTAGATCAATCACTTACCTCAATGCGGCAAACACAATGAAGCCTCTAGTACTGCTTTACCCTCAATTCCACGTCCAATTCGCTTGTATCTAGTCACAATTTACTATGCAATATCAATAAATGATAAATACCAATTCTACTGCATAAAAATAAGTTTTGAAATGATTTTCCCAAAAAGATAAAAATTGACACCGGGCCTGCGTGGTCAAAACCCGAGGTTCGAACCAAAGCTCAATCACCCATTCACCTACAAACTCAAATATATAATTTATTTTAAAATCAGGCCTCAAATCAAGGTCCAAATCCCCTAAATTTGAAAATCCTATATTCTACCCAAAATCACCAAATTTCTATGAAAACCCCTTCATTTTGAAATGAAACCATGAAAAAAGATGGATTAAATGGAACGAAATGGGTTAGAAATGACTTACTAATGATTTGTAAGAGTATACGGTTTTGAAAAATCGCCAAAAGACGTATTAGGGTTGGAAGAGTTATAAAAATTGATGAAATCCCGTCTAAGTTATAATTTACACGTGTAGATATCGCAGTTGAGATCAGGGGTCACAATTGTGACCCCTTGGAAAATCTGCTATCTTCGCAAATGCAAAGAAACCGTCGCATTTGTGAACCATGAGAAGTCCTATCATCTTCGCTATTGCAAAGCAAGACATCGCATTTGCGATGGTCAGGCCTCACAATTCCCACCCTATGCTCGCATTTGTGAAGAGGACCTGCCCAGAATTAGTTCGCGTTTGCAACGCCTGGGTCGCATTTCCAATACTGAGAGCTTAGCATTTGCGGGGCATGATCTCGCAATTGCAAGATCAAAGTCCTGGACAGAAATACCAGATACTAGATGAAAATCCTAAGTCTAATTCACCCCCTGGCCTATCGACAACTCACACGAGCCCTCAGGGCTCCAAACCAAATATGCACGCAAGTACAAAAAATCATGCGTACTTGCTTGTGCAATCAAATACTTAAAATAACATCTACAACTATGAATTAAACCTCTAATCTATGAAAATTTATACCAAACGAACTCTGATTCTTACCGAATTTCACAAACTTAACTAAATTATTGTTTTAAACTTGTACCAGGCTCCGAAACGAAGATACGAGCCCGATTCCATCAAGAAATTATACTAATTCACTTCTAAAACCTTTATATTATCAAGTAAATAATTTTCTTTAAAAACTCTTTTCTCGGGCTTGGGTCCTCTAAATTCGATTCTAGGTGCAGGTCCAAGTCCCATCTTTTGCTACGGACCCTATCAGACCGTCAGATCACGGGTCTAGGTCCGTTTACCAAGAATGTTGATCAAATTCAACTTCAATCAATTCAAAGGTCAATTTTCTTATTACTTATATTTCACGTAAAAGCGTTACTAAAATGCACCCGAATGCACACCTAGATCAAGGTAATACAAAAAGATGTTTTTATGGCATCAAAATACAAAATTTACTTTCAAAATGAGTGATGACCTTTGGGTCATACATTCTCCACCTCTAAAATAACTGTTTTTCCTCAAATGGACATATGAAAAGTACCTGAGTCGGAGAAAAGAAGGGACATCGGCTCTGCATATCAGACTCGGACTCCCAAGTTGCTACTTCAGCAGGCTGACCCCTCCACTGAAAACGAACCGAAGGAAAACTCTTTGATCTCAACTAAAAAACCTGCCGGTGTGGAATAACTACCGGCTCTTCCTCATAGGACGAGTCCTTATCCAATTGGACGGTGCTGAAGTCTAACATGTGGGAAGGATCACCGTGATACTTCCGAAGCATGGATACATAAAACACTAGATACACGGCAGATAAACTTGGCGACAATGCAAGTCTGTAAGCCACCTCTCCCACTCGATCAAGAATCTCATATGGACCAATGAACCTAGGGCTAAACTTTCCCTTCTTCCTGAATTTCATCACGCCCCTCATAGGCGACACTCGAATAAATACCCACTCACCGACCATGAAAGCTACATCTCCAACCTTGCGATCAGCATAACTCTTTCACCTGGACTGAGATGTACAAAGCCTATCCTGAATGATTTTAACCTTGTCCAAGGCATCCTATACTGGATCCATAACAAACAACCGAGCCTCTCCCGTCTCAAACCACCCAACCCGCGACCTACACCTCCTACCATATAATGCCTCATAGGGAGCCATCTAGATGCTTGGCTGATAGCTGTTATTATAGGCAAACTCCGCTAAAGGCAAGAACTGATCCCACGAGCCTCCAATGTCAATAATTGAAGCTCAGTGCATATCCTTAAAAATATGAATACTACACTCGAACGATCCATCCTTCTAAGGGAAAAATGTTGTGCTCAACTCAACTCGTGTTCCAAACTCACATTGAACTTCCCTCTAGAAATGTAAGGCAAACTGTGTACTTCGATCAGAAAGGATAGACATGGGTGCACCATGAAAGCGAATAATCTCCTGTATATAGATCTCTGCCAACCGCTTAGAAGAATAGGAAACTACCAAAGGAATAAAATGCTTGGTCAGCCTATCTACAATAACCCACACTACGTCGAACTTCTTCTGAGTCTGTGGGAGTCTAACGACGAAGTCCATAGTGATAAACTTCCACTTCATCTCAGGAATCTCAATCCTCTGAAACAAACCACCAGGTCTCTGATGCTCGTACTTTACTTGCTCAGAATTCAAACACCGAGCCACATTTTAAACAATATCCTTCTTCATCCTCCTCCACAAATAATGCTACCGCAAGTCCTGATATATCTTAGTGGCACCGGAATGAATGGAATACCAAGAACTATGGGCTCCTCTAGAATAAACTCTCTAATTCCATCCACATTGGGCACACAAACTCGACTTTACATCCTCAAAACTCCATCATCTCCTTCTATAACCTGCTTTTCCCCACCGTGCGCACTGTGTCCATGAGCACCCACAAATGAGGATCGTCATACTGTTGATCTCTTGCACTCAAATAATAAAGAACGAGCCACTATACAAGCTAATATATGGCTGGGCTTAGAAACATCCAACCACACGAACAGATTGGCCAAAGCCTGAACATCCATAGCAAGCGCTCTCTCACCAACTAGAATATATGCAAGACTTCCCATGCTGACTGATTTTATACTCGAAGCAGCGATCATTTCATTGACCTTCCCTAGATGATATAAGATGGTGATGTTATAGTCTTTCAATAGCTCTAACCAATATCTCAGCCTCAAATTTATCTCTTTCTGCTTGAACAACTACTGCAGACTCTTGTGACCTGTGAACACCTTACATGGCACACCATATAAATAGCTCCTCCTAATCTTCAACGGGTGAACAATGGCTGCTAAATCTAAATAATGAACTGGATAATTCTTCTCATGAATCTTCAACTGTCGTGAAACATACACAGTTACCTTTCCATCCTACATCAACGCCACACCAAGTCTAATATAAGATGCGTCACAATAAACTATATATGGCCCTGAACATATAGGAGATACCAACACTAGTGCTATAGTCAAAACTATCTTGAGCTTCTAAAAGCTCATCTCACACTCGTCCGACCACCTGAACTAGGCACCCTTTTGGGTCAACCTAGTCATCGAAGCTGCAATAGATTAAAACCCTTCCACAAACCATTGGTAATAGCCCACCAAACCTAAGAAACTTTGGATCTTTATCACTGATGTGGGTCTAGGCCAGTCCTTGACTTCCTCTATCTTCTTCGGATCCACCTAAATACCCTCTGATACAACGTGACCCAATTATGCAAGTGAACTAAACCCAAACTCACATTCATAAACTTAACATACAACTGCCTGTCCTTTAGAGTCTGGAGAATCACTTGAAGATGCTGCTCATTCTCCTCTAGGCTACGAGAATAGATTAAAGTATAATCAATGAAGACTATCACGAAGGAATCCAAGTAACATTTGAACACAATGTTCATCAAATTTGTGAAAGCTAATGGGGCATTTTCCAACCTGAATGATATCACCAAGAACTTATAATGCCTGTACCGAGTGCAGAAAGCCGTCATAGAGACATCAGACGCCCTAATCCTCAAATGATGGTAGCAAGATCTTACGTCGATCCTAGAAATCACTTGGTCACCTTCATGTTTGTCAAACAAATCGTTAATCCTAGGCACTGGATACTTATTCTTGATTGTAACCTTGTTCAAAAGCCGATAATCTATACACATCCTAATCGATTTGTCCTTCTTCTTAACAAAAAACACCAGAGCACCCAAAGGTGAGAAGTCTAATAAATCCTTTATCAAGAAAGTCTTACACCTTTTTATTCCATTCTTTCAACTCATGTGGGGCCATACGATATGGCGGAATAAAAATGGGTTGAGCGCCGGAGCCAAATCAATGCAAAATTCAATATCCTTGTGGGTGACATCCTTGGCAGGTCTGAAGGATATGCCTAAGGAAAGTCATGAACAACATGCACATAATCCATAGGAGGGAGCTCGCACTAGAATCACGAACATACGCCAAATAGTCCAAACATCCCTTATCCACCATGCGTCGAACCTTCATATATGAGATAACCCTATGCGTCGAACCGGGAGTCCCTCTCCATTATAAACAAGGTAAACCTGGTAAGGCTAAGGTTACATTCTTAGCATGACAGCATAAGATAGTGTGGTAAGGTGATAATCAGTCCATAATAATATGACATCAAAATCAACCATATCCAAAAGTAATAGATCTACTCGGGTCTCGAGACCCCCAATTACAACTATACACGAATGATGGACTCGATCTATAATAATAAAATAATCCACTGGTGTAGACTTATACAATAGCACTCAAGGAATCACTTGGCATGACAAAATACAGTGCAAAATAATATACACATAGGAGTATGTAGATCCTGGATAAAATAGTGCTCAAGTATCTCTATTGTAAACTAGAATAGTACATTTGGTAACTGCATCAAAGCTCTGAGCATCGGGCCTTTCTAGAAAAGCATAACATCGGGCCTTTCTAGAAAAGCATAACATCGGGCAGGGCACCACCACTCTGAACTACATCTCTAGGACGACCTCTTGTTGGCTGGCCTCCACCTCTAGCGGCCTGACCTCCACCTCTAATACCTTTACCTCTACCTCTAGCACCTCTACATGTACCTCTAGCTAGTTGAGTGGGCGGTGGAACACTCGGTGCCTGAACCATGGAATAGAAACCCTAATACTAAGAGCTACTCGTGCTAGAGCGTAAAATCTCTATGCCTCGTGTCACTATAAGTATAACAAGCCCTCAGTTGCTGGTGTGAGCACGTGATTTTATCCCTACATGAAAATAATTCCTAAAAATAGACCAACATAATTTTGATTGATTTTTAGGTGTTTTTCTTTAATTAATTGCATTTTATGTATTTTTATTATTTTTAAAAATTATAGGAAAGCCATAAAAAGTGGCACATTTTAATTTTATCCCACCTTAGGTTCAATTTGCATTTAGAAATTAATTACATTGAGTTAAATGTGTTAAAAAAAGAAAAAAAGAAAAAAAGAAAAAAGATCATCATAAAAATTGTTAATTTTGCACTTTTTATTTTAATCTTTGAATTTTGGTAATTTCCGTTTAATTTGATTTTAATTAGTTGCAATAAGTATTAGTTGTAGTAATTAGTTTAATTTGAAAATAATTTGACTAGGAATTAATTATTTTTAGTTTTAATTTACTGCCCCTTTTATTTTGCTAATTTATGATGTTGCGTCTGTTTTGTGTGACATGAAGATGAGCAGTAGCTTTAGTTTATTTTGATTTATTATCGTGGCTTTATTTCAAAAAAGGCTTCCAAACTTTGTTAGTATAGTTCTGTCAATATTAGTTCTCCATGGGTACTTATAGTTGATCTCTGATTTTGTTAGTTAGTTGGGTATATATGAATAAATAATTTGAGGTTGGATACAGGTTTGTATTTTTCCACATGGATTTGTTATCCATAATTAAATGGCTTCACCAATAATCTCAAATTTAGGAAGAATAGGAACTTCGTAGCTTGCTTTAGGCACATAATTACTATTACAACTATGAGTACGTTCCCGTGATGTGGTTGTGATACTTAGTTTTTTAATAAGTAGGAGTATTAAAGTTTTCCTTAGCTAAATAGAATTCTTTTCCTTAGAATTCGGGACGTGCCGTTTAGCGAATTTTTATGGCCTCCCACAAAGTTAATAACACGTTAGTCATTTCACGCTCGTTCTTTTAATAATTTATTTTCCTAATTTAAAGCCCAACGATATTAAAATATATCACAAATCATGAGTGCATTTATGTGATGTGGGTTGAGACTTGCTTTAATAATGTTGCAATTCTCTTTAAAGTATAATAATAAAAGTGGTTAAAAAAATTAAAATTTGCACATAGGTTAATAATTGTTTTAAATCAGGTATTGATGCCAAATATAACAGTTGAGCAACCGTGCTAGAACTACGGAGTCCGAGAATGTCTAACACTTTTTCCCTGGTTAACAGAATTCCTTACCCGGATTTCTGGTTCGTGGACTGTTAAATATAGTCATTCTTTCCTCGATTCTAAACAGTGACTTGGGATACCATAAATCTCCCAAGTGGAGACTCTGAAATTCTCTTAAATAATTGAATCTCGTTTCGATTGTCCTTTAATTGAAAAAACTCCCTTATCTATGCCCTTCGCCGGGTTGTAGTAGCCAAAAAGAGGTGTGACAGTTGGGACTATCGACCCTAAGAACTCTAGAGTAGCGTACACTGATAGGAGTTGGCGATGCACTATAGGGTAGCACATAAGAATATTGCATATGAGGACCTCGACCACCTAGAGCACCATGAGAAGCCTGTAGTGCTGAATCAAACGGCCAGGAAGGATGGCCGCTACCAAAAGAATCCCTACCTCGAAATGAGGCCCTACTGAATCTACCTGAATGATGAGGCCTTTTGTCAAACCCTTGACAGTTCCTATGTGATAGGACAATCTCAACTCTCCTAGCCACATTGGCCGCATCCTTAAAAGAAATCTCGCTCCCTGTCTCCTTAGCCATCTACAATGGAATAGGCTGAACGAATCCCTCAATGAACCTTCGTATCTCTCGATCTCAGTGGGAAGTATAATAAGAGCATGACGGGCCAAGATAATAAATCTGGTATATTATTGAGTGATAGTCATAGAACCCTCCTGGAGACGCTCAAACTGCCTTTGATAGTTTTTCTTCTGAGTGATAGGAAGAAATTTCTCTAGAAAAAGCTAAGAGAACTGATCCCAAGTGATATCTAATGACCCCGGTGGTCTAGCCAAACAATAATCCCTCCACCAAGTCTTGGTGGATCCACAAAGACAAAAAATATCCAAGTCGACCCTATTGTTCTCCACTATCCCTATGTTCCGTAGAACCTCATGAAAATCGTCCAAATAGTCCTGGGGATCCTCAGAAGATATACCGCCAAAAGTGGTAGTTAAAAGCTTAGTGAACCTGTCCAATATCCACAAGGCATCAATAGACATAGTTGGCCCCTCACAGTTTTGTATCATAACACCCGGCTGAACTACTACACCCGGCTGAACTACCCCAATCCGGTATTTTCAACCCTTAGAAGTCGTGATAGCTCCTACTCGTGAATACTAGGCAAAGCGAGTGTTATATATTTTATTACTCTTTTCACCTGTCCATCAATAATAGAATAAAAATAATAACAAAAGAAATACGAAGATGAAATTCTTATAATATAACTAAATACTAGTACAAAATCAAAAATACAACTCTACCCAAAATTTGTGTCACAACGTCACAGAACATCTACAAATACTACAAACAATGGCCTTAATAGAAAAGTACAAGTCTGTCTCCGAAATAAATTAAAAAAAATGGAAAGGATAGAACGGGACGCCAAGGGTTGCAGACATCTACAAGCCTACCTCGGGTCTCCGCTGGACTAAAGGAAACAACCTATCTATGGTTCAAATGCTCAATCACCGGGATCTGCACATAGTGCAGAGTGTAATATCAACACATTCGACCCCATATGCTAGTAAGTGTCGAGCTTAACCTCGTCGAAGTTGTGACAATGCTAGGACAAGACTACCAAGTAAACTTGTGCAATTAAGTCAATTACAATAAATAATAATAACAGAAACTAGTAGTTAAAGATGCGAATGGGGGAACATGCTGCGGGGGATACCAAGTACTAACAGAATTTCAGTAGAGAAGCACAAAGAATGCCATAATTTAATTATGAACAAGCATAAAACAAACAATAACAAGTGCACGATTTCACCCTTCGCACTTTTACCCTCGTTTTTACCATAAGAATCATCAGATTCGGCACGACATCACCCTTCATGATTTTACCTCACATAATCACGGCACTTCATTATCCTTTATGCATTATCACTTATATCATGGCACGGCATTACCCTTCGTGCTTTTACATAAAAAATATTGGCATGGCATCATCCTTCATGCATTAACTCTCACTAACATATATCACGCATGGCATCACCCTTTGTCCTTTCCACTTTTTCTTACCCAAACAACAATCACAAGTAATTCGAGAAAGGGAATCAGTAAATTCACAATAGAATCACGGCAAGGGAAAAATAGTGTAACAATAATATCCCGACAAGAGAAACAATATCATAAGGAATAACATCCCAGCAAGGGAAACAATATCATAAATTTCTTCTCGTTTCAACAATCACTTCACAACATAAATCTCAACTTGAGCCAATGCTTCCAAAATGTTCAATTATCAAGAATACTTTCATAAGCCTTACTCAGCATTGATAATCACCATATTAAGCATGGTCATTACATAACAGAGTCACAACAATCATAGAATAAGACTCACGGGCAGGATTGGCACCAACATATAGATACTCGTCACCACACCTATACGTCGTACTAAATAATTAGCACATAGAAAATAAGACCACAACTCATATTCCCTCAAGCTAAGTTTAGACCAAACACTTACCTCAATGCCATGAACACAATCAAGTCTCAACTACCGGTTTACCCCTTGATTCCACTTCTAATTTGCTTGTATCTAGCCACAATTTACTTAATAATATCTAATAAATGCTAAATAAACCAATTCTAATGCATGAAAATAGGTATTCAAATGATTTTCCCAAAAAGTCAAAAATCAACCCCGGGTTTGCTTCATTAAAACTCGTGGTTCGAACCAAAACCCGATCACCCATTCATCCACGAACTCAAATATTTAATATATTTTGAAAGCGAACCTCAAATCGAGGTCCAAATCCCCGAATTTGAGAATCCTAAGTTCTATCCAAAATCACCAAATTTCCATGAAAAACCTTTGATTTTAAATGAAATCATAAAAAAAAAAGATGGATTAGATAGAAAGAAATGGGTTAGAAATGACTTACCTATGATTTGGAAGAGTATGTGCCCTTTGAAAAATTGTCCAAAGATGTTTTAAGGTTTGAAGAGTTGTAAAAATGGATGAAATCCCATCTAAGTTATAATGTACACAGGTGTAGATGTCAGAATTGCGACTAGGGGTTCGTAATTGTGACCCGTTGGAAAATCTACTATCTTGACAAATGCAAAGAAATTGTTGCATTTGTGACCCCTGCGAAGTCTTGTCATCTTCGAAATTGCAAAGGAATTATCCGCATTTGTGATGGGCAGACTTCGCCATTACCACCCTATGCTCGCATTTGCGAAGAGGACCTGCCCAAGATTGGTTAACATTTGCGATACCTGGGTCGCATTTCCCAAGCCCGAGAGCTTCGCATTTGCGAAGCCTGATCTCGCAATGGTGAAATCAGTGCCCTGGTATAAAATACCAGATACTAACTGAAATTTCCTAAGTCCAATTCATCCCGTGGCCCATCCAAAACTCACCCTAGCCCTCGGGGCTCCAAACCAAATATGCATGCAAGTCCAAAAACATCATACAGACTTGCTTGTGTGATCAAATCCTCAAAATAACATCAACAACTATGAATTAAACCTCAAATTCATGAAATCACTCAAGAACATTTGAATTTCTATTTTCACAACTATAGGTCCATTTTATACCAATTGAACTACGATTCTTACTAAATTCCACACACTCAACCAAATTATTATTTTATGCTTGTACTGGGCTCTGGAGCCAAGATACGGGACCGATAATTTAAAAAAACCATATAAATTCACTTCTAAAAACCATTGTATTTTCTAGTCAATAATTTTCTTCGAAATTCTTTCTCGTGCTTGGGACTTCGGAATTCGATTCCAGGCACATGCCCGAGTCCCATATTTTACTACGAACCTTACAAGATTGTCGGATCATGGGTTCGGTCTGTTTATGAAGAATGTTGACCAAAGTCAATTTTAATCAATTTTAAAGGTCAATTTCTTATTTTACTTAGATTTCACATAAAAGCATTCTGAAAATGTGCCCGGACTGCATATGCAAATCTAGGTAAGACAATAAAGGTTTTAAGGTCTCAGAACATAGATATAGTGGCTCAATGCAATTAAATTCATATTTACAATCATTCCATCAAGTTATAATGAAAGCATATTGGCTTGTTAAAGCAAAAAAACAAATCACACAGAATGCATGACTCACACATGAAATTACAATCTTTTCCAACACCAAGATAATAACAAATAACCAAACACAATTAAAATGCAGATGAATGATTGAATAAAGAACAATGACTGTTCAAATCAACAAGTTGTTCCAACATGAAATGTACAATAAAAATGACAATCGAGGTACCGCCTCGTATTCAGATTTCATAATTTTTATCACAATCATTTCTTATATCACTGTGTGAGACTTATATTTAGTTTGAAAATAATTTTTCCCAAAACAGCTACCGCATTTTAGCGCACTTAAGATTACCGCGTGGCTTCAGATAGTTTCCGTAATAGCAACACACATATCAAGCCCACGTTATTCCACTGCATGTGTATTAAACCCTAGCCTTATTCCAACGCATGGGTATCAATATCACCATATTATTACAACTCGTACCACTAGTACCCATATGCCACGACTTTCCACAAAGTCAACAACACAAATATTTTCTACAATAAATAGGTCATGGCTCAACCATAATATGTACAAGAATTTCAACAATGACAAAATGAATGAGTATGCACAACAAGGAAATGTATCTCCATAATTAACCACTTCTCCTCAATGTGATAACGACTATTACAACCTCAACATCAATAACTAAACAATATCATATTATCGCGTGGCTTCAGATAGTTCCCCTGCTAGCAACACACATATCAAGCCCACCTTATTCTACTGCATGCGTATTAATCCCTAGCCTTATACCATCATATGTGTATCAATATCACCACACAATTACAGCTCGTACCACAAGTACCCATATGCCACGACTTGCCACAATGTCAACAACACCAATATTTCTACAATAAATAGCTCATGGCTCACCCAAAATATGTACAATAATTTCAACAGTAACAAAATGAATGAGTATGCACAACAAGAAAATGTATCTCCATAATTAACTACTTCGCCTCAATGTGATAACGACTATTACAACTTCAACATCAATAACTAAACAATATTATATTATCGTGTGGCTTCAGATAGTTCCCCTACTAGCAACACACATATCAAGCCCACCTTATTCCACAGCATGTGTATTAACCCCTAGCCTTATACCACCGCATGTGTATCAATATCACCACACAATTACAATTCGTACCACAAGTACCCATATGCCACGACTTGCCACAAAGTCAACAACACCAATATTTTTACAATAAATAGCTCATGGCTCAACCACAATATGTACAAAAATTTCAACAATAACAAAATGAATGAGAATGCACAACAAGGAAATGTATTTCCATAATTAACTACTTTGCCTCAATGTGATAACGACTATTACAACTTCAACATCAATAACTAAATAATATGACATTTCATAAAATAAAATTTGAAGTAAATGTGATTCAACAATTAAGGGGTAACAGTAGAATAAGGATGTCAATAACTTCAACTAAAGCATATAAGAGAAAAATAACTATTAAGAGGTATAACAAGTTCTAACAACGTGAAATAAAGCATGAAGGAGTAGATTAACGATGAGAGATATAACATGCTATGACAATTCAATTAAAGGCATAGAGAGAGTTTAGATAATCTAAACTTGTCAAATACAAAATATAGCATGTGTACCCAGTCATCACCTTGCGTGCACGACTTTCACATAACATAATTAGCACAATAAACCCAAATCATAAGCGGTAGTTCCCTGCACAAAGTTAGACAAGATACTTACCTCAACTAGGCCAACTCAACCCTCCAAAATAGCTTTTCCCCTAAAAGTTTTCTCCGCATGGCTTAAATCTAACAAAAAATGACTTAATAACATCAAACAATGCAAGAGACACTAATTACAATAAATAAAGCTATGATCTTTATATTTTTACCAAAAAATTACAAAAGTCAATGTCGGGCCCACCTTGGATTCTGAATACAAGCTTATTCGAGCGAAGCCTGAACCAATACAAGCTCACATGAAGTTCAATGTAAGACTAATGGCAAAAAAAATAATGATTTACAACCAACAATGAAGTAATTGTAACATAAACGGCGGCAAGTAGTAAATGTGTAATAAAGAAACAACATTATTAGAACACTAATGAGATGTATGAACTTAAATAAGGAAATACGAATGATAACTCAAATAATCAAATCGCTCTGAAGGTATAGACTTATAACAAGAATTATTTCGATGCACCACACTTCATGAACCACAAGTCATGAACCACAATTTTAAAATCACACACATATGGCACCTCGTGCCCACAATAACAATTACTTTCACACGACAAAGCCCATATGCCACCGTGTATTTTGAAACTGTTATAAATATTAATTTATATAAATGAAAGATATATTTATACACCATAAAACATATCAACAATCTTGAATAAAGTAAGGTTTCAAATAAAATAATAAGTTCATATTAGAAATTAAGTAAAGTAAAACAGTATACAATTTGTATAAAAGAGAGTATAAGATGGATTTAGTTTGGAAATCAGTAAAATTGAGTAAAGTATCAGTTTTTATTCCAGGGAATATATATAAGTTAAATTAATAAATTAAATATAGAATTTATTTAGAAAAAGCATGATAACAATTTGAAGTAACGTAAACATATAACAGGTGATGAGTATAATTTGAGAACCCAATCATACTAAAAGTCGTTAACCATTCAAAATAATAAGCTACCGAGTAAAATAACAAGTTCTACCTCAAGAGGAATACAGAAGAAACTTGAAGAACATCCGTGAACTCTCTCGTTAATAGCCAAAAATACCCAGATCGTTTACCTTGTTTCTTGTGCTAAATGATACTGAAACTCGATTTTGATACCTCCAATGGATTCCTCGTGAAATTCCATTCAGGCGAGGCTTTTGAATCACTCTGTTTGACCTTATCATGACGGAAATATGTTGGTTTCAATATTTTAAAATAGTGCAGACTTTTAAATACAAATTCATTGGCAATTTTATAATTAATATAAGAAAATCTAGAAATTCAATTCTACGTAAACTGACCATTTGATGATTTCAGTTGGTATAGTTCCAATATTACAATACAGATATAATAGTTTAGTCGAAACATGAATCAAATGCCATTTGATCAATATGGTAAACTTTATACTCAAATCCATGTCGAAAATCAAAACAATCACCATACAATCCAAACTTACCCAAAACTCCTCGAAATTTAACAAAACTTTGGGGATATATCCAAAATCATCATACAAACTTAATAGAATAATTAAAACCTGATTCCGAGTCCATTCATCCAAAAGTTTAATTTTTGTCAACTCTTCTAACTTAAAGCTTCTAAAATGAGAATCATTCTTCCAAATCTATTCCTAACTTCTCGAAAACTGAAATCAACCATGTATGCAAGTCGTAATACAAAAATATGAAGCTACTCAATGTTTCAAACCACCAAATGAAATGCTAAAGGTCAAAATGATGAATCAAATCGTTACAGTCTTAATATTTAATAGAATAAAGAATATTAAGGAACTAACATAAAATTGGCCGAAAACAATTATTTTTCTGATAAGTTTTCATGTTTTCCGGGCAAGTTATTAATTGGGTCGGATAAGTTGGGAAATCGGGTATTTTTGTCCTGACCCAAACTATAACCTATCATGACGGTACCTATCGAAGGTACTAGGCCATCCGACTATCAAATGCTTCAATAATTCATTTAATGATGAGCCAAGAAGCTCTTTTACAGTAGGATTTTCATAAATAGAAATAAGTTACACTCAATGTATAAATGCAGAAAGATAGCCCTAAACATCAGGGTGTCATTAAGTCATGAGCATCTAAACATAACTAGTTTGACAATAACAAGACTAACATAGTCTGGAATCCCTGAATACAACTAAAGGAAAGATAGGGAAGAAGAAAGGGATGTTGCGAACGCTAGGCGCCTACTTCACTATCCCCAATAATCAGCTACGAGGACTATCAGCACCCTCCACTACCAACTACGCTTGGATTTTCACACGAGGCGCATGGTGAGTACACCATATCAGTAAGTAACAGAAATAAATAAGGAGCAAAGAAGCAGTGACAAGCTAAGTAGATGCAATTAATTTCATGAAAATTCAGTAAAGAATAGTCATGCTTTCAATCATGAATTTTAATTCAAATCAGTTGTTTAAGTTAAGTTCAAGTAAATCTAGATAGAATATCTTCCAAAAGTTTTCAACAAGGATGTAGGGCAACTATGTTCATCAAATAATGAAATTATGTATTGCCTCTCGATAAATCATCACTCAGTCCTCCCAATCACTCCAACCTCACAGTCACTAATTCCTTGCAATCACTCAGCACCCGATACTCGTACTCAGTAGGTACCTGCGCTCACTGCGTATGTATAGACTCTGGAGGGGCTCATTTATCCCAAGCTCTATATCAATTCCAATAATGGCAAAATCAATTAAACATGTTGCGGCATGCAGCCTAATCCCATAATTATCCTCAAAATCAAGCCCTTGGTCTCACTCAATCATCATTCTCACCAGTCTCTCAGAAATCAAGAGATTAGCCCAAACAACAATAATAGGATGCATCAAATAGAATAAATGAGATTAGGATATGAAATAAAACTACAGGAACATGTATGAGTACAAAATGCTAATAAAAAATGTGAGATAACAGCAAGAAACAACCATTAAGGGTCCCAAAATTACCGACATAAAGCCTAAATTTTGTATCTCGCATGATTTACAGTCTATCTTACTATAACACATAGGAAGCATAAAACTAACAACAAGTTCTTCACTTTATATTTTCTATGGGACGGACCGATTCACACTCCACTCCGTGCACACCCACACGCCCACATGCCCGTCACCTCCAAAATAATCACATGACAAAAAATCTAGGGTTTACATACCTCAATTCCAGCAAATCTCTACTTTGCAGTGCCTTTGACTCTCGAATCGGTCTCCAAACTTCCCTAATCTAGCCATAAATAGTACAATACAAATAATATATTCTAAAGTAATTAATGCCACAATAAAACTACTAAATTAGGCTTAAAAAACCGAAATCGGCTCAAACTCGACCCTCGGGCCCACGTCTGAAAATTTGACAAAAGTCACAAAATCCAAAATACCATTCACTCATGAGTCTAACATACAAAATTTACACAAATTCGACAACAAAATCCCATTCAAAACATCAAAATTCCATCTCAAGAACACCTCCACTTTCTTCCCATATTTTTCACCCCAAATCACAATTTAGATTATAAAATCAATTATATAATCAAGAGATTTAACCAAAACCAAGTGAGAAATACTTACCCCAATTAACTCCGCGAAAATCCCTTCAAGAATCGCCCAAATCCGTGATTTCCAGCTCAATATATGAAAAATGAGCTCAAACCCTCAATTTTAAATTAAACACTATCAATACGGATTTCCTTATTCACAAACGCGACCATCCTCTTGCATTCGCGTAGGGTTCTCTAGCATTCGCGTTGGGTGCGACCGTTCGCTACAATACCTTTGCGAACGCGATCACCACCTCGCGAACGCGTAGAACAAGTACCTCAGGGTCGCAACTGCATCACTCCTCTTCGCGAACGTGACCCCGCACCGGCGTTCGTGATGCACATGCAGACCACACCTTCATGTTTGCGTCCTCTCCTTCGCGAATGCAAAGAATAAAACCTCACCACTCAAAAAACACTTTTCACGAACGCGAAAGAGGAAACCCAAAAAATGTAGTAGCATATATCAGCAATCTCACCATGGCCAAAAATCATCCGTTCACCACCTGATACTCACCTGAGGACCTCGGGACCTCGACCAAACATACCAACACGTCCCATAACAACATACAAACATAGTTGAATCTTCAAATCACTCAAAACCGCATCAAAACAATAAATTAACCCCAGATTCAAGCCTAAAAAGTTCTAAACTTCTGAATTCCACAAACAATGCCGAACCCTACCAAACCACTTTAGAATGACCTCAATTTTCGCACACAAGTCAGAAATGATGCCACAAACATACTATAACGTTTGAAAATCCAATCTGACCCTAATACTGAAATTTCCACTATCGGCCAAAATCGCAAAAATTCTAACTTTCGTCAATTCAAGCCTATCTACCCCAGAACTCCAATTGCATTCCAGACGTGCCCCCAAGTTAAAAATTACCTAATGAAGCTAATGAAACCATCAAAATTCAAATACGAGGTTTTATACACATAGGTTAACTTCCGGTCAACCTTCCAACTTAAGCTTCCAAATAAGAGACTAAATGTCTCAATGTACTCCGAACCCGAACAAACTAACCCAATATTATAATATAGCTATAGAATACAAAAGAAACATGAAATGGGGGAACATGGCTATAACTCTCAAAACAACAGGTCGGTCGTTACTTCCTCCCCCTGTTAAATAAACGTTGTCCTCCAATAGCTCCAGAAAAACACTTGGAGCCTCAAATAGATGTGGGTATATGCTCCGTATCACCCGCTTGTATACCAAGTAGCCTTCTCCATGGGCTGACCTCTCTATTGCACCTTCACTGAAGTTATATCCTTTGACCTCAACTTTCGAACATGACGCCCCAAAATAGCAACGGTTTCCACATTATAAGTCAAATCACCATCAAACTGAATAGTGCTAAAATCCAGAACATGATATGGATTGTCGATATACTTCCGAAGCATAGAAACATGAAATACTTTATGCACACTCAACAAGTTAGGTGGCAAAATGAGCTCATTGTGCGTCTCCCATATCCTCAAAAGAACCTTAAACGGTCTAATAAACCGAGGGCTCAAATTGTCGTTCTTCCTAAATCTCATAACACCCTTCATAGGCGAAACTATTAGCAAGACCTTCTCCCCAACCATGTATGACACATCAGGCACCTCTTTGTCAGCATAACTCCTTTGTCTCGACTGCACCATGCCAAGCCGCTCCTAAATTAATTTCACCTTGCCCAATGTATCCTATATCAAGTGTGTGCCTACCTAGCCTCACCTAGCTCAAACAAAACCACTAGAGATTTACACCGCCTACTATATAAAGACTCATACGAAACCATTTGAATACTCGACTGATAACTGTTGTTGTAACCAAACTCTGCGAGTGGCAAAAACTGGCCCCACTAACCCCCAAAATCAATGACAAGGGCACTGAGCATGTCCTCCAATATCTGAATAGTGCACTCGGAGTGTGTCCGTCTGAGGGCAAATGCTGTGCTCAACTCAACCAGAGTGCCCAACTCTTGCTGCACAGCCCTCCAAAAATGTGATATAAATTGTGTGCCTCTATCTGAAATGATGGAGACGGGCACCCCATGAAGGCGAACAATCACTCTAATATAAATCTCTACCAACTTATTTTGATGAATAAGAAGTACTTACAGAAATGAAATGCGGGGAGTTGGTCAGTTGATCGACAATCACCCAAATAACGTTGAACTTCCTCGATGTTCGTGGGAGCCCAACTATAAAATAAATCGTGATTTGTTCCCACTTCAACTGTAGAATCTCTATCTTCTGAAGCAAGCTACCCGGTCTCTAATGCTCATATTTCACCTACTCATAGTTGAGGCACCGAGCTATAAACCAAGCTATATCATTCTTCATCCTCCTCCAGCAATAGTACTGTCTCAAATCTTGATATATATTCGCAACACCCAAATGGATGGAATACCGCAAACTGTGGGCCTCCTCAATAATTAACTCTCGCAGTCAATCCATATTGGGCATACATATCCGTCCTTGCATCCTAAATACCCCATCATTACCAGTATTCATATCTCATGCATCACGCTGAATTCTGCTCTTGAGAACAAGAAAATAAGGATCATCATATTGTTGCTCTCCGATGCGATCGAATAGGAAAGACTGAGAAACCATAAAAGCTAGGACCCGGCTGAACTCTAAAATATAAAATCTCACAAACCGATTGGCCAAGTCCTGAGCATCAATTGCGAGGGGTCTCTCACCAATAAGATCAAATGCAATTCCATCCATACTCACTGCCTTTCTACTCAAGGCATCAGCCACCTTCTAGGCCTTTCCTGGATGGTATAAAATGTAATATCATAGTCCATTAGTAGCTCAAATCATCTCCACTGCCTCAAATTGAGATCCTTCTGCTTGAACAAGTGTTGGGGGCTACGATGATTGGTAAACACCTCACAAGACAAATCATACAGATAATGCCTCCAAATATTTAATACGTGAAGAATGGCAACCAACTCCAACTCATAAATATGGTAATTCTTCTCATGGTTCTTCAATTGACGTGAATCATAAGAAATCACTCTACCCTTCTGTACCAAAACACATCCAATGCTGACCTGAGAAGCATCACAATATACAATATAAGAACTAGAAGCTGTTGGTAAAACTAACACTAGAATTGTGGTAAAAGTAGTCTTGAGCTTCTAAAAGCTCACCCCACACTCATCCGACCACCTGAAAGGAGAACTCTTTCGGATCAATATGGTCTAGGAAGGCAATAGATGAAAATCCTTGCACGAACTGACGGTATTGACCATCCAAACAAAGAAATCTTCGAATCTCCATTGCAGAGGACGGTCTGGGCCGACTATGAACTGCTTTTATCTCCTTCGGATCAACCTGAATACCATCACTGGACACCACGTGTCCCAATAACTCTACTGAACTAAGTAAAAACTCACATTTCAAGAACTTGGCATAAAACTCACAATCCTTGAATGCTCGGCGTGCTCCTCCTGGCTACAAGAGTACACCAGAATGTCGTCATGAATAAAATAACAAACGAGTTACGATAATGCAAAAACACACTGTTCATCAAATACATGAATGCTACTGGGTGTTGATCAGCCCAAACGACATCACAAGGAAGTCATAATGACCATATCAGGTCCTGAAAGCTGTCTTATGAATGTCCAATTCCCTAATATTCAACGGGTGATATCTCGATATCAAATCAATCTTGGAGAACGTCCTCGCTTTCTTAAGCTGGTCAAATAAATAATCAATATAAGGCAAAGGATACTTGTTCTTGAGTGTCACTTTGTTCAACTTCCTATAATCAATGCATAATATCATATTACCATCCTTCTTCTTTAAAAATAGAAGTGATACACCCTAAGGTGACACACTTGGCCGAATAAACCCCTTATCAAGGAGTTCCTGATGATGTTCCTGCACTTTCTTTACCTCCGTTGTGCCATACGATACACTGAAATAGAAATGGGATGAGTGTCCGGTACTAAATCAATACTGAAGTCAATATCCCTGTGCAGCGAGATGCCCGAAAAGTCCGCGGGAAACATATTTGGAAAATCTCGCACTACAGAAACTGAGTCAATAGTAGGAGTATCTGCAATGACATCCCTCACAAAGGCCAAGTAAGAAAAGCAATCGTTTCTAACTATTCGTTGGGCCTTCAAGAATGGATCACTCTACTAGGAACATAATCCAATAACCTTGCAACTAAATCTTTGGCAACCCCGGCATACCAATATAACCATCTTAGCATGGCAGTCTAGAATATTATGACACATAGACAACCAATCCAAGCCAATATCATATCGATGTTATCCATACTAAGTAGAGATATATCAACTCTAGTCTCTAATCACCAAATAGTAACTAAAACAACTGATATACACGATCCATAACAATAGTATCGCCCATCGACATAGATACACAGATAGATAAAATTGGAGACTCACGGGGCATGCCCATATAATAAGCAAAATATGACGACACATATGAATAGGTGGAACTAGGGTCAAATGATACAGAAGCATGTCAATGGCATACAAACATAATTAACTATGATGACTGATTTGAAACAATAAGATCTGGTATGGTAGGGAGTCCATAGAAATAGGACTGACTGTTGCCTGATCGACCTACCCCTCTAGGGAGACTCCTAGCTGATTGAGCTTCACCCCGAGCTGGATGGGCGGGCGGTGAACTAATTAGGGCTGAAGATACAGATTGACTCCCCTATGGTGCTGAACGTCCATGAAGACAAGGACACTTCCTCCACTCGTGCCTAAATTCCACATACTCAAAACAACTTCTAGGTGTTGGTGACGGAGATTGAAAAGAGCCCCGAGCACCGGGATAACTGGTATAAGAGCATGGCATAGAGGAGCCCTCAACTGATGGAGGAGGGGACGAGCTCTAGAATGGAAAGGCATTGAGTGTTGAGTGTCTCTAATGAGAAATATGAGAATTGTGGCCAAATAATGCACCACGGTGAACTTGGCGGGCTGTTTGAGCATGCCTGTTAGGATGACCTCTACCATGGTGAAACTGACAACCAGAAGGAACACCAAAAAAGCTATTTGAAACAGGGGACCTCTTTGCCTTCCTCTCAACCTGCTCCTAGCTGTGAAACGACTCTCTCCTTAGCAATGTCAACAACCTCATCAAAGATAGGACTATACACCCTCTCTCCAATGATAAGCATTCGGAATTGAAACGTGAGGACCGTTAATAAGCCTCCTGATCCTCTCCATGTCTATATGGACCAGCATAACACCATGACATGCCAACTTAGAAAATCTCATCTCGTACTGCGTTATAGTCATGTCATCCTGATATAACCTCTGGAACTACCTACAGAGCTCTTTTCCGCGAGATTACGAGTCATACTTCTCCGGGAAGAGAATAGAGAGTTGCTGCCATGTAAGAGGCGCTTCACCAACCTGCCTACGCCTCTCATAAGCTGTCACGGACCAGAGTTCTTGCCCTCGAGAGTCATGATGGCGCCTACTAGTAAAAGCTAGGCGAGCCTACTATTTGAGTTATTTATCTTGTTCCTAGTTTTAGTTCTTTAACAAGTACGAGCCAACATTAAATAACAATGAAAATTAAAACCGGGTGACTAAATTGTAATATGTTAATAAAGATTCCAATGTAAATTCATACATACACTACCCAAAATTGTTGCCACAACTTCACATACTGTCTAGGAATGATACAAATAGAAGTTCTAAAGATTATTACAACATTGTCCCTGAAATACGTAAAAGAAACAAATAGAAGGATAAAAGAATACACCAAGGCATGCGAACACCTACAGGACTACCTCGGAATCTCCGGTTGGAGTGATGGCGACCACCCAAAGCTATGGTCCAAAAGCTATTGCACACAGTGCAGAGTGTAGTACCAGCACAACCGACCCCATGTTCTACTAAATGGCTAGCCTAATCGCAGAAAAGTTGTGAGGAAGCTAGGACCAGACTACCAAATAAACTTGTGCAATTATTTCAAATACAGCAGAAAGATAGTAGCAGGTATATACCATTAAGGATGGGAGGGGGAAACATCTTGCGGGGGAGACATCAAATGGGAATAGAAGGACAACATGTAAATATAAGGAACACCATAACTCAATTATCAACAAGAATTAGAAATCAAACAAGTGCACGGCATAACCCTTCGTGCTTTTACTCTCATCCTCACCATATTAATCAATATAAACTGCACGTCATCACCCTTCATGCTTTTACTGTCATCCTCGTCATAAAATCAATATAATTAGCACAGAATGGTACATCCTGTGGAAGAACATCATCCTTCGTTCATTACACTCTTCTTCACATTACATAACATCACCCTTCGTGCTTTAACACTCTCTCGCAAAAAGAATACACGACATCACTATTCGATCTTTAACACTCTTTCTCACTCAAACAACAATCACAAGCAATAGGGCATAGAAATAAGCAATGACCTTGCCATCCTGCATCAACACCGCCCCAAGTCCAATACGAGATGTTTCAATAAACTGTATATGGCCATGAACCTGTAGGAAAAACAAAAATTTGCACCGTAGTCAAAGCTATCTTGAGCTTATGAAAGCTTGCCTCACACTCGTTCGACCACTTGAACTGGGCTCCCTTTTGGGTCAACCTGGTCATCAGGGCTGCAATAGATGAAAACTCCTCCACAAACTAATGATAACAACCTGCTAACCTAAGAAACTCTGGATCTCTGCACCTGATGTGGGTCTAGGCCAGTCCTTGACTGCTTCTATCTTTTTCGGGTCTACCTGAATACCCTCTGATGAAACAACATGGACCAAGAAAGTAACTGACCCCAACCAAAACTTGCACTTCGAAAACTTATCATTCAGCTGACTATTTCTCAAAGTCTGAAGCACAACTCTTAGATGCTGCTCATGCTCCTCCCTGCTGCGGGAATAATAAATATGTCATTAATGAAGGCTATTGCGAACGAATCCATGTAAGCCCTAAACACTCAGTTCATCAACTCCATAAAAGCTGCTGGGGCATTTGTCGACCCGAATGACATCACAAATAACTCATAATGCCCGTACTGAGTGCAGAAAGTTGTCTTAGGGACATCGGATTCCGTAATCCTCAACTTATGGTAGCTAGATCTCAAGTCAATCTTCAAAAAACCTAGGCACCCTGAAGTTTATCAAACAAATCATCAATCCTCGGAAATGGATACTTATTCTTGGTTGTAACCTTGTTAAACTACCGGTAATCTATACATATCCTCATCGATCCGTCCTTATTCTTAACAACCAACATCGGTGCACCCCAAGGTGAGAAACTAGGTCTAATGAAACCTTTTTCAAGCAAGTCTTGCAACTACTCCTTCAACTCCTTCAAATTAGTCGGGGTCATACGATATGGTGGGAGAGATATGGGTTGAGTACCCGGAGCCAAATCAATGCAAAAGTCAATATCCCTATCGGGTGGAATACTCGACAGGTCTAAAAGAAATACCTCAGAAAATACGCGAACAACGGGCTCAAAATAAATAGATGGGATCTCGGCACTAGAATCACGAACATATGATAAATAGGTCGAACACCCCTTTTCGACCATACACCGAGCCTTAATATAAGAGATAACACTATGGGTAGAATGACCAAGAGTCCCTCTTCACTCAAAACGAGGCAACCCTGACAAGACTAAGGTCACAGTCTTTGCATGACAATCCAAGATAGCATGGTAAAGAGATAACTAGTCCATCCCCAATATGAAATCAAAATCAACCATGTCCAAAAGTAACAAATCTACACGAGTCTCGACACCACCAATCACAACTATACATGAACGATGGACACGATCTACCATAATATAATCACCCACCAGTATAGACACATATATAAGAGCACTAAAACAATCATCAAGTATGACCAGATACAGTGCAAAATAAGATGACACATAGGAGTATGTACATCCTGGATCAAATAGATCTAAAGCATCTCTACCATAAACCAGAATAGTACTTGTGATAACTGCATCGAAAGCCTCAGCCTCAAGCCTGGCTCGAAGGGCATAACATTGGGGATGAGACTCACTACCCTAAACAACATCTGTAGGATGGCCTGCTGCTGGCTGGCCTTCATCTCTAGTGGCCTGACCTCTACCTCTGATACCTATACCTCTACCTCTAGAACCTCTACATCCACCTCTACCTGGCTGAGCAGGCTGTGGAACACTTAGTGCCTAAACCATACATAGGAACCCTGATGTTGAGAACTGCTCGATGCTCGAGGGATAAATCTAGCAATATGGCCCATCTCACCACAAGTATAATTAGCACTTAGTTGTCGAGACGACTGACCCTGACGACCTGAATAACAACCTCGAAAACTGTAGAGTTGTAGTGCACTGATTGGAGCTGGTGCTGCATTGTAAGACTGTTGATCAGAATAATGCATATGTGAACCACGGCCACCTGAAGCACCGCGTGAAACCTAAAGTGCTGACTGAAAAGGCCTAGAAGGATGGCCTCTACCATACGAATCTCTGCCTCGAGATGAGGTGCCACTGAATTTGTCTAAATGACGAGGCCTCTTGTTAGACCCCTAACAACCTCACTACGATAGAAACATCTCAAATCTCCTAGCCACATAGGCTGCCTCATGGAAAGAAATCTTTCTCCCAGTCTCTTTACCCATATGAACTCGAATAGGCTGAATGAGCCCTTCAATGAACCTCCTCACTCTCTTTCTCTCAGTAGGAAGTATAAGTATAGCATGACGGGCCAAATCAATAAACCTGGTCTCGTACTGAGTAACAATCATAGAACCCTATTGGAGATTCTTAAAATGCCTTTTATAGATATCTCTCTAAATGACAGGGAAAAACTTCTCCAAGAAGTGCTGAGAAAACTGATCCTAAGTCAAAGTAGGTGACCCAGCTGGCTAGGCAAATAATAGTCTCTTTACCAAGTCTTGGCGAATCCAGATAAGCGAAAAGTAGCAAAGTCGACACGATTGATCTTCCCTATCCCCATGTTCCTGAGAACCTCATTACAACTGTCTAAATGATCCTGGGGATCCTCAGAAGATACACCATTTGAAGTGGTAGAGAAGAGACTGGTGAACCTGTCCAATCTCCACAAGGCATCAATAAATATATCTGCTCCATCACCGGTCTCAGGTACCACACCCGGCTAAACTACTTCAACTAGCTGAGCTACTTGAGTCTGAAACTGGGGAACCATCTTCTCTAGAGTGCAAGTATCAAGAGTTTGGGCTCCTCCTCTAGCTTAAGAGACGGTTGGTGCTACAGGAAGCAAGTCTGCCTGAAGTATTAAGGTAGCAATGAACCCCTTGGAGACATGAGTTGGGCCCCCCGGAACTGTCAGGGCCAGAAACTCATCATTTAACTCCACCTAAGGCTCTGGCGTTGTTACTGCGGCTTTGGGCTGAGCTCTGCCTCTTCCTCGGCCTCTAGCAAGGACTCGGCCTCACCCTCTGCCACTTGTGTGAGCCGCTACAGGGGTCTCTGGCTACTTATCAGTGGATGAGAAAGCACGTATTCTCGCCATCTTCGAAAGAATAGAGTAGAAACTCAATTAGCATTGAGAAACCAAACCGCACGACAAGAAAGAATAGATGTGAAGTTTTTCCTAACTCTATTGCCTCTGGGGGATAAATACAGACGTCTCTATGCCGATCCCACGGACTCTACTAAGTTTTTTTGTGAATTGTGTAACGTATGTAACCTAGACCTCTGATACCAACTTGTCACGACCCGGAGTTCCCGCCCTCGGGAGTCATGATGGCCCCTCTAGGGAAAGCTAGGCAAGCCAACCATTTGAGTTATTTACCTTTTTCCTAGTTTTAACTCGTTAACAATTACGAGCCAACATTAAATAACAGCAAAAATTAAAAGCGGAAGACTAAATCGTAATATGTTAATAAAGATGCCAATATCAATTCATACATAAACTACCTGAGATTGGTGCCACAGCTTCATAGACTTTCTAAGAATTCAACAAATAAAGATATGAAAGATTTATTATGACATTGTCCCTGGAATATATAAAAGAAACAAAATAAAAGGATAGAAGAAGACGCCAAGGCCTATGAACGCATGCAAGACTATCTCGGAATCTCTGACTAGACTAAAGGCATTCACCCAAAGCTACGGTCCGGAAGCTGTTGCACCGCGATCTACACATACTGCAAAGTGTAGTATCAACACAACCGATCCCATGTGCTGGTAAGTGCGTAGCCTAACCTCGGCGAAGTAGTGATGAGGCTAGGACCAGACTACAGAAAAAACCTGTGTAGTTATTTCATATACATCAGAAAGATATTAGCAGGTATATAAAGATCAGGATGGGACAGGGAAACATGCTGCGAGGGAAACATCAAATGATAACAGAAAGACAGTAGGTAAATATAGGAAACACCATAACTCAATTAACAACAAGAATCAGAAAACTAACAAGTGCACGACGTCACCCTTCGTTCTTGTACTCTCGTCCTCACTAAAAGAATCAATATAAACTGCATGACATCTCCTTTCGTGCTTTTACTCTCATGCTCACTATAAAATGAATATTATTGGCATTGAATGGTACATCATGCGACACGGCATCACCCTTCGTGCTTTACACTATTCCTCACATTACATGGTATCATCCTTTGTGCTTTAACACTCTATCACCAAATATTACATGGCATCACCCTTCGTTCTTTAATTCTCTTCCTTGTCCAAACATTTATCACAAGCAATAGGGCAAGGATATACATATAAATAATATAACATCCCGACAAGGAAACATTGATTAAGCAATCAAATCCCGGCAAGGGAACAACATCAAAAGAATCAACATCCTAGAAATGGAGATAGCATTAAAAGAAACAACATACTAGCAAGGGAGAAAAAAGTAATAATTCTCTTCTCTTTTTCATTTTTACTTCAACTCACTTCAGAACTTGAGCCAATGCTCTATAAGGTTCAATTGCCAAATATACTATCACAATTCATTATACATTTTGAGTCAATGCTCCTCAATGTTAAAATATCACTATTACTTCCACAAACTTTGCCAACAATAGAAATCATCACAAAAAAGGCATGAACAATACAAACAAAGTCATAACAATCATAGTATAAGACTCACGTGTATGATTGACACCAACATATAAATACTCGTTACTATGCATATACATTGTACTCAACAAATAACACATAGCAAATAGGACACAACTTCTAATCCCTCAAGCAAAGGTTAGACCAAACACTTACCTCGATGCCACGAACATAATTCAAGCCTCAACTACCACTTTACCTATTGATTCCACCACCACCTCTCTTGTATCTAGCCACAAGTTACTTAACTATATCAATAAATGCTAAATGAATCATTCTAATGCATGGAAATAAGTTTTCTAAATTTTTCCCCAAAAAGTCAAAAATCCACCCCGGGCCCACTTGGTCAAAACCCGAAATTCGGACCAAAACCATTCACCCCCAAGCCCGGATATATAATTGATTTTGGGATCTGACCTTAATTTCATGTCTAAATCCTCAAATTTTAATATTCTTAGATTTTGCCCAAAATATCCAATTCCACCATGATAATCCTAGATTCTAGGAAATTTTGTAAAAAGAAGTTAAGGAGTAAAGAAAATCAGTAAGAAATCACTTACTAATGTTTTGGAGAAGAAGAGTGTTTGGAAAATTGCCTCTTATGTTTTTAGATTTTGAAGAGTAAAAAATAACTGAAATTCCCATTTGAATATACTCCCCTCAAAACCTCTCCGCAGACAGCGCAAAAAGGACTAGCGGCCGCGAAGCTCCATCGCGGACCGCACAATATTGAGTGCGGGCCTCACAGGCTGGTTCAGAGATCTGCAACTTCTCTGAACTTGCAACAACTATGTTCTAACTCTAATATATTTTGGAACCTATCCGAGACTCACCCGAGACCTCGGGACTCCAAACCAAATAAGCATAGAAACTTAAAAAATCATATGGACCTGCTTGTGCTATCACATTATAAAAATAACATGTAAAACCATGAGTTAAACCTCAAAACGCATCCTTTTCATGAAGAACATTTAAATCTCATAACTCTTCAATTGAAAGTCCAACTCAAGTCAAATAAACTCCCTTTTTTCATAAAATTTCATAGTTATCATTTAAATACTATTACAAGTTTCTACCAGCCCACTAAACTAAAACATTGGCCCGATACCAATGGTTTCAAACATTAATTGTTTTCTTCATTTCTTAGATAATTTAGTAAAATAATTTCATTCAAAAATTGATTTCTAAGGGTTGGGACCTCAGAATTCATTTATGCGCATACGTCTAAGTCCATATTATACTGCGGACATCCCGGGATTTTTGGAACACGGATCCGGGTATGTTTTCTCAAAATGTTTACCATGGTCAACCATAATTGAATTTTAACTCTAGAAATTTCTATTTCCCATATTTCGCATCGAAGGCTTTCCGGATATAGGTCCGGACTATACACGCAAATTGATGTAAGGAAAAAGGAGGCTTTTACGCCTTAGAACACTGAATTTGTCTTTAAACCAAGAGGTGAGCTTTTGGGTCATCAAATAAGCCTCCTACCAAGTGAAGGCAGCTTTAGTGAACTGAAATGTAGTGAACGAGACCCCACTGGTCTCCAAAATACCTGATGTAAGGGGAATCCTCTAACACTTATCCAAGAAAACCTGGGTATCCTCACTCGATGTACTACTAAAAGTCGGAGGCTGAAGCCTCCTAAACCTCTCTAATCTAAGCTTCTCATCATCAGGCATGATTGGAACCAAATAGTCCTAAAAAGGGGCAACCAGCTGCACTGGTGGTGCCCCCGATGTTTGGAGTCCTTGTACCATCTGCTCTGGTGTATGGGCGACTGGAGTCTGAGTACCTTCCTTAGCCTGGGAAGTGGCTGTTATAGTAAAAACAAAGACCACCTCAGCAACACTAGTACATATGGTCAGAATTTGAGCTAAGGTATCATGAAGACCAGGAATCACGAAGGGCATAGTTAGTGCTTGAGATGGTCCCACTAGTGCATCCACAACTAGCACCTGATCCTGAACTAGGGAACCTGGTGGCTATCTGTCCTTCCCAGTAGAACGTGTCCTGACAATCTATGATTGAATAGAATAATAGAAATTTAGGTATCACTATCAAAAGGTTCACATGATAAGAATTCAATAATGTGAAGTTTCGTAAGAGTTGTGTATCCTCTCGAAGATAAGTATAGACGTCTCTGCACCAATCTTCAAGACTCTACTAAAATCGCTCATGACTCGTGAGACCTATATAACGTAGGCTCTAATACCAACTTGTCACGACCCAAAACATAACCTGCCGTGATGGCGCCTATCGATGGTACTAGGCCACCTGACTATCAAATTGCTCCAATAATTTATTGTAAGATGAGCCAAGAAGACTTTTTAATAGCACGGTTTTCATAAAGAGAAACAAGAGTTGAACTTAATATATAAATGCAGAAAGATAGCCCTACACATCAGGGTGTCACTAAGTCATGAGAATTTAAACATAACTGTTCCGACAATAGCAAGACTAACATAGTCTGGAATCCCAATATACAACTAAAGGAAAGATAGGGAAGACGAAAGTACGACTGTGAACACCAAATAGCTACCTCTCTATCTCCAATAATCGGCTACGAGGACTATCATCACCCTCTATGACCAACTACGTATAGATCTGCACATGAGGCGTGTGGAGTAACGTGAGTACACCAACTCAGTAAGTAAGAGAAAGAAATAAGCAACAGAGAAGGGGTGATTAGCTATGAAAATATAGTTCATTCCATGTACTTTTAGTAAAGAATATGCATGTTTTCAATCCAGATGTTTAATTCAAATATGTTGTTTAAGTCAAGTACAAGTAAAACAAGATAAAATATCTTCCAACAGTTCTCAACAGGGATGTAAGGAAACTGTGTGCATCAAAGAATGAAATCATGTACTACCTCTGGGGCAATCATCACTCAGTCCTCCCAATCACTCTGACCTCACAATGACTCATTCCTCACAATCACTCAGCACTCACAGTCGCTTGCAGTAGGTACCTGCGCTCACTAGGGGTGTGTACAGACTCTGGAGAGGCTCCTTAAGCCCAAGCTCTATATCAATGGAAACCACATCAAAATCAACAAAACATGCTACGGCGTGCAACCTTATCCCATAAATATACTCACCATCAGGCCCTTAACCTCACTCAGTCATGAATTTCCCCAGTCTCTCGGTATCTTAGAAATAAGAAGATCAGCAGAAACAGTAATAACAAGATGCATCAAATAGAATAGCATAGATTGAGATATGTTATAATAATGAATTAATATGACTGAGTACAGAATATCGATAAAAACAATGAGATGACAGAAAGAAACAACCACTGGGGGTCTCAATAATACAGTGATAAAGCCTAAACATGGTATCTAGCATGATTTATAGTTAATCTTACTATAACACATATGGAGCATAAAACTAAGAATAATTTTTTCACTTTACAGTTTCTACGAGATGGATCAAGTCACACACCCCTACACGCCTGTCACATAGCATATATGTTACTCTAAAATAATCACATGATAAGATTTCATACCCTCTGGACCAGATTTACAACTGTTACTTACATCTATCCAAGAAAATCTCTAACACGCATAGTTCTTACCTCTCAAATCAATCTCCAAATAACCTTAATCTAGCCACAAATAGTACAATACAATCAATATATGCTAAAGGAATCAATTCTACAAAAAAACTACTAAATTAGGCTAAAACCCACCCCCCGAGTCAACTTCTCAAAATCCGATAAAAGTCACAAAATCCAAAATCTCATTCATTCAGGAGTCTAACCATACCAAAGTTACTCAAATACCACAAGAAAATTTCATTCAAACCCTCAAATTTCCATCTCAAGAACACCTCCACCTTTTTCCCAAATTTTCGCCCAAAATCACAATTTAGATGATAAAATCAAGATATAATCACGAGATTTAACAAAAACCAAGTGAGAAACACTAACCCCAATCAATACCGCGAAAATCCCTACAAGTATCGTTCAAATTCGTGATCTCTAGCTCAAAATATGAAAAATGAGCTCAAACCCTCGATTTTGAATTTAACATTATCTGCCCAGATTTAATTCTTCGACAACGCAACTGTACTCTCTCCCGTGGAACAACCTGACTTCCTCTTCACTTTACTCTTTGTGAACACGACACATGCCTCGCAGACGCGATGCATTACTAGATCAAACCTTCGTGAACGCGTAGAACAAGGTCCTGGGGTCCCCAACTACCTCACACCTCTTCGTGAATGCGACCCTGCTCCCGTGTTCGCGATGAACATGCAGGATTTATGCCCGTCACTAAAGGGGGTGAATAGTGCGGCACGAGAATATTGATAAATATTGCGGAATTAAAATTGCAGGAGTAAAGTAAATGCGGTAATTAAAAGATGAAGGAAAGGAAACACCGAATTTATACTGGTTCACCACAACGTGTAGTTAGTCCAGTCCCCGAGAGACTCTCTCGAGTTTCCACTAACTCCGTTAAGCTTACAGGTGCCTAACAAACCGTTACACTTGCTCGTAGATGTACGCTCTACAAGACTTCAACTTGCTCGAGGATACCTCACCTCAAGACTTCACCTTGCTCGTGGATGATCATTGAGAATCGTTCGAACATAATATCGATGCTTTCATTTTCCCTCATTCTAAATAGTTCATATTCATGTGTTAGAAAATCAACTTTTGATTCTCGGACTTGAGACGTACCTTCATAAGTGATCTCGAGTTTATCCCACATCTCCTTGGCGGTTGTGCAGCAAGAAATCTTCCGATAGTCATCCGGATTCACCGCACAATATAATAATTTGACGGCCTTTACGTTATTTTCAACTTTCTTGACGTCCTCGGCATCATATTCATCTTCCTCCTTTGGAACCGTGGTTTCCCCAACTTTCTTTGTTGGCATTTGTTCACCGTTCTTGATGATTTGCCACAAGCGAAAGTTATTTGATTGGATGAAGATTCTCATCCGCTCTTTCAAATATCTGTAATTTGTTCCGTCAAATAGTGGAGGCCTATTGGTGGAGTGTCCTTCGCTCATCATTCATGCGTTCAATATTCTCAACAAAAAATATATCGTTCTCTCAAACGGTTAAGGCTTTCAGAGAGTTAGGCTCTGATACCAATTGTTAGGATTTATGCCCATCACTAGAGGGGGGGTGAATAGTGCGGCACGAGAATATTGATAAATATTGGAATTAAAATTGCAGGAGTAAAGTAAATGCGGTAATTAAAAGATTAAGGAAAGGACACACCGAATTTATACTGGTTCACCACAACGTGTGGTTAGTCCAGTCCTCGAGAGACTCTCTCGAGTTTCCACTAACTCCGTTAAGCTTACAGGTGCCTAACAAACCGTTACACTTGCTCGTAGATGTACACTCTACAAGACTTCAACTTGCTCGAGGATACCTCACCTCAAGACTTCACCTTGCTCGTGGATACCGCACCACAAGACTTCACCTTGCTCGTGGATACCGCACCACAAGACTTCACACACTAAGATTGAAGGTACATAGCAAACCCGACAATCAATGAGAAGATATGGTCTTCTCAAACGCCTTTCTCTTTTACAACAAGAACTCTCTAATAAGAGTAGATAAAGAGATACAAAATAGCTCAAAGTTGTCTCTCAATTGGCTCAACAAAAGCTCTAAAATGATGCACAAATAATATCAATATATATATATGAATAATGAGAGGTGTTGTGTGTATCAAATCAGCTCAAAAGACCTCTATTTATAGGTGTTATAAGTTGTATGTCCGTTGCTTAATTGACAATCAATTATGCTGATTTTATGCAAGATAATCGATTATTGGATTTTGATAATCGATTATTGGCTTTAACGTTCAAAATCAGAAGCTGATTTTATGCTAGATAATCGATTATTGGATTTTGATAATCGATTATCTGCCTGTCGTTCAAAAACATTGGCAACGGTCAGAGAATAATCGATTATGCTCTTTTAGATAATCGATTATTCTGCCTTGCGGAATTTCCAGTATAATCTGGAAATTCAGCATAATCGATTATCAGCATATGGATAATCAATTATCTGGCTATGCTGTCCAAAATTGAAAACTTACTTCAAAAACCATTTTGGTTAAAAATGAAAACGTTAAAATCATTTTGTTTGAAGTATTTGAAATATGTTTATGACAAATATGATTTGATAAAAAGATTTTATGCATATTTATGATGACTTATGTTGAGCCAAAAGACGAGATAACTTAAACGTTGCTCTTACATTGGTTCTACCTAACGACCTCGCCTTGGGTATTCGGTCTTGAACTTTTGAGCTCACTTTGGCTTGTCTATGCAATCCATTCATCAATATGCTTCTCGATTGTTTGTCATATAATAACGTTGTTTGACACTTGACTTCATTGTTTGTCATTCATCAAAACCTATACCTAAAAATCATGCTAATACAACCGAAGCGCACATATCATGGATAGAATGATTTTTCTACAATTTCCCCCTTTTTGATAATGACAAACAACAGGAGATATGCATATCGGATTCCCACTAAATTCATGCTATATCTCAACATACAATTCATGCAAACGATTCCCCTTAATGATAATTCCCCCTCAAATAAGGCATACTATAACGTAGATACATTCCCCCTTATTTGATGCATATCGCCTAAACTCTTCCCCCTTTTGGCATTAGCAAAAAGAGAGTATGCAGAGGCTACTTTCCCCTTTCGACACTTCCCCCTTTTGGGTATATCAATTGTTAGTGTCAAGAATAAAATAGGAAATACAATGAGGAATATACATTGACGATATTTAAACAATCATACCAACATGAAATAATACCAAATGTTAGTAAGAACATAACAACCATAATAACGGTTATTTTTCGCAAATCATATTGCTTAAGAACATATCAACAGTTAATGTTTAACAAACCAATAGTTGTATTAAAAACACGAATCATTTATTTTTCAAGAATATATCAACTGTTATTCAAACCAAAAATAATATTCATCAAAACATGAATCAATTATTATTTTTAACAAAAATAATTGATACCAATTGTTATTCAAGATAACAGTTATCAAAACATGAATCAACAAAAATAATTAATATCAATTGTTAATAAAGATATATTAATCGTTAACACATATCAACTATAACGTTTTTATCAAAAATATGATAACTAACCGAAATTCCCCCTCGATGCAATAAGGTTTCGTGCTTGGTGCATCTACTACGATATTGTAGTCTTCAAGCACACCTGCAAACGTACCTAAAAATAGGTTTTCGGTACCCAACTACTTTTGGGTCCTTGGGGGTTAGGCAAATAATAATCATAGTCAAAAGATAAATCTCTATGTTTTGCAAAACATACGGGTGCTATGTGTCCTACCCGGTTGCAATCATGACATATAACATTCGGGTTGTGCATATGTCTTGGTTGAGCCAAAAACGTTCTAGGTGATCTAAAGTCGTTATTCCTAGATGTATTGCGATTCCTAGAGTTATTTCTAGGTGGTCTAAAATGATTCATTTTAGACTCATTACCAAAATTCCTAGAGTTGTTTCTAGGTGGTCTAAAATGATTAATTTTAGACTCATTACTGAAGTTCCTAGAATTAATTCTAGGTGGTCTAGCTTCATTTCTATCATCCTTTCTAATATTCTTCTTAATTTCTTCAATTGTTTTAGGATCATCAACACTACGTTTTTCTAGTGTGTTCCTAAGTTCTATGTTCTCTATTTTCAAAGAACTACAAGAGGAACAATTTGAACTTTGATCAATTGAAGAGGCTTCATTCATCTCCTTAATTTTATTTTTAAGATCAATATTATCATTTTCAAAAAATTTGTTTTCTTCTTCTAAAACTTTAATTTTAGCCTTGGCCTCTTTGGAGATTTTTGAAGACTTTTTCAATTCATCATATAATTCTTGAAAAGCTTCTTGTAATTCTTCATAAGAGTAAGAGTTAGGAGTACTTACCTCTTCTTCCTCGTTGGCCATGAGGCATAGTGCGGCAGTTTCATCGCCCGAGCTATCCGAATCCCATGTCACACGCCTTTGGTGTTTGTTCTTCTTCTTGTCCTTGGATTTTGGAAAATGTGATTTGGTGTGGCCAAGTTTTCCACAATTTTGGCATGAAGGACTTGGTTCTTCCTTCTTTATTTCCTTTTTCATAAACTTATAAAACTTTTTGATCAAGGCATTGGAAATATTATCATCATCGCTCTCCGAATCACTTACCTCTTCTCTTCTAGAGGATGAGGCTTTGAAGGCAATAACTGGACCTTTATTTCCAAGATAAGGATTAAGAATAGTGCTTTCACAAGTTTTGAGGTTACCTCTTAGTCCATCAATTGGGACGTCCGTGATTCCTATCGACTCTTGGATGGCAATGGCTTTGGTTCGCAATTCGGGAAAGAGACTCCGCAAGATTTTTCGAACTAGATCTTTGTTCGTATATACTTTTCCGAGAGCATGGAGATCGTTGATGATCATTGAGAATCGTTCGAACATAATATCGATGCTTTCATTTTCCCTCATTCTAAATAGTTCATATTCATGTGTTAGAAAATCAACTTTTGATTCTCGGACTTGAGACGTACCTTCATAAGTGATCTCGAGTTTATCCCACATCTCCTTGGTGGTTGTGCAGCAAGAAATCTTCCGATAGTCATGCGGATTCACCGCACAATATAATAATTTGACGGCCTTTGCGTTATTTTCAACTTTCTTGACGTCCTCGGCATCATATTCATCTTCCTCCTTTGGAACTGTGGTTTCCCCAACTTTCTTTGTATGCATTTGTTCACCGTTCTTGATGATTTGCCACAAGCGAAAGTTATTTGATTGGATGAAGATTCTCATCCGCTCTTTCCAATATGTGTAATTTGTTCCGTCAAATAGTGGAGGCCTATTGGTGGAGTGTCCTTCGCTCATCATTCCTGCGTTCAATATTCTCAACAAAAAATATATCATTCTCTCAACCGGTTAAGGCTTTCAGAGAGTTAGGCTCTGATACCAATTGTTAGGATTTATGCCCATCACTAGGGGGGGGGTGAATAGTGCGGCACGAGAATATTAATAAATATTGGAATTAAAATTGCAGGAGTAAAGTAAATGCGGTAATTAAAAGATTAAGGAAAGGACACACCGAATTTATACTGGTTCACCACAACGTGTGGTTAGTCCAGTCCTCGAGAGACTCTCTCGAGTTTCCACTAACTCCATTAAGCTTACAGGTGCCTAACAAACCGTTACACTTGCTCGTAGATGTACACTCTACAAGACTTCAACTTGCTCGAGGATACCTCACCTCAAGACTTCACCTTGCTCGTGGATACCGCACCATAAGACTTCACCTTGCTCGTGGATACCGCACCACAAGACTTCACACACTAAGATTGAAGGTACTTAGCAAACCCGACAATCAATGAGAAGATATGGTCTTCTCAAACACCTTTCTCTTTTACAACAAGAACTCTCTAATAAGAGTAGATAAAGAGATACAAAATAGCTCAAAGTTGTCTCTCAATTGGCTCAACAAAAGCTCTAAAATGATGCACAAATAATATCAATATATATATGAATAATGAGAGGTGTTGTGTGTATCAAATCAGCTCAAAAGACCTCTATTTATAGGTGTTATAAGTTGTATGTCCGTTGCTTAATTGACAATCAATTATGCTGATTTTATGCAAGATAATCGATTATTGGATTTTGATAATCGATTATTGGATTTTGATAATCGATTATCTGCCTGTCGTTCAAAAACATTGGCAACGGTCAGAGAATAATCGATTATGCTCTTTTAGATAATCGATTATTCTGCCTTGCGGAATTTCCAGTATAATCTGGAAATTCAGCATAATCGATTATCAGCATATGGATAATCGATTATCTGGCTATGCTGTCAAGAATTGAAAACTTACTTCAAAAACCATTTTGGTTAAAAATGAAAACGTTAAAGTTATTTTGTTTGAAGTGTTTGAAATATTTTTATGATAAAAAGATTTTATGCATATTTATGATGACCTATGTTGAGCCAAAAGACGAGATAACTTAAACGTTGCTCTTACATTGGTTCTACCTAACGACCTACGCCTTGGGTCTTCGGTCTTGAACTTTTGAGCTCGTCTTTGGCTTGTCTATGCAATCCATTCATCAATATGCTTCTCGGCATTCAATCTTGATTGTTTGTCATATAAAAACATTGTTTGACACTTGACTTCATTTTTTGTCATTCATCAAAACCTATACCTGAAAATCATGCTAATACAACCAAAGCGCACATATCATGGATAGAATTATTTTCTACAGAACACACATACCACACCTTCGCATTCACGTCCTCTCCTTCACGAACGTGAAAGACAAAACCTCACTACTTAGAAAACACTCTTCGCGAGCGCGAGGATCCTGTTGTGAATGCGAAACACGAAACGAAAAAAATGCAGCAACACATATCAACAATCTCACCAAGGCCAAAAATGATCCGTTAACCCCCCAAAACTCACCCGAGGCCCTCGGGATCTAAACAAACATACAATATGTCCCATAACATCATACTAACTTAGTTGTACCTTCTAATCGCTCAAAATAACGTCAAAATACCAAATTACTCCCGAAAAAAAGCATAAGAACTTTTACACTTCTGAATTCCACAAACGCTGCCGAAACCTAAACCACGTCCGAATGACCTCATATTTTTCATAGAAGTTTGAAATGAAACCGCGAACCTACTCAAGTTTCGGAAAATCTCATCCGACCCCGATATCAATATTTCCACCGCAGGCCAAAATTGTCAAAATTCTATGTTTTGCCAATTCAAGCATAATTATACCGCGGACCTCCAAATCGCATTCCAGATGTGTTCCAATGTCCAAATCTACCTAAACGTGCTAATAGAACCATCAAAATTCAAATTCGATGATATTTATATATAAGTCAACATCCAACCAATCTTTCCAACTTAAGTTTCTAAATAGGAGATTATGAGTCTCAATTCACTACGAAATATCTCCTGACCCAAACCAACTACCCTGGTATTTTATAAACTAGCTGTAGAATACAAAAAGGTAGTAAATGGGAGAATTGGGCTATACCATTTGAAATGACCGGCCAAATTGTTACAATTTTTGAACCAATAGATGGACAAATGTTATATTTAGTCCTGGCTAATAGTTCATGAGTAGTTTTGGCCATTTTCTGTTTAATTTATTTGATTGGACTAATAATAAATGACATGTAAAATTTATGTATTTTTAATTGAAGTTGACCGTTAGTCACAATGGAAGAAATGAGCCGAAAAGATAACGTTAGTGGCATTTTTGGATCGATAAATAGACGGCGGATATTTTTAGCCCTCTAACAATAGTTCAGATGCAGTATTGGCCTTTTTCATATAATATATGTAAATTATTATTAGGGGAAAAGGTATTATTTTTAACTGAGAGGAAAATGACTTAAATATTGATGTAAATTTAAGACTGTATATCAACCGGTTCTTCCTCAAATAGATAATTAAATTTGGTGTAATGCGCTTAAAATAAGTTAAATTTATTGTAATGTAATTAAATCTGTATTATTATTGGATATTAAGTTATTTGCTTATATATTACTCTCTCTCGTCTAGTTTAATTAATTTTTTGGGCCTTTTTTGTGGTTTATTATATTTTACTTTTTCAGATATGAAAGTTGCCAGTAAAGATTCTAGAATTATTTATTGTATTTTCAATAAATAAATTAACATGAACGTAATCAAATTTATTATTAACTAATAATAAAAGCTGAAATCGTCAATATAAGTGAAAACAACCAAAAAATTAATTAAACATTATTGGAGGAAGTACTAGATAGCAACCTTGGTAGGCTGCAGGAAGCCTTGTAATACCATCACAAAATTGCTAAATGCCAAGTAGAAACTTCCTCATCTTTTGTATTAGACGTTCCTTTTCCTTAGTAAAGAGAGAGTTGACAAAGACAAGAGACGTTCCTTTTCCTTTAGTAAAGAGAAAGTTGATAAAGACAACCTTGATATATATATATATATATATATATATATATAGAAATTGTAAAAATAAATTAGAATGTTTTACTTGTGGTAGTGTAGAACATTTAGCCAACACTTGTCCAAAAAGAATCAATAGTAAAACAAGAAATCCACAGTTAATTTAATAATTTTCAAGAAACTCTAATAAATGTAGATGAATACATGTCAGATAACGAGAGTATATTGTAGGAGTAGACAAAACTCAAATAGAAACCTCAGAATCAGAAGAAGAGGAATTAATAAATGAAATAGGACTAGAAAAATTAGACCTAGAAGAAAATAACTTTGTAAATATATTAGAAGACTGTACCTATTAATCAAATATTCCTTTTATGCTTATGTTTTTATTATGTATAGTTTTGTTATTCTGTAAATTATTAAAAAACTACTCTTAGTATATGGTTATCTCTCCAATTTCTTATCAATTTTGATGGATTAACCTGTAAAATCATAGGAAAAAGCTGGTTAAGATAAACCAAGTGGTATGTGCACTTAACCATGCCCGGGGTGAGGTTAAAGAAAAAAGAGTTAAGAATAGATTTAAATCTATCAAGAATTGGAAAGAAGAGATGAACAGAGTTTAAAAAAAAAGCTAATTCTAGAATTATATTAATAGAGCTTTAGTTTTTTGTAATTCTTTCTTTAATTCTTGCCTTCTTGTTATATCTCTTCTTAAAAACCAGTAGTGACACCTGATTACTTTTGTTATCGGATGTTGTTTTAACATATATACTACCCTAATGGGATATATTTTATTGTATTTTATTTTTAATTAGTCTAAGATAGATCCTTTCTTGTTCTATTTCAAAATTAATACTCTGTAGTTCAAAAAGAAGAAAATTATTAAAATCACTTAGTTCTGGAGTACTAATATTACGTTGATATTGTTCTAATGTCATATATATATATATATATATATATATATATATATATATATATATATACATATATATATATATATATATATATATATATATATACATATATATATATATATATATATATATATGTATGTATATATTTATATATGCATATATATTAGTTCTACAAAGCCTTTGTTGAGCTCGGCCCAAAATCAAGGCAATAAAGTTTATTATAATGGTTTTACTTAATAATAATAACAATAATTTGTGTTGCATTTTTAGGCAAATTTTTTGTAAAATTATCACTTAACGATTTATTATTCATTATTTATATTTTCTGATCATATAAGTAGATAATTTATTTAAAGAAATATTTATAAGAAAGCAAGTGTGCTAAGGAATAAGCAGATATCAAAGAGACAAATGTAAAGTGATATCTAATAACTTAATTTAAGGTATGCAACATGATTCCAAATTGACTATAATCATACAATTAAAGTAGATATTTTAATATTTGATAAATTTGTGGGATATAATTTATAACTAGAGGTAGAAATAAAAAAGATATTTTAATATATTATTTAGGTGTTTATTGATTAACTAGTCATAATTTCATGAGACCATAGTTTATGCTTGAAAAAGTGTCGTGATTAAAGTTTAGGTTTAGATGAAAATCAAAGAGACCAAAATTCATTAAAATAAAGTCCAAGAATTAACTTAATTTTGTCAATAACTAATGAATTATTTATATTTAAAAAATAATTCCGCTACCCAACCAATTAAGGATTATATGACTTTTGAAAAATTAAATTGTTTTAAGAAACAAAAAATATCCTCGTTTCAATAGCATATGACCATCGGCCATAGTTAATAAATATAATATTACAAGTTCATTACTTGCTAAGCATCTCTTCCCTTTTCTCTGTTTTATCCCCACTTAATTAAGTAAATTGAATAAATTTAAATATATATTATTTTATTTTCAAGATTCTAATATATTAATTTTTAAAAAGTTTTGAAATTTATTTTCTATTGCACTAATTTATTTTTTCAGAATAATTTTAGAATTACTAAGAAAATTAGATCGATAGCGTACTCTCCCAATATCAAATGAGTTCTTCAAGATTATTGTTATAAGCATTTTAGAGTTATCTTTACGCATAATTATTCATAATCATTCACAACTTTTCAAGCATTATTGAATGCTTAAAGTTTAGTATGTTTACCAAATTAAATATAGGAACCTAAGTAAAAAAGAAATAAAGTAGGGGCAAAAAAATATGGTACATGCTTCTCTTGAAAAAAGTTGGATTAAAGAGCTACGTATTACCAAAAAGGATATGAAAGTATCTTAATTTTTTGGAAACATATTTTGGCATATGATTTATGCACATTTTTGGTAATAAAGTTTAATATATGGTATAGGTAAGAAAAATTCCCTTATATATATACTAGTTGCAAGGAGGCCCGTGCTAAGCTCGGGCCCAAACTCAACATATTTTTCTTAGAATTAATAATTCTATTTTAATTAAATTAGTTTAATTTGTATCACATTTTTTACTGCATAAATAATTTATATAGGACACGTCAATCAAGTCTTGTTGATAAGTCTTCATCATTATTAAAGGTTCTTAGTTACATAATTTAATAATTTTGTTAAAGAAAAAAATATTTATGATGAAGCAAGTTTTGTTAGAGAATTAGCAAATACCAAAGGGACATATGTGATTCAGTATTCTATAAACTAATGATTTAAAATGCTTAAAATAATTACCACTCGATCAAGATCATAAATTAAAAAAATATTTGGCATTTTTATGAATTTGTGAGCATATACTTTCTTTAGTTATAGATTTCTTTGTGTATTTTATTACTTGTTCACTAACAATTTAAATTTATCAAAGTGAACCTTAAGGATCAATTTAGTACATACTTTATGCCTAGAATCAATTCTAAGCTACCAATCAAGAATTTATAAGGAGATTCGATTTTGGCTGATAACGCTACCTTTATTTTCAATGTTATAATGTGACACTATCAATAATTTATACTTTTAGTGTTTGTAACGCAATATAGATATTTCAAAGGCGATGGATATAATTGTTTACAAAAAGATTCAATTCAATTCAATGAGCTGCGACTAAAATGAGTATCATACTTGGTTCAACGGGAATAATATATCACCTCTATAAATTAGCAATAATTAGATAGTTTTATATTTTAACTTCTTCTCTTTTTTCTATTTTTCATCCCCCATTGTAATTGACAAATTTTAAAAAAATATAAAGGTTCTTATTTTATTTTATTTCTTAAATGCTAATTTTTTAATTCTTGAAAATGTATTTTATGCACTCTAGGTTAAAATAGTAACAAAAGTTATAAAATAACTTGCGCATGCAAAGGAAGATAGTTCAACCAAAACCAAGATTAACATAAGCTTTTGGAGATAACTTTTATTCAGTAAAACATCTTAAGTGATTTTCAAATATTTTGTACCAATTATATTTCAATTAAACCCATAAAATAGTAGGTTTAAATTTTCTTTAAAACAAAAACAAAAAAGTACATGGAGAGATTAGTAGTAAATGAGATAAATACTTAAAAAACATGTAAAATGACAATATCAAATAGAAACTAAAAATTTAAGTAAGTATATATTTCCAATATAGAAAAGCAAAATTTGGTTTAGTCCTTTAAAATCTTTACTTCGAATGTTCATCAAATTATTTTCTTCAACCTCACATTATGCTTATTATGAATTCGCTTAATATTTTAATAATATATGTTAATTCATCCGTATTAACAAAGTTCCATATTTTATTTTTAGAATCCTCTAAATAACATCAGCAAACCTTCTTTAGTTTAGAGTCTTTACACAAATTGATCTAATACTACTCTTATAAGTATATTAATAAAAAATAATTCAAGTACATTAATAAATAAAAAATTTAGAACTACACGAAATAATTCTGACATGTATTTATTTGTATATATATGAGTTCTAGAGAGAGAAGAATATGGTTAGGAACATATGATGTGGGAGATATCTAAATGTATAGCAAAATTGAAAAAATTGTCTACTTGGAGAAAATTTTTGGCATACTATACCTAAATTTACTGAAATATATACGTTCAAATAATATAAAAAATAACTCAAGGCCAAAAAAATATGCATAAAAAGTTAGTTACCAATTCCAAAGGTTCGGGTGGGAGCAGCCTTAAAAAAGGAGCAATTTATGCAAAAAAAGAAAATCATTTAACTTAAACTAATACCTTCTTTATCCATTTGATTTATAATATATATTTACCCAAATGAAACTAACTATCCCTATTTACTCACATTCATCCCAACATTCTTTACCCATTTGACTTAACTTAGCTTAATATTGCTTGGCTTTGTTTTACTAAATATGAATTGGCTTGCCTTGAGTTGACTTGATTAGGTTTGGTTTGACTTAGCTTGGCTTGAGTTAACTTGGTTTATAGCAGCTTGAATCAACTTCATTTGGCTAGGTATTAAAAAAAGATAGGGAAATGGCATAGTAATGAATAGGAAGGGATAAATATTTTTCACCCCATGGGTATTTGCTAAACTTCCCGAAATGTGTGAGATACAAAAATGTGATATGTAGGAAAAAGGCAACTACATCAACTACTTGTAGCAGTTTTATAGCATTAAAAAAAATCAGGACAACTATTAAGAGGTAAACCATAAAACAAAAAGTAAAATTGACTTTAAAATATATGGTCAGGACCTAGAAGTAATTAATTGAAAAGTTCACATGTTATTAAAAACTTTTGTGAGTACTACAAAAGTCTTTGGTTGTCTCTTATATATATATATATATAGAAACAAAAGATTTAAAAAGAGAAACCATAAAGCAAAATCTCTTCATATAAAGAGACAAAAAGTTGTAGATCCTAATAACTAGATTAATTTACTATGACCATATCACAACAGGAATGATTTTCCACTTAGTATTATAAAAGGTTTAACATAATTACAGGCATCTTCTTTTAAAAATGAGATTAGTAACTCAAAGTGTAACACATACTACTAATAAGAATAAATTAAATTAATTAATTATGTATAATGATAATATATGTGTAAATATGTTAAATCTAAATATGGGACTTCGATCTGTTGGTAGAAAGAAGAAGAAAGACCTGAGTTTTAACCTAGGCTATGATACGAACTTGTCACGATCCAAAATCTAATCATGATTGTGATGGCGCCAATCGTGTTACAAGGAAAGCTAATTCACAAAATATTACTACTAATTTGATATAAAGAATTTAATAAATATTTTCAATAATTCAGATCATGATAAACTAAACCAACTCTAAATATAAATAATATAAAATATAAAAAAACGAGTCTCAAACATCGAGGTGTCACTAAGTCATGAGTGTCTAAAATTATAAACTAAGATATATAAACTGGCTAACTGTCCAAAAGAAGAAATGACAAAAGAAGTAACAAGGTCATGCAGACGCTGGCAGATACCTTGCAATCTCCATAGATAGTCGGCGTGAAATCAATAATCGTCGCACTCTAACTCACCTGGATCTGCACATAAAGTGCTGGGTGTACTATGAGTACTACCACCTCAGTAGTAACTGAAATAACTAAGGAACTGAGCAGTAGTGACGAGCTAAGTAAAACAGTTCAATTATTTATTTTCACAATTTAAAGATAAACCAGTAAATTTCATAACTCAGTAAATATCACAAAGAAATTTAACAGATAAATGCAGCGACAACAAAAGTAGATGCAACTTCACAGCAATGTCCCTCAATCACTCAGCACTCAGCATTCAACACTCAATACTCAATACACTCAACACTCTGCGCTCACTGGGGGTGTGTACAGACTCCGGAGGGGCTCAAAAAGCCCAAGCGCTAAGCACGGACAACTCACGTGCCATCATATTAACACCTGGATCCGCACGGTCAACTCACGTGCTACACGGACAACTCACGCGCTATTGCATCAATACCTAGACCCGCACGGTAAACTCATGTGCTACACGGACAACTCACACGCTATGATATCAATATCCTCACAACCTTTATGCCATCGGCCTCACTCAATCATGTACCTCACTAGCCTCACAATCATCAACAAATAAGAGGACACATCCCGTATCAAGTATGACAATATATTAGCAAATAATTAAGACTGGGGTAAACAAGTACAATAATTTCTATGACTGGGTACAAATACTGTGAGAATGAAAAAAGCCTAAGCATGATCTCTAACATAAAGGCAAACAAGTTCAACAACAAGTAAACACAGAACCACAGATAATAGCTATTAGGCCTCGCAGCCTCACGGGCCGGACAAAGTCTCAATCCCTTGCGCTGCAAACCCATACGCGCGTCACCTAACGTGGGTGTCACTGCCAAACAATCACATGATATTACTTTTTCTGGGTTTATACCCTCAAAGCCAGAGTTAAAGCTATTACTTACCTCAATCACATAAAATCCTACTCTGTGATGCCCTCGTCTCTGAACTCAGTCTCCAAAAGTTTTGTATCTAACCATAATAAGGTTACTACTATCAACATAGCCTAAAAATTGAATTCTACATTAAAAAATAAAAAAATAAAAAAAATCCGAAATCAACTAAAACTCGGCCTCCGGAACCATATCTTGGAATCAGTAAAAAATGGTAGAATAATAATCCTCGTCCTCTCCTGATTCTAACCATATAAAATTTGTAAAAATCGGACTTTGTTTGGTCCCTCAAATCCTCACCTAAAACTCTCCAAAACTCGAACCTTAATTCCCTTAATTTCACTTTGAAATCATCAATTAAATTCCTAACACGAAGATGAATTTATGAAATATAACCAAAATGGGGTATAGAATACTTATCCCTATCCATATGGTGAAAATCTCCTCCAAAATCGCCCAAATCAGAGCTCCACAACTCAAAATATGAATGAATGAACAAACCCTAGCTTTATATATTATTTTTCACTTATTCTGCCTCGTTTCTCGTGCCAAACGACCCCAAAACTCATATTTTATACCTCCAATAGATTTCTTGTGAAATTCTAATTAATTTAGGCTTTTGAATCACTCAATTTGGCCTTATAATAAATGAGATATGCAGGTTTTACTATTTGCAAATAATGCAGGTTTTTAAATACGCTGCTAGTGACAATTTCGTAATTAAAGTGAAAAATCTGGCAACCTAATTTTTAGTAAAATAGCCATAAAAGCCACATACGATGTCCAAATTAGAATATTTTTTTTGCTACATGTTCGTATTATGATACGGATCTAATGCTTTAACCAAAAAAGAAATAGGAGCTCGTTTGTTCTCGTTTGTTCAATATGATATCATTAATGCTTAGAAACCCAAACCTATCCAAAACTCACCCGAGACACTCGAGACTCCAACCAATAATTCCAACAAGTCATATATCACTACCTGAACTTAGTAGAACCTCCAAAATACCCAAAACAACACCAAAACACCAAAATCACCTCGAATTCAAGCCAAAGAATTTCTAAACTTCCAACTTTCGTCAATTTAAGCCTAATTCTACCATGAACCTTCAAATTATATTTCGGACACACTCTTATGTCTAAAATCACCTAAGGAAGCTAATCGAATAATAATAATCCAAATCTAATCTCGTTTAAGTTAACTTCCGGTTGACTATTTTAACTTCGATTTCTAACTAAGAGACTAAGTGATCATTTTACTCCAAAACTACTCCGAACCCAAACCTACCAACTCGATATAACTTAACACAGCTGAACAACATATAAATAAGCATAGATGGCGTAAGTGGGTATATATATCTCAAAATAACAGGCTGGGTTGTTACACAAGGCTACCTCAGTGTCTCGGTGAACTGAAGGCTGGCTGCCGAACTACTGCTGCGCACCAAATGGTGATAAGGTATCTGCATAGAGTGCAGAGTGTTGTATCAGCACAACCGACCCCATGTGATAGTAAGTGTATGGCCTAACCCTGGTGTGGTAGTGACCAGGCTAGAACAAGACTCAAGATAAACTTTTGCAGTTATATAATATATGGCGGAAAAATAAACATGCAGTAAGCAATTAAAGAAGGAGGGGGAGGGGGCGACACGCTTCGAGGAAACAACTCAACCTAGCAGAAACCAAATGAATATGAAAGATCATTACAATATCTACATCAACGTAATAATACTACTGTTGCGGCGTGCAACCCGATCCAATATAATAATTGTTGGGCCATGCAACCCGATACCATATAATATTTGTTGCGTCGTGCAACCTAATGTAATATAATAATTGTTGCGGCATGCAACTCGATCAAATATAATAATTGTTTCGGCATGCAACGCGATCCAATGTATATATATTTTTAATACAAATTTATGAATTATGCACATTTTTTTGTAATAAAGTTTCATATATGGTATAGGTAAGAAAAAATCCCGTATATATATACAAGTTGAAAGGAGGCCCGTGCTAAGATCGAGCCCAAATTCAACATATTTTTCTTAGAATTATAATTTTATTTTAATAAAATAAGTTTAATTTGTATCATATTGTTTTACTGCGTAAATACTTTAATATAGTGACACGTCAATCAAGTCTTGTTGATAAGTCTTCATCATTATTAAAGTTTCTTAGTCACATAATTTAATAATTTTGGTAAAGAAGAAATTATTTATGATGAAGCAAGTTTGGCTAGAGAATTAGTAAATACCAAAGGGACACATGTGATTCAATATTCTGTAAACTAATAATTTAAAACGTTTAAAATAATTACAACTTGGTCAAGATCCTAAGTAAAAAATATTTGGCATTTTTATGAATTTGTGAGCATATACTTTCGTTAGTTATAGATTTCTTTTTGTATTTTATTACTTGTCCACTAACAATTTCACATGGCACGTGTTATGTAGTTAAATATGGGGGATTAAGCTTAGTTTTAGACGAAATTAATAAAGAAACCTAAATTTATCAAAGTGAACCTTAAGGATCAATTTAGTTCCATACTTTATGCTTAAAAAATCAATTTTAGGCTACCAACCAAGAAATTATAAGGAGATTCGATTTAGGCTGATAACGCTACCTTCATTTTCAATGTGATAACGCGCCACTATCAATAATTTATACTTTTAGTGCTTGCAATGCAATATAGATATTTCTAAGGCGATGGATATAATTGTTCACAAAAAGATTTAATTCAATTCAATGAGCTGCGACAAAAACTAATTAAATGAGAATCATACTTGGTTCAACAGGAATAATATTTCACCTCTTAAAATTAGCAATAATTAGGATAGTTTTAAATTTTAACTTCTTCTCCTTTTTCTATTTTTCATCCCCCAATGTAATTGATAAATTTTGAAAAATATAAAGTTATTATTTTTTTCTTTCATAAATGCTAATTTTTTAATTCTTCAAAATGTTTTTTATGCACTCTAAGATAAAATAGTAACAAAAGTTATAAAAAATAACTTGCGCATACAAAGGAAGAAAGTTCAACCAAAACCAAGATTAACATAAGCTTTTGAAGATAACTTTTATTCATTAAAATATCTTAAGTGATTTTCAAATATTTTGTACCAATTATATTTCAATTAAACCCATAAAATAGTAGGTTTTAATTTTCTTAAAAACAAAAACAAAAAAGTGCATCGAGAGATTAGTAGTAAATGAGATAAATACTTAAAAACCATGTAAAATGAAATATCAAATAGAAAGTAAAAATTTAAATAAGTATATAGTTCCAATATAGAAAAGCAAAATTTGGTTTAGTCCTTTAAATTCTTTACTTCCAATGATCATCAACTTATTTACTTTAAACTCACATTATGCTTATTATGAACTCATTTAAAATTTTAATAATATATGTTAATTCATCCGTATTAACGAAGACCATATTTTTATTTTTTAGAATCCTCTAAATAACATCAATAAACCTCCTTTAGTTTAGACTTTAGAGTCTTTAGACAAATTGACCTAATATTAGAATTATAAGTATATTAATAAAAAATAATTCAAGTACATTAATAAATAAAAAATTTAAAACTACCCGAAATAATTCTAATATGCATTTATTTGTATATATATGAGTTCTAGAGAGAGAAAAATATGGTTAGGAACATATGACCTGGGAGATATTTAAATGTATAGCAAAATCGAACAAAGTGTCCACTTGGAGAAAATTTTTGGTAAACTTTACTTAAAATTACTGAAATGTATAAGGTCAAATAATATAAAAAATAACTCGAGGCCAAAAAAAGATGCATACAAAGTTACATTTACCAATTCCAAAGGTTCGGGTGGGAGCACCCTTAAAAAAGGAGCAATTTATGCAAAAAAAATCATTCAACTTAAACTGATACCCTTCTTTATCCATTTGAAAACTATTTATAATATATATTTACCCAAATGAAACTAACTATCCCTACCTACTCACATTCATTCCAACTTTTTTTACCCATTTGACTTAACTTAGCTTAATTTTGCTTGGCTTTGTTTTACTAAATATGAATTGGCTGGACTTGAATTGACTTGATTAGGTTTTGCATGGTTTGGCTTGGCTTGAATTAACTTGGTTTATAGCAGCTTGAATCGACTTCATTTGGCTAGGTATTAAAAAAAGATAGAGAAGGGGCACAGTAAGGAATAGGAACGGATAAATATTTTCCGCCCCATGGGTATTTGCTAAAACTTCCCGAAAGAGTGAGCTACAAAAATGAGATTAGTAATTCAAAGTGTAACAAATATTACTAATAAGAATAAATTAAAAAAAATTAATTATGTATAATGATAATATATGTGTAAATATGTTAAATCTAAATATGGGACTTCGATCTTCTGGTAGAAAGAGAAGAAAGACCTGAGTTTTAAACTTGTCAATGAACAGAACCTTCTTCTACTCGAAACGAAATGAAGTCAAATTATTGTAGTAAGTTGAACATAGATCCAGCGGGAACAATGCACGGGAGGCTTGTTGACAAGAACAACCAACTTAACCCTGCTTTGTTTCATGTTTGTAACACTACTATTTTGTCTAATAATGCACCTATGTACGGACACGTATAGTACTTGTTTAGATACTAAAATGCCTGCAAGGCATCCAGCTCCTTGTATTAATGTAAGGTTTTAATTCTTCGATATAAGTTTTTCTTGTCGACCAAAAACAACTATAAGTATTTAACTTATATAAATTGATAGTATAAGAAATTTTACATTAATAACGTAGTTATCGCATATTACAATACATAATCTTCCTTATTTTCTAAGTTAATAATTCTTCTTTTACAAACGATTATTTATAGTTATTTTTTGCTAAGTAACCAAAGAGTGTAAAAATAATTATACTGTCATTATATAGATGTTATAAATCTAAGAACTTATCTTCATCGTAAACAAGTATTTAAAAACAAAAGTTAAAGTATGCATAATCATTTAGGTAAAAAGGTTTATGCATAATCAAATTCCAATTTTTCGAAAAGATAACAACCTGCAACTTGAAAAAGACCCTTGAAGAAACAGAGAAAAGCCGATGATGAAATGAAGCTTTTAGAATAAGGACATGAAAATTTGGTAGGTAAGAGTTCTAGTTGAGTTTCATTATAAAAATGACAAAAAAGGAAATTAAAAAACAATTGCTCATAAATAAATTATACTTGAATCCATCCATTTGACTCACGGTTTAGCTATTTTCCTCTGTACTTATCACAGGAAAAAATAGTCAAATATCTTAATATGAGTGCTTATCAGCACCAACAAGTTGTATGTATTTTCTAACTTTATTTTGAATATTTCTCCAACATGTCATTGTACATATTGTGATGCTGGGGTAGGTACCAATGTTGAATCAAGTCTTAATTAAAATACTATAAGCTTGACTTAATTAATAACTTAAATATTATTCTATATTATCAAGAGTCAATTAATCGAAAATAAAGAGATAAACTATAACTAGAACCTCTATAATTTCAGTCTGCAGAAGTGACTTAGCTTTTTATTCTTGTCAAAATGAAAACGTTAAGATGAATTATGATGCATTGAAAAGACTGCAAGTAAAGGAAGTTTCAAAACTTCCACATAATGAGATTGTTTTCTCTACAATTATTAAATTTTCTGTTTCAACTTTAAATGGGTTTACCCTTAAAAATAAGTAATAATTAAATTTATACGTAGTTAAAGAATATATATTTTAATTTAACTAGAATGAGCTATGAACAATAAATAATTGAATTAAGAAAATATGAGCGACCAAACAATATGTAATAGATCATTAAGTCTAGCTTTGCAATGGATTTTTGGAAATCAGTTCCGATCCCGCCCTCGAAACGAGCCCAGTTACAACTCAATAAACAAGTAACTGAAAAACACTTTGAACAATAGGCAAAGAACAAAAAATAAATTTATTGCTTTGATATGCGTGTCAATAGTGGACCTTAAAAAGTACAACTTCTCTCCTTTATATAGCAGGGGAATTTCAATCATTGTACAAGTCTAGGTAAGGTCAAGATCTATAGCTTCAGTAAATGTTATTACATAGTTGATACCAGGAGAAATTTGTGCAGTAAAATCCCGTGGTGGGAGGATATTTCGGCTCTTTGTTTATTCTCTCTAACTGACTTTCTCTTAGTCCCGGTTCTTCACTTTGTTCGAGCTCAACGCTTGGTCCTGTCGGTTTCAGCCACACTATTTGTCCTCCCGGATTCTAGCCTGTAGAAGCCCTCTACATTACCCAAGTCCATATCGGGTCGCACTGTCATCTCGTGTCTTTAATGGGAAATAGCGGGCAACATTTATCCCTAATTTCACCTGTACACAGATAATCCTTCCACTTTTTGGAGTGCAGATTTAAAGAAACAGCAAGAAGTGATTAATTCACCCAGATTCCTTCCTCCGTACGCTACAATCGGGTTGACAAGTCGATGAAACATCCCATCAATCGCGTCGTTCCAACTTTGGATGCGTGTTAACTGCTGGTTGACAATCCTCAGTGGGTGTCGAACGCGAAATGTAACGCATTTATTATTTTCCTCCTAGAAAAGCTTCGGTTCCCTCTTTTCACTTTTTTACTTTCTGATTTCAAATCTTCTTAAGTTACCCCTAAACTTTTACTTTCTCATAAATCATAGAAATCTTCATATACTATTGTTCACATTTTCATTTCTTCATCTCCAATTTTTAAATCTTCGTATTTCGTGTTTGAATTAAGTTAGATCTTTGAATCTTCATACCCATCTTCAAACCTTTATATCCACCTCCAAACATTCATATTCCCTTTATGTCAATGGAGAAACCTCAAATTCCGTACCATAAAATACCGCCTCTTCAACTTCAACCCCTACAGTTGATATCGAAGCGACCATGCCGGGATTATCCCCTGAAACTCCCCTTAAGGATTTTATTCCCATAGACTATCACATAGATAATGATTTCGAAGTCGAGAAGAAGTCCAAACAAGGGGATCTCAGTGAGGAGGTGTGGAGGTATACATGCTACATCACCGAAGACACGTTCCCGATGGTCCGAAAGGATTGTAAGTGGAAAAGAAAGGAAGTATGCATCCCTGGTCCTGACGGGAACATTACAACACACATGGATGGGTACTTAAGCATTTATATGTAACCCTTCACGCTTGGCCCGATGGACTCGGGGTTCCTCGATTTTTGCAAAAAGTACGAGGGTTGCCTTGGGTAGATCCACCCGTACTTTTGAAAGATTGGTGGTTCTGAACACATAAGTTCATATCCACATAAGTTGTTCAAATAATTCTTTGAAATTTTTCATCTTTCTCATCGCCCGGCTTTCTTGTTGTGCAGCGGTCGCCCGAATCCCTAGTGTAGTCCCCCATTTCGAGTAGTGGGTCTAGGGGTTCTGTCAATTAATGACATACTAGGAACGCGAGTAGCAAACTTTCAAAAGGCTAAAGGGAGACCCGTTCCCATGGTAGTGTCTGCCACGTCCCGAAGTTCCAACATTCGGGAGTCGTGATGTCCCCTACTCGTGGAAGCTAGGCAAGCCATGAATCTTTGAAACCATTAACCTTTCATTTTAAAACTATTAACCAATTATGTTAACAAGAAAATAAATAGTTAAATAACTGTGGAATGTAAAATTTAGCGGAAGTCTAAGATAAATGGAAAACCAAAATGTCTAGAAAATAAATATAAGTCTCTACCTAGAACCTGGAGTAACAACATCCACGGACTACTAAGATTACTACATACATCAGTTTGAAGAAAAGTAAAGCTATTTGTCTCAAATACATTAGATAACAGGATATAAAAATAAGATAGAGGAGACGCCGAGCCTACGAACGTCTGCAAGGCTACCTCAGTGTCTCGGTGGACTGAAGGTTGGCTGCCGAACTATTGTTGCGCACCAAATGCTGCTATGATATCTGCACAGAGTGCATAGTGTAGTATCAGCACAACCGACCCCATATGCTAGTAAGTGTCTGGCCTAACCCTGGCGAGGTAGTGACCAGGCTACAACCAGACTTAAGATAAACTTTTGCAGTTATATAATATATGGCGGAAAAATAAACAGGTATTTAGCAGTTAAAGAAGGAGGGGAGAGGGGTACACGCTTCGAGGAAAAAACTCAACCTAGCAGAAACCAAATGAATATGAAAGATCATTACAGTATCTACATCAATGTAATAATACTACTGTTGCAAATTGCAACCCGATTCAATATAATAATTGTTGGGTCATGCAACCCGATCCAATATAATTTTTGTTGCGTCGTGCATCCCGATGTAATATAATAATTGTTGCAGCGTGCAACACGATCAAATATAATAATTGTTGCGGTGTGCAATGCGGTCCAATTTAAATATATTTTTAATACAAATGTTGCGGCACGTAACCCGTTCCAAATATATAGCTCACAATAATCAGAAAAACAGTCCCGGCACGGGATTAACCATAAGTTACACTATTCCAGCAAGGTAAGTCAACAGTATAAGAATATACGTCCCGACAAGGGAGAATTAACTATAGCCAATCCCAACTCAACGTCCAATCATCTCCATTATCACCATTCCTAACACATAAGTAACTTCCACCAAAATAAACTAAGCCTTTGCCCAATATTATGGATTTACTCACCATTGAAACCATAGTATCATTCAAGAAAAGCAACAAGCATCAATTTAAGACTCATAGTCATGCTCGACACCAACGTATAGATACTCATCACCATTACTATACATCGTACTCAACAAGAAACAAGTAACAAATATGACTCAACTTCTAATCCTTCAAGCTAAGGTTAGACCGAACACTTACCTCAAACTTCCAAGGCCAACTCAATCCTCAATTGTCCTTCCGAATTCGGTTTCAAATCAATTGTCTTTATACATAAATGACATCATAACATCAATAAATGCTAAACAATTCAATTCAATGCCTAATTATAGCTTTCGAATCATTCTTCCCAAAAACCCAAAAATCGATCCCGGGCCTGCTTGGTCAAAACACGAGTTCAGACCAGAATCAAATCGCCCGTTCACCCACGAGCTTAAATATATAATTATTTTCCAAATTCTATCCCAAAAAGAGGTCTTAATCACAATTAATCAAAAAGCCCTAGTACTACCCAAACCCCTAATTTTCTATCTTTGATTCCATGTTTTAAGACCTAGAAATCTAATGGGTGTTTATGGAAAATGAAGAAAACAAGTCTTAGATTACATACCTAAGAATTTGTGGTGAAATCCTCTTTCAAAAAAGCGCTATTTGAAGTTGAGATGAAGAAGTAATTATAATTTGAACAATTCTCGTTTAAGCTATTGTTTTAAAATCGTTGGGCAGACCTTCATCGCGTTCGCGATAGGTCTCCCACGTTCGTGAAGAGCAACCTTACACAGGCTTATGCAATTGTGATTCCTCGTATGCGTTTGTGAAGGGTTGGACGCCCTGACCTTCACGTTCGCGGGCCTATGAACACGTTTGCGTGGAGGAAAATATTCCATACTTGCACTATGTGTTTGCGAGACGTAGGTCGCGTTCGTATAGAGCAATCCCCCAGTACTCCACGTTCGCAATCCTTCCCTCGCGTTCGTATTGAACAAAATACCCTTATCCCCATTTACCTTACTTACTCAACAACATCATACGAACTTATCCGTGCGATCAAGTTGCCAACATAACCTCAAAAACAACGAATCAAACCTCAAAATAAAGAGTTTTTCTCAAACTTCATCAAGTTTCAAAATTTGGAATTTAAGTCCGAATCACCTCAAACAACGTCCGATTTTAATCAAAAATTACATAAAGGTCTTAAACGATATATAATACCTGTACCGGGCGTCGGAACCAAAATACAAGCCCGATGTCATTTCTTTCTAATCAGATTTCATTTCAATTTTCCTTAAACATTTTTAGGAAACAATTTTACTCAGAAATTCATTTCTCATGCTTGGAACCTCGGGATTTTATTCCGGCATACACCTAAGTCCCATATTTCTTACGGACCCTCCAGAACCATCAAATCACGGGTATGTGTCCATTTATCAAAAATATTGACCAAAGTCAAATGTAATCATTTTAAAATCAAAACTCAGCATTTTCATAGAATTTCATATTTAAGCTTTCCGGTTACGCGCTCGGACTATGCACATAAGTTGAGGCGACTCTAAATGAGGTTTTCAAGGCCTCGAAGTCATAAAATTTAATTTAAAACAAGTGATAATTGTTTGGGTTATCACATTCTCCACCTATAAAACGATCATTCATCCTCGAACGGATATAAGAAGGAAGTGCCTGAGTAGGGAAAAAGACGGAGATAACGACTCCCTATATCGGTCTCGGACTCCTAGGTTGATGCCTTAGTAGGCTGATCTCTCCATTGAACACAAATAGAAGGAAAACTCTTAGACCTCAACTGACGAACCTGTCTATCTAAAATAGCAACCGGCTCCTCCTCATAAGACAAGTCCTTGTCCAACTGGACAGTGCTAAAATCTAACATGTGGGATGGATCAGCCATCACACCTCCGAAGCATGGACATATGAAACACTAGATGAACGATTGATAAGCTTGGTGGCAATGCAAGTCTATAATCCACCTCTCCCACTCGATCAAGAATCTAAAATGGACCAATGAACCTAGGGCTAAGCTTGGCTTTCTTCACAAATCTCATCACGCCCTTCATAGGCAACACTCAGCGCGATGTAAACTGCGTACCCCGGTCCGAAATTATAGATACGGGAACACCATGAAGGCGAACAATTTCCCGAATATAGATCTCAGCTAACCTCTCTGATGAATATGAGACTGGCACAGAAATGAAATGCGCCGACTTTGTCAGCCTATGAACTATGACCCACACTGCGCCGAACTTCTTCCGAGTCTGCGGAAGCCCAGTAATAAAGTCCATAGTGATCCGCTGCCACTTCCAATCGGGTAGCTTGATCCTCTAATGTAAATCACCAGGCCTCTAATGCTCAAACTTAACCTGTTGGCAATTTAAACATTAAGCTTCATATGCAACACTATCCTTCTTCGTTCTATGCTACCAATAATGCTGCCGCAAGTCCTGATACATTTCCGTGACGCCCGGATAAATAAAGTACTAGGAGCTATGGGCCATCTCTAAAATCAACTCTCGAAGCCCGTCCACACTGGTCATACAAACTCGAACCTACAATCTCAGAACTCTATAATCATCTAAGGTAACTTGCATGGCACCTCCGTGATGCACAGTGTCTCTAAGGACACACAAATGGGGATCATCAAACTGCCGATCATGGATACGCTCAATTGATGAAGAACGACCGACCGTGCAAGCTAATACGCGACTAGGTTAATAAATATCCAACCTCACAAACTTATTGGCCAAAGCCTGAAAATCCAAAGCAAGATGTCTCTCACCGATCGATATATAAGCAAGACTGCACATACTAGCGGACTTTCTACTAAAGACATCATCCACCACATTGGCCTTTCCCGAGTGATATAAGATAGTGATATCATAATCCTCCAACAACTCTAACCACCTCCTTTGCCTTAAATTTAACTCCTTCACCTTGAACATATACTGAATACTCTTGTGATTAGTGAACACCTCACATGCCATGCAATACAGATAATGCCTCCAAATTTTCAATGCATGAACAATGGCTGCCAACTCTAAATCATGCACCAGATAGTTCTTATCATGAATCTTCAACTGCCTCGAAGCATAGGCAATGACCTTGCCATCCTGCATCAACACTGCACCAAGCCCAATACGAAAAACACCGCAATAAACTATATAAGGCCCTGAACATGTGCGGAAAACCAATACCGGCGCCGTAGCCAGAGCTATCTTGAGCATTAGAAATATCTCCTCACACTCATCTGAAAATATGAACTGGGTACCCTTTTGGGTTAACCTGGTCATCGGGACTACAATAGATGAAAACCCCTCCACGAACCGACGATAGTAGCCTGCCAATACCAAGAAACTCCGGATCTCTTTAGCCGATGCTAGTCTAGGTCAATTCTTGACTGCCTCAATCTTCTTTGGATCAACCTGAATACCCTCTACCGATACAACATGACGTAAGAATGAAACTGAACTTAACTCGACCTTACACTTCAAGAACTTAGCATATAATTGACTATCCTTCAGATTCTAAAGAACCACTCTGAGATGCTACTCATGCACCTTCTGGAATGGAATATATTAATATGTCATCAATGAAGACTATCATGAACGAGTCCAAATAAGGCTTGAACACTCAGTCCATCAAATCCATAAAAGCTGTTGGGGTATTTGTCAACCTGAATGACATAACCAAGAACTCATAATGCCCGTACCGAGTGCAAAAAGATATCATAGGGACATCGAATGCCCTAACCTCAAGTCAATGTTTGGAAATACCTTGGCACCCTAAAACTGATCAAACAAATCATCAATCATTTGCAACAGATACTTATTCTTGATTGCTAACTTATTCAATAGCCGATAATCAATAACATTCTCATTGACCCATCCTTTTTTTTAACAAACAACACCGGTGCACCCCAAGGAGATACAGTGGGTCTAATGAAACCCTTCTCAGCAAGTCTTGCAACTGTTCCTTTAACTCTTTCAACTCAAGAGGGGCCATACGATATAGCGGGATAGAAATGGGCTAGGTGCCGGACCCATATCAATACAAAAGTCAATATCCCTGTTGGGCGGCATACTCGACAGGTCTGAAAGGAAGACCTCAGGAAACTCACAAACAACATGCACAGAATCAATAGAAGGGACCTCTGCACTAGAATCGCGAACATATGCCAAATAGGCCAAACACCCCTTCTCAACCATACGTCGTGTCTTCACATACGAGATACTGTGAGTAGAAAGACTAGGATTCCATCTCCACTCTAAAAGAGGCATACCTGGTAAAGCTAAGGTCACAATCACGGCATGACAGTCCAAGATAGGGTGGTAAGGTGATAACTAGTCCATCCCCAATATAACATCAAAATCGACCATGTCTAGAAGCAACAAATCCACACGAGTCTTCAGACCCTTAATCATAGCTACACAAGAACGATGGACTCGATCTACCATACTAGAATCACTCACTGGTGTAGACATATAAACAGGAACACCCACTAAATCTCTAGGCATGACTAAATGCGGGGGCAAAATAAGATGACACATATGAGTATATAGACCCTAGATCAAATAACACAAACACCTCTATCACAAACCAGAATAGTACCTGTGATCACCGCATCTAAAGCCTCAGCCTCGGGCCTGGGTTGAAGAGCATAACATCGAGGCTGGGCTCCACTACCCTAAGCTACAACTTTAAAATGGTCTGCAGCTGGATGGCCTTTACCTCTAGTAGCCTGAGCTCCACCTCTAAATCCTCTACCTCCACCTCTAGCACGTCTACCGCCACCTCTAACTGGTTTCGCGATCTGTGGAATATATAGTGCTTGAATTATAACTCGGGAACTCTGTTGCTGTGATTGAGTGCCCACTAACCCTAGACAAGCCCTTCGGATATGACCATACTCACAACACTCATAAAATCCACTTGAATGTTGCGGCAGAGGAAACTGAGACTGACCCTAGCGACCCAAATAACCACCCCAAAAACTCTTGAGTGGAGGTGTACTGATTTAAGTTGGTGGTGCACTGTAGGGTTTGCTGATCAAAATACAGTATACAAGAACCACGACCACTGGAAGCACCGTGAGAAACTTGGAGAGCTGACTGAAAGGGCCTAGGAGGATGACCCCTATCATACAAATCTCTGCCTTAAGATGAAACGTCACTGAATCTACCTGACTGATGAGGTCTCTTGTCTGCCCTGTGACCACCCCTCTGTGATAATACCATCTCACCCTTTTTGGGCCACGTTGGCTGTCTCTATGAAGGATATCTCACTCCTAGCCTCTCTAGCCATCTGAAGATGAATCGGCTAGATGAGTCCATCAATAAACCTCCTCACCCTCATACTGGGTGACCATCATGGAACCCTTATGGAGGTGCTCAAACTGCCTCCGTTAGGACTCTCTCTGAGTAATGGGGAGAAACTTCTCCAAAAACAACATTATAAACTGCTCACAAGTCAACTATGGCAACCTGACTGGCCTAGCTAAGCAATAATCCCTCAACCAAGTTTTGGTGGATCCAGAATGGCTAAATGTAGCAAAATCAACCCTATTGGTCTCAACAATACCCATGTTATCAAGAACTTTACAGCAACTGTCCAGATAATCCTAGGAATATTCAATAGATGCACCATTGAAACTAGAAATGAAGAGTTTGGTGATCCTATCCAACCTCCACAAAGCATTGGCAGACATGGCTGCTTCATTGGTGGTCTGAGCTACTACCCCCGGCTGAACTGCTCCAACTGGCTGAACTACTAGAGTCTGAATCCGGGGAGCTATCTGCTCTGGAGTGCGGGTAGCAGAAGTCTGAGCGCACCCTCCAGCCTGAAAGATGGCTGGTGCTGTGGGAAGCAAGCTTTCTCGGGTAACACTCTCCATGAGGTCCACCAATCGGACCATAGCATTTTCAAGAAATAGGGTACCAATAAACCCCTCTAGGACCTGAGCAGGGCTTACCGGAATTGCTGGGGTCATAACCTTCTCGCCTAAATAAATCTAAGGCTCCGCCATTGGTGTTGCTGCTCAGGGCTGAGCTCTACCTCTACCTCGGCCTCTAGCACAGCCTCTACCTCTGCCTCTCATGGGAGTTGCTACCGGGGGCTCGGGTTTCTGAGCGGTAGATGAGGAAGCACGTGTTCTTGCCATTTGTGAATGAACAGAGTAGAAAGTTAATTAGCATTTGAGGAACAAAACCGCACGACAAGAAAGAACAAATGTGAAGATTACTTAACTCTGTAGCCTCTAGGGGATAAATACGAACGTTTCCGTACCAATACCGCAAACTTTACTTAGCCTTTCCGTGAGTTGTGAGACCTATGCAACCTAGAGCTCTGATACTAACTTGTCACGACCCGAATTCCCACCTCCGAGAGTCGTGATGGCGCCTACTCATGCAAGCTAGGGAAGCCATGAATCTTTAAAAACATCAACCCTTTCCTTTTAAATCTCTTTACCAATTATGTTAACAAGAAAATAAATAGTTAAATAACAATGGAATGTAAAATTTAGCGAAAGTATAAAAAAAATAGAAAAGAAAAATGTCTGGAAAATCAATACAAGTCTCTACCTAGAACTTGGAGTCACAACATCCACAGACTACTACGAATGCTACATACATCAGTTAGAAAAAGAGTAAAGTTGTTTGTCTCGAATACATGAGATAACATGATATAAAAATAAGATAGAGGCGTCGGGCCTGCGAACGTTTGCAACGCTACCTTGGTGTCTCGATGGACTGAAGGCTGCCTCCCGAACTATTGTTGCACGCCAAATGTTGCTCTGGTATCTGCACAAGTGCAGAGTGTAGTATCAGCAAAACTAACCCCATGTGCTGGTAAGTGTCTAGCCTAACCCCGGTAAGGTAATGACGAGGCTAGAACCAGACTCCAGATAAACCTGTGCAATTATATAGAATATGGAAGAAAAATAAACAGGTATTAAGCAGATAAAGAGGGAGGGGGTATACATGCTTCAAGGAAACAACCCAACCCAGCAGAAACCAAATGAATATGAAAGATCAGTACAGTATCTACATCAATGTAATAATACTATTGTTGCAGCACGCAACCCAATCCATATGTATATATATATATATATATATATATATATATATATATATATATATATATATATAGTTGGTGCGGCGTGCAACCCAAACCAATATAATAATTGTTGCGGCATGCAACCCGATCCAATATAATAGTTTTTGCGACGTGCAACCCGATCAAACATAATAATTGTTGCGGCGTGCTACCCGATCCAATATAATAATTTTTGCAGCGTGCAACATGATCCAATGTAATAATTTTTGTGGGTTGAAACCCTATCCAATTGTTGTGGGTTGAAACCTGATCCAAAATGTTGTGGAGCACAACCCATTCCAAATATACAACTCACAGTAATCATAACTACAGTCCCACAAAGGGATAAACAAGTTACACTATTCCAACAAGGTAACTCAACAATAATCATAACTACAGTCTCGGCAAAGGATTAACAATAAGTTACACTATTCCAACAAGGTAACTTAACAGTACAAGGATATACGTCCCGACAAGGGAGAATCAGTTATAAAAAATCCCAATTCAACTTCCAACCATCTCTATTATCACCATTTCTAACTCATACGTAAATTCCATGAAAATAAACTAAGCCTTTGTCCAATATCACGGATTTACTAACTATTGCAACCATAATATCATTCAATAAAAGCAAAAAGTATCAATTCAAGACCCACGGTCATGCACGACACTAACATATACATACTCGTCACCATGTCTATATGTCTTACTCAACAAGAAGCAAGTAGCAAATATGACTCAACTCCTAATCCCTCAAGCTAAGGTTAGACCGAACACTTACCTCAAGCTTTCACGGCCAACTAAATCCTCAATTACTGCCTTTCCATTCGAATTTTGCTCCAAATCAATTGTATCTATGTATAAATGACTTCATTACATTAATAAATGTTAATCAATTCAAATTCAATGCTTAATTAAAGCTTTCCAATCATTCTTCCAGAAAACCCAAAAATCGATGCCGCGGCGCTTGGTAAAAACACGAGTTTCGGACAAAAATCAAATCACCTATTCACCCACGAGCTCAAATATATAATTATTTCAAGAATTTGACCCAAAAAGAAGATCTAAATCGCAATTTATCAAAAAGCCATTGTTCTACCCAAACCCCTAATTTTCTACCTTTAATTCCATGTTTTAAGACCTAGAAATCTAATGGGTGTTAATGGAAAATGAAGAAAACAAGTCTAAGAATACATACCTAAGAATTTGTGGTGACATCCTCTTTCAAAAATCGCCCAATTTGGAGTTGAGATGAAGAAGTTATGTAAATTTGAACAATTCTCGTTTAAGCTACTGTTTTAAAATCGCTGGGTAGACCTTCATCGCATTCGCGATGGGCCTCCCACGTTCGCGAAGAGCAACCTTACACAGGCTTATGCGATCTCGATTCCTCATATGCGTTCGCAAAGTGTTGGCCTCCTTGACCTTCGCACTCGTGGGCCTATGAATGCGTTCATGCAGAGGAAAATGTTCAATTCCATACCAGCCCCCATTTACACTATGCGTTAGCGTGATGTGGGTCGCATTCGCATAGAGCAACCTCCCAGTGTTCCACGTTGACGATCCCTCCCTCACATTCGCATTGAACAAAATACCCCTGTCCCCATTTACCTTACGCGATCACTAGAGTGACTATGCGATCGCGATGAGCAATAGGTCTAAGCACTTGTTGCAGATTTTCTGCAATTTCTCCTAAGTTCAAAACTTTCCGAAACACATCCGAAACACTCCCGAGCCATCGATGCTCCTAAAAACACACATACTAACTCAACAACATCATACAAACATATCTATATGATCAAGTTGCCAAAATAACCTCAACAATAATGAATCAATCCTCAAAATCAAGAGTTTTTCTCAAAATTAATCAAGTTTCAAATTTTGGAATTCAAGTCCGAATCACGTCAAACGACGTCCAATTTTAACTAGATTTTATAAAAAAGGATTTAACCGTATATAAGTCCTATACCGGGTGCCGGAACTAAAATACGGGCCCGATACCATCGCTTTCTAATAATATTTCATTTTAATTTTTCTTAAATATTTTCAAGAAACAATTTACTCAAAAAAATCATTTCTCGGGCTTGGGACCTTGGAATTCGATTCCGCGTATACACCCAAGTCCCACATTTTCCTACAGACCCTCCTGGAGCATCAAATCACGGGTTCGGGTCCTTTTACCCAAAATGTTGACCGAAGTCAAATTTATTCATTTTGAAGTAAAAACTTAGCGTTTTTTACAGAATTTCATATTTAAACTTTCCGGCTACACGCTCGGACTATGCACATATATTGAGGAAATTCTAAATAAGTTTTTCAAGGCCTCGGGGTCATAGAATTTAACTTAAAACAAGTGATGACCATTTGCGTAATCACAATGTCCTTCTTCTCATGATTGAATTTCATTTTCATTCCATTGTCATCATATTGTCTAACTCCTTTTCTACCTTCCAAGGTTTCCCCAAAGCCATCGAGATTTGATCAGTGAAGAAGGATAAGCCTCGTCCCTAACTTCATATCTTTCGCTTTGGGACAGCCTGCTGTCGAGGTCGCTATGAAGAAGGAGGAGAAAAATAGTACAAATAGGGGGTCTTCTAGCTCCTAGGTGTCTCTCGCCGAGACGAAGAAGGGATTACGGTCAGGGCCCGAAAAGAATACTAACAAGAGTACCAGGGATACAATATCAGACCCTAATTCTCTTTACTAGCTTAGAGACGACCATGAAGAAGATTATATGGATGAGTCGGCTGTCGTGGCAGAGAGCGGGCAGAGGCGACCGTAAAGTCGAACCATATTCAGTTTAGAAGCTCAAGGAAAGCTTGTGGCTACTGCCTCTTAAGAGGTTACTCCTGTTTCATGAGAATCCTTCGATGTCATTGACATAACGGAGTCATCGTCTCCTAAAAAGTCTCTTTTTGATGAGAGTTGGGCTATTCGAGAAAATCTGACCGAGGCATCACGGGCCGCGGATGCGGGTCTTAGCTTGTTTTTGAGGTATAGAAGTTGTTCTATTGGAGGACTACTCTAGTTTTGGCCACTTGGAGATCCTGAGAAAGGACATGTTACCGAGGTTAGGTAGGCTGATCTCAAGCCCAAAGCTTGTGAAGTAGTTCCTCATCCATAGTGTGGATCCCAACCATAAGAAAGCACTCATATTTATGGTATCGGCAGATACCAGGGAGTTATCTAGGCCAATTGGTGTGGCCAGCTACCTTCATTGCTTGGTAAACGAAGAGAACCAAGTGAAGATCAAAGAAGTGGATACATCGAGCATTTTCAACAAGGCACAACAGGCGATGAAGAAGGTATGTTTCCTTTTCCTTGTGTCTTGAAAGAGTTCCTTTTGTCTTAGGATACCTTTAACGCTTTCGACATTTTTTATTTCTCAAGCCTCAGTGCTTCATATTGAGAGTTCCAGTGATCTCAAATGGAGATGAGTCATCTTTAGTTCGAGCTAATTGAGCAGGTCCGATAGACAGACATGTACAAAGCTCTTAGGAAGCAAATGATAAGGCCCTCAAGGAAAACTACGTCCTCCAAGCCGAGCTGGAAATAGCTCAAAAGAAGGCCTCAAAGTTGAAGCGGGAAAATGCTCTTCTTGTCGAAAAGGTAAAAGCATTTTATATTAATAACGAGAGTCTAAGCGCAATTTCTAGCTCCACAACCTCGCAGGTCCAAGAGAAGACAGACCTCATCGAGTATTATAGGGCCGAAATAAATGAGGTCTAAGTCTCAATCGAGGAGTTGGGGAGCAAAATAGATCTGCTAGTCTTGGAGAGGGATGCCACAAAAGAGGATTTCATCTACCAAGGATCAGGTCCATGCGATGACGAATAAAACCAATAAATGGTATCGACTGAATGAGGAGCTCCGAGCACAACTAGACTCGGCCATCATGAGATGGGATACTCTCAACCAAGAATACTCTGCACTGATGTCCATGTTGGAGGTGGCTTTGAATAAGACCTTCAAAGTTCAAGATAAGATGGCATAGCATAAGAACGATGTATAGGTAGCCGAAGCCCGTGTAATAACAAAGGCTAAGTATGTGAGTTGGCTGTCTTGAAGAGAGAAACTTGAGGAAATTCATGCCCGAGGGATCGATCTAACGGCTGAGATCGAAGATGCTTAAGGCTTGAGGCTGAGGCCATAGAGAGATACCAGCATTATGGTTCATGCAGTGTGTCGGGCTTCGGTGAAGATTAGGCGGTGCATTTTGTTTTCCATTGTATTTTTGTTTTTTTTGGGCTGTTTCACAGTGTCTTTGTAAATATCTTTTGGCACATGTATAAAAATTTCTCTTCGACTATATTATGTTTGCTTTTTAGTATATTCTTATGTTCAACACTTATAACATGTGTTTCACTCTTCAAAATATACCATCGATGCCTTAACATACAATTTGACATAACCTATACTATTTTTTCTGGTAAAGCTCGAATGAGGCCCAAGTTAAGTAAAAACTCCTAGTTGCTTTGACATTGGAGGATCCGATAAGAAATGAATTCTTTGTTAAAATATTTGAAAGTTTAAGCTGGACACAATTATTCTTTGCCGAAGTTAGATCTTTCATGGCTGAGTCTGAAGTAATCTTTCATAGATTAAAAAATATGTAAGGACATTACTTTTTATGTATGGACTCGGGCGTCTCTGAGCCATTAAATTTGGCCATAGCCTTTCGTGTTCGAGCCCTGCCTAGTAGGCTCGTCGCCTTCGGAATTTGGTAGACTGATGTTTCCAATCGTATTGTTGAGTAGCAATCCCGTGTTCTGGGAGGCCCGTAGGCTTTTGATTTTTGAACCCAATATTCACTCTAAGCAACTTAACGATAATATTAGTGGTGCGAATGTGAACCGATGAGACATAAAAGGGAAAGTTCTTCCATAACTTTGAACGTAGTATACATGATCGAATGTGAAAAAGCAATCTTCAACGGCGTGAATGAGCTACAGGGGCACATTTCATTCTAGCGTTTGACCCCTAAAATTTATTCTAATGTTCAAGACTTGGCATTCAATATCGAATACAAAATGCCGTCTAAATTTCCGAACTCGAGACCTTGGCTTAGGGTGTGATGTCCCCATAGTATTCAAGATTAAATATGTGAGGACTCGAATACCATTGGTCTTATATGGGTGATTTGCAGTCCATAGCCTCAGACCAACATTCTAAACTAGTGTAGCACATTTTACTGTTTCCTCATTAAAAACCATTTTGTAAAACCCACTTCGAGGAAAATCGATCCAAGGGAAAAAAGTACAATGCATACTTTCAGACCTAATCCCTGGAATTGATTTTGACCGAGTACCTGCAAAGATTATTTCAAAGAAAGATAATCCATAAAGAAGATTGTGTTTAGTAGTATCGTTATAAGTGTGCCACATTCCAGTTATTGGGTAGTTGTAACCAATTTTTTGGATTCGAGCTGGTATAAGCCTTTCCTGGTTATGCCGGTGATTCTATATGGTCCCTCCTAGTTCAGGCCTAGTTTCTTGTCATTCAGGTTCCTGGTATGTAGCTTAACTCTCCTCAGTACCAAATCCCCGACTTGAAAGAGTTGAAGGTTTGACCTTTGGTTCTAATATGTCAACATGTGTTGTTTTTGGGATATGATAACCTGGCTAGGGAGGCTTCTCGCCTTTTGTCAGCTAAGTCTAAGCTTGTGGACATGGCGTCGTCCTTTAACATCTCTATAGCATTAGGATCGAATCTCCTACTTCTACCAAAATCAGATCTTCCACGCCATAGACCAAATAAAATAGTGTATCGTTGAGGCTTGATATCTACGTCATTCGATATGCCCACAAGACCACAAGAAAAATTTCTTTCCATTTTCCTTTTGAGGCAGTCAATCTCTTCTTCAGGTTTTAAAATATAGTTTTGTTTATTGATTATGTTGGACCATTATCAATTGGATAGTAACGTATTGGCAAAATCTTTTTTATTTTGTGGTCATCAAAAATCTTACTAACCTTGCTGCCAATGAACTGCCTCCCGCTATTGCACATGATCTCGGTCGGTATCCTAAACCGACATGTTATATAATCCAAGATGAATTCAATTACCTCTTTTTCCATAACTTTCTCGAACGCTTGTGCTTCGACCTACTTGGATAAATAATTCGTCATGAGTAAGATGTATTGTGTTTTGTCAGGTGCCCATGACAAGGGACTGACGATGTCCATTCCCAATTTCATGAGCAACTAGGGTGAGGGGACCGGGTTAAACAACTCTTCCCATTGGTAGATCATCGGGGCATGCCTTTGGCATTTGATGCAATTTAGTATGAAGTCATTCGCATCTTTTTCCATCTCGTTCTATTAATTACCGACTTTGATCAATTTTAGAACCAAGGACTAACTCCCATATGGTTTCCACAAGTACCCTTATGTACTTCACTCATCACATAGTCGGTCTCCCCTAGCTCTTTAACGATCCGAAAAACAATCTTTTGTACAATTTCTACTAACCAAGACAAACATGGTAGCCTTAGTGCATAGGTCTCTCAATTCCTTGGGGTCTGATGGCAATTTCCCTTTTTGACAATAGTCCATTTATTTATTTTCTCAATCCCAAGTACTGCTTGTTGAGTTTACCTTGGCGTGACCTTCTTTATCATTGAGTTCATCAATTGCACTATTGCTCCGAAATTGAGTTCATCGGAGTTGATTGACGACCTTAGATTAGCAAATGCATCGGCCTCGTAATTTTGATCTTGGGTTATATGTTGTAGAGTCCATTCGTTAAATTTGTGTAAGGTCACTTGAAACTTATCAAAATATCTTTACATTCGATCATCTTTTACTTCAAACATCTTGTTGACTTGATTAATGACAAGGAAGGAGTCACACTTGGCTTCGATCACTTCAGCCCCTAAGATCATAGCCAATTCTAGACCTCCAATCACAGTCTCATCTTCTGCTTCTTTGAGTCAATTTCACGTTTCTAATAGATTGACTTATTATGCTCCTTGTAGGTGGGTCTAATACGATTCCCAAACCAGACCTCTTTGTGTTCGAGGCATCATACCTGAATAGGATCCAAACCCTTAGGCTAGTCTCCGAGGTGAGAAGTAATTCTTTCTCAACCTCGAGGATCAAGGCCGGGGTAAAGTAAACCACAAAGTTAGCCAAAATATGACATTTTATAGAATTTTGGGGTTTGTACTCGAGATCCTACCCGCTAATATCTATGTACCACTTTCCATTTTCTCTAGCGAGCTCAAGTTTATGCACATCATTCCTTAGTAGGTACGGAGGCACGACATATATGGGGTAACATTGAATGTTCAATTTTAATTTCCTAAATGTACTCAGGAAGGCGAGAGCTAATTTTTTTAAGTGTGGATACCTTGTTTCTGCATTGTCGAGGGTTCAACTAACATATAGGAAACTGTATACCTTCTTCTTCCCTCCAAACCAGGACATAACTTATTGCTATCTCGAAAACGGCTAAGTAGAGGTATAGCTGTTCATTTGCTTCGAGGTGTGCGACAAAGGAGGGATTAATAGGTACTTTTTGAGTTCTTCTAAAGCCTGCGGACATTTTTTGGTCCAAGAGAAGTCATTCTTATTCTTTGGAATGATAAAAGTTGGTGGCTTTTGTCAGTCGACCTCAAAATAAACTTCCCTAGTGCGGCTATCTGCCCGATCAATCTTTGTACTTACTTGACATTACGGTGATACCTTATATGACATTTATCTTGTCCCAATTGATCTCTATTCCCGGTTGGATACCATGAAACTGAGGAACTTGCCCAGCTGACCTTCAAGACATTTCTCTCCGGATTTTGCTTCATGTTGTATTTCCTCACTATGTAGAAGGTTTCCTGCAAATGCTTAAGATTGTCCTCTACTCGCAGGAACATAACTAACATATCGTCAATATAAAAATCCATTGATTTTTCTATTGGTTCTTTGACTATCAAGTTAACTCGTTGATATATGGAACCCGTATTTTTTAGCCAAAACAATATTACTTTGTAATAATATTTGCCGAACTTAGTTATAAATGAAGTTTTTTCTTGGTTGCATGGGTCCATCTGGATTTGGTTGTATCCACAATAGGCATCAAGAAAGCTCACTATCTCGTGCCCAACCGTCACATCGATCATTTGATCGATGTTAGAAAAAGGAAATGAATCCTTCAGACATGACTTGTTTAAGTCCTTATAATCTACACTCATTCTAAGTTTGTTTCTTTTTTTAGGCGCGGCCAGTACATTATTTAGACAATTTTAGAATTTAACCTCTTGAATGCAACCTATTTTTAGAAGTTTAGATACCCCGTCTTGTATAATTGCGTGTTTGACCTCGGATTGCGACCTCCTCCTTTGTTTGACCAGGTTCAATTTTGGTCCTAGCTTAATTTGTGAGTTTTCACCCCCAGTGGGATTCCTATCGTACCTAAGTGGGACAAGAAAAACAATTTTCAATAACTTTAAGGAAATCAATAAGTTTTTCCAGAGATTGGGAGTTAACCCTCTCCTCATGTATACCTTTCTATTCGGTAAGTACTCGATCAGTATGACTTGCTCTAATTTCTTGATTGTCATTTGGTGCTATTGATATCATAGGGTGCTATAAAGGATCTTGGGACACCATAATCATCCTCCTCGTTTACTGTGTACTCTTCCTATTTCCTCGGCCCGGTTTGGTCCAGGGCCACTAATTGATATTTGGTTCTTTCTCTTTGAACAGTCCCCTACTTTTTGATGTCGTAAACGCTAGCACCAGGAACACTTCCTCGATAACGAACATCTGCTTTACAATAGGTTTTTCCCAATAGACTATTTTGATTTTTCTCAGAGTGGGAAACTTCAATGCTTGATGTAGGGTCCAGGGCACCAGTGTCATGTTGTGGACCTATTGCTTCCCGAACAAGGCATCTCATTTCTCCCTTGATCATGTAAAATTTAATTTCCTTAGAGGTTCTGATAGTGTTTATTTGGTAGGGTTATTTGACCCTTCGTCATCTCGAGTGCCATGTTAAACCCGCTCAATACTTGTATTGCACGTACAATTTGGTCCAATAATCCCAGCTGCTCTATGACCCTCTATCGGATGATGTTGGCCAGGCTATTAACACATGCTTAACTCAATGTTTATTAATAAGTACGCATATTACAATGCATCCTTGTGAGGATCAATGATGACGTCGACATCCTCGTCGTTGAATGGACCCCTTCGGAATGTAATCACGATTTCATTTTCCTTGTAATAGAAACATTTGTATGTTTATCATTGGCACTTATGGTATATCCACTCCCCCAATGATCAATTGAGATGCTTTTTGGCCCGCTCTCCTAGGAATTCTTGAAGATGCTTTTTGTTGAATAATCAAGCCATTTCCTCCATCGGATGTCGATAATATTCGGTCCTATGACCATGAGTACCATGGTATTCACATCCCAACCCATTATTCCTCAATGCAGGATTGTACTGAAGTGGCCTAGGACATTTGGTCTCTTCGATCCAACCAACGACCGACAGTATACTTTCAGCATCCACATTGAAGTTATATTTTGACATTCTCGGGGTTTCCCTTCCCCCAAGTGATTTTCCTAATATATTTTATTCATCCACTCCAGCTGCTAGGTCCTTGGTCGCTTCTCATGTCATTCGTGGTTGGGTGGCGACTAGGTCTGTTCCTCTTTTGTCCAAGGTGTATGACTAATACCGATCTTGCACCATCCTTGGCTCTTGCCGGTAATTATATTAGATATGCTATTCACTCTATTGGGTAAACTAACCTCGCGGCCCCCCTAGTTGGTCGTCCTCGACTTTAATCTTCTACTGATACCTATTATGGACATCCACGCAAGTAACTGTTGGGTACTCCACTAAGTTTTGCTATAATTGTTGAGAAGCAATGGAACTTCGGGGGATGAGCTCTTGAATGAATGCCTGAACTCCCTAAGCATATCATTTTCTCTCTGCTTCACTTGAAGAGGTCCGATTTCCTCATCTCGACATCGATGGTGCTAGCATGGGCTTTAAAGAAGGCATCTAGAAGCATAGCAAATGAATCAAAATAATTTGGAGGCAAGTTATGTTACCATATCATTACCTCTTTGGAAAAGGTTTCCCCAAATTATTTCAATAAGACCAACTTGATCCGTCGTCTTCTAAGTCATTGCATTTTCTTGCACACATATAGGAGGTTACATACTCGTTTGGATCTGACGTCCCATTATATTTGGGAGTAAGCATTGGGAATCTCTCGAGAAGTGGCTTTTGTGCTGCATATGGTGGAGAAAGGATTCTAAATGATTTTGTTTTGAATTTGGCCCTTTCAAGATAGTAATTTTAGAACTAATTCAAGTGTAGCATAGGTAGTTCAATAAAAGAATCTTGCAGTAGCTAAAAAGAGAACCCTCTAGAGCCTTCTAGATCGGGGTTCTAACTTGAAATTCAAGAATTTGGAAGCCTTACTTGACCAGCAAGTCATAAATTGAAGGTCCAATTAGCTAAAAATAGAAAATAAAAGGACTAAAGGCTAAAACCCCAAAGTTTGAACTTGCCCTAGAAACTTGCCTATAAGGGCATTTTTACTTAAAGCTGAAGAGAGATTTTCCTAGCATTAAAAAACACTGGAAAAGCTCTGAAACTTCAGGTGACCAAAAACTCCATAATTCACTATTCCATTGAATTTTTTAGGGTAATCTTAAAGCTCTAAGTTCTAAATTAAATTTCCAGCATATACAAGGTTGAAAAATACTTTGAATTGTCCTAGTGATTCAGTAATTGAGGCTTCAAAAGTTCCTGGGATCATTTTTGAGTTTAACTTGGTTTGTCGAGTTTGTTTTTGGTGTTTACCGGTGTTATCCATCTAGACTATTTACTGGGCTGTTTGGGGCTTGGAAATTGGTTCAAAACTGTTGCTGATTATTGCTTATTGCTGTTGACTCTTCCCTTCCTCTTAATTTCCCTAATTTCCAGGTACATTTTTAGCCTCAAGTGATGTATGAACATTGAAGCAAATGTATTCTCAAGCTTGAAGATAATTTTTATTTGTTGCCACATATATTCTACTGTTTCTGCTTTAATTTTGATGCTAAGTATAGTTGATACATTACTTTGTAATAACTAGACGTTTTGGACTGTTTTGTTTTAGACCAATGTGAGTATCTAGTTAATGATGTTAGATAAAGTATAGTTAATTCCAGCTTTTCTGTCATGTTAGTTTAAGATTAAAAATTGAAATAATGTGTGAATTAGAAATGGAGTCCAGAAATTGCAGGTATGATGTGAAATTTAGCATATATTGTTGCTTAAACGTGCTAATTAAACTAGTTTGCTCACCATGTGTTTGTTGAAAAAGTGAAACCCAAAATAGTTCATCCACAATTCGGAACAGCAGAATACTTTGCGTTTACATTGTAGTTCATCTTAGGTTGGGACTCGTGAGTTGCTTTTAAAGGCAATGGCTTAGAAACGATCATGTAAAACTAAAAGTTTCAGTAGTTGTTTTTAGGGTCCAATCTTTTAAAGTGTATTGATTAATATTAAATGGTTGTTAAAATTCCAGATTGGGTATGTTTGTTATCCATATATGAACAAGTTGAAACTGTACGTGACATGAGAATTAAAAGGTTGGCATGCTTTTGATTGGAATAAATGGTTCAATTGTTCACAAAAAATGGTTCAGTCTAGTTTTGAAACAAATTTAGTGTTTTGAAATCTAATGGAAGTCCAATGTTTGGTTTGGTCTCGTCTATGGACCAAAGAAGTACGAATAATAAGTTTCCAGTTGAATAAAAATGGACCTGTTCCTAAGGGCCCAAAGTATCTAGTAGCTCTACAGTTCAGGCCCAACATTAGGCAGCCCTTTTATAAAGCTGGCCGAGTTTTTCTTCTTCTTGAGCTAGATTCGAAGCCCAATGTGCTGAAGGCCTTAATTAAGGCTATGGGTTTTAATTTGTAATGCAAGTTTTGGTCCTTTAAAGTTAATTAGCAAATTTGAATTAAGGGGCGTTCAATAATGAAGATCATCTTGTTTGAGTTTGGACTATATCTTGAGGCCCGAAGTCCTTGAATTATTTTGATAGTAGTGAATTCATAGTTCTAGTTAATTAAGTTTATTAGAGACAATCCTTAATAGATAATATTAGTTCATCTTTAGGGTGTCCTGTTAGAAATAAATCGAGGTGCGTCGCGACAAACAAAATTCACAAAATAGTGTGGCCCTCATTAATTATATCTTTAAAATCCTTAGAACTCGGGACATGCCATTTAGCAAATTTTGATGGCCTCCCACAAAGTTAACAACGTGTTTGTCTCATTAGGCGCGTTCTTTAATAATTTTACCTTCCTAAGTTTGGGTGTGCATTTCATATGACCCAAATCCAAATCACAAAACATTGAATAACATATGTTTCGGATCCGGAGTGCATTTCATGTGACATGATCCAAAAATATGTTTTAAACGACGTTCAATCTTCCTTAAAAATTTAGTTAAAAGCGGTAAGTAATTTAATATTTTATAATAGGACAAACATGTTTTAAAATCTGATATTAGGTCAATTATGATAGTTTAAGCGACCATGCTAGAAGCATGGGATGTGTTGGTGCCTAACACGTTCCCTCGGGTCAACAGAATTCCTTAGTCAGAAAGACTTCATTGGGAAAGTCGAAAATTCCCTCGATTTGGGATTCAAATTAAACCGGTGACTTGGGACACCAAAAGCCAAACATATCCTAAGTGGCGACTCTGATATATAAATAATCCCATTTCGAATAATGTCACTTAAATTGGAAAAACTCCCTTATACACTACCCTCCGAGATGGTATGTAAAAAGGGAGGTGTGACAGCTCTGGTGACTCCACTGGGGCTACAAACCCAGATCTTTGGTTGAGGGTTTAAGAATTCGTGCTTAGAATAGCTATTATATTTTGCTTTATCTTATCTTCCTACATGTTTATTTCCTATGTGCTAAATGCTTTACCGCTTTGATATATGGTAGAATGTATATATAAACTTATGCGAAACCCTTCCTCTCTCTGAGTCTTCTAAATCATGGAGAAGGTTGAACTTTGTGTGACATCTCTTCTGTTAGAGTCTTATCCCAATTTAGAATGAGGTTTGGACAAGTTTCTTAGCCGATGGAGCTTCAGTATCGCCGGTATGCTACCCCCCGTCGGCTCGAGTTGCCCGCTCAGGTAAGCCAGGTCTAGAACAATAAACCTAGGTACTAAACCTAGTATACCAAAACCTCATGCCAGATCCTTAGTAGGAAGGTTTGTTTGCATCACGTGCATATGAAAAATATAAAAGAAAGGAAAAGTTTGCTTTTCAAATTTTGGTTTTGATTAATTTTCCCGAACTAGGCCAGTTTGATTCTCACCGGATGTAAGATACGTAGGCATCCCCCAAATGGTCCAACATCCCTTTTGCAAAAATAACCAAAAACAACAAAATTTTTTGAGTTTAATCACAAATAAGTAGGGTGATGCAGTTCTTGTTTAAAATAAAGCCGAATGTCCCCAAAAGGGCGCTGGAAGGATATTTTTGCAAGAACAACCACCTTGATTCATTTCTAATGGTTTGTAGGCACAACCTTCTTTCCTAAAATGCTAAAAGGTTGTATCTGCAAAACCAAGATTTTTAAAACAAAAAAAAAATTCAAAGAAAAAAAGTAGCATTGTTTCTTTACTTTTAGAATAAAATAAGTCACTAAATCACCTAAATAAATGTGCAAAATGAGCACGAATGAAATTGAACCGTTCGTAGTCCTTAAGGAAATCCCCTTGAAGCTCCATATATGGTAGGATGATTTGGGAAAAGGTAGTAGGGAAACAACGACAAGAGATTAGGGCGGCCTTATTCGATTATTAAACATCACGCCAAGGTCGGACATAATTGAAGCCTTAATACTATTTTGGGACCCAACTTCCAATGTGTTCCATTTCTCTGAAATCGAGCTCACACTGAAATTGGAAGAATAGCAGGTTATGTGGGTCTAAATAGATGTCTCAGAAGTCGATATCCTCTGTCACCGAGACCGGTGTCCCCTCACAGATTCCTAGATTTGCTAGGCATTACTCGGGATGTCTAAGACAGAAATCTAGTTGAAGGGTACTGTACGCTTCAGTTTATGTATCTTCGATATGGTAACCCTCGAGGTTTTGACGAACCGAACACTAGTCTAACCCATGCTGGAACAAAGATAAGTGGGAGGCAAGACAGAGTCTAGCTTTCATAGTGGCCTTTATGGGTGTTGTGGTTTGCCCACGGAAGGACGACAATATAGAGATAGTTCTTGTGGGAATGATTGATGTGGAAATAAAAAAGTCTAACATCATTGTGGTTCCTTTTATCATTTCCGAAATCTACCGAGCTCTTACCATTTGTCGGGAAGGAGGAAAATATTTCCAAGGTTGCAATTTTTTACTCCAGTTACACCGAGTTGGATACATGAATTATGGTTTCATCGGTCTAAACTGCATTAAACAATATGGAAACCAGGTAGCGGGCATTGAATTCCCTACAGGTACGGAAGCTTGGCTTGCACATCTGAGGACCTTGACTGCTGATAAAATTGAATGGGCGTTTGGATGGCTTCCTTCCACAAAAGCAATATATACAACAAGTGAAGCGTCTTATATCCTCTTAATGGGAGTTCGGAGCATCAAACCGTATGCTCCCTACAGGGTGCTACGCCAACTAGGAAGATTCCAAACTGTCCACAATGACGAAGATCTGAGCAAACATGCCATTGATTTGTGGCCAAAAGCTGCGTTTCCAGAAGGAAAGATTTGCCAAATGTGGAATGAATATAGATTTCTAGAACCCAAGACCGTAGTGCGAGACCAGAGGTGAAGTGGAACCTAAATATGTTGAATGGTTCAGCAAGAGATATCAAGTTCTTGAAAGACCTGCGAAACGACTACATATCCAACTATTCACTGTTGAGCCCCAGCCACAATGGGATTGACTGACTAAAGAAAATGAATACAACGCCAAAATAAGTAAATTGGAAAGGCAAGTCATGGGCTTCAATTTGAAAAATGGTATTCAAGCCGCCGCAGAAGAAGGAGAAAAAAAGAAACTAGCCCACGAAAATGAGGCACTCAAAGCTCAGATTAAAAAGATGAAAACAACAGTCGACAACCCAAGAAGAAGCCGGGCCGATAAAAGGCTTATAAGTGTGCTAAGAAAGAAAGTCCTCGAATACCAAGAAGACTTGGAAAAGTCTGAAGCCATGCAGGTAAAGCTACAGGAAAAGTGTACAAAGAAAGCGGAAGAGCTAGCACAGTTTGTGACACAAATTAAAAGAAACTATGAAGGGACTATCACTAGTCTAAGAGGAAAAGTGATTAATCTTGAGGATGAAGCAGCAAAATGGGCTAAAGATTTTAAGGCTAATAGGGAACGTTTTTATAAGCTAATGGCCCAAATGGAGAAAGACATGCAGCAATTGCAAAATCAACACTTTCATGACTCCCAAGTGTTGGAGGCCTAAAACCAGCAGATAGGGCGATTACTTCAAGAAGAGGACGGTATCATAGAGAAGATCAGAACCATCGCTGATTACATCACCATGAAATGCCAAGCATACGAGGATATGACTCCAACCACCTTCTTGTAGAAAATCATTGTATCCATGATATGTGCGCTTTGGTTGTACTAGCATGATTTTCAGGTATAGGTTTTGATGAATGACAAACAATGAAGTCAACTTGTTGAACAATGTTATTGTATGACAAACAATGAAGATGCATTAGCAAACAATCAAGATTGAATGCCGAGAAGCATATTGATGAATGGATTGCATGGAAAAGCCAATACGAGCTCAAAAGTTCAAGATCGAAGACCCAAGGCATAGGTCGCTAGGTAGAACAATTGTAAGAGCAACGTTTATGTTATCTCGTCTTTTGGCTCAACATAGGTCATCATTAATATGCATAAAATAATTTTATTAAATCATATATATAATAAAATTTTTTAATATAATTCAAACAGAATGATTTTAACGTCTTCATTTTAACCAAAATGGTTTTTGAAGTAAGTTTTCGATTCTGGTATATTCTGGTATATTCTGGAATACTCCAGCTTTGATTCTGGTATATTCCAGCTTTGCTGGAAATTCCGCAAGGCAACATAATCGATTATTTCACTATCCGTTGCCTTCCCAACGTTCTGTTTTATGAACATTGAGAAGATAATCGATTATGCAAAGTGGATAATCGATTATCTTGCATAAAATCAGCATAATTGATTGTCAATTAAGCAACGGACATACAACTTCTAACACCTATAAATAGAGGTCTTTTGAGCTGATTTTAAACACACAACACCTCTCATTGTTCATATACATATTGATATTATTTGGGCATCATTTTAGAGCTTTTGTTGAGCCATTTGAGAGACAACTTTGAGTTGTTCATAGAGCTAATCTTGTATCTCTTTATCTACTCTTTTTAGAGAGTTCTTGTTGTAAAAGAGAAAGGTGTTTGAGAAGACTATATCTTCTCATTGATTGTCGGGTTTGCTATGTACCCTCAATCTTAGTGTGTGAAGTCTTATGGTGCGGTATCCACGAGCAAGGTGAAGTCTTGAGGTGCTGTATCCTCGAGCAAGTTGAAGTCTTGTATAGTGTACATCTACGAGCAAGTGTAACGGTTTGTTAGGCACCCGTAAGCTTAACGGAGTTAGTGGAAACTCGAGAGAGTCTCTCGGGGACTGGACTAACCACACGTTGTGGTGAACCAGTATAAATTCGGTGTGTTCTTTCCTTACTATTTTAATTACCGCATTTACTTTACTCCTGCAATTTTAATTCCGCAATATTTATCAATATTCTCGTGCCCCACTATTCACCCCCCTTCTAGTGACGGGCATAAATCCTAACAATTGGTATCAGAGCCTAACTCTCTGAAAGCCTTAACCGGTTGAGAGAACGATATATATTTTTTGTTGAGAATATTGAACGCAGGAATGATGAGCGAAGGACACTTCACCTATAGGCCTCCACTATTTGACGAAACAAATTACACATATTGGAAAGAGTGGATGAGAATCTTCATCCAATCAAATAACTTTCGCTTGTGGCAAATCATCAAGAACGGTGAACAAATGCTAACAAAGAAAGTTGGGGAAACAACGGTTCCAAAGGAGGAAGATGAATATGATGCCGAGGACGTCAAGAAAGTTGAAAATAACGCAAAGGCCGTCAACTTATTATATTGTGCGGTGAATCCGGATGACTATCGGAAGATTTCTTGCTGCACAACCGCCAAGGAGATGTGGGATAAACTCGAGATCACTTATGAAGGTACGTCTCAAGTCCGAGAATCTAAAGTTGATTTTCTAACACATGAATATGAACTCTTTAAAATGAGGGAGAAAGAACCCATCGGTATTATGTTCGCACGATTCTCAAAAATCGTCAACGATCTTCATGCTCTCGGGAAAGTGTAGACGAACAAAGATCTTGTTCGAAAAATCCTACGGAGTCTCACTCCCGAATGGCGTTCCAAAGCCAATGCCATCCAAGAGTCGATAGGAATCACGGATGTCACTAAGAGGTAACCTCGAAACTTATGAAAGCACAATTCTAAATCCCTATCTTAGAAGTAAAAGTTCGAATATTGCCTTCAAAGCCTCATCTTCTAAAAGAGTAGAGGTAAGTGATTCGGAAAGCGATGATGATATTATTTCCAATGATATAATTGAAAAGTTTTATAAGTTTATGAAGAAGGAAATAAAGAAGGAAGAACCAAGTCCTTCATGCCAAAATTGTGGAAAACTTGGCCACACCAAATCACATTGTCCAAAACCCAAGGACAAGAAAAAGAAGAAACACCATAGGCGCGTGACATGGGATTCAGATAGCTCGGGCGATGAAACTGCCGCACTATGCCTCATGGCCAACGAGGACGAAGAGGTAAGTAATTCTAACTCTTACGCGTTTGAAGAAATGCAAAATGCCTATGATGAATTATATGGTGAATTTATTAGAGCTTCCAAACCCATAAAAGAATTGAAGAAAACAATTTCTTTGAAAGAAAAAGATTTTGAAAAATTGACTCGTGATAATGAGAAGTTAGAAGAAGAAAATAATTTTTTAGAAAATGATAATAATGATCTTAAAAATAAAATTAAGGAAATGAATGAAGCCTCTTCAATTGATCAAAGTTCCAATTGTTCTTCCTGTAGTTCTTTGAAAATAGAGAACATAGAACTTAGAAACACACTAGAAAAACGTCGTGTAGATGATCCTAAAACAATTGAAGAAATTAAGAAGAATATTAGAAAGGAAGATAGAAATGAAGTTGGACCACCTAGAAATAATTCTAGGAACTTCACTAATGAGTCTAAAATTAATCATTTTAGACCACCTAGAAACGACTCTAGGAATTTTGTTAATGAGTCTAGAATGAATAATTCTAGACCACCTAGAAATAACTCTAGGAATCGCAATACGTCTAGGAATAATGACTTTAGATCACCTAGAACATTTTTGGCTCAACCAAGACATATGCACAACCCAAATGTTATATGTCATTATTGCAACCGGGTAGGACACATTGCGCCCGTATGTTTTGCAACACATAGAGATTTATCTTTTCACTATGATTATTATTTACCTAACCCCCAAGGACCCAAAAGTGTCTGGGTACCGAAAACCTATTTTTAGGTACGTTTGCAGATGTGCTTGAAGACTACAATATCATAGTAGATGCACCAAGCACGAAACCTTATTGCATCGAGGGGAAATTTCGGTTAGTTATCATATTTTTGATAAAAACATAATAGTTGATATGTGTTAACAATTAATATATCTTTGTTAACAATTGATATTAATTATTTTTGTTGATTCATGTTTTGATAACTTTTATCTTGAATAACAATTTGTATCAATTATTTTTGTTAAAACTAATGATTGATTCATGTTTTGATGAATATTTTTTTGGTTTGAATAACAGTTGATATATTCTTGAAAAATAAATGATTCTTGATTTTAATACAACTATTGGTTTGTTAAAAATTAACTGTTGATATGTTCTTAAGTAATATGATTTGCGAAAAATAACCATTATTATGGTTGTTATGTTTTTACTAACATTTAGTATTATTTCATGTTGGTATGATTTTTTAAATATCGTCAATGTATATTCCTCATTGTATTTCCTATTTTATTCTTCACACTAACAATTAATATACCCAAAAGGGGGAAGTGTCGAAAGGGGAAAGTAGCCTTTGTATAATCTTCTTTTTGCCAATGCCAAAAGGGGGAAGAAATTAGGCGATATGCATCAAATAAGGGGGAATGAATCTACGTTATAGTATGCTTTATTTGAGGGGGAATTATCATTAAGGGGAATAGTTTGCATGAATTGTATGTTGAGATATAGCATGAATTTAGGGGGAATCCGATATGCATATCTCCTGTTGTTTGTCATTATCAAAAAGGGGGAAATTGTAGAAAATCATTGTATCCATGATATGTGCGCTTTGGTTGTACTAGCATGATTTTCAGGTATAGGTTTTGATGAATGACAAACAATGAAGTCAACTTGTTAAACAATGTTATTGCGACAAACAATGAAGATGCATTAGCAAACAATCAAGATTGAATGCCGAGAAGCATATTGATGAATGGATTGCATGGAAAAGCCAAGACGAGCTCAAAAGTTCAAGACCGAAGACCCAAGGCATAGGTCACTAGGTAGAACCAATGTAAGAGCAACGTTTAAGTTATCTCGTCTTTTGGCTCAACATAGGTCATCATTAATATGCATAAAAACATTTTATTAAATTATATATATCATAAACATTTTTAAGATACTTCAAACAGAATGATTTTAAAGTCTTCATTTTAACCAAAATGGTTTTTGAAGTAAGTTTTCGATTCCGGTATATTCTGGTATACTCCAGCTTTGATTCAGGTATACTTTGGTATATTCCAGCTTTGCTGGAAATTCCGCTAGGCAACATAATCGATTATGTGATTGGAATAATCGATTATTTTACTATCCGTTGCCTTCCCAACGTTCCGTTTTTATGAACGTTGAGAAGATAATCGATTATGCAAAGTGGATAATGGATTATCTTGCATAAAATCAGCATAATTGATTGTCAATTAAGCAACGAACATACAACTTCTAACACCTATAAATAGAGGTCTTTTGATCTGATTTTAAACACACAACACCTCTCATTGTTCATATACATATTGATATTATTTGGGCATCATTTTAGAGATTTTGTTGAGCCATTTGAGAGACAACTTTGAGTTGTTCATAGAGCTAATCTTGTATCTCTTTATCTACTCTTTCTAGAGAGTTCTTGTTGTAAAAGAGAAAGGTGTTTGAGAAGACCATATCTTCTCATTGATTGTCGGGTTTGGTAAGTACCCTCAATCTTAGTATGTGAAGTCTTGTGGTGCGGTATCCACGAGCAAGGTGAAGTCTTGAGGTGCGGTATCCTCGAGCAAGTTGAAGTCTTGTAGAGTGTACATCTACGAGCAAGTGTAACAGTTTTTTAGGCACCAGTAAGCTTAACGGAGTTAGTGGAAACTCGAGAGAGTCTCTCGGGGACTGGACTAACCACACGTTGTGAAGAACCAGTATAAATTCGGTGTGTTCTTTCCTTACTATTTTAATTACCGCATTTACTTTACTCCTGCAATTTTAATTCCGCAATATTTATCAATATTCTCGTGCCGCATTATTCACCCCCCCCCCCCCCTCCTCTAGTGACGGGCATAAATTCTAACACTTCTTTGCTGTAGTGATGATTTTCGTCTGTCAAGTAATGACTGATTTGGAGCAACTAGAAGGGGGCCTCACACATAAGCCCACGACGAGGCCGAATGATGCCCCGCGGGCTCCAGTAATGGAAGCTTTCTTGACTTTTCAAGAATTGAGTCTGTATTTAGTTTCATTTCGAGTTTATAAAATAGTTCCAAGAAACTGATTAATTTAATATCTTCGTAATAGAAGTTCTATTAATGAAATTTAAAAATCCTCAAAAAGTGTTCCTTATATTTGTATCTATTTTCAAAGAACTATGCCTAGTCTGATTCATGTGGGTCTTGATACATATGCAATCTCCATAAAATTCGACCGTATCCTTATAAAAAGAAAAGTAAAAAAAAGAGGAGGAATAGAAATAAAGAGAGGACCAAGAGACAAACATAGAAAAAACAAAGGCAAGAAAATGAAAAGAAAAGGAAAAGAAAAATTAAAAGGGAGTGGAAAATGAAAGAAAGAAATAGCAGGGGACCAGAAAGAAGCAAGGATGAAGCATGCAAACGTTGCAAGACATGTAGATACTCGTTTCACTGCATAGGTGCATCACACCCCAACGTGCGATCACATATCTATTATCTGTCCTAAACTAACAGTTTGCTGCTTGAAACATCAAGTCCACGGTATTTATAAACGGTGGTTGGTTTTTGTGGTAACATGGCTTCACATCCATGCTTTACCATATCGAAAGGAAGCATCAACATGTCTTCTGAAATAAGTCTACCATCAATTCCCATCACGGACGAGAGCCCAATCTGGGGTATCCCGGCATCAGAATCAGCAACCGCCGAGGAAAACAGGCAATTGCGCCTCCGTATGATGGAGATGTGGGATGCTTGGGGTGAAATGGAAAAGAGCCGCCTAGTGCAATTCTCGGATTTCTCGAGCTTTTCCCTAGAATGGGTGGCACTTCCACTGTCATAATCAGTCATCCCAATATCACACTAGGACACCCAACCATCTCATCTCATTTTGTGGGAACACCTTCAGAGGTTCACCCCCAGATGGTCATGTCCAATGCAGTCCCAAACATTTTTACCGCCCCCTTCGCCCCGATGCTCAGCAACAAAACAGCCTGCATTGCCTAGGCCCACTATTGATCCTTCAACCTTTACATTCCAAACACTCACCCCCCAAATGGAGCCTCTTCAGTATCCCACCAATACTTATTCGCAACCACCTCCATTTGAGTTCACAATGGGACAGGAAAAGACTCCCAAAACTCTGGAACTGGAAGAAATGGCAAAGGGGATAAGATGCCTGGAGCAAAGCCTAAAAAACATACAGGGGTTGAGTGGGCGGAAAAGTGTGTCATATACTGATTTGTGCATGTTCCCTCATGTGCATTTTCACATGGAATTCAAAACTCTGAAGTTTGAAAAATACAATGGGAATGGTGATACTATTTCCCACCTTAAGAAATATTGCAATCAATTGCACGGAGCTGGAGGAAAAGAAGAATTTCTCATGGCTTACTTTGGAGAAAGTTTGGTGGGTATCGCCTCCGAGTTGTACATGGATCAGGATATTTCCCGACGGCACATCTGGGATGATCTTGCAAGAAACTTTGTTCGATAGTTCCAGTACAATATAGACATTTCTCCAGACCGGAACTCGCTGGCAAATATAAAGAAGAAGCCCTCAGAAAGTTTTCGGGAGTATGAAATAAAATGGCGTGAACATGCATCAAAGGTAAAACCTCCAATAGACGAAGTGGAAATGGCCACGGTATTTTTTTCAAACTTGAGAGGCTGATTATTTCTAGAATATGATGTCAGCCATGGGCAAACCATTCATAGAGGCTATTAAAATTGGTGAAATGGTGGAGAATGGTCTGAAAAAGGGTAGAATTCGGAGCCAATCAACTATTAGAGAAACCTCCAAAGCCATCCAAGGAGGGTTAGGAGGAGTGGCCAAAGGTAAAAAGAAAGAAGAAATGGCCATGGCAACCTCAGGTGCAAGGAGACACCGCGTTCCTACACCTATGTTCTTACAAAGATCCCCTCAACATTTTTACCCTCATCAAAACATGGCCTATGCTCCTCAACCATATGCGGTCATGAATGCTCAACCTTTTGTAGAATCGCAGCAACATGCCAATAGAAACCAAGCCCCATTTCCAAGAAATCAACCTCCTCCACAAAATCACTATAATCCTCGTCCTCCACAAAATAATTTTCCTCCTCGTGATTCACCCAAGAGGAAAAATTTTACTCCAACTGAGGAGTCATACTCCAATCTATTTCAAAAACTTGTCCAAATGGGTTTGCTGCAACCAGTTCCTCAAATGAGGCAAAGCCCAACATCGGTCGCTTACAGAGCGGGTGTCATATGTGCCTATCATTCAGGAGCAAAAGTGCACGATGCATATGATTGTTGGACCCTGAAAAGAGTGGTGGAGAACTTGATAGAACAAGGCAAAATAGTTCTAAGGGATGTGTATTTCCCCAACGTGACTAATAATCCATTTCCAGCCTACAATAACGGGCCAATGATTGTGATGATTTGTGAAGATAAAGAATTTGATCTGACAGAAAGGCCATAATTGCCATCGCAGATGTAGAGAGAAAGCAAAAAAATGGCCCGAAGCAAGATAAAGGGGAAAAGAAGAAAAAAAGAAAGAACCAGAAAAGAAAGTTGAAATAGAAACAATGGTAATGCGTCCCAAATATGGGTTCTCTATGTCCCACGTGGCCATAAAGAAAAGCAACTGACTTTGAGCCCTCCAAAGTGGCTTGAACTGAAGAAGGCAACCAAAATATACGTGCCCAAGGGAGCTTATGTGGTGCGGGGGCCAACTAATCCACCAAGGCTGACTGAGCCCGTGGTTCAGGTTTGCGCGCCATAGAGGCCCATGACGGACCCTACTGCAGTACCGTGGAATATCATAAAACAATGGTTATGTACAAGGGCGAAGAGATCTCGAGTGATCTTCAAGCAAACAATCATGTTGAGAAGTACTCCAACATGGACGAAGTAAACAATGCCACTAGAAAGTGTTTCCCATCTAAGAAACCTATAAGTCCTGAAGAGGCAGAAGCTTTCTTTCAGAAAATGAAGCTGGCGGACTATGAAGTGGTTCATCAACTGCGAAAGTATCCTGAACAAGTATCCTTTATGTCATTTATGATGAAGTCTCCCGAACACCAGAAGGTTTTAATGAAGACCTTGAATGAAGCCTATGTGCCAGCTGAAACTTCGGTAGAGTAGTTAGAAAGAATGGCAGAAAGATTATTTGCTATCAATCAAATTTCATTCAGCAAAAAAAACTTGCCCCCGGAAGGGGATGCTCACAACAAAGCTTTGCACTTTACTTTCAATTGTGAGGGATATTAGGGGAAGAGGTTCATGGTAGACGAAGGTTCTAGGGTAGACATTTGCCCACTCTCTACACTCCAGCGTATGGAAATTGGGACTGGAAGGATTCATCCCAACAATGTCTATGTGAGAGCTTTCGATGGTATCGAAAGGGACACAATTTGAGAAATCGATCTGATTCTTACCATTGGCCCCGTGGACTTTGAGGTAACCTTCCAAGTGCTAGACATGGACACGTCCTATAATTTTCTTTTGGGAAGGCCTTGGGCCCATGCAGTAGGAGTTTTACCCTCTACTCTCCATCAAATGGTGAAATTTGAGCATGAAGATAAGGAGATCATGTCTACAGAGAGGATGAACAATCAATCTATCGGGACCCATCTGTTCCATGTCTTCAAGCGAGGGAAGGCAGTGAGCACATAATTTATCAGGCCATTGAAGTTGTGATGGCAGACCAGTATAAAGAATGACACTTGTGACCCCTACCCATCTTATCCAATGCATCGATTATGGTAGCCACAGAAATGATAAGATATGGTTTCAAGCCCGAAAAGGGACTTAGAAAATCTTTGCAAGGAATATCTGAGCCAGTAGCTCTGCCCGCTGCTGAAAATTTCTTCGGGTTAGGCTTTCACCTGATGCCAGATGATAGGAAGTGGGCAATAGACAAAGCGTGATGGGTGGATTCTGCCTCAACCACTGCCACATTTGTATGAAACCTTTGTCAAGTCGAAGTACGGTGAGGAAGAGGAGGAGGAGGAAGCCTTCACGGTCGAACAAATTGAAGATATATGTGGTGCGATGAGGAAAACTCTATGAAACCCACATGGTTAAACCAGGAGAGGGAACAAGCACCACTGAGGTGCTGTACATGGGACCAAGTGCTAAGCTTCAAAATTGGAAGGCTACGCCCTTTTCTATCTGGCGGGAGTCCCGGTAGACCCGTCCTGCTACTTTTTCTGCATCCCAAGTTATTCCAGGGTGTAACTTGGATGTTTTCTTTTGTTTCTTGTCTTTAAATTTCCAAATGCATACCATGTTATCTCCAAATTCCAAGAAATGAAATCAATATTTCATCGTACATTTTTTTTTACTTTTTCTGATTTTTGCTACTTTTCTCTTTCATTTTTCCTTTTCAGTTCTAATAATGCGGCTTTAAATGACATGACATGCTTGCGGACTTCATGCCCATATTCAAACACGCTATCTAAATGTGAAGTAATGAACCAAGAACCAAAATATGATGAAGAAGGGGCTTTTAGGGAAATAAATTGAGAATTAGAACAATTTGAGAATAAACTTAAGCCAAACTTGAATGATACTGAGCCAGTTAACTTGGGAATCTCTGAAGAAATCTGGGAAACTAAGATAAGGATCCACATAGACGAGAAAACCCGGGATGCCATAATCCAACTCCTGTTTAAGTTTAAAGATGTGTTTATCTAGTCGTAAGACGACATGCCAGGAGTAAGCGTTGATCTGGTAGTTCATAAACTGCCAACTTATCTTGAGTGCCCCACAATCTAGCAAAAATAGAGAAAATTAAAACTGATGTCAGTGATAAAATCAAAGAAGAGATCTCGAAGTAGTTGGGAGAAGAAGTGATCCGAGTGGTCCGGTATACCATATGGCTAGCCAACGTGGTTCCAGTTCCAAATAAAGATGGAAAAACCCGATTATGCGTTGACTATAGAGATTTGAACAAAGCAAGCCCCAAAGACATCTTCCCTTGCCTAATATCCACATCCTTGTTGATAACTGCGCCAAACATGAGACACATTTTTTCATGGACTATTACGTAGGATATCACCAGCCGTTGATGGATGAAGAGGACGCAAGTGAAAACAGCCTTCACCACACCTTGGGGAACCTACTACTACAGGGTCATTCCTTTCGGGCTAAAGAATGTTGAGGCAACCTATATGAGAGCCATGACTACCATCTTCAATGATATGATGCATCAAGAAATAGAAGTGTATGTGGACGACGTAATCATCAAGTATAAAACTTAGGATTACCATGTGCATGATTTGAGGAAGTTTTTCAAACGGCTGCACAGATATGATTTGAAACTGAACCCAACCAAATGTGCGTTCGGGCTCCCCTCGGGTAAACTTCTGGGATATATAGTCAGCCTGAGAGGTATTGAGTTAGACCTGACGAAGATAAAGTATATTCGAGATTTACCTCCTCCGAAGACCAAAAAAGACATAATGAGCTTGTTGGGAATATTAAATTATATTACTCGGTTCATCGCTTAGCTGACTTCCACATGTGAGCCATATTCAAATTGCTAAAGAAAGATGCAGCGGTCAAATGGATAAATGAATGTCAAAAGGCTTTTGATAAGATTAAAGATTACTTGTCCAACCCACAAGCTTTGGTTCCACCTGAGCTAGGGAGGCCACTGTTTATGTACCTGACAGTCTTGGAAAGTTCCTTTTGTTGCATCCTCGGGAAACACGATATTACTGGAATGAACGAGCAGGCAATACACTACTTGAGCAAGAAGTTTCCCAGCTACGAGGCTAAGTACACTTTGTTGCAAAGAACCTGTTGTGCCTTAACTTGGGTCGCTCAGAGACTGAGGCATTATCTGCTGGCCTACACCACTCACCTCATAACCAGGTTGGATCCATTGAAGTACATATTTCAAAAACTAATGCCCACGGGGAGATTTGCAAAATGGCAGATCCTGCTCACTGAGTTTGACTTAGTTTATGTCACTCATACAACAATGAAGGCCCAGGCATTAGCAGATCATTTAGCCGAAAACCGTGTTGATGATGAGTACCAACCTCTGAACACTTATTTCCCAGATGAAGAGGTGAACTCGGTGGAGGCAATATCTGAAGATACTGCTGTTTGGAAAATGTTATTTGATGGAGCGGTCAATGCAAAAGATGTGGGAATTGGGGCAGTCTTATTTTCACCCACCGGTCAGCACTATCCAACCACAGCTCGACTTTATTTCTTTTGCTCGAACAATACAGCCGAGTATGAAGCATGCATCATGGGCATAAACATGGTAGTTGACCGAAATGTCGAAGAGTTAGTGCTTATGGATCTCAAATCTAATCATCCTGCAAGCCCAAGGAGAATTGGAAACTCAAGATGTCAAGCTTATCCCTTATCTTCAACGTGTGGAAGATCTTAGCAAGCGGTTGAAGACGATAGAGTTCAGGTACATCCCTTGCTGTCAAAACGAACTAGCTGATGCACTCGCCACTTTGGCCTCGATGATGTCTTACCCAAGCAATGCCTACATTGATCCCTTGGAGGTCCAAATCAAAGAAAGGCATGGTTACTATAATACGGTTAAGGCAGAACCAATCACCCAGCCATGGTACCATGACATCAAAAAGTTTCTGAAAATGCAAGAGTACCCCGAGCAAGCCACTATAGATCAAAAGAGAACCATTAGACGGCATGCAAATGGTTTCTACTTGGAGTGGTGATGTTTTGTACAATAGGTCCCCGGACCTCAACTTATCAAGATGTGCTGATGCCGAGAAGGTTGGAAGGATCCTGCACGAAGTACACGCAGGAGTATATGGTCCCCACATGAACGGGTATGTTTTGGCAAAGAAAATCCTTTGAGCAGGGTATTACTAGATACCCATGGAGAAAGACTACTTCAGCTTTGTCCGGAAGTGCCATCACTGTCAAGTGCACGACGATTTGATTCAGGCACCTCCAACAGAATTGCATTCCATGTCAGCGCCTTGGCCATTTGTTTCCGGTGGCATGGATATCATTGGGCCAATCGAGCCGAAAGCCTCAAATATGCAAAGATTCATACTGGTTGCCATTGATTACTTTAGAAAATAGGTTGAAGCCATCACTCTCAAATCAGTTACTAAGAAAGCACTGGTCAATGTGTGTATTCCAATCTCATTTTTATATTAGTATCCCAGCACTATCATCGCGGATAATGCTGCAATTTTGAACAGTCGGTTGATGGGAGAGATATGCGAACAATTCAAAATAACGCATAGGAACTTTAATCCCTTCCGGCCCAAAGCCAATAGTTCTGTTGAAGCAGCAAAAAAAAACATCAAGAAGAATTTGAGAAAGATGATTCAAAGCTCTAGACAATGGCATGATAACTTATCTTTCGCATTATTGGGGTATCGCACCACAGTGCGCACATCAATAGGAGCAACCCCCTACCTTTGGTTTACGGAATCAAGGTAGTAATACCTGCGGAGGTGGAAATACCTTCTCTCCCGATAATCGTTGACGCCGATATTGATGACGCCGAATGGGTCAAGACTCGTTTTTAAGCAGCTAACCTTAATTGATAGAAAATGAATGGTTGTAGTCGGCCACAGGCAGTTGTATCAACAAAGAATGGCACGTGCTTATAATAAGAAAGTACGAACCCAAAATTTTGAGGTGGGACAACTTCTTCCTCTCCACCAGGAATCAAAAGGAAAATTTGCTCCCAATTGGAAAGGCACATACATCATCAGAAAGATATTACCGAAAGGAGCATTGTATTTGGGCGACATCGAAGGAGATGATCCCGAAGTTGTCGTGAACGCAGACACAGTAAAAAGGTACTATATTTAGGCTCCCTGTAACAATGATTCTATCTAGTTGGGATGATGAATGCTTTCATTCCTTCTATCCAAACACTATCAACCGTTTTACAAACACATTTGAGTCGGTTACTCTTCCTTGATTAATCTCTTTGGAACCAGAAAGTATTATTAAAAAAAGGAAGAAGAAGAATAGAAAAAAGAAAAACACAAAACAAAACAAAAACAAAACAAAAACAAAAATAACCAAAACGAACTCCTGAACTACGTCTGACTTGATTCCGAAAAGATACGTAGGTAGCCTCTTTCTGGTGTTCAGTCATACCAAGATAAAAATCCCAATTCCCCCAAAAATTGAAAATGGGGCAGATGATATAATGGCTTAGCCATGAGCCTACCAAAATTGTTCCAAAGTCGTAATTCCGTCAAAAATATTTTTACCCAGACACCTTGTCCAAGTACTTCCGATCAATTTGCAAAGGCATGGGAGTTGAAAAACATCATTGTGGAATCTGATGCAGTCTAAATTGAGAGAAATAAAATGAGAGTCTTATCGGTGAAAACCTACGGGCATCATAAGGCGACGGTGAGTAGAGAATTGAAAAAATGAGAGAGTTTGCTTAGTGAAAACTCGTAAAGTGCACTATTTGGCGACGGTGAAAAGAGAAATGAGAGAGGTCGATTGGCGAAAACCCGCCAAGGGTGTATCCTGCCGAAAAGAAGACATCTCCCACCACTGAAAGTGTCCTGGAAAGGTTCTTTCGTTTTGAAATACGGGTTAATAAGCTTACGAGAAGTTGGGAAAGTTGTGTGGTTGGGCATCCAGGCGAAGAAGCATGTCATGTCCATTTGAAGCCTTTATGCATCCCCAGATAAGTCTTTATTTTCCTCCGAAAGGGACGCTTCTATTTTCATCCTTTTGCTCTCTGTTTACTTTTCCTTGAATCCCTTTCAGTCTAACTTTGATTTCGAAACTATTAAAAAGAAAAGGTGGCAGGATTGGTTTTACAAGACTCTGCCTAGCAAGAGGCAAAGAAAGGTGTCCAGCCTCAACGGGTGTATTATGCCAATCCCGAGTGGCCATGACTGTTGGTGCTTTCAAAGAAAAGATATTGAAAAGGAAATAATGTCCAAAGACAAAGTTCCTAAAGGCAGAATAAAGTGAAATTCTAGAGCCCCACGCGGATAATTTGTCGTGAAATCCTGAAGGTTGAGGCCCTCGGTTTGAAAGAGAGAACAATCTTCAAAACAAATAATCATGGCCAAAAGAAACCGTGCAAAAAGAAGGTACAACCAAAAGGAAAATGCGCAAGTGCTGAAATAACTTTGCAGCAAATAATCAATGCAAAAGGGAATTTTCGTCCAAGTTCTTTCCTGTATCTTATCAAAATTAAAAAAAGGGAAACGAGATAAAAAAAGAAGAAAATCGCAAAAGAGGATAGTTTAGAATTCTCAATACCAACCTGATACCTTTTGCCAACATTAGGGCTCCAATCCCTAAGTTGAACTTTTTACCTTTTAGTCAACATTAGGGCAACAATCCCTGAGTTGCGCCTTTTAGATATAGGGCCTCCATTCTCTAGTCGCCTTTAACCAAATTAGGCCTCCAATTCCTGAGTTGAGCTTTTTACCTTTCTGCCAACACTAGGGCTCCAATCCCTAAGTTGCGCCTTTTATACATAGGGCCTCTATTCCCTACTGACCTATAACAACCATTAGGGCTCCAATCCCTGAGTTGAGCTTTTTACCTCTTATTAAACATTAGGGCTCCAATCCCTGAGTTGCGCCTTTTAGACATAGGACTGCATTCCCTAGTTGCCTTTAGCCAACATTAGGGCTCCAATATTTGAGTTGAGCTTTTTACCTCTTAGCCAACATTAGGGCTCCAATCCTTGATTTGCGCCATTTAGACATAGGGCCTCCATTCCCTAGTCGCCTTTAGCCAACATTAAGGCCCCAATACTTGAGTTGAACTTTTTACCTCTTAGCAAACATTAGGGCTCCAATCCCTGAGTTGCGCCTTTAAAACATAGGGCCTCTATTCCCTAGTCGCCTTTAGCCAACATTAGGGCTCCAGTCCCTCAGTTGAGCTTTTTACCTCTTAGCCAACATTAGGGCTCCAATCCTTGAGTTGCACCTTATAGACATACGGCCTCCATCCCCTAGTCGCCTTTTACCAACATTAGGGCTCCAATCACTAAGTTGACCTTTCCACTGTTAGCCAACATTAGGGCTCCAATCCCTGAGTTGCGCCCTTTACACATAAGGCCTCCATTCCCTAGTCTCCATTAGCCAACATTAGGGCTCCAATCCCTGAGTTGAATTTTTTACCTTTTATCCAACATTAGGGCTCCAATCCCTGAGTTGCGCCTTTTAGTCATAGGGCCTCCATTCCCTAGTCGCAGTTTGTCAAAATTAGGGCTCCAATCACTGAGTTGCGCCTTTTAGACATAGGGCCTCCATTCCCTAGTCGCCTTTTGTCAACATTACGGCTCCAATCCCTGAGTTGAGTTTTTTTACCTTTTAGCCAACATTAGGGCTCCAATCCTTGAGTTGCGCCTTTTAGTCATAAGGCCTCAATTCCGTAGTCTCCTTTAGCCAACATTAGAGACTAAATCCCTACGTTGAGTTTTTTTACCTTTTAGCTAATATTAGGGCTCCAATCACTGAGTTGTGCAGCTTAGACATAAGGCCTTTTTCCCTTGCCGCCTTTAGCCAACATTTGGGCTCCAATCCTGAGTTGTGTTTTTTTTACCTTTTAGCCAACATTGCGGCTCCAATCCCTGAGTTGTGCCTTTTAGACATAGGGCCTCTATTCCTTAGTCGCCTTTTGCCAATATTAGGGATCCAATCCCTGATTTGAGTATCCTTTTGATAACATTAGGGCTCCAATCCTGAGTTTATATTTTAGCAACGCGGAACCACCCCTATTTTCTTTTATCATGGACAAACAATTCTTGAAAATGAAAAACAAAGAGAGAATGAGTTCAGACTTTTATCACAGATAACTCACAAAATTTTCCTAGTGAAAAGTGGGGCAGAAAAATGTTGTTCGTTTGTTTGTTTTGTTGTCTGAGCAGGTTTGACTTTGAGGCACAGGGTTCGAGACGACCAAGAGAGTGAGAGCAAAATGCTAAAAAGGATTCGGAATGCTAAAAACTTGACTGAAGTCACAATATTCGCATGTCCCGCTCTGATCCAATGCTGAAGAAAGAACCAACACCTACAGCATGCGAACATCAAGATTTTGATCGGAGTCCGCAGCAAAAACAGCTAAGACTTAAGATCAAGCTTCAAGAGATTTATGCGAATCTTGTAACTCAGAGTTGATATGCATATCTAGCTTAGCTTTTGATTTTCTTTTGGTGTAATAAGCAGGTCAGCAAGCAGTAGATGCAGCAACAGTAGTTAAATCATAGCTTCGGTAGCCCCAGCTACCAAACACTCCAAAACTACACTGACCCGATTCCATTAGAGCCAAGGATATGTAGGCAACCTCTAAAGCAAGGTTCGGTCAGACAATTTTCAAAAATGTTTCTCATGGAGTGCCAAGCAGGCAAAAATCTCTCATGATTGCTCATTTATTGTTGCCCAAAAACTCTTTGTGTCTCTGAGAAAAGAGGGGCAGCTGTGAGCACTTGATTCTTGCTTTGCTTGAATTACTCCTATAAAATTCATAAAATTAGGATTTTTCTTTTAATTATTTAACTTTAGGGAATTAATTGAATGATTTTGTGTTTATTTGTATTTTTGTATGCATTTTTAATTGATATAATTCATAAAAAATACAAATAAGTGCATTTGAATTTAGGACCCCATTTTAATATTTTTAGGTTTACTTGTTAATTAACATTGCAAAATGAAAGAAAATAACAAAAATAGTTCTCTTGCATTTGTAGTTTTAATTTTTGATTTTTTTTCTTTAGTTTTATTTTAAATTAGGAGTTAGTTAATTTTTGAAAATTAATTAGTTTAAATTTTAGAGTTAAATCATGTCTTCTTATTTTTAATTCTGTTTTAAAAAAATAAAAGAAAATGGGAAAAGGAGAGATAATGAAAGAAAACTAAAAGAAAATAAGGGTCTTAATAAAAGACCCGGTTTTGGGGACAACCAGTCATAAACCCGTCTCAAACCAGCCCAATTTGGCAAAACCCAATCCAATCCCAAACCCGCAACCCGGTCCAGCCCCGAAACCATCAAAACGATGTCGTTTAGGGTTGGAATTAATCCTGACAGTTTAGATTTTTTTATCTGATGGTCAGGAACTGAGGAACCCTAAATATAAATATGTCCAAACAAGCCCTCACCCACCTCAGGCCCCATACCTCAACATCTCTCATGTCCTCTAACCTCCGGTGTAACGCCGCCATCCTCCGGCGTCTGCTGCCGGCCGAAAATCGCCTCTGTCTGCGGCGATTCTTCGATGACTCCAAAATTTTCACCCCTGCTTCCCCTTCACCTCTCCAATTCCCAGCCCAGTTTACTTCGAATCCTAGCCAAGTGTTTGAATAAATGAAACCCTAGCCACTGCCTCTGCCGTGTCCAGTGACATCGTCTCCAAACCTCACCAAAATTACACCATATGGCCTCCTCACCCTCCTCTTTTCGAATCCACAACTAATTTCCTTGAAATCCATCCAAAACTACTCGAATCTTAAATCTAGGGTTTGATTTGGAAGTTTAGAGGAGTTCAACCTTGTTTGGATTTTCCAGTATTCGAGTGATCCCCAGTTAATGTTGTTTGTTTATTTTTTCAAAACTAAACATATAACATTAGCTGAGGATCAGATTTGAAAGAAGTCAAGTCGAGGCCTAAAATTAGTAATTTTTCTCAACTTTCTTTATTTATTTTTTTTTCTTTCTCTTTGCATAGTAAAATTTTCTTTTAATTAAAATTGGCTTCCACTTCATGCTTAATGTTTCTTAATGATTAATTGCTCTAGGCCTGGATTTTTTGCTTGCCAATCTGCATAAAATCTTTAATTGTTTTTTTCTGTTTGTATTGCTTTTTCTAATTCAATTTGTTTATTTTTTTGTTTGAGTCTTAATTTTGTGTTTGATAGCATGATTCTGTATTTTTGTTAATTTTGTTCCTGGGTTTTTTGTTTAATTCATAGCAATAGCCTGTAAATTTAGTTAATTAGAATTAGATGGATTTGATTGTCTAATTTTAGGGGTTTTGTGTTAGTAACAACCTATTTGGTTATAGTTGAATAGTTTCCACTCTTTGTTGATCAACCATGGTTAATTTGGCCAAGCTTAAAAGGGATGGGGTTAGGATGACATAGGTTAGTTGTTTCAGAACTAATTCAAGGGTAGTATAGGTAGCTCAATAAAAGAATTTTGCAGTAACTAAAAATAGAACCCCCCTAGAGCCTTCTAGATTGGGGTTCTAACTTTAAATTCTGGAATTTGGAAGCCTTACTTGACCAGTAAGTCATAAATTGACGGTCCAATTAGCAAAAAATATAAAACAAATGGACTACTAAAATCCCAAAGTCTGAACTTGCCCTAGTAACTTGCCTATAAAGGCATTGTTACTTAGAGCTGAAGAGAGATTTTCCTAGCATTAGGAAACACTGGAAAAGCTCTGAAACTTCAGGCGACCAAAAACTTCAAAAGTCACTATTCCTTTGAATTTTTTTGGGTAATCTCAAAGCTCTAAGTTCTAAATTAAATTTATAGCTTATCTAAGGTTGAAAAATGGTTTGAATTGTCCTAGTGATATAGTAAATGAGGCTTCAGAAGTTCCTGGGGTTATTTTTGAGTTTAACTAGGTTCATTCGAGTTTGTTTTGGGTGTTTACTGGTGTTATCCATCTGAGACTAATTATTGGGCTATTTGGCATCATTTCTGGGTTGGAAATTTGTTCAAAACTGTTGCCGATTTTTGCTTACTGTTGCTGACTCTTCCCTTCCTCTTAATTTTCCTAATTTCCAGGTACATTTTTAGCCGCAAGTGATGTATGAACATTGAACCAAGTTTATTCTCAAGCTTAAAGATAATTGTTATTTGTTTTCTCATTAATTCCTACTATTTATGCCTTAATTTTTGATGGCTAGTACAGTTGATACATTGCTTTGTAATAACTAGACATTTTGGACTGTTATGTTTTAGACTTATGTGAGTATCTATTTAATGATGTTAGCTAGAGTATAGTTAATTCCATTTTTTCTATCATGTTAGTTAATATTAAAAATTTAAATAATGTGTGAATTAGAAATGATGTCCAGAAATTACAGGTATGATGTGAAATTTAGCATATATAGTAGCTTAAATGTGCTAATTACTCTAGTTTGCTCACCATGTGTTTTGTTGAAAGTGAAACCCAAAATAGTTCATCCACAATTCAAAATAGCAGAATACTTTGCATTTACATTGTATTTCAGGTTAGGTTGGGATTCATGAGTTGCTTTTAAAGGTTATGGCTTAGAAACTATCATGTAAAATTAAAAGTTTCAGTAGTTGTTTTTAGGGTCCAATCTTTTAAAGTGTATTGATTAAAATTAAATGGTTGTTAAAATTCCAGATTGGGTATATTAGTTATCCATATATGAACAAATTGAAATGTACGTGACATGAGGATTTCAATGTTGGCATGCTTTTGATTGAAATAAATGGTTTAGTTGTTCATATGAAATGGTTAAGTCCAGTTTTGAAACAAATTTAGTGTTTTGGAATCTAAATGAAGTCCAATGTTTGGTTTGGGCTCGTCTACGGACCAAATAAGTACAAATAATAAGCTTCCAGTTGAATAAAAACGAGCATCTTCCTAAGGGCCAAAGTATCGAGCAGCTCTACAGTTGAGGCCCAATATTGGGCAGCCCCTTTATAAAGCTGACTGAATTTTTCTTCTTTTTGGGCTAGTTTTGAAGCCTAATGTATTGAAGGCTTTAATTAAGGCTATGGGTTTAAATTCGTAATGCAAGTTTTGGGAATTTCAAGTTAAGTAGCAAATTTGAATTAAGGGGTCTTCAATAATGAAGATACTGTTGTTTGAGTTTGGACTTGATCTTGATGCCCGAATTCCTTGAATGCTTTTAATAATAGTTAATTCATAGTTCTGACTAATTAAGTTTATTAGAGACAGTCCTTAATAAATAATATTAGTTCATCTTTACGGTGTCGTTTTAAAAATGAATCGAGGTCCGCCACGCAAAACAAAATTCCCAAAATTGCGTGGCCCTCATTAATTATATCTTTAAAATCCATACAACTCGGGACGTGCCATTTAGCAAATTTTCGTGGTCTCCCAAAAAATTGACAATGCGTTAGTCACATTAGGCGCGTAATTTAATAATTTTACCTTCCTAAATTCTAGTGTGCATTTCATGTAACCCAAATCCACATCCCAAAATGTTGAATAAATGTTTAGGATCCGGGTGCTTTTCATGTGACGTGATCAAAAAACACATTTTACACGTTCAATCTTTCTTAAAAATTTAATTAAATACGGTTAGTAACTTTAAATTGCATTATAGGACAAACATGTATTAATATCAAATATTTTTTCAATTATAATAGTTTAAGCGATCGTGCTAGAACCACAGGATATGAGGGTGCCTAACACATTCCCTCGGGTCAAAAGAATTCCTTAGTCAGATTTTCTAGCTCGCAGACATCATTTCGAAATTCGAAAATTTTCTCGATTTGGGATTCAAAATTAAACTGGTTATTTGGATAACTAAAAGCCAAACCTATCCCAAGTGGCGACTCTGATAAATAAATAATCCTATTTCAAATAATGTCACTTAAATTGGAAAAACTCCCTTATACAGTACCTCTGGGGTGATGTTTAATAAATGATGTGTGACATCTACCAATCGAGCATCTACATGGGTTCATATGAGGCTTCACATGGTAGGTGATGTCGGTCGCCGGTTAGATTGTTCGAGCCGGGCCAGGCTCGGTTGTTGGGTACGGATCTAGTATACGATGCCTTATACAAGGTTAGGATCATTCAAGATACGCTTCGTACAACTCAATCCAGCTAAAAGAGGTTATGCTGATCATAAGGTTCGTAATGTGGCAATCATAGTCGGTGATTGGTGTCACACCTCCTTTTTAACACTACACCCCGCGAAAGGAGTTTTTCTAGTTAAAGATTTCAGATGAACCAATAACTTGAACATCAACTAATTAATCTCATTTTAACCTTCGGTTGAACTCAGTATGAATATCATAGGAATTTATAAGGATGTTTTTTATAGAACAACAATTCTCTTGTATTTTCAGTCGTCTATGATATAAGCGATTTCTTAGCTCTCCAAAGCTCTTAAAAATCATTCAATGGAACAGTATGTCCAACTTTTTTTTTTGTTTTTAGGATCCTTTTTTAATGCTTAGAAAGTCTTCCTTCTAAGGTAAGAAATCCTGCCTTTACAGGCAAGGATTAGGGTAGCCTTTTTCATTATTCTTTTAGCTTAAAAGTCCCTTATTTATTGGCTTTCTACCCTAGTTATGCTGTTAAAAGTACAAAATTCATAGAGAACCCATCACTAGAAACTTCCAAATCAGTTATACTAAGATTCCTTGCCCTAAACTTCATAAGCTACCAAACAGACCTGGGCTCAAACGGCTGGGCCTTTGAATTGGGTCATAAATGACTCCTAGAGCCCAAGCAGATTTCCAAATAAACCCAATTTCTGACCTAGGACCAACCAATTTGAACCTTGCTGATTATTAAATTGATTTTGGTAAAGATAAAAACCAAGGAGATAAAATTAAAAGAAGGATAATTGACTTTGATTCTACAAATTAAGCGGAATTATCTAGAAAAGAAAGTAAGAAAAAGATGATCTTAGAAGAAAATATCGAACAGAAACCTATTGGACTCGATTTTTGAAGGAAACAATGGTGAACTCAACAATTGATTAAGTTATTAACAAGCGAATCAAACAGGCCAATCAGTCCTGACTAAAATCTAGCAGTTCAATTTCAAATAGAGACTGAAAACCAATTAGACTTGTAAACCTTCGACCTAACAAAATTTAACATGATAACCCTAAAATAGTAAAGCTACTAACACCATTTAACTAAACCAAACTAAAGCCATAACTTGAACCCTGGAGCGAAGCACTAACGAACAAACATACATAATCAAGATAAAGAAGAAGAAAATTAAATTAAATTAAATTAAAAAACAAAAAACTTAGCTTAAAATTTATGTTGAACTCTAGAAGTCTTAATACATAGGCTATGGCTTACTAGTCAGATTTTCAATCTAATCCTCGAGCCACTGCAGCGACTTTTGAAGGAAACCACTCATAGATTCGTCCTGGGAAGGTTAGGAGGCGATTTGGTATCAATTTGGGGTGGTTTGGGAGTTGTGATGTTTGGCCGGAGTTCGTTGATTTACGATTCGAGATGTTTGGAGAAATTTGAGGGAAGGGACCTATGGATTTTGGATGAAGGAGGTCAGTGGCCGTTTGGTGTTAATTTGAGGCTGTTTGGTGTCGGTGCCGCCGTACATGGCGGAGCGGGCGGCGTTTCAAATGGATATTCGAGACGTTTGGTGATATTCAAGGGATAACATGCAAAAAATTTGGAAAAAGGAGGTTGAGGGGAGAAGACGGTGTAATTTTTGTGGCCTTTGGGTGATCGCTGCCGGCGAAGGCGATTTCCGGCCGGCGGTGCCTGGTGGGAAGCGGTGGCGTTACAGGTCTATGACGAGAGAATGTAATAGACGGGGGGTGGGGGGTTTGGACATATATATACTTGGATTTAGTCACTTCTAAGTCGTTGGATGATGAATCGTTGACGACTAGGATTAAACGACGCCAAACGGCGTTATTTAGATTGGAGGGGGGACCTGCACCGGGTCTGGGCCAGATCATGGGTGCGTTTGGGTTGGTTTTTAATTCAAATGTCCCAAACATTTTAATTAAAAGAATTTCTAGATTTTTCACTTTTTTTTCATTTACTTTTCATTTTCGAAAATTGCTAAAACTCCTAAAATAATTATAAAATCTCAATTTTACCTATAAAATGCGACCCAGCCATATATAATTATTATCAAAACAAACTGAAATAAACAAATTTCCTAGAAATTCAAAACATAAAATTAAATGAGCAAATTGAACCTATTTTTGGTTTTTCCTTTTTTTATAAAATGACTTATCGCTAATTAAGCTTGAAAAATATCGAATCTACTTCAAAATGCACATGCGACATGTTTTTTATTTTTGATGAATAGGTGATAAATTAAAATCCACACAAAATGCAAACAATAAACAAAAATGTCACAAAAATTCACAAAATTGCAGACAAATAAAAAAAATGATTTTATTTGAATTTATATGACTAATTCATGTAGGGAAAAAATCAAATGCTCACAGCTGCCCCTCTTTACCCGAAAACACGAAGAGTTTGCATGCAAAGATAAGTGATCGGACACGAGCGATTTTTGCCCGTTTGAATGCTCTGTGAGAAGTGTTTTGAAAATCTTGACCGCACCCTGCTTCTGAGGCTGCCTACATATCCTCGGCTAAAGAGGAATCAAGTCAGTGTAGTTTAGGAGTGTTTGGTAGCTGCGACTACCGAAGTTGTGCTTTCACTGCATATGTTGCTACTGCTACTTCTTGCTAGACCTCCTTATATACCGTGTAAAAATAAAAAGAACCTATCTGTGTCTTGAAACTTCCTCTTGATCTTTGTTGCTTTTTTGCTTTGTGTATCTCCCTGAAAAACTTCTTGTTATCTTGTTGTACTTCCTTCTGTGAAGCTTCTAGTTTCCCCATTGCTATGTTCCGTCTTTTCCATGTTGATGCTTGGTTGTTGGGCTTGAATTGTAATCCCTTGTTCTCCAGGTCAGCGCATGATTAGCAAATCTTGAAACATGAAAAATATTCTCTTGTTCTCCAGGTGGCGCCTGATTACCAAAATTTGAAACTTGAAAAATATTCCCTTGTTCTCCAGGTGGGCGCCTAATTACAAAAATAGGCAACTTGAGAAGTATTCCCTTGTTCTCCAGGTGGGATCCTTACTACCAAAACTTGAAAAGTACTCCCTTGTTGCAAAAACTTGAAACTTTAGAAATATTCCATTGTTGTCCATGTGGACGCCCGATTACCATGACTTGCAACTTGAAAAGTATTCCTTTGTTCTCCAGGTGGGCGCCTGATTACCAAAATTTTCAACTTGAAAAGTATTCCCTTGTTCTCCAGGTGGGCACCTGACTACCAAACATTGAAACTTGAAAAGTATTCCCTTGTTACCAAAACTTGAAACTTAAGAAATAATCCCTTGTTCTCTAGGTGTGTGCCTCACTACAAAGACTTGCAACTTGAAAAGTACACCCTTATTCTCCAGGTGGTTACAAAAACTTGAAACTCAAAACATATTCCCTTGTTCTCCAGGTGGGCGCCTGATTACCAAAACTTTCTACTTGAAAAGTATTCCCTCGTTCTCCAGGTGGGCGCCTGATTACCAAAACATGCAAACTTGAAAAGTATTTCCTTGTTATCAAAACTTGAAACTTGAGAAAAACTCCCTTGTTCTCCAGGTGGGCACCTGATTACCATGACTTTCAACTTAAAAAGTATTCCCTTATTCTCCAGGTGGGCGCCTGATTACCAAAACATTAAACTTGAAAAGTATTCCCTTATTCTCCATGTGGGAGCCTGATTACCAAAACTTGCAACTTGAAAAGTATTCCCTTGTTCACCAGGTAGGCGCCTGAGTACCAAAACATGAAACTTGAGAATTATACCTTGTTTTCTTCGTGGGCGCCTGATTACCAAAACTTAAAACTTGAAAAGTATTCCCTTGTTCTCTAGGTGGGCGCCTGATTACCAAAACTGTAAACTTGAGAAGTATTCCCTTGTTCTCCAGGTGGGCGCCAGTTTGCCAAGACTTAAAACTTGGAGAGTATTCCCTTGTTCTCCAAGTAGGCGCCTGATTACCAAAACTTGCAACTTGAAAATTATTCCCTTGTTCTCTAGGTAGGCGTCTGATTACCATAACATGAAACTCGAAAAATATTCCCTTGTTCTCCGGGTGGGCGCCTTATTACCAAAACTTGAAACATGAAAAGTATTCCCTTGTTACCAAAACTTGAAAATTGAGAAATATTCCCTTGTTCCCTAGGTGGGCGCCTGATTACCAAGACTTGAAACTTGAAAAGTATTCCCTTACACTCTAGGTAGGCGCCTGATCTAGATAGGCGACTGATTACCAAAATTTGCAACTTGAAAAGTAATCCCTTATTCTCTAGGTGGGCTCCTGATTACCAAAACTTGAAACTTGAGAAGTATTCCCTTGGTCTCCAGGTGGGCGCCTGATTACCAAATCCTGAAACTTGAAATTATTCCCTTGTTCTCTAGGTGGGCGCCTGATTACCAAAACTTGAAAATTGATAGTATTCCCTTGTTCTCCAGGTGGGCGCCTGATTACCAAGACTTGAAACTTGAAAAATATTCCCTTGTTCTCCAGGTGGGCGCCTGATTACCAAAACTTGACACTTGAAAAGTATTCCCTGCAATTGCACCATGTGTATCTAATCACAGCAAAACAAACAAAACAAAAGAAATTCTTATGCCCCTGTTTGATGTTGGGTGCATCTGTGAGTGTTAATCAAATCCCATTACCAACCAACTCTTCGAATTTTAAAGCTAAACCCCATTATCCATGAGGGTTCTAACAACTCTTAATTAATGACAACTGTAAGATTAGGTTGTGTTCTCAAAAGTTATTATTTTTTACAATGTCTTGTTATCCGAGTTATGTCTGCTAGGGATCTACAGTGAACCTGTAATTAAAGCTACATCCATCATTCTGTAGGGTCCTGACAACTCTTTATTAGGTGAAAAATCATGTCTGGTGGGGATTGGTATTTAGAACTACATCTCATTATCCAAACGGGTCCTGACGACTCATGTTAGGGAATTATTTATGCCTGCCCATGTTACCCATGCATGTTTGAGTTTTAAACGGAGTCCCATTTCCAGAAGGGTCTTGAGAATTTCAAATTACGTTCCTCTTTTAACCCTTGGTTGTCTCTACAGGGGATTGATAATTAAATTTTGCCCCATTGTTCAGAAGGGTCCCAACGACTCTTATTGGGGAAGATGTTTGTACCTGATTATGTTCCCTGTTGAATTATTTTAAACCACGCCCCATTTTTTAGGAGGGTCCTGAGATTCTCAATCATACCTGCCATGTGCTTGCCCTCCCCTGTTGAGGATTTCCCCGGTATCTTCCGGAATTTCCTGCCCCTTTTTCAATCAAAGGAAATCTTGTTAGTTTAAAAAAGTGGTGGTTAGCTTGCGGCATTCTAAAGATGGCCTCCCCACTGTCAAGTTCTATTGTGTGCAAATTTTCGTACTGAATGATGACCTGTTTGATTTGCTCGGCTGATTCCTGCACCCTATCTCTTTAATCTATCCTCCCATCATCGTGTTACTCTCCTAACCCTTTTTCCAGAATCCTTACCTCCTTCCTGAAGTTACCAAGTCAGTTTACTAGTTAAACCTTCATTGATCCTTTCCCTTTCCATTTCCATTTTTGCTGACTTTGTTATGTTTTGACCGGCACATGCTTTTCCACTTGGGAACTGGTAGTAAGATTTGAAATTTCTCTCATGCTTACTTAAAGAAAATGACTTTGAGGACATATCAGAAGAATGGGAACTCGAAAGAAAATGAAATACAATGACTCTGAATTATTTTTAAAAGAATTCCAAATTTGGCGACTATTGAGGGGAAAATGAACGCTCTATTTAAATGAAGCTGAACACACTATTTCTTATAGACTGATCAGGAGCCCGTGAGGGTTTTCACTGATAAGACTCTCTCATTTTCATTTCTCTCAACTCCGTCGCCTTATGGTGCTTGTGAAGGTTTTCACCAATAAGACTCTCTCATTTTATTATTTTCCTACTTGAAATAGAGTGTTTCCTTGGGGTATGAACCACTTCTTCTTGCTTGACTTGGTATTTCTAAAGACTGATAAGAAGGTCTTTCTTTGTACTGTAATGTACGCTTTTGGATAAGGTTAGGAAGAAAGGGGTGCTGGACGATCAAAATAACTCAAATGGGTTCAAAATTACAACATTCGAAATTAGATTTTCTTCCAACAACCACAACTTCTGCAACAGTTTCTTGCTTGGGAACCTTTGTATTTTTATTTGAATGTGATCCAACCGTGAGGTTTCCTACGTATCCTTAAAAGGAATCAGGCCAAACGTAGTTCATGCTGATTCCTTGTTTTTGTGGTCTTGTCTTTTCTACTTTTCCTTATTCTGTTTCTTCGTTTTTCTTTTGTTGTTTTACTGTCTCTCTTTTTCTTTTCTTTATTTTTCTTCTCCTTTTTTCTCTTTTTTTTCTTTTCTTCTTCTCTATTTTTTCTTCTTTCTTCTTCTTTCTTTTCTTTTCTCTTTTTCTTTCTTTTAAATATTTTCTAGTTTTTTCTTTTACTGAATTTTACACTTGCATTCTGACTTTTGTTACTAATTCCGAAAGGGGGTATGAAAGAAAATAATTAAAGCTCAAAAGGTTATCAAAGGATAAAGTTACTAGATAGACGAATAAAATACATTCATCAATTCAATCTGTAAAACATGGCAAGTACCAACAAACATGCCAAGTATAGACAATGATTTGAACAAAGAAAATCATGTGTAGTATCTCTTAACTGCATCTTAATTGATGGCAATTTCTACATATTTGCTTTCCACATCTATTAGTTACAACGCCCCGTTGGACAACACTCTTGGCATGACGAAAGGCCCTTGCAGATTTGGGGCGAACTTTCACTTTGCCTCTACCTGATGAGGAAGGATGCGTTTCAATACCAGCTGACCCACTTCAAACCTTCTTGGACGCACTTTCTTGTTATATGCTCTGGACATCCTCTCTTGATACAACTAGTTGTTACATACTGCTGCCAATCTTTTTTCATCAATCAAACTCAATCGCTTCAGATGGGCTTTGACCCATTCCTCATCATCAATTCCTGCCTTATCGACAATCCCAAGAGATGGTATTTCAATTTCATCGGAAATTACTGCTTTTGTGCCATATGCCAACAAGTATGGGGTTGCCCCCACTGAGGTGCGGACAGTAGTGCAATAGCCTAACAATGCGAAAGGTAACTTCTCGTGCCATAGCCTGGACCCTTCCACCAATTTTCAAAATATCTTCTTTATATTCTTATTGGTTGCCTCAACTGCTCCATTTGCTTTGGGACGGTATGTGTGGAATTGTACCGTGTAATCTTAAACTGCTGACATACCTCTTTAATCAAATGGCTATTGAGATTCGCTCTATTATCAGTAATGAGTGTCTTTCGGATTTCGAACTAGCAAATGATATTTGAATGCACAAAGTCGACCACGGCTTTCTTGGTCACCGCCTTGAAAGTTTTAGCTTCGACCCACTTGGTAAAATAATCAATAGCAACCAGGATGAACCTGTGTCCGTTGGAAGCTGCTGGCTCGATAGGCCTGATGAAATCTATTCCCCAGGCAACAAAAGGCCAGGGTGCAGACATTGTATTCAATTCAGATGGCGGTGAATGAATCAAGTCTCCATGCACCTGACATTGGTGACATTTGCGCACGAAACTGATACAATCTCGCTCAATGGTAAGCCAATAATACCCTGCCCGGAGAATCTTCTTTGCCAAAACATATCCGCTCATGTGCGGTCCACACACTCCTCAATGTACCTCATTCATGGTGGCTCTTGCTTGACTAGACACTATGCACCTTACCAACCCAAGATATGGAATTCCTTTGTATAGCATCCCTCCACTGAGGAAAACTCGCTTGATAAGCGAAGGATTGTTTTCTTCTGGTCACTTGTGGCCTGTACTGGGTAAACACCATCCTGATATATTCTTTGATGTCATGGAACCAAGGCTCACCGCCAAGCTCTTCCTCTACCACATTACAGTAACCATGTTGGCCATGGACGTAGATATACAATTGATCAACATAAGCCTTATCTGGATGATGTAACATTGACGCCAAGGTGGCCAAAGTTTCCGCAATATCATTGTGAATTATCGGGATATGCCTGAACTCCACTGACTGAATCATTAACAAAGGTCGTGCAAGCACTGCCGGTACCGTATGAGCTTTAAATCTCGTGTTTCCGAATCCCCCTCAATTCGGCTTACTAGCAAATATGAATCTCCCAAGACCAAGACTTCTTGGACACTCATGTCTGTAGCTAACCTCAAACCCAAAATACATGCCTCATAATCTTCCATGTTATTTGTTCAATAAAATTTGATATGAGCCACGTGTTAGGATTTATGCCCTTCACTAGAGGGGGGGTGAATAGTGAGGCACGAGAATGATGGTAAATTTTGCGGAATTAAAATTGCAAGAATAAAGTAAGTGCAGTAATTAAAAGAGTAAGGAGAGGACACACCAAATTTATACTGGTTCACCACAACGTGTGGTTAGTCCAGTCTCCCGAGAGACTCTCTCGAGTTTACACTAACTCCGTTAAGCTTGCGGGTGCCTAACAAACCGTTACACTTGCTCGTAGATGTACGCTCTACAAGACTTCAACTTGCTCGAGGATACCTCACCTCAAGACTTCACCTTGCTCGTGGATACCGCACCACAAGACTTCACACACTAAGATTGAAGGTACTTAGCAAACCCAACGCTCAATGAGAAGGTATGGTCTTCTCAAGAACCTTTCTCTTTTACAACAAGAACTCTCTAAGAAGAGTAGATAAAGAGATACAACATAAGCTCTATGAACAACACAAAGTTGTCTCTCAAATGGCTCAGCAAAAGCTCTAAATATGATGTATAAATGTTATCAATATGTTCAAGAATAATGAGAGATGTTGTTCTTATGAAATGAGTCCCAAAGACCTCTATTTATAGGTGGTAGAGGTTGTATGTCCGTTGCTTAATAGAGAATCAATAATGCTAATTTTACGCCCAGATAATCGATTATCTACTTTACATAATCGATTATCTTCTCAACGTTCATAAAACTAGACGTTGGAAGGCAACGGACAGTAGGATAATCGATTATTCTCAATCACATAATCGATTATTTATCCTCTCGGTAATTTCCAGTTTAAGCTGGAAAAAGGCAGATAATCGATTATCCTCATTGTGATAATCGATTATGCAGCCATGCTGGAATTTCCAGTTTTTGCTGGAAACCCAACATAATCGATTATCACATAAGGGATAATCATTATCTGGCTGTTCTGTCCAGAATTGAAAACTTACTTCAAAAACCATTTTGGTTAAAATGAAAACGTTAAAAATCATTTTTTTTTGAAGTTATGAAAATGTTTATGATATATATGATTTGATAAAATGATTTTATGCATATTTATGATGACCTACGTTGAGCCAAAAGACGAGATAACTTAAACGTTGCTCTTACATTGGTTCTACCTAACGACCTACGCCTTGGGTCTTCGGTCTTGAACTTTTGAGCTCGTCTTGGCTTTTCCATGCAATCCCTTCATCAATATGCTTCTCGGCATTCAATCTTGATTGTTTGTCATATAATAACGTTGTTTGACACTTGACTTCATTGTTTGTCATTCATCAAAACCTATACCTGGAAATCATGCTAATACAACCAAAGCACACATATCATGGATAGAATGATTTCCTACAATTTCCCCCTTTTTGATAATGACAAACAATAGGAGATATGCATATCCGATTCCCCCTAAAGCCATGCTATATCTCAACACATAAGTTATGCAAACAATTCCCCCTTAATTGAGTATTCCCCCTCAATTAAAGCATACTAGAAGGTGGAGACATTCCCTCTTATTAGATGCATATCGCCTAATTTCTTCCCCCTTTTGGCATTAGCAAAAAGAGAGTATACACAGGCTACTTTCCCCTTTTGACACTTCCCCCTTTTTCAGAATACCAACTGTTAGTGTCAAACATAAAATAGGAAGTACAATGAGGAATATACATGATGACGATTTAAAAAAAATCATACCAACATAAAATGATACCAAATGTTAGTAAAAACATAACAACCATAATAACGGTTATTTTTAGCAAATCATATTACTTAAAAACATATCAACTGTTAATTTTTAACAAACTAATAGTTGTATTAAAAACATGAATCATTTATTTTTCAAGAATATAACAACTGTTATTCAAACCAAAAATAATATTCATCAAAACATTAATCAATCATTATTTTTAACAAAAATAATTGATACCAATTGTTATTCAAAATAAAAGTTATCAAGACATGAATAATTGATACCAATTGTTAACAAAGACATATCAATCGTTAACACATACCAACTATTATGTTTTTATCAAAAATATGATAACTAACCGAAATTCTCCCTCGATGCAATAAAGTTTCGTGCTTGGTGCATCTATTACGATATTGTAGTCTTCAAGCACACCTGCAAACGTACCTAAAAATAGGCTTTAGGTACCCAAACACTTTTGGGTCCTTGGGGGTTAGGCAAATAATAATCATGGCTAAAAGATAAATCCCTATGTTTTGCAAAACATACGGTTGCTATGTGTCCTACCCGGTTGCAATAATGACATATAACATTCGGGTTGTGCATATGTCTTGGTTGAGCCAAAAACGTTCTAGGTGATCTAAAGTCATTATTCCTAGAAGTGTTGAAATTCCTAGAGTCATTTCTAGGTGGTCTAAAATGATTAATTCTAGACTCATTAACAAGATTCCTAGAATTATTTCTAGGTTGTGCAACATCATTTCTATCATGATTCTTATTCTTTTTAGGCCTTTTATATTTTCTGGGCTTTTTCTTCTTAATTTCTTCAACAGTTTTAGGATCTTCTACACTTCGTTCTTCTAGTGTGTTCCTAAGTTCTATGTTCTCTAATTTCAAAGAATCACAAGATGAACAATTAGAATTTTGATCAATTGAAGAAGTTTCATTCATCTCCTTAATTTTATTTCTAAGATCAATATTGTCATTTTCCAAAAATTTATTTTTCTCTTCTAAAACTTTAATTTTAGCCTTGGCCTCTTTGGAGATTTTTGAAGACATTTTCAATTCATCATGTAATTCTTGAAAAGCTTCTTGTAATTCTTCATAAGAGTAAGAGTTAGGAGTACTTACCTCTTCTTCCTCGTTGGCCATGAGGCATAGGGCGGCAGTTTCATCACCCGAGCTGTCCGAATCCCATGTCACGCGCCTTTGTTGTTTCTTCTTCTTCTTCTTGTCCTTGGGTTTTGGACAATGTGACTTGGTGTTGCCAAGTTTTCCACAATTATGGCAGGAAGAACTTGGTTCTTCCTTCTTCATAAACTAATAAAACTTTTCAATTAAATCGTTGGAAATAGTATCATCATCGCTTTCCGAATCACTTACTTCTACTCTTTTAGAAGATGAGGCTTTGAAGGCAATACCTGGACTTTTCTCATCTCCAAATAAAGGTTTAAGAATTGTGCTTTCATAAGTTTTGAGGTTACCTCTTAGTCCATCAATTGTGACGTCCGTGATTCCTATCGACTCTTGGATGGCATTGGCTTTGGAACGCCATTCGGGAGTGAGACTCCGCATGATTTTTCGAACAAGATCTTTGTTCGAATATACATTCCCAAGAGCATGGAGATCGTTGATGATCATTGAGAATCGATCAAACATATAATCGATGCTTTCAGGCTCCTTCATTCTAAAGAGTTCATATTCATGTGTTAGAAAATCAACTCTAGCTTCTCGGACTTGAGGCGTACCTTCATAAGTGATTTCAAGCTTATCCCACATCTCTTTGGCGGTTGTGCAGCAAGAGATCTTCCGATAGTCATCCGGATTCACGGCACAATACAACATATTGATGGCCTTTGCGTTATTTTCAACCTTCTTGATGTCTTCGGCATTATATTCATCTTCCTCCTTTGGAACCATGATTTCCCCAACTTTCTTTGCCGGCATTTGTTCACCGTTCTTGATGATGTGCCATAATCGAAAGTTATATGATTGGATGAATATTCTCATCCTCTCTTTCCAATATGTATAATTTGTTCCATAATATAGTGGAGGCCTAATGGTAGAGTGTCCTTCGCTCATCATACCTGCGTTCAGCATTTTCAACAAAAAAATATATATCGTTCTCTCAACCGGTTAAGGCTTTCAGAGAGTTAGGCTCGGATACCAAATGTTAGGATTTATTCCTTTCACTAGAGGGGGGGAATAGTGAGGCACGAGAATGATGGTAAATTTTGCGGAATTAAAATTGCAGGAATAAAGTAAGTGCAGTAATTAAAAGAGTAAGGAGAGGATACACCGAATTTATACTGGTTCACCACAACGTGTGCTTAGTCCAGTCTCCCGAGAGACTCTCTCGAGTATACACTAACTCCGTTAAGCTTGCGGGTGCCTAACAAACCGTTACACTTGCTCGTAGATGTACGCTCTACAAGACATCAACTTGCTCGAGGATACCTCACCTCAAGACTTCACCTTGCTCATGGATACCGCACCACAAGACTTCACACACTAAGATTGAAGGTACTGAGCAAACCCAACGCTCAATGAGAAGGTATGGTCTTCTCAAGAACCTTTCTCTTTTACAACAAGAACTCTCTAAGAAGAGTAGATAAAGAGATACAATATAAGCTCTATGAACAACACAAGGTTGTCTCTCAAATGGCTCAACAAAAGCTCTAAATATGATGTATAAATGTTATCAATATGTTCAAGAATAATGAGAGATGTTGTTCTTATGAAATGAGTCCCAAAGACCTCTATTTATAGGTGGTAGAGGTTGTTTGTCCGTTGCTTAATAGACAATCAATAATGCTGATTTTACGCCCAGATAATCGATTATCTACTTTACATAATCGATTATCTTCTCAACGTTCATAAAACTAGACGTTGGAAGGCAACAGACAGTAGGATAATCGATTATTCTCAATCACATAATCTATTATTTATCCTCTCGGTAATTTCCAGTTTAAGCTGGAAAAAGGCAGATAATCGATTATCCTCATTGTGATAATCGATTATGCAGCCATGCTGGAATTTCCAGTTTTGGCTGGAAACCCAACATAATCGATTATCACATAAGGGATAATCGATTATCTGGTTGTTCTGTCCAGAATTGAAATCTTACTTCAAAAACCATTTTGGTTAAAATGAAAACGTTAATAATCATTTTGTTTGAAGTATATGAAAATGTTTATGATATTTATGATTTGATAAAATGATTTTATGCATATATATGATGACCTATGTTGAGCCAAAAGACGAGATAACTTAAACGTTGCTCTTACATTGGTTCTACCTAACGACCTACGCCTTGGGTCTTCGGTCTTGAACTTTTGAGCTCGTCTTGGCTTTTCCAAGAAATCCCTTCATCAATATGCTTCTCGGCATTCAATCTTGATTGTTTGTCATATAATAACGTTGTTTGACACTTGACTTCATTGTTTGTCATTCATCAAAACCTATACCTGGAAATCATGCTAATACAACCAAAGCACACATATCATGGATAGACTGATTTCCTACACCATGATGGGGTAATGGTTCCCCGTTTTAGAAATGAGTATCATTCCTATCCCCATGCCTTTTATATTCACGGTCCCATCGAAGAATAATTCCCATCCTGGGTTCTTGACCTGTTCGGTTTCCCCAATATGCATTACCTCCTCGTTCGGGAAGTATGTATTTAAAGGTTCATATTCTCCGTCTACAAAATTCTCGGCCAAATGATTAGCCAGTGTCTGTGATTTCATTGCAATCCTAGTAACATAGACAATGTCGAACTCGGTGAGTAGGATTTGCCATTTTTCAAGCCTTCCCATGGCTATAGACTTCTGGAAGATATATTTCAAGGGGTCCGGGCGTGAGATGAGGTAAGTTGTATACGATGACAAGCAATGTTTCAACTTTTGTGCTACCCAAGTTAGGGCATAACACGTCCTTTCAAGATGAGTATACTTAACCTCATAAGTTGTAAACTTCTTGCTGAGGTAGTATATAGTTTATTCTTTCCTCCCGGTGACATCATGCTAACCCAGCATGCATCCGAATTAGTTGTCCAAGACTGTCAAATATAAGATCAAGGGCCTCCCTTGTTCCGGTGGGACCAAAACCAATGGGTTTGACAAGTATTACTTTATTTTATGAAAAGCCTCCTAGCATTCTCCCATTCATTTGACCACGACATCCTTTTTCAATAGCTTAAAGATGGGCTTGCAGGTTGTTGTGAGCTGAGAAATGAATCGGCTGATGTAATTCAATCTACCCAATAGACTCATCACCTCCGTCTTGTTGCTCGAAAGAGGCAATTCTTGTATGGCTTTGATCTTTGATGGATTTATTTCAATGCCTCGGCGGCTGACTATAAACCCTAGCAACTTACCTGAGGGGACCCCAAACGCGCATTTCGCTAGATTGACTTTGAGATTATACCTTCGGAGCCTCTGGAAAAATTTCCTTCGATCTCTGACATTGTCGGATTGCTTACTCGATTTCACAAATACATCATCCACATAGGCTTTGATCTCCTAATGTATCATATCATGGAAGATGGTTGTCATCGCACTCATATAGGTTGCCCCAGCATTCTTCAGGCCGAATAACATGACTTTAGCAATACATTCCCCATGGACTGATGAACATTGTCTTCTCTACATCCTCCATCAAAATCTGATGGTAACCTGCGCAACAATCTACGAAGGACCAAATCTCATGCTTTGCACAATTGTCAATGATTATATGGATGTTTGGAAGTGGGAAGTTTTCTTTTGAACTTGCTTTATTAAGATCATGGTAATCGACGCATGCCCTGGATTTACCATCCTTCTTCAGCACAGGCACGACATTGGCTAACCATGTGGGATATCATGTGACTCGGATAACCTTGGCCTCAAACTGCTAGGTAACTTCGTATTTTATTTTCACGCTCACATTAGTTTTAAACTTCCTCGGCTTTTGTTTTGCAGGAGGGCAGGCCGGGTCAGTGGGAAATTTGTGAACCTCCAGGTCAGTGCTCAACCTTGGCATATCATCTTAAGACCAAAAACATCTTTATATTCAAGTAGCGCTTCAATTATTTCTCCCCTAAACTGCGGCTCTAGATGGACACTTATTTTGGTTTCCCTAATGTTATCTGGATCCCCTAAATTGACTGCTTCTGTATCACTCAGGTTTGGCTTGGGTTTTTCTTAAAAATGACTCAACTCTTTAATAGTTTCATCCAATGCTCTTTCCTCATTCATAATACGACTCATCCTCATATTCTATTTTTTCAATTATTACTTCTAAATTAGACTGATTTTTAAGGATTGGCCAAAGAGTCCTTATGCATGTCATATCATTTGAGCCAGCATAAAAATAACTGTATATGAAATAAAAGAAAAGCAAAGAAAAATAAAAGCTATTAGCACTAAGGAAAATGAAAATTACATTTCATTTAAATTGGAAAGATAACAGGGTTTATACATCCAAATGGATGGAACATAAATCTTAATTACAACCCTGGAGATAATTCAGATTAAACTGAAAGGAAAATCAAACCTGACTACCAAGACTCCTTCCACGTAGGAAGAGGAGTAGCTTTCCAGTTGTTGATTTTTGCACAGGGTCCCACAAACTGCACATCTACCTTGCTTGACCGTTCTCCGGCCTCCACCATATTTACCTCACTGCACAGTTTTTCGAACCCCTTATCCAAATCTCCATCAGCATCAATTAATGGTCTAGGAACTGTTGGCACTGGGCACTTTCTGATACGGGGTTTGCTAAATGATCTAGGCAACCGTGGGATTGGCTTTGGGAGAACCCATGCCCTCTGCTTTAACTTTCTGGCTCGCCTTATGTATGCATCTGTAGGATTGAACCCGAAACCAAAAATGTCCAAGTTTTTAGGAAGAGACACTGGTTGTACGATGCCTTGCAAAGAGGTACCCAATCCTATGCCGGGTGTGAAGCCATTTATTAACATCTCCGAAGCCACCATGACTACCGCGGCTGCTATTTTTGGATTTGGAACACACTCACTTCTGAGATCTTTTCAACTGACACCATGTCGAAGACCTGGTAGAGCCATGTACCCTTGTTGTCTTCAACTTCAATAAAAGATACAATGGCATCACCTAAGGCACATTGCTTATCCTCACTATGCACTACAATCTCCTGTTTGTCCCGTTCAAATTTGACCACCTGGTGCATGGTGGATGGCACTGCCTTAGCGGCATGAATCCAGGGTCTCCCTAACAAAAGATTGTAAGAAACTGCTACATCCAGCACTTGAAATTCCATTGTGAACTCAACGGGGCCTATTGTGAAATCTAGTATTATCTCCCCCACAGAGTCTTTGCCTCCTCCATCGAACCCTCGGCCAAAAAGGTTATTCTTCTGGATCCTTTCATCGTCCACCTTCATCTTGTTCACGGTGGGGAGCTTGCAAATGTTCACACTAGACCTATTATCAACTAGAACTTAGGTGACCACAACATCTTCTCACTTCACAGTCAAATAAAAGCCTCATTATGCTCAGTGCCCTCCGTGGGTAGCTCATTGTCAGAGAAAGTAACCCGATTTACCTCAAATATCTTGTTTGCAATCTTCTCCAAGTGATTTGGTGTTATCTTTTCATGAACATGGGTTCTCGTTCAAAATTTTCATCAATGCCCGGTGGTGCTCATCTTAATGGATTAACAATAAAAGCAAGGAGATCTTAGCCTGTGTTTTCTTCAGTTGCTCTATAATGGAGTGGTCCTGCATTTTCATTTTCTTCACAAATTCTTCCGCCTCTTCTTCTGATACAACTTTCTTTACTGATTCTGAGTTGTCCTTGGGGATCCTGCTTTTCCTTAACTCCTTAAGGGGAAAAGTATCTCCCTGACCGAGTCAAACCCCGGGCTTCACAAACTTCTTCTCTATATTTCTTCCCTTTGTACTCCAATATTGCTTGTTTACATCTCCAAGGAATGGTTTTGTCGTTGAATATATGCAGTTGTGTTACTGACTTTATAATGATAGGCTCTATGCGAGCGCCTTCCACATCTATGACGGGTTTCTTAACTTCCCCAGTTACTACACTTTTGCTTTTTCATGTTTCACCATCCCACCTTCCAGGGATTCTTTCTGGACTACAACAACAGTCTCACTATTTGTTGCACTTGACTTGAGCGTTGACATTTTGCTGGTCAAATTCTCACCCATCTTCCGTTCACTCGCTCAGATCATCATGACAGTCTGCGAAGGCTTTTTGGGCTCTCCTTCTTTGTGCACTATCTCAATCATATTTGTCTCTTCATGAGAAGGCAACGGGTTTTGATTAATGTTGGGTGCTTCCAAGGCTTGCACCTCAATTTGATGTGAATCTATGAGTTTTTGGATAGCGTTCTTCAGATGCTAACACTTTTCGGTGTCATTCCTCGAGGCACCAGCACAATACTCACAGCTGACAGAATTGTCCAGATTTCTCGGAGGAGGATTTGGCAGCTTTGCTTCGATCGGCCAAAACATGTCTAACTGCCTCAACCTGGGGAACGAGCTGGTATATGATTCTCCCAATCGAGTGAATGTTTTCTTCTTCTGCATTCTCTCATTTTTTAAAGCTTGGTTGGCCCGGAAAGCTGGTCCCGGGGGTTGCTGGTAGGCTCTTAGAGGGTAGTTATTTTATGGAGCGAGGTAATTATTTTGTGGAGCTGGTGCACGCAATTGTGCATGGGTAGGAGGTTGGGTATATGCTTGTGCATAATGAACAGAGAAACGGGGTCCCAGAGGTGAGTAGTAGTGTTGTGGTAGGCCATATGTAGTGGGTGGGTATGTTTGGTGGTGAGGACGGGGTTGGTTGTAATGGGATGGAGCCCGGGGCCTGAACCAAATCCCTGACTCAACTGTCGCTACCTCTTACTTCTTCTTCTTTCCAAATGTTCCATCGGTCCCGCTTTGGATAGTCTGGGTGGTTGCTTTGATTGCAGAGTAGCTCATGATCTTTTTTGATTTGAATCCTTCCTCGACCATACTTCCCATTTTCACTACCTCAATGAAGGATTTATCTACGGCTGATACCAGGTGACCAAAATATGTACGCTCAAAAGCTAGCAAGAAATAATATACAATCTCACTCTCCTTCATTGGGGGGTCGACCCTCGTTTCCTGTTCGCTCCAACATAAACCATATGCTCTAAAGCTCTCATTATGTTTCTTTTCCAATTTTGTCAGAGATAGAGATCCGGGATAATTTCCAAATTATATTGAAAATGACAAGCGAATGCTTGTGCTAGATCATACCAAGTGTAACACCGAGCATGATCCTGACGGGTGTACCATTCTAACGCCGACCCACTTAAACTTTGAGTGAAGTACGCCATTACCATTTCATCCTTCCCTCCTGCTCCTCTCATTTTGATACAGAAACCCCTTAAATGTGCGACCGGGTCGCCGTGTCCGTTACACATGTCAAATTGGGCATCTTAAAGCCTGGAGGTAACTGCAAACCTGTGAACAAGCAAAGGTCTTTCAATGCCATACTCCCCTGACCACCAAACCCTCGCATATCTCTGAATGATTGTTCGCTTCTGGCCTTCCATAGCACCACCTCTTACATCTTTAAAAAAAAGAAATGAACAGACTCCAACTCAATTGATAATAACAGACTCTGACTTAAAATAAAAATGACTGAATCGACAACCTACTATGAACTTTAAATAAAAGAAGATACAGACTCCCAAATGGACCAACAGATTTGGACAATCATGAATACATTAAAGTTTCTAATACTCCTGGGGCCTACGGAACATCATTCGGTCTTGCCACAGGCTTGCGTGCTAAATATCCTTGGAGATGGTGAAAGTCTTCCATTACTTGACGAACAAAGTTCATGGCAATTGCGAAGAACATAGATCTTGTTTGGATAAATTTTATGGTGATGTAATCAGCAATCATTCGAACCCTCTCTCTTGTGGTACCCTTTTCTTGCAACAACCGCCCAATTTGTTGGGCCCTCGCCTCCACTATTTAGTTCTTGGAATTGCTGCAAATCTCTTTTCAATCTTGCTATTGCTGTGTAACGATTTCTCTCACAGCCTTAAAGTCCTTGGCTTGCTTGGCTATTTTGTTTTCAACCATAATGACCTTCCTTTTCAACCCACCAACCTCATTGTCGTGGCTTTCCTTTAATTGTTCAATCATGTGGGATCGTTCCTCCGCATTTTTGGCTAATTTTTTTCTAGCCCTGGATAGCTCACTCTCTGCCTTATTCAAGTCAAAACCATATTGTGCTACTTTTCTCCTTAAATTGTCTATGAGCTTTCATCTTTTGCTCTCCTGACGGGATTCTCCGCGGCTATTTTCATTTTCTGAATTTGGGCTCGGAGGGCTTCGTTTTCTTTTGCTAGTCTTTTCTTTTTACCCTCGTCTGCAACGGCTTGCTAAATATTTTTGAATTGAAGTTCTTTGTCTTGCTTTTCCGACTTTATTCATTTTCCTAGGCTAACCAATTTCATTGTTCTTCTGATGCCTCAACAAATTCCTGGAGATTTTGCCTCTTAACCTGTCTTTCGAACTCTATTTCTTTCATATACCAAAAAAGGTACCCTGGTGCAACCTCGCCCTTATATAAATTGCGAACTCGATTGTCCACCGTCAAATATTGACATTCGCTCCAAATTTTGCGAACTGCTGCTTTGGGAAACTGACCATTGGAGCTAATATCTACAACATAGCGACTAATGTCCTCAGCCCTGGGAATCATTTGGCTCCTCCCCAATTATCTTAGCACTCTGTACGAAGCCTAGGGTTAGATACTCTGGAGACCCATCAGAAGGAAATGAGCCAGGTAGCTGGCATATATATGATTTCATAAACGGGAAGCCACCGAATGTCCACTCTATTTGGATTGCGCTTATGATACGGAGATGTGATACCCATTTTGTAGCACCCTCTGGTAATCTCAGCCCATCAACCCTGTTATAGAATTCCTCTATGCAGCCTTTTGTTGACGACCGACAACTCATGAAATGAGGCTGATGGCACAAGTGTAAAATCATCCATATTTGTAACAACACGTTGCTCCCTTAAAATAAATCTCCTCCGGCTTTACAGGTGGTGAGAGCACATAATATTTCAGATAATATCATGGGTGCGAGAGTGCTCTTGGCTTGAGTTATTGAAGTACTGACAACCCCTGCTATTCGTTTGTTACTATTTTTTTCCTTCCTTGGAAGCACCAAAAGGCCTAAAAAGAATACCATAAATGCGAAACACCGATGTTCCTCCCAATTGAGCTGGTTTCCTTTGCTACAATTATTTTTTTACGGGTCAATAAATCACCCTATGTGCCCATACCTCTAATGCATAAAGTGTGGGGCACAAAAGCCGGCTGACAGGTCTGGATTGTGGACCTTCCTACTGATTATTAATGAGTCCAAGAATTTGTGTACGGCAATAGCCCTTGGTGCATTCAAGTACTGATGCCTCAGAGGAATTTTAGGAACCCCAATATATCCAGTTATTTCTTCAGGGTCGGAATGAGTTCAAAGTTCGAGAAATGAAATACGTTGTTGGCCGGGTCCCACAATGTAAACAATGTTTTTATGATGTCCCCTCTATGATTAATTTTCAACAACCCGGTATGTCCTCCCATGTTCGTGTTGACCATGTTTTTCCCCGATTCACCTAGATCATTCCACCACATGTGTACCTCCAAAGGAATCTTGTTCATGACTGAGATTGGAACATTTTCATTTGTTATCATTATGCACATTTATTAAGGGGATTTTGCAAAAAATCATGATTAATTGGACTCAAACAGAATTAAATATTTTCATAATTTCAAAAATGAAGTCCTGGCCTTGTAAACACGGCCTTTCAGCACTTCCGGGGGAAGATTTTAAGGTTGTTCCTACTACCGGCCAAAAATTTAGAAAATAATCTCAGGCGACTGTTCTCGCAAAAACAACCTTCTGGCGCCCTATTAGGGACACTTTGCCAGTTTTGTCAAAACTACTTTATTTGTTAATGACAAACACAAAATCTGGTTTTTTGGCTATTTTCATATAAAAAAGTTGGGTCCGATGGGAGTTGCCTGTGTATCTCACACCCCGTGAGAATAAAACTGGCGTAGTTCGGGCAGATAAAATTATTTTTGAAGACAAGATTCTTTATTATTTTTTTTCATTTCATAGGCAAATAAATAAGCTATTTTTGGAAACAAGACTCTTTTTCTTCTTTTCATTGGCAAATTAAACAAACTATTCTTGAAAACAAGACTCTTTTTTTTTCTTTTTTAATGGCAAATAAAATAAAAAAATTTTTGCAAACAAAACTCTTTTCCCTTTTCTTCTCTTTTTAATTTTTCTCAATAAATTTTGCAAAGTTTCGGCACTATTTGGACATTGGCTTTTTTCAAAATAGGCGATTTACTCTTTTTACCGTTATTCTGCTATTTCTCTTTTTCTCAACTTTTCCCCAATATTCATAAGCAATTCAGTATGCAAAATCCGGAATAAATGCACAAGTAGCACATAAAATGCATATGGATGGTCCAATTTTTTGGGTGCACCTGTCCTAGACGGACTCAACCCCTGTGTTGAGTCCCCTAAGTCAAATGCATGATGCAAATAAGCGCTCCTACTAGGGATTCGGCAGGTGGTTAAGTTATTCTAGGCTCAAAACCTTGGTATAGAGTCTAGACGGTGTACCCGAGCGGAAAACTCGAGTCGAGGAGGGGCTACGTACCGGGAAACAAAAGGGCACCGGGTTTGTAACTTATCCAAGCCTCTTTCTTATTTGAAGGTATGACACTAATAGAATAGGGAGTCTCGACCAGTGAGCACATCCCCGAAGATGAGAAAAGAAGGGTTTCGCGGCAATTTATATACAGTCAAGATAATATTAAAGCGGTAAAAAACATTTAACACGTTGGGCACAATTATGCAATAAAATCATATAATGACAAAGCCAGATACAACAATTATTTAAAGCACGAATTATTGAACCATGAACCAGAGATTATGGGTTCGATCCCCAGCAGCGTCACTAGAGCTGTCACACCTTTTTTTGAACACTATACCCAAGCGAAGGGCGTAGATAAGGCCGTTTTTCCAGTTAAAGGAAAATCAAAATAGGATTTTTTTGATTAAAGATTTCAAAGTCGCCTCTTGGGATAATTTATGGTGTCCCAAGTCACTGGTTTAAATCCCGAATCAAGGAAGGTTTGACTCCGTATACAGTCTGCGAGTCAAAAATCCGGGTAAGGAATTCTGTTAACCTGAGATAAGGTGTTAGGCACTCCCGAGTTTTATGGTTCTAGCATAGTCGTTATATTCGGCTTAATTATCTGACTCTATACATTTTGTACATGTGATGACCCAAAGGGGTAATCACCGTAATTCTCCCTTTCCTTGCTCTTTTGAGGCCTTGAAACCCTCTTATTGGTTTGCCTCAATTTGCGTGCTCAGTCCGGACGCGAAGCCGGAACATTTTTATGTGAAACTATTTGAATTTTGTGTTAAAAACTATGAATTTTAATACTAATATTGCTATAGTTGAATTTGGTCAACGTTTTGGGTAAACGGACCCGGACCCGTGATGTGACGATCCCGGAGGGTCCGTAATGAAATTTTTGATTCGGGCGTATTCCCAGAATCGAAATGTGAGGTCACAGGCCCGAGTACGGAGCTTTTCAGTGAAATTGATTTTGAAAATGCTTAAGGTAAAATGGAAATGAACATTTGATCAAATGTGATGGTATTGGGCTTGTATTTTGGTTTTGACACCCGCTACAAGTCTTAAATTAGCGTTAAGCGCTTTCTGTAAAGTTGCGTTAAAAAAGGATGTCGTTTGGCCTGTTTTGGACTAAAAGTGGAAAGTTTGAAAATTTAGAACTTTGAAATGAAAATCATGAGTTTTGGAGGTTGATTCTTTGATTTTGATGTTATTTTTGTGATTTGATCACACGAGTGAGTCCGTAGGATGTTTTAGAGGTTGGGTGCATGTTTGGGTTGGAGCCCCGAGGGCTCCGGTGAGTTTCGGATAGGTGTTAGGCTCATTTTGTTGCATTTGAATCTGTTGGTGTCTGCAGTCTTTGCAATTGCGAAGACTTGTTCGCAAATGTCAACCTCCCTTGTTTGGCCTTTCTTCGCAAATGCGACGTTTATCTCGCAAATGTGATATACCCCCTTTGGCAGCCAGACTTCGCAAATGCGAATTCAATCTTGCAATTGCGACCTTCCCCAGCCTAAACATGTTTCTACATTTGCGAACATTTTCTCGCAAATGCGAGATCCCCTTCATTTTTGCCTAGTTCGCAATTGCGAATAGTTTCCCGCAAATGCGAAGTCCCCCTTATTTCTGCCCAGCTCACAAATGCGAATTTAATATCGCATTTCCGACATCTGCACCTGCGAATTTTATACTTAACCGATTTTAAACCTCACTTTTCATATTTTCAACACCCAAAACCTCCATAGGCGATTTTTCTCGATCCCCTTCGTCCCTAGACCAAAAGTAAGTCAATTTTTACTAGTTTTCTTCAATCCTTATCATCTTCTAACATTATTTTATCCTTAAATCAAAGCTTTCATGGTTAAAATGGAGATGTGGGTAGAATTTAGGTTTTTCAATAATTGGGGATATGGACCTCAATTTGGGGTCCGATTTCAAAACAATTTACATATATGAACTCGTGGGGGAATGGGTAACACGGTTTTTGTTCGAACCTCGAGTTTTGACCACGTGGGCCCGGGGGAATTTTGGGAAATTTTGAGTAGAAGTTTGGGAATTTCATTCTTATGCATTCAAATTGACTTAACTAGCATTTGTTGATACATTTGAGTAAATTGGGGTTAGATTCGATCGGTTTTGAAGCGAATTCGAGGGGTAAATCTATTCTAGAAGCGTGAGTTGAGTTGGAAGCTTTTGAGGTAAGTGTTCGATCTAACTTTGGCTTGAGGGAATAGGATTAGGATAATATTTTCTATGTGCTTTGTGGAGTCGGTGTATAGGTATTGTGACGACTACCTATGTGCCCGAGTCTAGCATGACCGTAAGTCATAATTTCTATTGAATTGACGAAAGAAGTGAACAATTGTGATAATTACTTGTTAAACGAACTGTGAAATTATAGTTGAGAAGCAAATGAGTTAAGGAAGGAATTATGGTGTTTTCCCTTGCCGGGATTTGTTGTTGAATCGTTTTCCCTTGCCGTGACTTATTGTGGAGTTGTTCTCCCCTTGCTATGATATTTTGGGCTGTTAGTTGTACTCTTGCCAGGTTAGACTGTTATATTGATGTGCTTCCATATCGAGATCTTTTGTGATGAGATTGTTCAAATTATTCAATTGCATTACATATTGGGATCGTGTGGCACGCCGACCATGAGATATTTATTATGGGATAGTGTGGCACGCCGTCCACCTATTGTTATTGGCCTGAGATGCCGGTGACATTGGGATCGTGTGGCATGCCGTCCACCTATTGTTATTGGCCTGAGATGCCGGTGACATTTATCATGGGATATTGTGTCACGCCGTCGGCCTATTGTTGTTGGCCTGAGATGTCAGTGATATTTATTATGGATCGTGTGGCACGCCGTCGACCTATTGTTATTGGCCTCAGATGCCGGTGATATTTATTGTGGGATCGTGTGGCACGCCGTCTAACTATTATTATTGGCCTGAGATGCCGGTGACATTGTGCACAGAGAATACAGGAGCGTGTGGCGTGCCGTCCACTGTAGATGCGTGTAATCATTGAGCTACTCCATACTATTGATTGGGTGAGGATGAGTGATAAAGTACGATGGGTGATGCTGTATATTGTGATGGATTATCTTGGTGAGGAAGAGAGTAAGAGCACGATGGGAGGGGCCGTGCAACGTTTGTTTTATGGGTCTATCTTATATTGGTGTTTGTTATACAGTTTCCACTTCCTTGTTATTGATGATTGGATAATTGAACTGCTACACCCCCAACATGTCCCCTTCTTACTATCTGTATAGAATTTGTTATTTTCTGTTACTGCACATACATTTGTACAGGTTGATTGTGGTAGGTCCGGTTTAGCCTCGTCACTACCTCGCCGGGGTTAGGCCGGCACTTACCAGCACATGGGGTTGGTTGTGCTGATACTACCCTTCGGTGCCTTTTGTGCACAAGTCAGGACCCAGCCTACAGACCACAGCAGTAGTCAGGGGGCGATCCATGAGTCTAGAGACTCTGAGGTAGTTCGCTGGCGTTCGCGAGCCCAGAGTCTCCTCTATTTTTTTTCTAGTTTGCTTTATTTGTATCAAACAGACATATGATGTATTTCTTTCAGATGATTGTTTTTAGTACACTTTAGTTGTTAATGAGCAGTGACACCAGATACTGGGTAGAGACATGTTGTTAGTTTTTCCGCACCTTGTATTCGTTATTGTTATTAAAAGACTTTCGCATGCTTTAATTAATTATTCTAGTATTTAACTTGTTTTTGATTAAGTTTTATGAACATGATTATAAGGGTTGGCTTGCCTAGCTTCGACACTAGGCGCCATCACGACTCTTGATGGTGGGTAAATTCGGGTCGTGATAGTACCTATGTGCATATTTTAACCTTCAACCGCTTCTATTAAGCTTTAAGAAGATTGCAACATTATCAAAACACGTCTTAAGCCATGTCACATAAATGCACTCATGGCTTTCGACATATTTTAACATCATCGAGATTTAGATTTGGGTCACATAAATACACACCCATAATTAGGAAGATACATTATTTAACTACCCGCCTAAAGCAATTTCGTATGTTTAAGTTTGCAAAGGCCACGAAAATTCGCTAAGTGGTGTACCTCAATTCTACGGATCGAAATTAATTACCCAATGCAATGATTAAAATTTATTTGGTGTTGGCACACCTCGATGATGTTTAAACTAAAATTCAAAAAGGCCCGTATATATGAGTATTTGACACAACTTGATTAATTAATGACAAGGGAGCCAAATAAAATTATCAAGAGGATAGACTATTGTTCGTGTTTTTCATTTCCCTCAGGATCTCAGGCTGAAACTTTCCATTGGCCCAATTATTATATGCTGCTTTCTGTTAACGAGATAAAGGGGCTACTAGACCCAAAAACAGGCCCAAACGAGGCTAAATATTACTGATTGAGTTCGTGGACTCAATATAAAGCCCAAGTCATTGTAAGCTTATTATTAACTAAGCATCAAATAAATTTGCAATTTCTAAAATATATCTACAGATTAAAAATGACCTATCCAAACAAATCGCCACTGATTAACCACACCTGTTTCCACGAAATTGAGACCAAAAATCCAAACTCAACTATTACTTCCTATTGCGGCATCTAGCAGTCTCTATTAACATTCATTCAACTAACAATCTAAACATTTATAACTTCATACAACTTTCAACATCAATACAGATTCAAAAAAAATCATGGGAATAAAATTCTAGTACAGTCCAAGATCAGTATAAAGGCTAAGCATTAATTGCAGGTCACTTGCACAATTACTGATACATTAAACTCTAAGTACTACCCGGGACACTAATCAAACAAAATGAGTGCATTGCCAATTAATTACAATGTGAGCTATAAAACTTGAATATTATCCTTAAAATAATGCTTTCAAAAAATTAAGAACTCAACCATCCAACAATATCGGATAAGATTGAATTGAACATATTCCATATATGAAATGTAAGGTACAAAAAATATCACCAGCTAATGCCTGAATCCTAGCACTTAAATAGTAGGATCCCTACTTTCATTGCTTAGTTTTCCACTGAGTTTCACACTATATGAGTTTCGAAGATGTGTACCTGGATAAAGAAAAGCAGAATATGAGGAATGTAGAAATAACAAGCATCAGAATCAGCAGATGAACAACCAGTTTTTTTTTTTACAAAACGTAGAAAATGAAGCAAACAGTTCGGAAAATCGGCTTCAAGCCCAGCAATCAAAATCAAACTGTAAGTGAACCAAAAACATGAACATCAACTTATTCAGCTCTTTTTAACCTTCAGTTTAACTCAGTGTAAATATCATTGTAATTTCTAAGGATTTTATTATTAGACCAGTAATTCTTTGTATTTTCAGCCGTCTATGATTTTAGGGATTTTTTAACTCTCCAAAACTCCTAAAAATCTCTCAATGGAACAGTATTTCCAGTATTTTTTTGTTTTTAGGATTCTTTTTTAATGCTTAGAAAGACTACCTTCTAAGGTAAGAAAGCCTGCCTTTATAGGCAAGAATTAGGACAGCCTTTAAATTTTAACTATTCAATTTAGTCCCTTTTTCATTCTTCTTTTAGCTTAAAAGTCCGTCACTTATTGGCTTGCTACTTAAGTTATGCTGTTAAAAGTTTAAAATTCATAGAGAACCCGTAACTAGAAACTTAAAAATTAGTTACAGTAAGATTCCTTGCCCTAAACTTCCTAAGCTACCAAACAGACTTGGGCTCAAACGGTTGGGCCTTTTGAATGGGGTCATAAATGACTCCAAGTGCCCAAGCTGATTTCCAAATAAACCCAAATTCTTACCCAGGCCCAACTAATTTGACCCTTGCTGATTATTAAAACGATTTTGATAAAGATAAATCCAAGGAGATAAAATTAAACGAAGGAGAATTGGCTTTGAGTCTGCTTGAAATACTAACAAAAATAAGAAATTAAGCAGAATTATTTAGAAAAGCAAGTAAAAAAAAGATGATCTTAGAACAAATTATCGAACTGAAACTTATTGGACTCAATTTTTGAAGGAAACAATGGTGAATTCAGCAATTGATTAAGTTATTAACAAGCGAATCAAACAGGCCAATCAATCCTGACTAAAATCTAGCAGTTCCATTTCAAACAGAGACTGAAAACCAATTAGACTTGTAAACCTTCGACCTAACAAATTTGACATGATAACGCTAAACTAATGAAGCTACTAACACCATTTAATTAAACCAAACTGAAGCCCTAACATGAACCCTGGAGCTAAGCACTGACGAATAAACATATAGAATCAAGATGAAGAAGAAGGAAATAAAATAAACTAAAATAAAAAACAGAAAACTTAGCTTAAAAATTTATGTTGAACCCTGGAAGTCTTCTTACATAGTCTATGGCTTCCCATTCAAATTTTTGATCTAATCCTTTAGCCACTGCAGTGACGTTCGAAGGAAACCACTCATGGATTCGTTCTGAGAAAGGTGAGGATGCTATTTGGTATCAATTTGGGATGGTTAGTAGTGAGATTTGGTCGAAGTTCTTTGATTTAGGATTCGAGACATTTAACGAAAATGTGAGGGAAGGGACCTACGAATTTGGGATGAAGGAGGTCCGCTTGCTGTTTGGTGTTAATTGAGACTGTTTTGCGTCGACTCAACCGTAAACGGTGGAGCAACTGGCCTTTCAAACGGATGTTTGAGACGTTTGGCTGATATTAGAGGGACAACAGGCACGGATATGGATAGAGGAGTTTGAGGGGATGAGAGGGCGTAATTTTGGCGGCCTTTGAGTGATCGCCGCCGGCGGAAGCAATTTTCGGCTGGCGGCACACGGTGGGAGGCGGTGGCGTTACAGGTCTCTAATGAGAAAAGGGATAGAGACGGGGGTTTTTGGTTGTGGGGTGTGGTTTGGACATATATATACTTGGATTTAATCACATCTGAGCTAGTGGATGATGAATCCTCGACATCTAGGATTTAACGAAGCCAAAGGGCGTCGTTTGGGTTGGAGGGGGGAACCTGGACCGGGCATGGCGGCGGGTCTGGGCCGGATCAAGTGTGCGCTTTGGCTGGGTTTTAATTCAAATGGACCAATGATTTTATTTAAAAGAATTTCCAGGTTTCTTACTTGTTTTTTTTCATTTTCTTTTCACTCTCATTCTAAAAAATTGCTAAAACTCCTCAAATAATTACAAAATCTCAATTTTACCTATAAAATGCAACCCAATCCGATATAACTAATATCAAAAAAAAAAAATGAAAGAAAAATAAATTATCTAAAAATTCAAAACTTTAAACTAAATGAGGAATTGAACCTATTTTTGTTTTTTCCTTTTTTTATAAAATAACTGATTGCTAATTAATGCTTGAAAAATGTTAGATCCACTTCAAAATACATATGCAACATATTGGGTATTTTTTATGAATAGGTGTTAAATTAAAATGCACAAAAAATGCAAACAACTAACAAAAATATCACGAAAATTCACAAAATTAAAGACAAATAAAAGAAATGATTTTTTTTGAATTAATAAGAGTAATTCTTGTAGGGAAAAAATCAAATGCTCACAAACAGGTGTTGCTTCGGGTGTCTCTTATGAAAGGCGTGATGAGATTTGGGAAGAGGCAAAAGCATAGCCCTAGATTCATTGGCCCGTTTGAGATTCTTGATCAAGTGGGAAAGGTGTCTTACAGACTTGCATTGGTGTCGAGTTTATTACTCGTGCATCTAGTATTTCATGTGTCCATGCTTCGGAAGTATCACGGTGATCTATCCCACGTGTTAGACTTTGGCACTGTCAAGTTAGACAAGGACTTATCCTGTGAGAAGGAGCTGATAGCTATTCAAGATTGGCAGGTTCGTAAGTTGAGATCGAAGAATTTACTTTATGTTCATGTTCAGTGGAAAGGTCAGCCATTTAGGGCAGTGACCTGGGAGTCTGAGTCTGATATGCATAGCCAATATCCCCATGTTTTCTCCGACTCAGGTACTTCTTTTCTATGTCCATTCTAGGATGAATGGTTGTTTAAGAGATGGAGAACGTGATAACCCAAAAGGTGATTACTTGTCTTGAAAGTAAATTCTACGCTCCAAGGCCTTAAAACCCTTTTTTGTCTCACCTCAATTTGTATGTGAAGTCCGGCGCATTTCCAAAAAGCTCTTATATGAAAACTAAGTAAATATGGAAAACTATTGTTATGTTGCAGGTCTGCAGACTTCACAATTGCAAAGGTGAGCTCGCAATTGTGAAGATTGGATTGCATTTGCGAAGAAATATCACAATTCTAATGATGGGCTGGGGTAGGGAACCTTTGCATTTGCGAGGGTTATGTCGCAAATGCGACCTTACCAGGCACCATAATTGTGAATAATTGTTTGCATTTGCGAAGATAGTAGAGGCTGGCCTTCCTTCTCAATTGAAAGCTTTGGCTACAATTGCAAGTTTGCATTTGCAAATAGGACATGGAAAATGCGATATCGGCGCCTGTGCAAACTATAACTTAGCCGAAAATTCTTCACTTTTCAAACTCCCTCGAACCCTAAGCTCTCTTGGGCGATTTCCAAAAGAAAAGTTCTTCTGAAATCGATTGTATGTCATTTCTAACATGTTTTCTTTAGCCTATAACATCTTTCCTCATGATCTAAACACAAGATCAAGGGTTTTCATTAGGTGTTTTGGATAGAACTTAGAATTTTCAAATTTGGGGATTTGGACTCGATTTGAGGTCTGATTTCAAAAAATATTATATATTTTAGTTTTTGGGGTGAATGAGTAATCGTGTTTTGACCATGCTGGCCCAAGGTCAATTTTTTACTTATTAGGGAAATCTTTAAAGAACTTATTTTAATACATTAGAATTGATTCATTTAGCATTTATTTATATCGTTAATATTGTAGTTAGATACAGGTGAATTCGTGGTGGAAACAAGAGGTAAAGTGATAGTTGAGTCTTGAATTGTGTTCGTGGCATTAAAGTGAGTGCTTGGTCTAACCTAATCTTGAGGGATTAGGAGTATTTTCCTATTTTCTATGTGTTAATTATTGAGTACGACGTATTGGCATGGTGACGAGTATCTATACGTTGGTGTCAAGCATGTTTGTGAGTCTTATACTATGAATAATGTGACTCTGTATCGTATTGTTCATGCTTTATATGATGATTTCTATTTGTGAACAAGGCTTGTGGAAATATTATTGGTAATTGAACATTCTAGAGCGCTGGCTCAAGTTGAGAATTGAGTTGTGAAGTAATAGTGGATAAAAGAAGAGATCTATGATATTTTCTCCCTTGTCGGGATGTTATTGCTTTTGATATTATCTCCCTTGTTGGGATATTATTAATTATAATATTGTTTCCTTTGTTGGGATATTGTTGTTATGCTCTTGTTCCTTTGCTGGGATTTTATTGTGATATTATTGATTCCCTAGCCAAAATTACTTTCTGATTGTTGCTTGGGTAAAGCACGAAGGGCTATGTCGTGGATGATTTTTAGAGTGTTAATGCACGAAGGGTGATGCCGTGATGTATGATGTACAATGTCGTGCCATGATATGAGTGATAATGCACGAAGGACAATTATGTGCCATGTTTATGTAGGGTAAAATCACGATGCTCAAAGGTTGATATTGTGCACTTAACAATGGTTTCCTAATTCTTGCTGATAATTTAATTATGGTGTTATTTACATTTATCTATTGGTTTTCTATTGTTACTTGATGTTCCCCGCTGCATATCCCCCCTCCTATCCTTAATCCTGTTTTATATTATTTAGCTGCACATGTTATTTGGTAGTCTTGTCCTAGCCTTGTCACTAGTTCACTGAGGTTAGGCTAGGCACTTACCAGCACTTGGGGTCAGTTGTACTGATATTACACTCTCCACTGTGTGCAAATCCCGATGATGCGGCTTTTGGACAGCAATGAGGTTGCTTCCTTCAGTCCATCAGGCGACCCGAGGTAATCCTGAAGGCGTCCACAGGCCAAAGCATCTCCTTCTATCTTTCCATACTCTTTCTTTTATGTATTTTATAAACAACTTTGTATTTATCTTTCGGACCCTTATTTGTAGCATTCTTAGACAGTCTGTGAAATTGTGACACCAGTTCTAGGAAGCTTATGTTTATTGATTAGTATCAGTATTATAATTAAACTGTTACATTGGGTTTATTATTTCTGATGTTTATTTAAAGTTAATTCACAACTGTTAAAGGATTAAACATGGAAAAGGTAAAATATTTTGAATGATTCGCTTGCCTAGCTTTTATTGGTAGGTGCCATCATGACTCCCATGTAGGAAATCATTCTATCCATGATATGTGTGCTTTGGTTGTATTAGCATGATTTCCAGGTATAGGTTTTGATGAATGACAAACAATGAATTCAAGTGTCAAACAACGTTATTATATGACAAACAATCAAGATTGAATGCCGAGAAGCATATTGATGAAGGGATTGCATGGAAAAGCCAAAGACGAGCCCAAAAGTTCAAAGACCGAAGACCCAAGGCGTAGGTCGTTAGGTAGAACCAATGTAAGGGAAACGTTTAAGTTATCTCGTCTTTTGGCTCAACATAGGTCATCATAAATATGCATAAAATCATTTTATCAAATCATATTTATCATAAACATATTTCAAATACTTCAAACAAAATGATTTTAACGTTTTCATTTTAACCAAAATGGTTTTTGAAGTAAGTTTTTGATTCTGGACAGAACAGCCAGATAATCGATTATCCTTACGCTGATAATCGATTATGCTGAGTTTCAAGCAAAATTGGAAATTCCAGCAAGGTTGCATAATCGATTATCACCTAGAGGATAATCGATTATCTGCCAATTTCCAGCTTAAACTGGAAATTCTGCAAGGGTCAATAATCGATTATCCCCTAGAGAATAATCGATTATTCACTGACCGTTGCCTTCTCAACGTTTCGTTTTATGAACGTTGAGAAGATAATCGATTATGTAAAGTGAATAATCGATTATCTTGGCTTAAAATCAGCATGATTGATTACCTATTAATCAACGGACATACAACCTCTACCACCTATAAATAGAGGTCTTTTTGACTCATTTTATATGAACAATATCTCTCATTATTATTGAACATATTGATAACATTTCTACATCATATTTAGAGCTTTTGTTGAGCCATTTGAGAGACAATTTTGTGTTGTTCATAGAGCTTATATTGTATCTCTTTATCTACTCTTTGTTGAAACACGTTCTCAAGGCACTATACTAAAACGTGTGTTCATATTTGTAGGTTTTGATGAATGACAAACTATGCGCAATGGACATATGACGAGGTCCAAGCACAAGCGCGCAATTGATATACAATAAGATTCAAGCACAAGACCAAGATCAAGCAAAGATATAAAGTTATACATGAGTCGTTCTTTTATTGTGATCTTGATCCGATAACTTGACTCAAGACTTGGCTTCTCTCGTAAAATCATTTTTATCAAATCATGCATATTTAACTTAAAGTAAAATGATTTTAAATCATACATATTTACTTTAGTCAAAATGATTTTTAAACATGCCTCTAAAATCTGGACTAAGATAATCGATTATGTACTTATGATAATCGATTATGTTAAGTCAGCTGCATGACAATCGATTGTGAACTTATGACAATCGATTGTGTTAAGGTAGTGTGCATCATATTTTTCAAATCTGCATGACAATCGATTGTGAACCTTATGACAATCGATTGTGTTGAGGCAGTGTACATCAAAGTTTTTCAAAGCTACAAAATAATCGATTGTGAACTTATGACAATCGATTGTGTTGAGGCAGTGTCTATCAGACATTTTCAAAGTCACAAAATAATCGATTGTGAACCTTTGACAATCGAGGACATTAAGGCAATGTCTAATTGATTTTTCAAAGACTGATATATAATCGATTGTTCTCATAGCATAATCAATTGTGTAATTGACTGTTGCCAAAATATTTTCAAAAACCCTCAGGTAATCGGTTATAGATTTCTAATTATCGATTGTTTTAAATAAAATCTGAAATAGATTTTTTGAACGTTGCCAAGTAATCGATTGTAGATTTCTGACAATTGATTGTTTTAAGTAAAATCTGGAAATGATTTTTTGAACGTTGCCAAGAAATCGATTGTAGATTTCTGACAATCGATTGTTTTAAGTAAAAACTGGAAATGATTTTTTGAACGTTGCCAGTAATCGATTATTAATCTTAGATAATCGATTGTTAAGCGTAAAATCTGAGAATTATTTTTGGAACGATTGGCAAACAATCGATTGTGGCATTTTGACAATCGATTGTCACTGAGTAAAATCGGCAATTCTTAATTGGCTATTAGGCAACGGTAATGCATGGTTTTGCAACTATAAATACAGCTTCAAATCAGTCTTCTAAACACAAGAACTGATCATATTATTGCTATAGCTTGCATACTCTATTGTTCATCACTTTCTATTCATTACATAAGTTTTGAGAGCCAAAATTCTTGACGAAAGTTGTTGCGTTCTTGAGCGTATCTGTTTACTCATATCTACTCTATTAAGAGAGTCTTGTTTTGAGTGCAAAGTGTTTTTATACACTTGAAGGGAAAGTTGTTCCCTTGTATTGTAAGAAGGAACTTGTGATTCCTTTGGTTGAAGTCTTGAAGTGTTGTATCTTCGAGCAAAGGTTGTTGAGGCTTGCGTCCTCGGTTTGTAAAGGTTTGTTGAGCACCCGTAAGCTTAACAGTGTTAGTGGAAATCTCGAGAGAGTCTCTCGGGGACTGGACTAGCCACGGGTTGTGGTGAACCAGGATACATCGGTGCGTTCGTTCTTATTTATTTACTTATCGCACTTATTTCTTTCCTGCAATTTTTAAATTCCGCAAGTTTACGCTAATTTTTATTATAATGCTATTCACCCCCCCCCCCCTCTAGCGTTAAGTGTATTTTCTAACAATTGGTATCAAAGCCCAACTCTCTGAAGACTTAACCGTTTGAGAGAAACAATCAATGGCTTCTACTCGTGACTCTTTTGCAGGAATAGGTGAAGGACAATGCTCCACCCGACCACCACTATTCGACGGTACAAACTATACATACTGGAAGGAGAGGATGAGAATATTTATTCAATCGAATAATTTTCATCTGTGGAAGGTTATAATGAAGGGAGAACAAATTCCAACCAAAAAGGTTGAAAATGAATGGATTCCAAAATCCGAAGAGGAATACGATGCGGATGATATCCGAAAAGTGCAAAACAACGCTAAAACAATTGACTTATTATATTGTGCTATAAATGCTGATGATTACAGGAAAATATCATGTTGCACAACGGCGAAGCAAATGTGGGACAAGCTGGAAATCACGTACGAAGGTACGGACCAGGTAAGAGAGGCTAAGGTTGATTTTCTAACCCATGCATATGAACTGTTTCACATGAAGGAAGGCGAAAAGGTCGATGAGATGTTTGAACGATTTTAAAAAATCATAAATGACTTACATGCTCTTAAGAAGACCTTCACGGATAAGGAACTTGTCCGAAAGATTCTCCGAAGTCTCACTCCGGAATGGCGCTCCAAGGCCGACGCAATTCAAGAGTCTATTGGCACTTCAAATGTCACCATCGACGGATTAAGAGGTAACCTTAAGACTTATGAATCTACTATACTAACCCTCTTGTTAATGATTAAAGGAAACAAAGAATCGCCCTCAAGGCAAGCACAAGCCAATCTCAAAATGATGAGGACGGAGACAACGAGTTCGGACTCGTTATCAAGAGATTTCAAAAGTTCATGCGAAAAGAGTATGAACGAAAAGGCAAAAAGCAAGGAGATCAAATGAAGTGCTATGAGTGCGGAGAAACCGGGCACATTAAATCAAATTGCCCAAATATCAAAAAGGAGAAGAAACCCTTCAAGAAACAACGAGCATACATATCTTGGGGAGGCGACTCCGGAGACGAGTCGAGTGAGGAAGAAGAAGACGAAGCCGCATGAAGAGGTATGTCAAATTTCTTCCAAAAATTTCTTTTCTCTTGAGGAAATGCAAAATGCTTTTGATGAGTTGTATGGTGAATTTATTAAAGCTTCCAAAACTGTTAAATGCATAAAGGAAAATGCTTCTTTAAAAGAAAAAGATTTTGAAAAACAACTCTCTTTGAAAGAAAAAGATTTGGAAAAACTGATTTTAGAAAATGAGAAGTTGAAAGAAGAAAACAAATTTTTCGGCAAGAGAAGCGCCGACAAACCCGAGAGTTCTAGTAAAAGTTGTACTTCTTGCATGCATCTCAAAAATGAGGTAGAAAGACTTAAGGGCACCCTAGATAAGTTTAATTCTTCTCATAAAAATTTGAATGAAGTCCTTGTTAATTTGAAGTCGACCAAGCATGGCATAGGTTTTAAAAATGAGCCTAAAGAAAAGGTTGAAGCCAACCCCCAACAACCTAAGGCTCAACCTAGGATTAATAAAACAAACGCTCATCCTAGATATAACAAACCTAGAAATGGCTTTCAACAATCGCAACCTAGAAATAATCATTCTAGAAATAACGCATATTCTAGGCCAAACACTAGAAAGAACTTTGAACCTGTTAGAACACCTAGAAATGACTTTCAACCTAGAAATAACTATTCTAGAAATGCTGCATATCCTAGAACAAATAGTAGGAGAAATGATTTTCATGAATTGCGCAATAGTCATATTGTCAAGAATAGAGTAAATGAATTTCGTCCGTCCAATTACTATCAACCTAGACGAATGCATAATCCTAATGTTGTGTGACATTATTGCAATCAAATTGGACATATTGCTCCTGCTTGTTTCACTAGACATAGACACTTAAATTTATGTCAAGCACAACAGCATGTTACACCTAACTCTCAAGGACCCAAAACAGCTTGGGTACAAAAGACTTATTAATTTGTCTTGTAGGTATGTTTGAAGGGATCAAGTGTACTTTGGTACATTGATAGTGGATGCTCCAAACACATGACGGGAGACAAATCCAAGTTCCTTCAACTAGAACATAAGGAAGGAGGAAGCGTTATTTTTTGTGATAACAACAAAGGAAAAATTATCGGCATCGGATCGGTCGGTAAGGATGAACTTTCTTCCATTAAGCATATATTGTTAGTTAAAGGTTTAAAACATAATCTCTTGAGCATAAGTCAATTATGTGACAAGGGAAATCTTGTTTTATTTGATTCGGATGAATGCTTAGTTTTTCGCCGTAGCGATTTTAAAATTATCCTTCGTGGTTTTAGAATGGATAACATCTATATGGTTGATCTCGCAAATTCTTCATCTGAATATGTGAATTGTCTTATGAGCAAAGAGGATGATACATGGTTATGGCATCGTAGAGTAGCTCACATCAACATGCATCTTTTAAACAAATTGGTTTCACAAAATTTAGTTATTGGTCTTCCAAATTTGAAAGTTGAAAAAGACTCTATTTGTGATTCTTGTCAAAAAGGGAAGCAAACAAAAGCATCTTTTAAATCGAAAAATATTGTTTCAACTACTAGACCTTTGCAACTACTTCACTTGGACTTATTTGGACCATCTCGCATTGAAAGTCTTGGTAGAAATCGTTATGCTTTTGTTATTGTTGATGATTATTCTAGATTTACTTGGACTCTATTTCTTGCTCATAAAAGTGAAGCTTTACATAATTTTAAATATTTTCTTAAACGTGTTCAAAACGAAAAGGACACAACCGTCACTTCAATAAGAAGTGATCATGGGGGAGAGTTTGATCACAATCTCTTTGCGGACTTTTGTGACGAACTCGGTATCGAGCACACCTTCTCTGCTCCACGTACACCACAATAAAATGGGGTTGTGGAAAGGAAAAATAGGTGTCTCGAAGAGATGGCTAGAACCATGCTCGATGAGGCTAAGATTCCCAAACATTTTTGGGCGGATGCCGTGAGTACCGCATGCTACGTTCTAAATAGAGTAGTCATAAGGCCAATACTCATGAAAACCCCCTATGAACTCTATAAGGGAAGGAAACCAAATATCTCCCATTTTAGAGTATTCGGTTGCAAATGCTTTATTCATAACAATGGAAAAGATCAATTGGGAAAATTTGATGCCAAATCCGATGAAGGAATTTTTATTGGTTACTCCTCACGTAGCAAAGCATATAGGGTATTCAATAAAAGAACCGGAACTGTGGAGGAATCCCTCATATTGTGTTTTCCGAAAATAATGCTCGCTTGGCGAGAAAGGATTCAGGTTCTGATCCTGCAGGTATCTTAAACTCAGTAAGTCTTCAAGACAAAGTACAAGAGGATACTTTTAAGGAAATTCAAGATGAAATCTTGAAACAATTATCGGAGGAAGCGCCACAATTGGAGAAAGAAACGAAAATGCCTAACGAATGGAGGACAATCAAAGATCACCCTCTCGAACAGGTAATTGGCGACGTTGGAGAAAAGGTAAGAACCCGAAACACTCTTAAGAACACCTTAGGACACACTTCTTAAGAGATCACGTTCTCACTTGGCCACATTGATCTAAGTCATTATTTCTTTACAAATTACTAACTTGAGCGTCGGAGACGTCTAATTTTTTTTTGCAGGTATCGCCCTAAAGGCAGGGGGAATTATAAAGATTGATGCAGAATAATCAATTTATCCTAAGGATAACCGATTTCTCATTAGTATATAATCGATTATCAGGTATCAATAATCGATTATGTTGGTATTATTTGCTTTATTATGTCTTCTTATGCAACTTTTGCTTAATCAATAAACAAGTTACTCACCTTTTCCATTTTTGCTAATGTCAAAAGGGGGAAGAATAAGGGATATGCACTAATTTTTTATTGGCATAAATTGAGGGGAAATTCATATATTGAGGGGGAACTAATTGCACATCTAGAGACTTGTTGCATATTGTTGCATATCTTTACTTGTCTTGAATCGTCATTATGAATTATCAAATATGCATATCCCGACTAAAGTTTGCCATTATCAAAAAGGGGGAAATTGTTGAAACACGTTCTCAAGGCACAATACTAAAACGTGTGTTCATATTTGTTGGTTTTGATGAATGACAAACTATGCGCAATGGACATATGACGAGGTCCAAGCACAAGCGCGCAATTGATATATAACGAGATTCAAGCACAAGACCAAGATCAAGCAAAGATATAAAGTTATACATGAGTCGTTCTTTAATTGTGATCTTGATCCGATAACTTGACTCAAGACTTGGCTTCTCTCGTAAAACATTTTTATCAAATCATGCATATTTAACTTAAAGCAAAATGATTTTAAATCATACATATTTACTTTAGTCAAAATGATTTTTAAACATGCCTCTAAAATCTGGACTAAGATAATCGATTATGTACTTATGATAATCGATTATGTTAAGTCAGCTGCATGACAATCGATTGTGAACTTATGACAATCGATTGTGTTAAGGCAGTGTTCATCAGATTTTTCAAATCTACATGACAATCGATTGTGAACCTTATGACAATCGATTATGTTGAGGCAGTGTACATCAAAGTTTTTCAAAGCTACAAAATAATCGATTGTGAACTTATGACAATCGATTGTGTTGAGGCAGTGTCAATCAGACATTTTGAAAGTCACTAAATAATCAATTCTGAACCTTTGACAATCGAGTGCATTAAGGCAGTGTATAATTGATTTTTCAAAGACTGATATATAATCGATTGTTCTCATAGCATAATCGATTGTGTAATTAACCGTTGCCAAAAAAATTTCAAAAACCGTCAGGTAATCGATTATAGATTTCTAATAATTGATTGTTTTAAATAAAATCTGAAAAAGATTTTTTGAACGTTGCCAAGTAATCGATTGTAGATTTCTGACAATCGATTGTTTTAAGTAAAATCTGGAAATGATTTTTTGAACGCTGCCAAGTAATCGATTGTAGATTTCTGACAATCGATTGTTGTAAGTAAAATCTGGAAATGATTTTTTGAACGTTGCCAGTAATCAATTATTGATCTTTGATAATCGATTGTTAAGCGTAAAATCTGGGAATGATTTTTGGAACGATTGGCAAACAATCGATTATGGCATTTTGACAATCGATTGTCACTGAGTAAAATCAGCAATTCTTAATTGGCAATTAGGCAATGGTAATGCATGGTTTTGCAACTATAAATACAGCTTCAAATCAGTCTTCTAAACACAAGAACTGATCATATTATTGCTATAGCTTGCATACTCTATTGTTCATCACTTTCTATTCATTACATAAGTTTTGAGAGCCAAAATTCTTGACGAAAGTTGTTGCGTTCTTGAGTGTATCTGTTTACTCATATCTACTCTATTAAGAGAGTCTTGTTTTGAGTGCAAAGTGTTTTTATACACTTGAAGGGAAAGTTGTTCCCTTGTATTGTAAGAAGGAACTTGTGATTCCTTTGGTTGAAGTCTTGAAGTGTTGTATCTTCGAGCAAAGGTTGTTGAGGCTTGTGTCCTCAGTTTGTAAAGGTTTGTTGAGCACCCGTAAGCTTAACAGTGTTAGTGGAAATCTCGAGAGAGTCTCTCGGGGACTGGACTAGCTACGGGTTGTGGTGAACCAGGATACATCGGTGCATTCGTTCTTATTTATTTACTTATCGCACTTATTTCTTTCCTGCAATTTTTAAATTCCGCAAGTTTACGCTAATTTTTATTATACCGCTATTCACCCCCCCTCTAGCGTTAAGTGTATTTTCTAACACTCTTCTTAGAGAGTTCTTGTTGTAAAAGAGAAAGGTTCTTGAGAAGACCACATCTTCTCATTGATTGTCGGGTTTGCTAAGTACCTTCAATCTTAGTGTGTGAAGTCTTGTGGTGCGGTATCCACGAGCATTGTGAAGTCTTGAGGTGAGGTATCCTCGAGCAAGTTGAAGTCTTGTAGAGTGTACCTCTACGAGCAAGTGTAACGGTTTGTTAGGCACAAGTAAGCTTAACGGAGTTAGTGTAAGCTCAAGAGAGTCTCTCGGGGACTGGACTAACCACACGTTGTGGTTAACTAGTATAAATTCGGTGTGTCCTTTCCTTACTCTTTTAATTACCGCACTTACTTTACTCCTGCAATTTTAATTCCGCAATATTTATCGACATTCTCGTGCTTCACTATTCACCCCCCTTTAGTGAAGGGCATAAATCCTAACAGTTGGTATCAGAGCCTAACTCTCTAAAAGCCTTAACCGGTCGAGAGAACGTTCCATATATTTGTTGAGAATGTTGAACGCAGGAATGATGAGCGAAGGACACTCCACCAATAGGCCTCCACTATTTGACGAAACAAATTACACATATTGGAATGAGCGGATGAGAATTTTCATCCAATCAAATAAATCTTGCTTGTGGCAAATCATCAAGAACGGTGAACAAATACCGACAAAGAAAGTTGGGGAAACCACGGTTCCAAAGGAGGAAGATGAATATAATGCCGAAGATATCAAGAAGGTTGAAAATAACGCAAAGGCCATCAATATGTTTTATTGTGCCGTAAATCCGGATGACTATCGGAAGATTTCTTGCTGCACAACCGCCAAGGAGTTGTGGGATAAGCTTGAGAGCACTTCTGAAGGTACGCTTCAAGTCCGAGAATCAAAAGTTGATTTTCTAACACATGAATATGAACTCTTTAGAATGAAGGAGCCGGAAAGCATCGATAATATGTTTGAACGGTTTTCAATGATCATCAATGATCTCCATGCTCTCAGAAAAGTATACTCGAACAAATATCTAGTTCGAAAAATCCTACGGAGTCTCACTCCCGAATGGCGTTCCAAAGCCAATGCCATCCAAGAGTCGATGGGAATCACGGATGTCACAATTGATGGACTAAGAGGTAACTGCAAAACTTATGAAAGCACAATTCTTAAACCCTCATTTGGAGTTGAGAAAAGTCCAGGTATTGCCTTCAAAGCCTCATCTTCTAAAAGAGTAGAAGTAAGTGATTCGGAAAGCGATGATGAAACTATTTCCAACGATTTAATTGAAAAGTTTTATAAGTTTTTGAAGAAGGAAATAAAGAAGGAAGAACCAAGTCCTTCATGCCAAAATGTAAGGGCAACGTTCAAAGACCGAAGACCCAGGGCGTAGGTCGTTAGGTAGAACCAATGTAAGGGCAACGTTTAAGTTATCTCGTCTTTTGGCTAAACATAGCTCATCATAAATATGCATAAAATCATTTTATCAAATCATATTTATCATAAACATATTTCAAATACTTCAAACAAAATGATTTTAACGTTTTCATTTTAACCAAAATGGTTTTTGAAGTAAGTTTTCGATTCTGGATAGAACAGCCAGATAATCGATTATCCTTAAGCTGATAATCGATTATGCTGAGTTTCCAGCAAAACTGGAAATTCCAGCAAGGCTGCATAATCGATTATCACCTAGAGGATAATCGATTAACTGCCAATTTCCACCTTAAACTGGAAATTCTGCAAGGGTCAATAATCGATTATCCCCTAGAGAATAATCGATTATTCACTGACCGTTGCCTTCCCAACGTTCCGTTTTATGAACGTTGAGAAGATAATCGATTATGTAAAGTGAATAATCGATTATCTTGGCATAAAATCAGCATGATTGATTGCCTATTAAGCAACGGACATACAACCTCTACCGCCTATAAATAGAGGTCTTTTTGACTCATTTTATATGAACAATATCTCTCATTATTCTTGAACATATTGATAACATTTCTACATCATATTTAGAGCTTTTCTTGAGCCATTTGAGAGACAATTTTGTGTTGTTCATAGAGCTTATATTGTATCTCTTTATCTACTCTTCTTAGAGAGTTCTTGTTGTAAAAGAGAAAGGTTCTTGAGAAGACCACATGTTCTCATTGATTGTTGGGTTTGCTAAGTACCTTCAATCTTAGTGTGTGAAGTCTTGTGGTGCGGTATCCACGAGCATTGTGAAGTCTTGAGGTGAGGTATGCTCGAGCAATTTGAAGTCTTGTAGAGTGTACATCTACAAGCAAGTGTAACGGTTATTTAGGCACCCGTAAGCTTAACGGAGTTAGTGTAAACTCGAGAGAGTCTCTCGGGGACTGGACTAACCACACGTTGTGGTGAACCAGTTTAAATTCGGTGTGTCCTTTCCTTACTCTTTTAATTACCGCACTTACTTTACTCCTTCAATTTTAATTCCGCAATATTTATCTACATTCTCGTGCTTCACTATTCACCCCCCCTCTAGTGAAGGGCATAAATCCTAACATCCCGAGGTTGGAAAATCCTGCTCGTGACATAATGTTATTAGTGATTAAGCAAGTAGTTAGTTAGTTCATGTAATGTATACAAATAGAATAGTGAATAGAGAGTTAGTTTGCACATTAAATTCAATCAAATAACAAACTCTGTTATTCTCTCTACTCTCAACTGTCTTCTCGACTCTTCTTCTCCTTATTCTTCTGAGATCAAACTTCCATAGCCATGGAAGTTACTATGGTATCAGAGCTTGCATCGTCAATCTAAATGCAGTCTTCTGCTCACTCAAACTCTGCATCACCTTAATTCAAACACACGGTGTTGGATTATCATAAAGTGACAAAGAATTGAAGCTAGGGTTTCGACGAAATCACTCGAAATGGAGTTGAATTGAAATTGAACAAGCTGAAATTGGAAATTATAGATAATGAGAACAATCACTTACCTGGAAATGCCTCTCCAACGACCAGTTTGACCAGAGTCACCACAATCGATCACAATCATCTTCTCTGCGTACAACCTACAAATATTCCATGTAGCTTTCTGATCTCTCTTCAATTGACTGGCTCATATAGCTACGCTATATGGAGTAGATCTATGCGAATTGGTTTTTTAGGTAAAAGAAAATTAAGTTTTGTTGATGGAAGTTATCCTAAGTCTAAGTTTGAACCTGAACTCTATGATTAATGGGAATAGGTGAATGCAGTATTTTTTCCATAGATAATGAATGCAGTACGAGCAGGATTGCTAAGTCGTGTTGTATATGCATCCAATGCTAACAAGGTCTTGGAAGATTTAAAGGAAAGGTTTGACAAAGTGAATGTCTCTAGGGTGCTTCTTCTCCTTAGGAGATTCATACCCTAACTCGGGGAACTATGACTTTGCTGATTACTTTTCTAAGCTCAGAGATTTGTGGGATAAATTTGATGCACATATGCCTTGCCCTGTAAGTCCATGTCCAGAATCTAAGAAGAATGTTACTCACTTAGAATATCATATACTTCTACAGTTCCTTATGGGCCTAAATGATTCCTACTCACAAGCTAGGATTTAGATTATAATGATGCCTCGAGTTCCTAACATCAATAAAGCCTACAATTTACTTGTTGATCTTAAGAGGTAGAGGAGTCTAGCAAATTTTACAAAAGTGGTACAAGCTGCAGAAGTTGCTGAAGGCAATGCAATGTTTAAAAACAGAGGCTCATCAGTTCCAAGGGTAAATCCCAGACCTTAGAAGAAGATCCCTCAGTGTGAGTATTGCCATTGCAAAGGACATACAAAAGAGAATTGTTAGAAGTTAGTTGTCTACCCCTCAGACTTCAAGTCTAAGAAGAAGGGAGGTAGTCCTGGAGCTTATGCAAACTGTGCAAGTCCAACCGCATGTCATGTCCCTGATGATGCTTGGAACTTCACTAACAAAAATCCTCAAATGCTCTTTGGAATGCAGAAACAATAGAGCCTTCAAGTACCTCAGTAGGAACAAGTGATGACCCGGCAGGTCGTCTTAAGAATTAATGTATCGATTCCATTTTAATTTCTTTTCCCAAGTTTATTTCTACTATTTGATTTGTCGGGGTATTTGGTTTTGAGTTTTGGAGAATTTTGGGACACTTAGTCCCTAAATAAGAGCTTAAGTGTTAAAAAGTTGATCGCAGTCGGAACAATATGAAGATGGCTTGAAACGTCAGAAGTTAAACTTTTTAAGTTTCATGTCCGATAGCGAGATTTTGATCCAACGCTCGGAATGGAATTCCGAATGTTGGAGTATCTTCATAGTGTTGAATGTTACATGTGTACACGTACGCGGTGAAATCAGGAGAATCCATTCCCCGCCATTAAGGTATATTCCGAATGTCATGACAACATCTCGATGTTGCGGGATTATTATCGGTCTCCCTATCTCGAGGATTATCTCCGACCCTGCAAGGGCTCTGAAGGTAAGGGATCTATCCGCGAGCAAAGGTTACGAAGATAAAGGACTCCCCAGGAAAGTAGCTAGAATCAAAAGGCTCTGATATCTTGTCTAGTCGTCCCATCCGCGCATCTTTATATTTAATGCACTCTATACCATGTCGTGTTTCCTCGCCTATATAAGGGGAACCCATACTATTTTGTAAAGGGCTGACGTAGCTCCATGTGTCCACAGATGCAGTAATATCTCTTTCGCTCTCTCTTTTCTTATAAGTTGTGTTCTCATTGGCCCGAGGCCGCTTTAGAATTTATCATTCTCTTATTTGTTCTTCAGTACTTTGCTCAATATTGGTAATATAGAGCCTTGCTCGATCATATCTCGATGCTGAGGATGTGCACGTGGTGTAGCTAGAGCACATGTACGAGCTACCACCGAGGTACCACCAGCAGTTCCAGCCGGAGTCCAGGCACCTAATACGCCTACTACTACTACCCCATCCTTTCAGGAGACTATAGCGTAGTTCATGAGCATGTACACCACCTTGGATCACGCACGGTTGCTTCCCCTTGTTGCAGCCATAACCCAGGCCAGGGGAGGAGCACAGACTCCCGCCGCCCGCACTCCTGAGCAGAGAGTGCATGTTGATCAGGTCCCAGATATTATTCTTGTACAACCTACAGTTCCATTTCAGCTCGAGGAAAGGGAAGCTGTTTCAGAGGATGAGCATCAGAGATTTGAGAGGTTCAAGAAGTATAATCCTTAGGTGTTTAGTGGATTAGCATCGGATGATGCCTTGGGATTTCTGGAGGAGTGCTACCGTATTCTCCGTACCATGGGTATATCAGGATCGAGCAAGGTTTCCTTCATTACTTTCCAGCTTCGAGGAGCTGCCTATAAGTGGTGGTGTACCTATGAGTTAGACAGTCAGACAAGGTTGCTTCACTAAATTGGACCCAGTTTTAAGATCTATTCTTGAGAAAGTTTGTTTCTTCAAAGCCTCAGAGATGCATGGTACGTCAAGTTTAAGCATTTGCACCAAGGTACTATGGTTGTCTTAGAGTATGTTGTCCGTTGCACTAGCTTGGTTAAACATGACCAAGCCTTGGTTTCTACTGTCAGCAAGAGGTTTTGCTGGTTTATTCAGTTTATTCAGTCACAATAGCACAGGATTTTCTCGATGTGTTTCCAGTTGACCTTACGGACGTGCCTCCTGATAGAGATATTAGTTTTGGAATTAATTTGTTGCAGGGTACTCATCACATTTCTATTCCTTTTTATCATATGGCGCTTCTTGAGCTGAAGAAATTAAAGGATCAATTACAAGAATTGCTTGATAAGGGTTATATTCAGCCCAGTGTACCGTATTGGGGTGCTCTTATCTTGTTTGTGAAGAAAAAGGATGGTTCTATGCATATGTGTATTGATTATCTCCAGTTGAACAAGATTTCAGTGAAGAACGATCCTTTGCCTCTTATTGATTATCTATTTTACCAGCTTCATGGCACACGAGTATTTTCTAAGATTGATTTTCGCTCAGGTTACCATCAGTTGAAGATTTGGGAGCTAGATTTCCCAAAGACTGCTTTTAGGACTCTATATGGTGGTCATTACGAGTTCCTTGTTATGTCATTTGGGCTAACCAATGCCCCAACAACCTTTATGCATTTAATGCACTGTGTGTTCTGACAGTATCTTGACTCGTTCATCATTGTCTTTATTGATGATATTCTGGTGTATTCCCGGAGTCGGGAAGATCATGAGCAGCACATGAGGACTGTGCTTCAGACTTTGAGAGAAAAGAAGTTATATGCTAAGTTCTTAAAATATGAGTTTTGAGTTTTGGTTGGATTCAGTGGCGTTCTTAGGCCACGTGGTATCGAGTGAGGGTATTCAGGTGGATCTGAAGATTGAGTCAGTGCATAGTTGGCCTAGACCATCCCCAGCTACCAGATCTATAGTTTCCTTGGCTTGGCAGGCTATTACCGTCATTTTGTGGAGGGGTTTTCATCGATTGCAGCCACTAAGACCAAGTTGACCAAGAAGGGTGCTTCGTTCCAGTGGATGGAGGAGTGTGAGGCAAGCTTTCAGAAACATAAGATAACTTTGACTACAACCCTAATTTTGATATTGCCGATAGGTTCGGGGTCTTATATGGTTTATTGTGATGCCTCTAGAATAGGCCTCAGAGTGGTGTTGATGAAGGACGGTAAGGTAATGGCCTATGCGTCCAGATAGTTAAAGATACATGAGAAGAATTACCCCATTCACGACCTTGAGTTAGCTTCCATTGTTCACGCCCTGAATATTTGGCGCCATTATTTATACGGGGTTCCCTGTGAGATTTATGCTGACCATTGGACCTTGCAACACCTGTTCAAGCGAAAGTATCTAAATTTGCACGGGAGGAGATGGTTACGATTGCAGAAGGATTATGATATCAGTATTCTGTATCACTTGGGCAAGGCCAATATGGTGGCCGATGCTTTGAGTCGCCGGGTGGAGAGTTTGAGGAGTTTGGCATATTTACCAGCATCAGACAGGCTTATGGCGATGGATGTTCAGGCCTTAGCTAGCCAGTTTGTGAGATTGGATTATTTGGAGCCCAGTCAGGTTCTGGCTTGCGTGTTTTCGCGATCTTCCTTATTTGATCGTATCAGGGAGCGGCAGTATGATGACCCTCGTTTTCTTGTCCTCAAGGACAAGGTTCAGAAAGGTGATGCCAGAGTTGAGACTATTGATGATAATGGGGTATTAAGGATGCAGGGTTGGATTTGTGTACTGTTGATGCCGTATTTTTCTAAGGCGAAATCGGGTTTATGACATTTTATTACGATACCTCGTTCCCTTTTGGAAATTGGGTTTTGAATTTGAAGAGTCGCCACCTAATGATTAAGTGCATTAGTACATAAGAAGGTTTTTGAGTTGAAGGACCAAAGTTTGGGTAAGGGCTAGAAATTATCTCGTGGGGAAGGTGGTAGGCACCCCCAAGATCCACTAGTGTGGTTCCCAGCCATGTTATATTTGTGACTTTACGTAACAAGTAAGAAAATTAGGGCTCATGTAGAGGGAGTTTTCATATAATATTGCAAGTAAATTAAAAAAAAGTAAATAGGGCATAAATTTTGAAGAAAAGATTTAAACAATTATGAAAAAAATAAAAAAGTAAAAGGGAAGCGGGTCCTGGTTTATGATTAATATGGATCACGTCAATGCAATACCCAGTAATCACTCCTCAAAAGAGAGGGGCTAAATGAGGTATTAGCGCACCGGTCATCATATCCATATCTACCCTTCCCACCCCGTTAAGGTATTAAAGTGCGGAATAGTATCGTTACTTATTGCATGTTATTACTCATCCCAATCCTATCAGTCTCGGAGGCATTAGGATTACTAATCCTAAAAGGGAGGGAGTTGGGGCTTTTTAGAGTTTAAAAGGATAAATGTCTAGGGTGATAAACAAGAACATATAAGCAGTTAGGGGGGGAACAAATAGCAGTTAAGGGTAAAATTGGCCTCCTCACTTAAGGAGCAAATTATGTAGCATGACTTCAAATACTAGTTATGGTTTGAATTAATTTTAAAGCTTTAGGAACGGCTGATTTATCAAATATTTCTCAGATCAAAAGTCCGAATAGGCTTGGTTTAGCTATAAATTATTAAGAACTAACCCAGTTGATTAATCACCTAATGGCTTGCCTAGGTGAGACCTATAAGCACGATATCTAATAGTACAGAAGGTGTACTAGTATTAAAAGAAAGGATTACTATTTTAACAAAAGGTTCTGTAGATTTTAAATGATCTTATTTACTGATTTTACTCATAAAAAAATAGACGAAGCTGATTCAACAGATTATTCCTATGGGCATGATTTTTAAGCATTGTTGATTATAAATACTTTATAGTTGAAACAAGAGTGCAGAAGTCTTACAGGCATGGTATCTAGAAGGATGTTTATTATTTAAACCTATGAACAAGTTTTCCTAGTGATAGATATATGCTGATTATTATTAAACCTATGAAATTTTTGCCTAATGACATATATAACCGGAAATGCAAAAAAACCTACGATCATGGATTTTATACGCACAAATGCAAAAATTTAGAGACAGGGTTTCTATATGCAGGAATGCAGAACTTATAGGTAGGATTTCTAAGTTGAGAATGCAAAACTTATAGGTAGGATTTCTAAGATAAGAATGCGGAAGTTATAGGCAGGATTTCTAAGATGAGAATGAAGATGTTCAAAAATTCTTATGAACAAGTTATCTACATTAATGCAATAACCTATAGGGATGTTGTCTATGTGAATGCAAGAATCAGAAAAATCATATAGGCAAGTTATCTACTGGAATGCAGTAACGCATAGGCATGCTGTCTATATGAATGCAACAATCATAAAAATCCTATAGGAAAGTTATCTACCCTTTGCATACATTCATCCCCATCCTTTTCCACTAGTCATCCCCATAGTAGTTACAAATTATTACAGACCAAACAAGAAAAAGTAAAAAAAATTACATCAGAAATTCAAGTTATACCCAAACAACCAAATTCAGACTCAAGGTCTAACAATATGAGATAAACCAACTTCCAGGGTCGGATTTACAAAAGCCTTTCTCTTATTTGGGATGCGTCATAGTTCCCATGAGTCTCAAAGGGCTCCAGACAATGCTTATAGCCCAAATACATTACAAAATTAGATCATAGTGCGGTATGGAAGGGCCAATCCTCAATGTCCCAGTTTAGAGGCAACTCAATGTCCCGAAGCAAGTCTCATAAGAGAGGGTCAGAGCTTAGAGTCCAAGAGTAAGTGCAAGTTCATAAAGAGGGAATTAGGGAAACCCAGGGTAGGCTGGTGGTCATGCCCGGCAATTGGGAGTGCTGGCACACCCCGTACCAGCCTGTTAGCCCAATCTTAGGAATTAGAATCCATTGTGGATTAGGTTCAGACCTGGGAAGCAATACAGATATTGCCAGGCCATGAGCCTTACCTCACACACATAGAAGGGGTGTGGGTATGGGTAATTCACGGCAAACAGCAGATGCCAAGAGAAAGTAGCATATTAATTACAGAACATGAAAAGCAAAGTATACAGGAGTATAGCAACTGTAAATTAAACACATAGGGAAGAAGCTGAAATCAAAATTGAGACATACCAATTTCAGGGAAACAAATAAGTGAAAGCAGGAGTCTTGTAAGTCAAATTGCAAGCAAACAGTACAAAAGACCTCAGAAGAGAGCAGAGTACAGAAAGAGTATCGTAATTGAGAGTGCGAGAATATAGAATTTGAAGTGTTCAATAATTGATGTTATGTATAGAAGGGTCATGCCCCTTTGATAGTGCAGAAAACAAATAAGAAAGGTAAGGAAATATTCATTGAAATCACTCTCCCATTAGTTAAGTGATTCTAATTTCAATGGGTAAAACCTAATTAAGGAAAGGGGTTTTTTAATTAAAACCTTTTCAAAGTAGCACAAAAGGGGTAAATACATAGAAATCATCAAAGAAAAACATTCAATGGTTCACGGTTTGTGACAAATATGGAAAGGGAATCACAACTAGTAAATCACAAGGTCCTAGATTTGGTATAAATGAACCAAGTCGGAAAGATGGGAAAGATTTTTAAACATAAGGAAAAAATCAACAAACAATCAATTAGACCTATTAAAAAGGAATTCTGAATCAACCACAAGTTTGAACACCTTTTTGTAGAAAGATTCATCATATATAAAAGCAAGCAGATGCATTTAAACGTGAAAGAAACTTGTCATGCCTTTGTAAAAAAAATCAATAGAAAGAAAAGTGTTTAGCAAAAAGTTTAACATTGTATGAAAACAAAGTTATCCAAACTCAGTAAGAGGTTCAAAAGCAGCCGGAAAAAGTAAAAGGGTCTTTGAAATAAAACCCTAGTTCGAACTAACCAAAAAAACATAAAGGAGAGGGCAAGCAAATTGAGTCAAGATATGTGTTGAGGTTTCAGAAGAGAGATGAAGCTTCTAACAAGCTTCTTTTAAAAATCATGAGAAAACATGATAGCAAAGTAACATGCAAACAGTAGCAGGATTCAGAGAGAGAATGGAAAATACTGATAAGAATAGTAGAGAAAACATGCTTAAGAAGCTCTTTTAGAAGAACTCAAACAAAGTTCAGTAGAAGAAAAATAGTAAGAACACTTAAGAACGCGGAAGAAAAATACAGTGGAGAGATTTACAAAACATGATGGAAATACTGGTAGGAATAGTAGAAGAAACATGCTTAAGGAGTTTTCTAAAAGAAAGTTAAACGAAGCTCAGTAGAAGGCAAACAAACAACATTCAGCACTTAGTAGGAAAATACAGTAGAAGAACACAAGAATATCAAAAACATTATAGCAAAAAAGCACATGTAGAAGAACACAGTAAGATAGTCATACAAGAGCATGGTAAAAGGAAGAATACAAGAACACAGTAGGAGCAAGTACACGTAAAGGAAAAAAAAAGTCATAAATCACTTAAACATTTTAGAAAACCCTAGGTCGGAAAACAAAGATCTTTAATAAAGTATTTTTTGAAAGAAAAATTGGGTAAATCATTTGATAATTCAATTGGAGTATAGATACGTGACAGATCTAAGAAAATAAAATCAAAAAGAACCTTGAATAGTCATGGATTGCAGAGAAAACCCTTGAAATGAGAAAGGTCTTGAGGAAAGTCTGATCTTGAGTCGAAAAGACTCATATTGCTCGAATATTCTGAAGTAATGGCTGGAGAAGCCATAGATCTACAGATCCAAAAAGATCTAATAGGGAACCATCGAGGTCAAGGCCCTGATTTTTCAAATATCAAGCGCACAGGAGTAATAGAGGGCGAGTATGAGGTTATCATGACCGAAATAGCCATGATTTTCTGTAAGCTTGAGGTGGTAGACGGTGGGAAAGGCTAGGGTTTCGAGAGGGTTAGAGAGAATTTGTAGAGGAGAGGGATTTCAAAGGTGACGGATGAGTGAAAGTGAGGGAATTAGGGCAGTCATTAGGAGTTAAAAAGTAAAGGGTGAGTTTTGATCGTTGATCTTGAGTAATCAACGATCCAGATTTAAGTGGGTAGGTGGGGAAAGGGTTGGCCCGCTTAGGATTTGAAATCGGGTTAATTTTGGGGTTGGCTAAATTAAAATAGAGTAGGGCTGTAATTGCAATGAAACTGGGCTAATTGTTAAATAGACATTTTTTCCTTTTATTTTATGAAAAATAATAAAATGATTTTAAAAGAAAATTAAAAGTGCTAGGCCAGTTAATATTATATAAACATTAATTTAAAAATATAGGAACCACTTTTACAAATTATAAAATGTTATTAATCTTAAAATGGGCTAAAATTGCAATTATATGCAATGTAGCTTTAAAAATGCTAAATAAATTTGTAAAAATATACAAATTGCCTTAATTATATTTTGGCATAAATATGAGGATAAAAATAAATTATTCACCAAAGTGATGATCTTGGGAATAATTATTGGACTTTGTACTGCTAAATAGGCAATAAATTGATTTTGAAAATATTTAAAAAATATCAAAACTCTTGGGCATGCTCAGATATGCATGTACATGCTATTTTAAAAGTTTTTTGTATATAAAAAATAAGTAGGGAAAAATTGAATATCAATAGCTGCCCCTATTTACCCGGGAAGGATATAAGAGTTGTCGAGTAAAGATATGGTGGCCAATTTTGACCGGCTGAAATGATTTGAAGTATTTTGGCCATGCTCTAGTTTATGAGCCTCCTACATATCCTTAGTCCTACAGGAATCAGGCCATATTTAGTTCAGGATCCGTCAGCAGAGTATGTCGATGGAGGTCTTTCAAGAACGGATGTGATATTTCGGTTGGGGTTGATAGTTATAGTCCAGTAGGGCTACGGGAACAGGAGTGGGATCTCTCCTGCTAAGACACACATTTCTAGTTGGATTACCTATGAAGGAGCAATTAAAACATATATTGTGCATGAATTAAAACGAGATAAAGTTCCTGTTGGACCATGAATGTTGTCTTCGGACGATTAGGATGACGTCCTCGGACTATGATGTCGTGGGCTATGAAGCATGTAATAAAGGATTCGTAGGCCATAAAATGATATTCTCAGGCTATATGAATGATGCCTTTTGATAATGATATGCAAAAGATGAAATGGGGTCCTCAGGCCATGGCATGGCGTTCTCAAGCTATGAAGATGGTGCCTTCGAACAATGACGCCTTTGGACAATTTGGAGATCTTTCAACCCATGAAATGCAAAAGGTGGCGATCCTTCAGCCCATGGGAGCGTAAATAAAAATGGAAATCTTTCAGCCGATGTAGAATATAAATGAAATGTCCATCTTTAAGCGGATGCAGAATGTAAATGAAGTGGCAATCTTTAAGTTGATGCAGAATGTAAATGAAGTGGTGATAGTTTAGCCGACGCAGGATGTAAATGAGGTGGCGATATTTCAGTCGATGTAGAAATTAAGTGAAGTGGCGATGTTTCAGCCATGCAAAATGTAAATAAAATGGCAATCTTTCCAGAATTTAAATGAAATGGCGATATTTCAGCCGTGCAAGGAATGTAAATAAAATGGCGATATTTCAGCTAATGCAAGATGTAAATGATATGGCGTTCTTTTAGCCGATGTAGAACTTAAATGAAGTGGCGATCTTTCAGCCATCCGGGATGCAGATGGAGACAGAGCTTAGTCTCGGAGGGCAGAATAGCAGCCCTATACAATGCAGAAAAATATAGATGGAGATAGAGCTTAACCTCGGAAGGCAGAATAATAGCCTTATGCAATGCAGAAATGCAAATGGAGATAGAGCTTAGTCCTTCAAGGCAGAATGGTAGCCTTATGCAATGCAGAAGAAATGCAAACGAAGACAAAGCTTAGTCATGGATGGAAGATAGCCTTATGCAATGCAGAAGAAATGCAGATGGAGACAGAGCTTAGTCCCAGAAGGCAGAATGGCAGCCTTATGCAATGTAGGAATGCAGATGGAGGTAAAGCTTATCCTCGGACGGCAGAAAGGTAACCTTATGTAGTGCAAATGAAATGCAGATGGAGACAGAGCTTAGTCTCGGAGGGCAGAATAGTAGCCATATGTAATGCAGAAATGCAGATGGAGGTAAAATTCTTAGCTGATGGCTTAATAGCTGATAGTGATTGCGATATTGTGGCTGCTGAAGATGCCACGTGCGGAAGAAAATGCGCAAAGGTGATGGTTATGTGGGTCGTATTCTCGATAAATATGATTCTATAATGTATTCGGTGATCTGCAACTAGGATGCTTGCATCCAAAAAAAATTGTGAGTTTGTAGAGGGAAAGGGAAAACATCCCCTTTTACTTAGTAAGGCTTAGGATAAGTTTATATCTCGTGAGCTTTCCAATCCTGCTTGGTTCCATTTGTGTACATCGGGGTAGCATCCCTAACCAAAGCAATTGTGATTTAGCAAAACGTAACATAAATACATAAAGGATAGTTTTCTTTAGATGAACTAACGATTGTGACGCGGTTCCAGACATTGCAACCTCTCTTACTCTAAAACTTTAAGAGTCCTCCTCAAAATTCTGCCCCAGTTTACTGGGTTGCTGCTTCTGACGGCTGCTCGCGATGATCTGCTGAAGTTACTTCAAAATTTTAAGGGTCCTCCACAAAAATCTGCCCCATTTTCCAATTGCGGGGCGAAATGAAAATTTTATTTAATTGTGACTGAACCCATAAGGTTGCCTACGTATTCCCTCTTAAGCGAGAATCAGGTCATATGTAGTTCAAATTACATTATGTAGTAAAGCATAAGATTACATATATTATCGCTTTACTACATCTGAATTAATTGATTTTGGCCAAACTTCTTCGTCTATTTCTCCAAGTATGAGGGCTCCTCCTGTCAGAACCCGATGAACCATGTATGGACCCTGCCAATTAGGAGAGAAATCCCTTTGGCTTTATCTTGATGTGGAAAAATCTTCTTTAATACTAGCCGCCCTTGTGTGAATTGTCTTGGCTTGACTCTTTTGTTGAAGGCTCTAGACGTTCTGATATGATCAAGTTGACCATGACATACTACGTTCATTCTTTTTCCATCTATGAGGGCTAACTTCTCATAGCGACTCTTTACCTATTCTGTGGCGTCGAGTTCAGCTTTCTATTTGACTCTCAACAAGGGAATTTCTACCTCAACGGGTACGGCCTCTGTACTATGAACCAGCATGTAGGGAGTTGCCCCAGTGGATGTGTGGACTGTGGTGCTGTATCCCAATAAAGCAAATGATAGCTTCTCATGTTTATGATTTTCTATCATTTTCCTTAGTATCTTCTTGATGTTATTATTGGTAGCTTCTATGGCTCCATTCATTTAAGGTCTGTAAGCTGTAGAATGTGTTTGATCCTGAAGGTTTCACACATTTTTTTCATCAAGTCACTATTGAGATTGGAACCATTATCGCTGATGATTGACTCCGGAATTCGGAACCGACAAACAATGCGGTCACGGACAAAGTTTGCCACAATTTTCTTAGTCACTGCTCTATAAGATACTGGTAAAACCTATTTAGTGAAATAATCGATTTCCACAAGAATGAACATGTGCATGTTTGATGTGACGGGCTCGATCGGTCCAATGACATCTATTCCCCAAGCAGCTAACAACCATGACGAGCTTGTTGTAGTAAGCTCATTTGGAGGTACCTTTGTCATGTTTGCATATATCTGACAGCGATGGCACTTTCGGATATAATAGATGTAGTCTGTTTCCATAGTCATCCAAAAATAACCTGTCCGGAGTATCTTTTTGGCTAAGACAACCTTTCATATGTGGATCGCAAGTCCCATCATAGATTTTTTCTAACAGTTTAGATGCTTCCTTCCGTCGACACACCTTAGTATTCCCAAATAAGAAGTTGTCCTATACAGGATTCCTCCGTTGTGAAATAAATGGTTAGATAACCTCTGAAGTGTGCGCTTCTGAGTAGGATTTTCAAGTTCTGGTTATTCTCCCTTTCCCAAATATTCCTTGATATCATGAAACCAAGACTTTCTGTCCGCTTCTTCCTTGACATGAGCACAATTAGCTGGCTGATCATGAATCTCCACCGGAATAGGATCTATAAAGTTCTTATCTAGATGCTAAATCATAGATGATAGGGTTGCCAATGCGTCGGCAAACTCATTCTGGACTCTTGGAACATGCCAAAATTCTATATTTGTGAATCTCTTCCTTAACTCTTGTACATGATGCAAATATGGGAGTATCTTGGAGTTTATAGCTTCCCATTCCTCTCGGACCCGATGTATAAGAAAATCTGAATCTCCAATCACTAGCAACTCTTGGACGTTTATGTCAACAGCCATCTTGAGCCCTAAGATGCAAACTCCATATTCGGCCATATTTTTGGTGCATGGGAACCTGAGCTTGGTGGATACCGGATAATGCTGGCCAATTTCTAATACTAGGACCACTCTTTTGCCAAATCATTTGAAGTTTGCTACTCTGTTGAAAAACATCCTCCAACCGTCATAGGATTTTGCAATGTCTTCTCCTATGAAGGATACCTTTTCATCAGGAAAATACATCTTTAGGGGCTCGCATTCTCCATCCATCGAGTATTACGCAAGGTGATCTGCTAATGCATGTCCTTTGATTGCTTTTTGAGTTACGTAGACAATGTCGAGTTCATTCAGTAGGATCTGTCACTTGGCTAGCTTACTGGCGAACATGGGCTTGTGAAAAATGCTCCATTCTTGATATGAGATACATAGTGTAAGCACAGAAATAGCGCCTCAGCTTCTGAGCTATCCAAGTCAGAGCACAAAAGGTGCATTCTAATAGAGAATATCAGGCCTCGTACAGGGTGAACTTCTTGCTGAGATAATAGATGGCTTGCTCTTTTCTCCCTGTTACATCATGCTACCCCAAAACACAACCAAATGCTCCATCTAGCACCGCAAGGTAGAGTAGCAGGGGTCTACCTAGCTTGGGCAGAACCAAGACCGAGGTGTTGACAAGTACTCCTTGATTCTATCAAAGCCCTTTTGGCAGTTATCAGTCCATTTGGTAGCGGCGTCCTTCTTCATCATCTTAAAGATTGGTTCACAATAGTAGATTATGCTATAAACTGACTAATATAGTTTAGTCTCCCCAAGAAACTCATTACTTCTTTCTTTTTCTTTGGTGGTGGCAATTCTTGAATAGCTTTGACCTTTGATGGATCCTATTCTATCCCTCGCGACTCATGATGAACCCAAGCAATTTCCCAACTGGAACCCCGTATGCACATTTTGCGGGATTCATCTTCAGGTTGTATCTTCGTAGTCTAATAAAGAATTTCCTTAAATCGTCCATGTGATCCGCGGCTTTATTGGACTTAATAATGACGTCGTCTACATACACTTCAATCTCCTTGTGTATCATGTCATGAAAGATGGTAGTCATGGCCCTCATGTAGGTGGCCCCAGCATTCTTTAACCCAAACGGCATCATCATGTAGCAATAAATCCCTCATTGTGTAATGAAGGTCATTTTCTCAGCATCTTCTTCATCCATCCATATCATATGGTACCCAACGAAATAATCAATGAATGCCTGCAGCTGGTGCTTGGCACAGTTATCAATCAAGATGTGTATATTCGACAAGGGAAATTCATCTTTTGGACTGGCTCGGTTGAGGTCCCGGTAGTCGACACAGACTCTAACTTTCCCGTCCTTCTTTGGTACTTTCACAATATTGGCAAACCATGTCGGATACTCTACCACCTTGAGAACTTTAGCTTTGACCTTCTTAGTGACTTCTTCCTTGATTTTTAGACTTATATCTGGATTAAAATTTCTGAGCTTCTTATTCACTAGCGGACAGGCCAAACCAGTCGACAAGTTGTGAGCCACAATTGATGTACTTAGACCAGTCATATCATCGTATGAATAGGCGAATATGTCTTCGTACTCTCTTAGTAACTCTGTACATTCTTTCTTTTCTGACGGTGACTAATGGACGATGATTCATATTTCAATGATATTTTCTGCATCTTCTAGGTTGACAATCTAAATCTCGTCCAAGTTGGACTTAGGCCTATTCTATAAATTCTAAACTTCCTTACCAATCTCCTCTGGTATATCATCTTCCCTTAAATCTATGTACATTTCTTGTGTTGTCTCGTTGCATGTCACAATCATTGGTTCATCAAGTAAAGTAATGGTAATGTTGTTTGTGTAAAGTAATGAAAATAATAAGCGTAGGATTTATAAGAAAATGAAATACATTAATAAATTCCATGAATATTTTGAACATCGGAGCTCTTTTATGAAAAAAAAAACAAAATACGAAAGGGAAATAAACTAGTAAACCAAAATAGTGTATGGTGCTTTGCTTAGCGTTACTACCCCGAGGCATTCTAGGCTCTGATAGCTCTGATGGACCAATTATTGAGGTATTCTCCTCGGCTCATTTCTTGTATGGAAGGGCATTCCTCCCCCTCCTCCTCGAAGATGACGCAACAGTCCATGTTATCTTCTTCCAAAGACAAATTCTCCATTGCTGCCAGTGCTTCCTCTTCTTCTGTCTATAGATAACTTCAGCTGGTTGGAAAGTCTGCTCCAGACGGGGTATTGACTGCTCCAATGGATACTAAGGGTCGTGGCAGGGTGGAGACCACTCCTTGAATTCTTCCCAGCTATACTCATACCCCAAACCAAAGGTGGTACCGTGTTTCTTTAGTTTGATAGGCTTAGTGAGTCCTTGGAGATTCTTGGTGAGTCCTTTGCCTGGTCCATACCCCCAACAGTTCAGTATGCTTTCTCTTTTATTGTCTCATCATTTATCCTTGTCTATGGCATTGGCTCGCTCGATATGATGGTAGGTTTCTCTACCTATTTTCCTTCTTTCTCCGATCACTGGGATGGTTTGGCGGCTATATATGATGTTGCTACAATCACCATGAATGATCACTTCTTGGTCATTCCACTCAAATTTCATTACTTGATGTAGTGTTGATGCCACGGCCCCGGCGCCATAAATCCATGGTCGTCCCAATAGTAGATTGTAAGATGCCGGCAAGTCTATTACTTGAAAATCATCATCGAACCAGGTTGGACCTTTGAGATCCATCGAAAGCCTTGACGTTGATGGACGTCTTGATTTCGTGCAGTCCCTTTCCCAATGTTTTGAGTGTTACCTAAAAACAAATGTTCAGATTCGACCCTCCATCGACTAGGATCCGGGTGATAAAATAGTCTTTGCACTGCACAGCGATGTGCAATGCCTTGATATGGCTTAGTCCTTCCGGTGGTAGCTCATCCTCGTGGAAGGTGATTTTGTGACTTTCCAATACCTGACCCACCATGTTTTCCATTTCTCCTCCAATGATGTTTCTGGGCACATATGCCTCACTCAGCACCTTTAACAAGGCATTCTTGTGTGCATCAGAACTTTGTAGCAAAGCCCGGATAGAGATCTGTGCTGGTGTTTTGCGCAGTTGGTTAATGACTGAGTACACCTTGGCTTGTATCTTTCTCCAAATATCACCGGGTCCATTTACAATGATGGATTATCAACCAGAGGTCTGCTTACTTGACTCATACAAGTGTTATAGGGTATACACTCTGCCGATTCTTGTCATACCATGTGCTGCAATCATTTCCCTGAACTTGGCTTTTCCCTTCCTTCTTGCCTCGGCTATGTAGTACCATGGTATGGCTTTTGTGTGAAATGGTGTCACGGGTGTCAATTCTAATGCAATAGGCACCCTTGTTTATGAAGTTAATATAGTGACTTCAAAGGGTTCATGCGCCTTTGGGGATCCAAACTCGACCTCAATCGGTGTTGGCATCTTTGTAGAGGCTGGTACTTCAAACTCAAGCGGTATGGACATGCTTACCTCAGCATCTTCAGAGGCTAAATTTGGACTACAATTAGAGTAATACTGACTGTTAGTTTCTTTCGATTGTCTCCTTCTGCTATCAACCTGATCGATCCCTTAGGGTCCCAAACATCTTCTGTCTCAATCATGTGAACTTCTCCACCCTTGTGGTGCCATAGAGGGTTGTTACGGACATTCAGGGAAGGATCTTTGTTACGATGATCTTGTTTTCTATCAAAGCCTGGATCTTATCCTTCAGGGAGAGACATTCATCAATGGTATGCCCTTTCATGCCGGAATGGTATGAAAAGGTTTTATTTGGGTTAACCCACTGGGAGGGGTTTTTGGGGTTTACGGCAGGGATAGGAGTGACATAGCCACCAGCTTTGACTTTTTATACAGCTGGTTGATAGGTTCGGCTATGGCGATGTATTAATTGGAGGTCTACGGTCAAAGTTTGGCCGGGGTCTTGTGAAATTATAGTGAGGGGGAGGTGATTGGTAGTGGGACGGTTGAGTGTTTTAAGATTGGTAGACGTGTGCAATATGGGAGTATTTGGGTGAAATGGGTTGATATGCAGGTGGTGGAGGAGACTGTAAGTGGATGGTGGAGCTTGGTTAGAAAGCAAGGGAGGGATATATGTGAGTAGAGATATCGGGTAGGCTTGGTGTTTGACTAGTGATTTAGTTCTTTGTGCAACCATTATGGCACCTACGTCCCTTCTTTTGGATGTATCACCAGACTGCAGAGCCTTGTTGGTGGCTTGCAAACCTTCAAAGTTAGTGACTATACCACTTTTGATACCTTCTTCAAATCCTTCGCCTAGTTTGATGATAACCGAAAATTTCTGGCCTTCAATCAGCATCAACATTTCATAATGCTGTCGGTCTTGAGCCCGTACGAAAAACCTATTCATTTGTTCTTTCTCTAAGGCTGGCCTGACCTTAGCAGCTTCTAATCCCCACCGAGTAGCATACTCGCGGAATGTCTCCGTAGGTTTCTTCTTTAAGCTTTGGATATAGAACACATCTTGCGCATTTTCCGTGTTGAATCTGAATCTGTCTATATAATCGGATGTCATACTTTGACCACTTCTTCAGGTCTTGGTTAATGTACCAAGATAGAGCATCTCCTTTCAGACTTCTCAAAAAAAGCTTCACGCAAATCTTTTCATCTTTTCCTACTCCGACCAGCTTGTCGCAGTATGTTCTCAGGTGAACCCTGGGATCTTCTGTACTATCAAACATTTCAATCTTCGGAGTTTTGTATCCCTCGAGCAATTCGACATCGGGCTGTATGCATAAATCTTCGTAGTTCAGACCCTCAATTCCTTTACTGCCTTCAACACCCTGGATCCTGGTGGTCAGCTGCTTAAGTTCTTCAGCCAAATTCATGATAAAGAGTCTTTTTCATCGGACTTAGGTATGATTGAGGTAGACACAGTTTCCACATATATGGTGGTGTTGTTATGGCAATGGTCATTTGTAGGGTTTAATGGTTCTGGGATGAGCAACGGAGTGCAGTTGGGAGTTTGGCAGGTATTGCAGTAGTGGTGACGAGTGAGATGGTTTGAGACATTTTGTTAAGGTGTGGAATTCCGAGTGACTTCTTGGGCAGCAAGGGAAAATGACATACTCGCCAAATTCCGGACTTGATTAAGCTCTTCTTGGAACATTAGTAACTTTTGTTCTATCTGAGAGGCATTCTCCTTGGAAGCCTCAATACCCTGAGGAACCTTTACCCATTGGACCGAATTTTCCTTGCTGATGTTGCTCAAATCTTCCATCTTACCCTTGTTCCTGCTTCTGATAGGACAAGGAGAAGGAGTAGGTAGAGGTCCCTTTGATCTAGTGGAATATGATGCCAGATTTCACGAACTAACCTTTGGGCAGGGGAATAAACAAAAAGGGAAAAACAAAAGGTAGCAAGTTTGTATGGACCATAAGAAAAGATGTTGCGATATTTAAACACGTGTGCAGGGAATATAAAACGTGTCCTAATCTTGGGGGACCTCGTCGCGCCCGAGATAGTCCAAACGAAAAATAAATTTGGAGAAATTAAGATGCTATATTCCTCCTTTTACTGATATGAAATAAGATGAATCCCAAAATGACACTAAATAAAATTTCACTAATGGTTGTACGCCCTATTACATTTTTAAAGGAAAATAAGACTTTTATCTATTTGGTCCTAGAAGGACCTTCCCCAGATTTGGGAATTTTGGCTCCTTAGTATAGCTCTCCGAGCTCGTGAAATCCTAGCAGCAAGTAGGCCCTGATCAGACGTCCGCCTTCATCTCCTTCAGCAACTCGGCAATCTTTGACTCTCTTGAAAAATTTCTTTTCCAACTCCAATATGCTCCGCTCCAAATGGATCAGTCGTTTGTTGGTGCTAACAGCCATATCCTTCCAATGTCCAATTAAATTTGATTGGCTTTTGTATATTGTGGTGCTCATTTTCGCATTCATGCATCCTCTTACACTGTCGGTTGTACTTTACCTGTGCTACAGCCTTTTCATCAATGATTTGTAACCTCGAGCAAACCCGGTTTGTCCAAACCTATTATGATCGTCTTCCATTAGTCTGAGAGAAACTTATCCTTATATCCCTCTCTGAGTCATGAGGCGGGCCGGAAGAAAGCAGGTTATACCAAGGGTTGACAAAATGAGTCACTTCAGTAGGGAACCATTCGAACATCCATTGCACTTGGTCCTCTTTCAGATTTTCGAATAACTCGACCCATTCTTTAGCATCTTCCAGTTCAGCAAACATGTTAGTCATATAGTTCATTCGCCTTGGTTGATGGAAGGTGATATGATCATCCCAGTCCCTGCGCAGGATCTCTTATTGATATTTACCTTTTTGGAGATGCTCCATAAGCCAGAGTAAGAACAGTAAGTTACAACCCTCAAAGTGTTTGGCCCCTCTTTCTAAGTTCTCCAAGTCTTGGTATATCTCCACAACGATCATAAGTACTATGCTGAAAGGCTGCCCTCCAATTCCTTCCAATAAGGTTTTGGTGACCATGGCTAGTCTGGCGTGGATCCTAGCCTTCTTCATAGAAATACTATTATCCCAAAAAAGCATAACATAAAGACGAATACCCTTCTATGGATATGCCCCAGTGATGTGAGGGTGAATTCATCCGGGTAAGTGTGGTAGGAATTGCTATGGCCATACCTCTGGTACAAATAGTCGAAAGGAATGTAGGAATCCTTCAAGCAAGTCAAATCTTGGTTCTTCTTTAGTCCCATCATTTTGAGAAAACCCCTACCCTTGCAATTTTCCGGCATAAGCAAACCCGGAGTCTCCCATGGGATACCAGCTAGTCCTATTTCCTCTAGCAAAGGTATCATTTCAAGGTCCTTGAAATGGAACATAGACCTATCGTTCCTAGAATAGAGTTTTAGCCTCTATGATTTTGTTGTGGGTTTTGATTTCAAGAAGAGAAGCCAAATCTCCCAAATACTTGTGGACGAGGGTCTGATCACTGCAGTAAAGATCTTCCCACCAACTTAGAAACCTTCGGTGGGTGTTGGTTACCATACCGAATCTAAGGACTTTGTGCCTCAATCTTTACAAAACAAAGTGTTAGGCCCTTACTCCCGCCATACTCGACAATATAAATATCAATAATTGGTATAAGCAGCATTTCAGGTTTCCAAATAAATGAACAGATGTGCTAGTGTCTGTTTGGGTTCCAGCGAAACCCAGTGGACTTTGGACATGGCTATCTTAAAGAGTCATTATGCGGAAACATAACTGACTCGGCTAGGTTTGACCATGATGCGTGCACAATTTAATGGAGTAAGGTTTCTATGGGGTGCTAGACCGGTACCCTTTAGCGGAAAACTCAAGAGGGAAAGGCACGGAACCGTCAACTACACTGTTGATCGACTGGTTTCACCGCAAATACGCCTTTGCCAAATTTAGGCGGTGATAATATCGGAAAGGCGCAACCACTCATTATAAGAAGTTAGAAATTTTAAAGAAAAGATATAAGCAATTATGAAAAAGAATAAACAAGTAAAAGGGAAGGGGGTCCTAGGTTTATGATTAATATGGATCACGACAATGCAATAACCAGTAATCCCTCCTCAAAAGAGAGGGGTTACATGTGGTATTAGCATATCGGTCATCATATCCAAATCAACCCTCCCATCCCGTTAAGGTATTAAAGCGCGGAATAGTATTATTTCTTATTGCATGCAATTACTTGTCCGAGTAGAGTAATTTCTTTCCTTAAGGCTCAGCATATGGTTGAGAAGTGGTGCGACGCATATTTAGCTTATGTGAAGGATGTCAGTATTGATACCCTTTCAGTTGATTCAGTCCCAGTAGTACGAGACTTTCTCGATGTGTTTCCAATTGACCTTACAGGCATGCCGCCTGATAGAGATATTAATTTTGGCATTAATCTGTTGCAGGGCACTCAGCCCATTTCTATTCCTTTGTATCATATCGATCCTCCTAAATTGAAGGAGTTAAAGGATCCGTTATACGAATTTCTTGATAAGTGTTATATTCGGCCCAGTGTATCGCATTGGGGTGCTCTTATCTTGTTTGTGAAGAAAAAGGATGGTTCTATGCATATATTTATTGATTATCGTCTGTTTTACAAGATCACAGTGAAGAACCGCTATCATTTGCCTCATATAGATGGTCAATTTGACTAGCTTCATGGCACATGAGTGTTTTCCAAGATTGATTTGTGCTTAGGTTACCATCCGTTGAAGATTTTGGAGCTAGATATCCCGAAGATTACTTTTAGGACTTTGTATGGTGGTCATAACGAGTTCTTTGTTATGTCATTTGGGCTAACCAATACCCCAACAGCCTTTATACATTTGATTTACAGTGTGTTCCTACCGTATCTTGACTCGTTCTTCATTGTCTTTATTGAAGATATTCTGGTGTATTCCAGAGCCAGGAAGATCATGAGCAGCACTTGAGGACTGTGCTTCAGACTTTGAGAGAAAAGAAGTTATATGCTAAGTTCTCAAAATGTGAGATTAATTTGGATTAAGTGCTTAGGCCATGTGGTATCGAGTGAGGGTATTCAGATAGATCTGAAGAAGATTGAGGTAGTGCAGAGTTGACCCAGACTATCCTCAACTACCAAGATCTGCACTTTCCTTGGCCTGGCGGGCTACTAACGTCGTTTTGTGGAGGGGTTTTCATCGATTGTAGACCCTATAACCAGGTTGACCCAAAAGGGTGCTTTGTTCCGGTGGACAGAAGAGTGTGAGGCGAGTTTCAGAAACTCAAGTAGCTTTGACTACTACCCTAATTTTGATACTTCCGATTGGGTCGGGGTCTTATATGGTTTATTGTGATGCATCGAGGATTGGCCTCGGAGTGGTGTTGATGCAGGACAGTAAGGTGATTGCCTACACATCTAGACAGTTGAAGATACATGAGAAAAATTACCATGTTCATGACCTTGAGTTAGCTACCATTGTTCACGCCCTAAAGATTTGCCGCCATTATTCATACAGGAATCCATGTGAGATTTATACTGACAATTGGAGCTTGCAACACACGTTCAAGCAAAAGTATCTAAATTTGTGCCAGATGAGATGGTTACGATTGCTAAAGGATTATGATATCATTATTTTGTATCACCTGGGCAAGTCCAATATGGTGGCCGACATTTTGAGTTGCCAGGCAGAGAGTTTGGGGAGTTTGGCATATTTACGAGCATCAAAGAGGCCTATGGCGATGGATGTTCAGGCCTTAGCTAGCCAGTTTGTAAGATTGGATCCAGTTGGGTTCTGGCTTGCATGGTTTCATAGTCTTCCTTATTTGATCATATCGGGGAGCGGCAGTATGATGACCCTCATTTTCTTGTCCTCAAAGACAAGGTTCAGCATGGTGATTCTAGAGATGTGACTATTGGTGATGATGGGGTATTAAAGATGCAAGGTTAGATTTGTGTACTGTCGATGCCCTCTTTTTCTAAGGCGAAATTGGGTTTATGACATCTTTTAGGATAATCCGTTCCCTTTTGGGAATTGGGTTTTTAATTTGAAGAGTCGCCACCTAATGATTAAGTGCATTAGGATGCTAAGAAGGGTTTTGAGTTGAAGAACTAGAGTTTGGGTAAGGGCTAGAAATTATCTCGAGGGGAAGGTATTAGGCACCCCGCAAGATCAACTAGTGTGGTTCCCGGCCATGTTGTAATTGTGACTTCACGTAACAAGTAAGCAAATAAGGGCCCTAGTAGAGGGAGTTTTCACATAATATTGCAAGTAAATTAAAAAAAAGTAAAGAGAGCAGAAATTTTGAAGAAAAGATTTAAACAATTATGAAAAAGAATAAACAAGTAAAAGGAAAGGGGCTCATTGGTTTATGATTAATATGGATCACGTTAATGCAATACCCAGTAATTACTCCTCAAAAGAGAGGGGCTACATGAGGTATTAGCACACCGGTCATCATATCCATATCTACCCTTCCCACCCTGTTAAGGTATTAAAGCGCGGAATAGTATCGTTACTTATTGCATGCTATTACCCATCGTAATCCTATCAGTCTCGGAGGCATTAGGACTACTAATCCTAAAGGGGAAGGAGTTTGGGCTTTTTAGAGTTTAAAAGGATAAAAGTCTAGGGCGACAAACAAGAAAACGTAAGCAGTTAGGGGGAAACCAAATAGCAGTTAAGGCTCAAATAGGCCTCCTTACTTAAGGAGCAAATTACGTAGCATGACTTCAAATACTAGTTATGGTCTGAATTAACTTTAAAGCATTAGGGCAGGCTGATTTATCACATATTTCTCATATGAGAAGTCTGAATTAGGCTTGGTTTAGTTGTAATTAATTAAGAACTGTCCCACTTGATTAATCACCTAATGGCTTGCCTAGGTGAGACCTATAGGCATGATATCTATAAGTACATAAGGTGTATTTGTTGGAAACACGTTTCAAATGCAATATACTAAACGTGTGTTCTTTTGTAGGTTTTGATGAATGTCAAACAAAGCAATAAGCGATATATAGCAGTGCTCAAGGACAAGCACAAAATGGATGCATTACAAGAAGCTCAAGACAAAGTTTAGAAATGTTATAATTGAGTCAATATTAATTGTGATCTTGATTCCTCAATCTTGGCTCATAACATGGCTTCTCTACTAAAATTATTTTTCCAAAATCATGCATATCTAACTTAAGTGTCAAATGATTTTAAACTATGCATATTTATATTTGTTAAAATGTTTTTCAAACATGCCTCAAAAATCTGGGCTAAGATAATCGATTATGTACTTATGATAATCGAGTATCTCTAAGCCAAGACTGCATGACAATCGATTGTGAATTAATGATAATCGATTGTGAGTAAGTCAGTTAACATCAGGTTTTTGCAAACTGCATAACAATCGATTGTGTACTTTTGATAATCGATTGTTAACTGAGGCAAAGCTTTCAAAACTCAGAAAAATCGATTATGAACTAATGGTAATCGATTAGAATGAGAAAAATGTCTCCCAGTGTTTTTAAATAAATTAATAATCGATTGTGGCTTTTGATAATTGATTATATATGAGACAGAAAGTTTTGAAATTAATTAATAATCGATTATGGCTTTTGATAATCGATTATATATGAGACAGTAAGTTTTGAAATTAATTTATAATCGATTGTTCTATTTGATAATCGATTGTTGGAACTAACCGTTGTCATACATTTTCAAATTACCTTCAGGTAATCGATTGTTGATATTTAACAATCGATGTTTTGCGTAAAATCTGGAAAAGATTTTCTGAACGTTGTTAAAATAATCGATTGTTGATTTCCTGATAATCGATGTTTTATGCCAAAAATTGGAAAGGATTTTTTAACGTTATAAATAATCGATTATTGATTTGAAGTAATCGATTGTTGACGTAAAATCTGGGATTGAATTTTTGATCTGATAGGCAAACAATCGATTGTTTAGTCTTGACAATCGATTGTCACTGAGTAATTTCAGCAATCCTTAATTGGCAATTAGACAACGGTAAGACTGAGTTTTTCACCTATAAATACAGGCTTAACTCAGTGTTTTCACAACAACAACATATACAATTTAAGTATTTTCATTGCTAAAAGCTTTCTTACATTGATCATCATTTTCATTCATCCATAAAGCTTTTTGAAGAGCCATTCTATTGAGCTAAGTTGTTGTGATCTTGAGCGTACTATTTCTACTCATATCTACTCATTGAGGAGTACTTTGTAAAGTGAGTTTGTTTTGTGTTTGTAAGAGAATGGCGATTCTCGTTTGTTGAGGAACTTGTGATTCCTCAGTTGAAGTCTTTGGGATTGTTATCCCCGAGCAGTTGAAGTCTTTGGGATTGTTATCCCCGAGCAGTTGAAGTCTTTGGGATTGTTATCCCCGAGCAGTTGAAGTCTTTGGGATTGTTATCCCTGAGCAGTTGAAGTCTTTGGGATTGTTATCCCCGAGCAATTGAAGTCTTTGGGATTGTTATCCCCGAGCAATTGAAGTCTTTGGGATTGGTATCCCCGAGCAATTGAAGTCTTTGGGATTGTGATCCCCGAGCACCTAGGTGAGGCTTGTGTCCTCAGCTGTAACGGTTTGTTAAGCACCCGTAAGCTTGACAAGTTTAGTGGAAATCTCGAGAGAGTCTCTCGGGGACTGGACTAACCACGTTTGTGGCCAACCAGGATACATCATTGTGTAAGTTTATTTTACTGCACTTGTTTTAATTTCTGCAAAGTTTTTAAATTCCGCACTAAAACGCTTAATATTTTTAAAACGCTATTCACCCCCCCCCCCTCTAGCGTAAAGCGTTATTTCCAACAATTGGTATCAGAGCCATACTCTCTGAAAAACCTAACCGTTTGAGAGAACCATCCATGGCTTCTACTCTAAATTTCTTTGCAGGAATAGGTGAAGGAGAATGCAGCATGTCACCTCCAATATTAGACGAAAACGACTACTCAGTCTGGAAATATCGGATGCAAGTTTTTACAATGGCAAACGATTTGTATCTATGGCAAGCTATTAAACACAGTGATCAACTGACGACAAAAGTCGGGAAAGATAAGGTAAGTGAATACAACACTAAAGCTATGAATATATTTCATAACGCCTTGAATCAGGAACTTTGGCGAAAAATCTCCCACTATAAAACTGCTAAGGAAATGTGGGACAAACTTGAGGAATTGCACGAAAACACGCCTCAAAAAGCGGTCAGCACAAACGATGAATCAACTGGTCAGTGCCTCATGGCAGACGAAAAAGACGAGGTAAGTACATCTAACGATATACAAATTGCTTATAACAAACTGCATGATGAGTTGGTAAATGCTTCTAAGACTATTAAAGATTTACAAAGGACTCTTTCTCTACAAGGAGAGGATTTTCAAAAACAACTCTTTTTAAAAGACAAGGACTTCGAAGAACGTCTTTCTTTAGCTCAAAAAGGGGTTGAAAATCTGTCTCGTGATAACGAGAATCTTGCAAATGAAAATCAATTTTTGTTAAATGATAGTATAGAACTTAGACAAGTCATCAAGACCATGCATGAAGCCTCTTGTGTTGATAATTGTTTTACTTGTACTACTTGTGAGTCCTTAAAACTAGAAAACACAGAACTTAGGAAAACTTTAGAAACTCGTAGTAAAGAAGTTCTTAAAGTTGGTGAAAAAGAATCGCCTAAGAAAAATCAACGGCATAAAAACAAAAACTCCACTACACCACCTAGACATTATGCTAGAATGTATGAAAATAAGGGTAGAACTAATATCTTTAGACAACCTAGATCCAAATCTAGGATTCTTGCAAACAAGCCTACAAATAGTAATTTTCGGCAACCAAGAAATAACTCTAGGAACGAGCTTAGACCACCTAGACATGACACTAGGTCCTTCAACAAGTCTAGCACTAAGGACTTTAGACCATCTAGATATTATACTAGAAATGGGAACAATATATCTAGTGTTAATCATTTTCATTCGCCTAGAACTTTGTCGGCTCAACCTAGGCATCAACACAACCCGAACGTAGTATGTCATTACTGCAATCGTATAGGTCATATTGCACCTATGTGTTTTACAAAGCATAGAGATTCTTCATATTATTATGGTCGTTATTTGCCTAACCCCCAAGGACCCAAAATGGTATGGGTACCTAAAGAATATTAATTTGCCTTGTAGGTGTGCTTGAAGGGATCAAGTGTACTATGGTACCTTGACAGTGGATGCTCCAGACACATGACAGGAGACGAATCCAAATTCCTTCAACTAGAGCACAAAGAAGGAGGAAGCGTTGTATTCGGTGACAACAATAAAGGACAAATTATTGGCATCGGATCGGTCGGTAAGAATGAAAAATCCTCTATAAAGCATATATTACTTGTCAAAGGTTTAAAGCATAATCTCTTGAGCATAAGTCAATTATGTGACAAGGGAAATCTTGCGTTGTTTGATTCAGATGAGTGTCTAGTGTTTAGACGTAGTGATTTCAAGATTATTCTACGTGGTTTTAGAGTTGACAATATTTACATGGTTGATCTTGAAAACTCCTCATCCGAGTATGTTGATTGTTTGTTGAGCAAAGATGATAATGTGTGGTTGTGGCATCGTAGAGTAGCTCATATGAACATGCATCTTTTAAATAAATTAATTTCTCAAAATCTAGTGATTGGTCTTCCTAACTTAAAATTTGAAAGTGATACTATTTGTGACTCATGTCAGAAGGGGAAGCAAACAAGAGCATCTTTTAAATCCAAAAATGTTGTTTCAACCTCTAGACCTTTACAACTATTGCATATGGATTTATTCGGACCATCCCGCATCGAAAGTCTAGGAAGAAATAGATATGCTTTTGTAATTGTTGATGACTTCTCTAGATTTACATGGAAATTATTTCTTGCACATAAAAGTGATGCATTTCTTAGCTTCAAGCTTTTTCTTAAAAGAGTTCAAAATGAAAAGGAATCAACTGTCACTTCCATTAGAAGTGATCATGGGGGAGAGTTTGATCACAATCTCTTTGCGGATTTTTGTGATGAACTCGGAATCGAGCATACCTTTTCCGCTCCACGTACACCACAACAAAACGGGGTGGTGGAAAGGAAAAATAGGAGTCTCGAAGAGATGGCTAGAACCATGCTCGACGAAGCTAAGATTCCCAAACACTTTTGGGCAGACGCCGTGAGTACCGCATGCTATGTTTTGAATAGAGTAGCAATTCGGCCGATACTCTTAAAAACCCCATATGAACTCTACAAAGGTAGAAAACCTGACATTTCACATTTACGTGTTTTTGGTTGTAAATGTTTTGTGCATAACAATGGAAAGGACCAACTAGGAAAATTTGATGCAAAGTCGGATGAAGGTATCTTCATTGGCTATTCTTCTCGTAGTAAAGCTTATAGGGTTTTTAATAAAAGAACCCAAGTTGTAGAGGAATCTCCTCATATTGTATTTTCCGAAGATAATACTCGCTTGGCGAGAAAGGATTGTGGTCTTGATCTTTCAGGTATTCTGGAAAGCCTAAAGGACAAAATTCAAGAAGAACCACTAAGGAAAGAAATTGACAAAACGGTGGAACAACAAATTGAAGAAGCTCCTCAATCGGAAAATGAACCAAAAGAGCAAACAGAATGGAGGACAGTCCAAGACCATCCTCTCGATCAGGTAATAGGCGACGTTGGAGGAAAGGTAAGTACCCGGAGCTCCCTTAGAAATACCTTAGATCTTACTGCGTTTGTTTCTCAAATTGAACCCAAAACCATCTCTGAAGCAATTGGGGATGAATTTTGGACCTTGGCAATGCAAGAGGAGCTTAACCAATTCAAACGTAACAACGTTTGGGATTTGGTGCCAAGACCCGAAGGTCATACCATAATTGGTACGAAATGGGTTTTTCGAAATAAATTAGATGAAAATGGCATAATCACTAGAAACAAAGCTAGGCTTGTGGCTCAAGGCTATAATCAAGAAGAAGGGATTGATTATGATGAGACATATGCTCCGGTAGCTAGATTAGAGGCCATCCGTTTGTTGCTTGCTTTTGCATCTTCTATGAATTTCATTTTATATCAAATGGATGTGAAAAGTGCCTTTTTAAATGGTTTTATCCAAGAAGAAGTTTTTGTAAAGCAACCCCCCGGTTTTGAAGACTTTAATTTTCCCAATCATGTTTTCAAACTCAAAAAGGCCTTTTATGGTTTAAAACAAGCTCCTCGAGCTTGGTATGAAAGGTTGAGTAAATTTCTTTTAGAAAATAATTTTATTCGTGGAAAAGTTGACACAACTCTATTTGTCAAGCATGAAAACAATGATATCTTGCTAGTTCAAATATATGTAGATGATATCATTTTTGGTGCTACTAACAATGCTCTATGCAAGGAATTTTCAAACTTAATGACTAGCGAATTTGAGATGTCCATGATGGGTGAGTTACAATTCTTTTTGGGATTACAAGTAAAACAAATGAAGGAAGGTACATTCATTTGTCAAAGCAAGTATTGCAAAGAACTGCTTAAACGTTTTGACTTGAACAATGCAAAGGAAATAGCAACTCCCATGAGCACATCCGATCATCTCGACAAAGATGAAAAAGGTAAGGAAGTCGACATCAAACAGTACCGAGGTATGATTGGCTCTCTTCTTTATCTTACTGCTAGTCGTCCGGACATCATGTTTAGCGTGTGCGTCTGTGCCCGTTATCAATCATGTCCAAAAGAGTCTCACCTTACTGCGGTAAAGCGGATTCTAAGGTATCTTGTCGGTACTACCAATGTGGGTCTATGGTACCCCAAAGGTTCTTCATGCCAACTTATTGGCTATTCCGACTCCGATTTTGTTGGATGCAAATTGGATCGCAAGAGCACTAGCGGCACTTGCCACTTGCTCGGTAGCGCTTTAGTTTCTTGGTTTAGTAAGAAGCAAGTTAGTGTTGCGTTGTCCACAACCGAGGCTGAATATGTAGCCGCGGGGAGTTGTTGCGCTCAAATCCTATGGATGAAACAACAACTCTTGGACTATGGCCTACGTCTTGATCACATTCCTCTTAGATGTGACAACACTAGTGCCATATGCTTGACGAAGAATCCCATTCTTCACTCGCGAACAAAACACATTGAAATTAGACATCATTTTATTAGAGATCACGTTCTAAAAGGCGATGTCGAAATTGAATTTGTTGAAACAAAAAGCCAATTGGCAGACATCTTTACAAAGCCCTTAGATAAAGAGTCCTTCTTCCGAATTCGTAGTGAACTCGGAATCCTTGACTCCACGTTGATCTAAGTCATGCATTGCATTTTATTTCTTACATAATTTCTAACTTGAGCGTCGGAGGCGTCTAACATTTTTTTTGCAGGTATCACCCTAAAGAAAAGGGGATCATAAAAAAAAAAAAAAAAAAAAAAAGCATGACGCAAAATACTCAAGTATTCTACAGGAAAATCGCCGTCAAACAATCGATTACTGTATCAATAATCGATTACTTCCTCTATCTTAATTTTCCAATAAATAAACTTGTGTTTATTTCACATTTTTTTCATATTCTTCCCTTGTGTAAATTTTTGCTAATGGCAAAAGGGGGAAGAAACGGGATATCAAGAAGTATGCTATATCACTCTCAACTTCATTCATGCTTAAAGTGAGGGGGAACATGAATTGAGGGGGAACATCAAATTGCATACTTTACTCTTGTCTTGGATTATCAAAATAATTATTGCATATATCCCGCTTATGTTTGCCATTATCAAAAAGGGGGAAATTGTTGGAAACACGTTTCAAATGCAATATACTAAACGTGTGTTCTTTTGTAGGTTTTGATGAATGTCAAACAAAGCAATAAGCGATATATAGCAGTGCTCAAGGACAAGCACAAAATGGATGCATTACAAGAAGCTCAAGACAAAGTTTAGAAATGTTATAATTGAGTCAATATTAATTGTGATCTTGATTCCTCAATCTTGGCTCATAACATGGCTTCTCTACTAAAATTGTTTTTCCAAAATCATGCATATCTAACTTAAGTGTCAAATGATTTTAAACTATGCATATTTATATTTGTTAAAATGTTTTTCAAACATGCCTCAAAAATCTGGGCTAAGATAATCGATTATGTACTTATGATAATCGAGTATCTCTAAGCCAAGACTGCATGACAATCGATTGTGAATTAATGATAATCGATTGTGAGTAAGTCAGTTAACATCAGGTTTTTGCAAACTGCATAACAATCGATTGTGTACTTTTGATAATCGATTGTTAACTGAGGCAAAGCTTTCAAAACTCAGAAAAATCGATTATGAACTAATGGTAATCGATTAGAATGAGAAAAATGTCTCCCAGTGTTTTTAAATAAATTAATAATCGATTGTGGCTTTTGATAATCGATTATATATGAGACAGAAAGTTTTGAAATTAAATGGCTTTTGATAATCGATTATATATGAGACAGTAAGTTTTGAAATTAATTTATAATCGATTGTTCTATTTGATAATCGATTGTTGGAACTAACCGTTGTCATACATTTTCAAATTACCTTCAGGTAATCGATTGTTGATATTTAACAATCGATGTTTTGCGTAAAATCTGGAAAAGATTTTCTGAACGTTGTTAAAATAATCGATTGTTGATTTCCTGATAATCGATGTTTTATGCCAAAAATTGGAAAGGATTTTTTAACGTTATAAATAATCGATTATTGATTTGAAGTAATCGATTGTTGACGTAAAATCTGGGATTGAATTTTTGATCTGATAGGCAAACAATCGATTGTTTAGTCTTGACAATCGATTGTCACTGAGTAATTTCAGCAATCCTTAATTGGCAATTAGACAACGGTAAGACTAAGTTTTTCACCTATAAATACAGGCTTAACTCAGTGTTTTCACAACAACAACATATACAATTTAAGTATTTTCATTGCTAAAAGCTTTCTTACATTGATCATCATTTTCATTCATCCATAAAGCTTTTTGAAGAGCCATTCTATTGAGCTAAGTTGTTGTGATCTTGAGCGTACTATTTCTACTCATATCTACTCATTGAGGAGTACTTTGTAAAGTGAGTTTGTTTTGTGTTTGTAAGAGAATTGCGATTCTCGTTTGTTGAGGAACTTGTGATTCCTCAGTTGAAGTCTTTGGGATTGTTATCCCCGAGCAGTTGAAGTCTTTGGGATTGTTATCCCCGAGCAGTTGAAGTCTTTGGGATTGTTATCCCTGAGCAGTTGAAGTCTTTGGGATTGTTATCCCTGAGCAGTTGAAGTCTTTGGGATTGTTATCCCCGAGCAATTGAAGTCTTTGGGATTGTTATCCCCGAGCAATTGAAGTCTTTGGGATTGGTATCCCCGAGCAATTGAAGTCTTTGGGATTGTGATCCCCGAGCACCTAGGTGAGGCTTGTGTCCTCAGCTGTAACGGTTTGTTAAGCACCCGTAAGCTTGACAAGTTTAGTGGAAATCTCGAGAGAGTCTCTCGGGGACTGGACTAACCACGTTTGTGGCCAACCAGGATACATCATTGTGTAAGTTTATTTTACTGCACTTGTTTTAATTTCTGCAAAGTTTTTAAATTCCGCACTAAAACGCTTAATATTTTTAAAACGCTATTCACCCCCCCCCCTCTAGCGTAAAGCGTTATTTCCAACAGTATTGGTTTTAAAAGAAAGGATTATTGGTTTTATAAACAAAAAGTTCTACAGATTTTAGACGATCTTATTTACTGATTTTAGATTCATAGAGGAAATAGACGAAGTTGATTCAACTTATTATTTCTATAGGCATGATTTTAAAGCGTTGTTGATTTTAAACACTTTATAGTTGAAACAAGAGTGCAGAAGTTCTACAGGCATGATATCTAGGAGGCTATTATTATTTAAGCCTATGAACAACTTTGCCTAGTGATAGATATATGCAGATTATTATTAACCCTATGATATTTGCCAAATGACATATATATGCCGAAGTGCAAAAAAGCCTATGATCATGGTTTCTATATGCAGAAATGCAAAAACTTAGGGACAGGGTTTCTATATGCAGGAATGCAGAACTGGTAGGCAAAATTTCTAAGATGAGAATGCAGAACTTATAGGCAGTATTTCGAAGATGAGAATGCAGAAGTTATAGGCAGCATTTATAAGATGAGAATGCAGAAGTTCAAAAATTCCGTTGAACAAGTTATCTACATGAATGCAGTAACCTATAGGCATGTTGTCTATGTGCATGCAAGAATCAGAAAAATCCTATAGGCAAGTTATCTACAGGAATGTAGTAACCTATAGGCATGTTGTCTATGTGAATGCAAGAATTAGAAAAATCCAATGGGCAAGTAATCCACCCTTTGCATACATTCATCCCCATCCCTTTCCACTAGCCATCCCCACAGTTGTTACAAATTATTACAGACCAAAATAAACCAGTAAAAGTAAAAAAATTACATCAGAAATTTAAGTTACACTTAAACAACCTAATTTAGACTCAAGGTCTACCAATAGAAGATAAATCAATTTCCAAGATCAGATGTCCAAAAGCCTTTCTCTTACCTGGGATGTGTCAAAGTTACCAGGAGCCTCAAAGGGCTCCAGCTAGTGCTTACAGCCCAAATACATTGTAGAATTAGATCATAGTGCAGTGTGGAAGGGTCAGCCCTCAAATGTCCAAGTTCATAGGAAACTCAAGGTCCCAAAGTAAGGCTCATAGGGGGGAGGGGGTAAAGCTTCGAGTCTAAGAGTAAGTGCAAGTGCATAAAAGGGAATTAGGGAAAGCCATGGCAGGCTGGTGGTCATGCCAAGCAATTGGGAGTGATGGCACACCCCTAACCAGCCTGTTAGCCCAATAGTATGAGTTAGAATCCATTGTGGATAAGGTTCAGACTTGGGCATCAATATGGATACTTCCATGTCATGAGCTGTAACTCACACACATAGAAGAGGTGAGGGTATGGGGAATTCACGACAAACAGCAGATGCCAAGAGAAAGTAGCATGCATATTACAGGACATGAAAAGGAAAGTATACATGAGTATAGCAACTGTAAATTAAACACTTAGGGAAAAAGCTGAAATCAAAATTGAGACATACCAGTTTTAGGGAAACAAATAAGTGAAAGCAGGAGTCTTGTAAGTCAAATTACAAGCAAACAGTACAAAAGACCTCAGAAGATAGCAGAGTATTGAAAGAGTATCGTAATTGAGAGTGTGAGAATATTGAATTTGAAGTGTTCAATAATGATGTTGTGTATAGAAGGGTCATGCCCCTTTTATAGTTCAGAAAACAAATAAGAAAGATAAGGAAATATTCAGTGAAATCAATGGCCCTTTAGTTAAGGGATTCTAATTTCAACAGGTAAAAATGATTTAAGGAAAGGGATTTTTGATTAAAACCTTTTCAACGTAGCACAAAAGGGGTAAATACATAAAAGTCATTAAGGACAACATTCAATGGTACACGGTTTGCGATAAATATAGAAAGGGAATCAATCAATAGCCAGTAAATCACAAGGTCTCAGATTTGGTATGAATGAACCAAATAGGAAAGCTGGGAAAGATTTTTAACTTAAGGAAAAAATCAACACACAATCAATTAGACCTATTAAAAATGAATTCTTAATCAATCACAAGTTTGAAACCTTTTTGCAAAAAGATTCATCACATATAAAAGCACGCAGATGCATTAAACTTGAAAGAAACTTGTCATGCCTTTGTAAAAAAATCAGTAGAAAGAAAAGAGTTTAGCAAAACGTTCAACATTGTATGAAAACAAAGATATACAAACTCAATAAGAGATTCAAAACCAGTTTGAAAGAGATAAAGGGTATTTGAAATAAAGTCCAAACAAACCAGAAAACATAAAGGAGAGGTAAGCAAATTGAGCCGAGACATGTTTTAAGGTTTCAGAAGAGAGTCAAAGCTTCTAACATGCTTCTTTCAGAAATCATGAGAAAACATGATAGCAAAGTAACATGCCAACAGTAGTAGGATTCAGAGGAGAGAATGAAAGATACTGATAAGAATAGTAGAGGAAACATGCTTAAGAAGATCTTTTAGAAGAACTCAACCAAAGTTCAATAAAAGAAAATAATAAGAACACTCAAGAATGCGGTAGAAAAATATGATAGAGAGATTTATAGAACATAATGGAAATGCTGGTAGGAACAGTAGAAGATACATGTGTAAGGAGTTTTCTAAAAGAAACTTAAACGGCGCTCAGTAGAAGGCAAACAAAGAACTTTCAGCACTTAGTAGGAAAATACAGTAGAAGAACACAAGAACATCAAAAAACAGTATAGCAAAAACGCACATGCAGAAGAACACAGTAAGATAGTCATACAAGAGCATGGTAAAAGGAAGAATACAAGAACACAGTAGGAGTAAGTAAACGTAAAGGAAAAGGAAAGTCAGAAATCAGTTAAGCATTTTAGAAAACCCTAGATCGGAAAAGAAAGATCTAAAAAAAAGTAATTTTTGAAAAACAATTGGGGAAATCGTTGGAAAACTCAAGTGGAGCATAGATACGTGATAGATCTAAGAAAAGAAAATCAAAAAGAACCTCGAGTAGCCATGGATTGCAGAGAAAACCCTAGAAATGAGAAAGGTCTTGAGGAAAGTCGTTCTCGAGTCAAAAAGACTCATATTGCTCGAATATTCCAGAGTAATAGCCGGAGAATCCATAGATCTACGGATCTAAAAACATATGAAAGGGAACCATCAAGGTCATGGCCTTGATTCTTCCAATATCAAGCATACAGGAGTAATAGAGGGTGAGTGTGAGGTTATCATGACCGGAATAGCCATGATTTCCGGTGAGCTTGAGGTAGTAGTCAGTGGGAGAGGCTAGGTTTTTGAGAGGGTTAGAGAGAATTTGGATAGGAGAGGGATTTTGGAGGTGGCAGATGAGTGAAAGTGGGGGAATTAGGGTAGTCGTTCGGAGTTAAAAATGTAAGTGTGAGTTCTGGTCATTGATCTTGAGTGATCAATGGTCCAAATTTAAGTGGTTAGGTGGGGAATGGGTTGAGCCTTTTAGAATTAGGGCATGGGTTGGCCCGTATAGGATTTGAAATTGGGTTAATTTGGGGGTTATTTTAGGCTAAAATTGAAATGGAGTAGGGTTGTAATTGCAATGAAACGGGGTTGATTGTTAAACAGTCATATTTCCTTTTATTTTATGAAAAATACTAAAATGATTTTAAAATCAAATTAAAAGTACTGGGCCAGTTAATATCATATAAATATTAATTTAAAAATATAGGAACCAATTTTACAATTATGAAATGTTGTTAATTTTAAAATGGGCTAAAATTGCAATTACATGCAATTTAGCTTTAAAATGCTAAATTAATTTGTAAAAATATACAAAATTACCTTAATTATATTTTGGCGTAAATATGAGGATAAAAATAAATTATTCACCAAAGTGATAATCTTGGGGATAATTATTGGACTTTGTACTACTAAAATAGACAATAAATTGATTTTGAAAATCATTAAAATATATCAAAACTCTTGGGCATGCTCACATATGCTTGTATATGATATTTTTAAATTATTTTTTATATAAAAGTACATAGGTAAAATTGGGTATCAACATGTACCCAATGTTGATGGGCTGTGAAAGTTGATTCTAGAGGAGGCCCGTAGTTCGCGGTATTCTATCCATCTGGGTGCTGCGAAGATGTATTATGAGGCAGCACTATTGGTGAAGGCGGATGAAGATATATATAGTTGGATTCTTAGCTCGATGTCTCAACTGTCAGCGGGTGAAGTATGAGCACTAGAGACCGGGTGGGTTGCTTCAGCAGATAGAGATTCCTGAGTGGAAATGGGAGCAGATCACCATGGACTTTTTAGTTGGCTCCCACGGACATTGAGGAAGTTTGATGCTATTTGGGTGATTGTGGATCGGCTGGCCAAGTCCACTCATTTTATTTCAATGTGTACTACTTATTCTTCAGAGCGGTTGGCGCAGATTTATATCCGAGAGATTGTTCGTTTGCATGCTACTCCAGTTGTCACATAATGGTTCTGGAGGGCCGTTCAGCTTGAGTTGGGTACCCGGTTGGAGTTGAGTACAGGATTTCACCCTCAGACGGACAGATAGTCCGAGCACACAATTCAGATTCTTGAGGATATGCTTCATGCATGTGTGGTCGAGTTTGGAGGGTCATGGGCTCAGTTCTCTCAATTGGTGAAGTTTGCTTACAACTATAACTATCAGTCCAGTATTCAGATGGCACAGTATGAGACTTTATATGGTAGACGGTGTAGATCTTTGGTAGGTTGGTTTAAGCTGGGTGAGGCTAGATTATTGGGCATAGATTTAGTTCACGATGCTTTGGAGAAGTTTAAGGTGATTCGGGATAGATTCCGTACAGCCTAGTCCAGATAGAAGAGTTACACTGATCGATAGGTTCGTGATGTTTCCTATATGGTTGGAGAGCAGGTTCTGCTTTGGGTTTCTCCTATGAAGGGCGTCATGAGATTTGGGAAGAAAGGGAAGTTGAGTCCGAGGTTTATTGGACCTTTTGAGATACTGAGGCATGTTGGGGAGGTTGCTTATGAGCTTGCCTTACCTCCTAGCTTGGTAGGAGTTCATCCGGTATTTCATGTTTTGATGCTCAAGAGGTGTCACGTGATCCATCGCACGTGTCGTATTTTAGTTCAGTCCAGTTGGACAAGGATCTATCTTATGTTGAGGAGCAAGTGACAATATTGGACAAGCAAGTTAGAAAGTTGAGGTGAAAAAAATTGCATCAGTAAAGGATCAGTGGCGGGGTTAGCAGATCGAGGAGGAAACCAGAGATACCGAGCAGCATATGCACAGCGTTTCTCTCATCTTTTCACTAATCCAAGTATGCCTCTATGCTCGTTCGAGGATGATCGAACGATTAAGCGTAGGAAGATGTGATAACCTTGCCGAGCAACTTAATAATTAACTCAACAATTCCCTATTAACTACTTTCCCCAAGTGTATTTCTACTATTTCGATTTATCGGGATGTTTGGTTTTGAGTTTCGGAGAGTATTGGGAAACTTAGTCCCTAAATGAGAGGTTAAGTGTTGGAAAGTTAATCGTAGTCAGAACAGTGTGAAGACGGTCTCGGAACAGGAATCGGATGGTTTCGGTAGCTCCATTGGGTGATTTCGGGCTTAGGCACGTGTTCGGATTGTATTTTGAAGGTCTGTAGCTAATTTAGGCTTGAAATGCAGAAATTTGAATTTTTGAAGTTTCCGATCTGATAGAGTGATTTTGATCCCATGGTTAGAATGGAATTCCGGAAGTTGAAGTAGATCCGTAGTGTTGAATGTTACATGTGTGCAAAATTTCAGGTCATTCGGACGAGGTTTGATAGGCTTTTTGATCGAAAATATATTTTGAGGAAATTCGGAGTTCTTAGGCTTAAATCCTTGGTTAATTCGAGGTTTCGATGTTCTTTAGGTATTTTATGGATTGGTACAACTTTGAATAGTAGTTTGTGACTTGTTGGTGCCTTTGGTTGAGGTCTCGAGGACTCGAGATGATTTCGGATGGTTGACGGAAGGATTTTTGTAGTTAAGAGGTTGCAGTTTCAGCTGGTATCTGTATAACTGCACATGCGGTTTGGGTTCCGCAGGTGCGGAGCCGCAAAATCGGTGGTATCACCGTAGAAGTGTAAATAAGGAGGAATAGTAGAGGCCACATGTGCGGAAGGATTTACACACCTGTGTAACCACAGATGCGTGAGAATGTCTCATGTGCAGAATTCGAGACTTTAATGAGTTTTTGCATGTGCGGCTTTTGTTCCACAAAAGCAGAACCGCAAGTGCGGTCCCATGACCGTAGAAGTGGTTTAACTGGGCAGAACATATAAATAGTGGCCTTCGCAAATTTAAGCTATTCTTCATCATTTTTACCCGAGAGGTGAGCTTTTGGGTGGTTTTTGAGAGGGAATTCAAGGGAGCTTCAAGGCAGTAAGATTCTTGGAACCTAAACTCGTTATTATAGTGCTTTTTATCATCCTAAGCATGAAAATTAAGGAAAGATCAGTGACAAGTTGAGGTTTAGGGCTTGACTAATTAGGGACCTTTGAGCAGTGATTTAAGGGGCCGTTGGAGGTTCGATTTTGATTTTTTTGGTATGCATGAACTCGTGAGAATATGACGTTTCTGAAAATATGGATTTTACCCGGCTCTGAGACGTGGGACCAAGGGGCGATTTGGTTATTTTTTCTAACTTGACGTATTAGTTTAGAAATTAATTGTAGAATTGATTACTTGACGTGATATTTACATTATGCAATTGAATTGAATAGATTTTGGTCATTTGGAGTCGATTATTCGTGGCAAGAACATGGTCTCGGGTTGATTTTTGAGCTGGTTCGATGTAAGTGGATTGTCTAACCTTGTGTGGGGAACCTTCCTCTTAGGATATGATATATTTGATAATTGAAATACCGTGTACGTGAGGCGACGAGTGCGTACTTGAGCTAATTATTGAAAACTCGGTTTTACTTTAAGTATTTCAATTTAGTTCCTTTTTCGTGTTTTATTCTACTTGCGAATTTAGCGTGTTGTAGTTTAGAATAGCATGTTTAGTTGACTTACTTGCCTATTTGCTTAAACTACCTTAATTTCATTACATGAAGCATGTTAGGCTAGAATTAATTCTTTACTTGGTACAGAATTAGCATTAAATTGAGTATTCTTGTGTTGCTTCTGTATGTTTTAAATTTAGGACTATCGGACTGCATCCCGGGAGATCCCATATACGTATTTATGATATAAACTGAGGTGTGGGATACCAAGAGATCCCTGGCACATATATTGAGGATATCAAGATATCCTCGAGATACAAAGAGATCCCTAGAATATATTGAGAATACCAAGAGATCCTCGAGATACCAAGAGATATTGTGTATACATAGAGGACACCAAGAGGTCCTCGGGATACCAATAGATCCCCCGGTTATCATCCTCGCTATGAGTGGCATTTCCTCGTGGTTTTGCGTTTCTCTCTATTTCCGTTATTGTACTCTTATTATCATGTATAGGTTCTTACTGTAGGTTCTCAATTGCACTGCATATCTTATCCTTTCATTTATTATTTATTTAATCTCAGTAGGGCCCTGACCTGCCTCGTCACCACCCGACTGAGGTTAGTTTGGCACTTACTGAGTATCGTTGTGGTGTACTCATGGCCCTTTTGTACATATTTTTCATGTGCATATCCAGGTACCGCTACTCAAGCCTACCATCCTTGAGGGAAGCGACTGCTTAGAAACTTCGAGGTACATCTACCGCGTCCGCAGGCTGAGGAGTCCCTTTCTATTCCTGCTTTTAGTACTTAGCCCTTCTGTATTTTTCTGTTCTTATTGGACATTCTGAAGTTAGAGCTATGTAGTTTTTTTTCTTAGCTTGTGATTCGTGGGTTTTAGGATCTAGGATTTATGTATCGGTATTGAGAGTTAAACACGGTGTATGTCGAGCGACACATTTAAACACTATTATAACTATATTCCTACTTTAAATTATTTTACTTCTGCAAATTTTGGTTTTTCTTCCGCAAATTAGGCTTACCTAGTCGTAAAGACTAGGTGTTGTCACGATGATTCTGGGAGGGCGAACGGGTGTCGTGACAGAACATAATATGGTACAACTAGAATTGCAGTTCATAGATGGTGATGAATATGAGGATAGAACTGAGCTCCATATAGCTCAAGCACAGTACACCAGATGGCTTAAAGTTGAGGAGAATCTACTTAAGCAAAAAGCTAACATTTAATGGCTGGAAAAAGGGGATTCAAATAGTAAATATTTTCATGCTACAGTAAATGAAATAAGGAGAAGTCTAACTTTACACAAAATCAATACTCATAGTGGTCAATGGCTACAAGGGGATCAGGAGGTTGCTAATGGGGCCTCCGATTTTTTCTCAAACCTTTTTAGTAAAAAGGAGCAACAACTTAGTTTGCATTACCTTGATTGTATTGATCTCGGTATCACTCAAGAAGATAATGGCATGTTATATAATATTCCTGGGGAAGATTGAGGTAAAAATTGTTGTGTTTAGTATTGATAAAAATAGTGCTCCAGGTATGGATGGTTTGGGAGGTGGTTCCTATCAGAGTTTCTGGGAAATTATAAAAGGTGACCTTGTGGAACTAGTCCAGTACTTTTTTAATGGGGCAAATTTACAACAACAACAATTACCCAGTATAGTCCCACAAGGTAAGGTCGGGGGAGGGTAATATGTAGACGGGCCTTACCCCTACCCGAAAGAGCAGAGAGGTTGTTTCCAATCAACCCTCGGCTCAGTGAAGGAAAGAAAAAACAAAAACAAAAACAAAATAAAAGAGCATTAGTAACTCCAGCAGAAATAGCGTAAATAATTATCTAAACATAAGAACCACAAATAAAATAGCATACAATAATATCAGACAGTAACTACCATACATAACTACCATAAGGGAGACGCAATCCAATACACAAATCATCTATGAATAGCCCTGCCAAGCCTCACCCAACCCCAGGTGAGGAGTACGAAAAACTCTAGGAGCCCCATTAAAGGGCCATGTCCTCCGGACTTTCCTATCAAAGGCCATGTCCTCGGAAACCTGCATTCTAGCCATGTCATGCCTAATCACCTCTCCCCAAAACCTCTTAGGCACCCTCTGCCTCGTCGTATGCCGACCATCGCAGGGCGCTTAGAACTCCTCACCGAGGCATTAGGACTTTTCCTCCGCACATGCCCGAACCACATCAGCCTCGCTTCTCTAAACTTCTCATCCACAGGGGCCACCCCTACCTTCTGTCGAATAACTTCATTCTTAATCCTATCTAACCCGGTGAGCCCCTACATCCACCTGAGCATCCTCATCTCCGCAACATTTATTCTCTGAACATGAGAGTTCTTCACTGTCCAGCACTCCGTCCCATACAATATGGCAGGTCTAACCACAGCTCTATAAAATTTCCCCTTGAGTTTCTGTGGAACTTTCTTGTCACACAGGACTTCTGATGCAAGCCTCAACTTTGAACACCCCGCTCCTATATGATGAGTGACATCTCCGTCAATCTCCTCGTCCCCCTGAATCACCAACCCAAGATATCTAACACTGTCCCTCTTGGCGATGACCTGAGATCCAATCATCACGTCCATGCCTACTTTGCTCGGCTCAGCGCTAAACTTGCACTCCATGTATTCTTTCTTAGATCTACTTATTTTGAAACATTTAGACTCGATAGTCTGTCTCCATACCTCTAACCTCTCAATAACACCGACTCTCGTCTCGTCAATCAAGACTATGTCATCAGCAAATAGCATACACCAAGGCATATCCCCTTGAATATGTCGGGTTGGAGCATCCATCACCAAGGGAAACAAGAGAGGGCTAAGCGCCGATCCTTGATGAAGCCGCACAACCACTGGAAAATGGTCTTAGTCGCCACCCACCGTCCTAACCCTAGTCTTAGCTCCATCATGCATGTCCTTGATTACTCTGATGTAGGCTTCCAGCACGCTCTTCGCCTCCAGGAACCTCCATATCACCTCCCTTGGGACCTTGTCATACGCCTTCTCCAAGACGATAAGCACCATGTGCAGGTCCTTCTTCTTATCCCTGAACTGCTCCACCAGCCTCCTGACAAGGTGGATAGCTCTTGTAGTGGAGCGACCCGGCATGAAACCAAACTGGTTCACATATATAAATGACACTCTTTCGATAGAAAAAGGAAGAAATTACCGGGAGTTGAAGAGTAAGAAAAGGTCTTCCCCTTAGACCTTTAGATTCTCCCTCACCCTCGCCTCGATCACCCGCTCCCAACCTTCATGGTGTGAATTATTAATTTGATACCCCAATAGTTGTTGCAGCACTGGATGTCCCCTTTGTTCTTGTACAAGGGCACAACTGTACTCCACCTCCACTCCTCCGGCATCCTTTTTATCCTGAAGATCGCATTGAACAACATGGAGAGCCACTCCACTCCTGACCTACCCATGCATTTCCAGAACTCCACCGGGATCTCGACAGGCGCGGTCGCCCGACCCCTACTCATCCTATGCAAAGCCCCCATGACCTCATCCGCCCTAATGCGCCTGCAGTACCCAAGGTCTCTATGTTGCTCTGAATGCCCCAACTCTCCTAGCTCTATGTTACAATTGTTAGAATATACACTTAACGCTAGAGGGGGGTGAATAGCGTTTTAATTAAAATCAATGTAAATTTGCGGAATTAAAATTGCAGGAATAACGTAAGTGCAGTAATTAAAATAGTAAGGAGAGAACACACCGAATTTATCCTGGTTCACCACAACGTGTGGTTAGTCCAGTCCCCGAGAGACTCTCTCGAGTATTACACTTAACTTCGTTAAGCTTACGGGTGCCTAACAAACCGTTACACTTGCTCGTAGATATACACTCTACAAGACTCCAACCTGCTCGAGGATACCGCACCTCAAGACTTCAAACCAAGGAACTACCTTTCCTTCTTACAAGAAGGGATTAGAATATCCCTTCAAATGTGTACAAACACTTAGCACTCAAGACAAGACTCTCTTTATAGAGTTGATATGAGTAAAAATAATACGCTCAAGAACACAACAACTTATTCAAGAATTTGGCTCTCAAAAATTATGAAATAGATATGAAATGATGAGAGAAGAGTATGTAAGATTTATGCAAGAATTATAATCAGTTTTTGTGTTTAGAAACGTGAATTAGAGGTGTATTTATAGTGCTCAAAGTCACCAAGACCGTTGCTTAATTGCCAATCACTAATTGCTGATTTTGTGCTTGCATAATCGATTATATGATCTGCATAATCGATTATCTGCAGATCGTTCAAAGATCATATGCGGATTTTAAGCAGAATAATCGATTATTCAAGTTGCATAATCGATTATCTGTTAACGTTCAAAAATCGGATGCAGATTCTGTGCATGCATAATCGATTATTGCCTTGTGTGTAATCGATTATATTTCAGCGTTTTAAAAATACTTTGACAACGGTCAGTGAATAATCGATTATGCTATCTCGTATAATCGATTATTTTGTTGTTTTGAAAATCCGATTTTACACTGTCTTAACATAATCGATTACAAGTGAGACATAATCGATTATATTGCTGTCTTGAAAATTTTCGGTTAACACTGTCTTAACATAATCGATTATAAGTAAGACATAATCGATTATATTGCTGTCTTGAAAATTTCGGTTAACACTGTCTTAACATAATCGATTATAAGAAATACATAATCGATTATTTATGTCCAGATTTGAAAAACATGTTTGAAAATTATTTTGGCTAAAATGAAAATGTTTGAAAATCATTTTGGTTTAACTCAACGATGCATGAAAATGATTTTACGAGAGAAGCTAAGACTTGAATAAGTTGTCGGATCAAGATCACACTATAAAGTGACTCATTTATAACTTTGTTGTTATTCTTGATCTTGCTCTTTGTTTCTCATGTTCTTGGACTTTGGCATATGTCAATGTTCCATGCGCGTCGGTTTGTCATTTATCAAAACCTACAAAAATGAACACTTATGGTGTGATTATCGGTTCTTGGCACCAATTCCCAAACATCATTACGTTTGAATTGGTTAAGCTCTTCTTGCATTGCCAAGGTCCAATGCTCATCCCCAATTGCTTCAGAATTGGTTTTAGGTTCTATTTGTGAAACAAAAGCCATATGTCCTATTGTGTCTTTAAGAAGGTTTCGTGTACTTACCCCTTTCTCGATGTTGCCAATTACCTTGTCAAGAGGATGGTCTTTAGACGTCCTCCAAGCCTTAGGCATCATCGATTCTTCTTCTTGTGGTGGTGCTTCTTCCGATGATTGTTCCATGACTTCATCTTGAACTTCCTTTGGATTCTCCTTTTGCACCTCGTCTTGAAGATTGATTTTGTTTAAAGCATCTGCAAGATCAACACAAGAATCCTTTCTTGCCAAGCGAGCATCATTTTCACAAAATACTACATGAGGAGATTCCTCAACAGTTTTGGTTCGATTATTGAAAACTCTATATGCTTTGCTACGCGATGAGTAACCAAGAAAAATTCCTTCATCAGATTCGCGTCAAATTTTCCCAAGTTATCTTTTCCGTTGTTGTGAATAAAAAATTTACAACCGAAGACTCTAAGATGGGAAAGATTTGGTTTCCTTCCCTAATAGAGTTCATAGGGACTTTTTATGAGTATCGGTCTTATGACAGCTCTGTTTAAAACATAGCTTGCGGTACTCACGGCATCCGCCCAAAACTTTTTGGAAATCTTAGCCTCATCGAGCATGGTTCTAGCCATCTCTTCGAGACATCGATTTTTATGTTCCACCACTCCATTTGGTTGTGGTGTACGTGGAGCCGAGAAGGTATGTTCAATACCGAGTTTGTCACAAAAATCCGCAAATTATGATCGAACTCTCCCCCATGATCACTTTTTATGGAAGTGACGGTTGTGTTCTTTTCATTTTGAACATGTTTAAGAAAACTTTTAAAAGCATGAAAGGCATCATTTTTATGAGCAAGAAATAACGTCCATGTGAATCTAGAGTAGTCATCAACAATTACAAAAGCATAAAGATTTCCACCAAGACTTTCAACATGAGATGGTCCAAAAAGATCCATGTGTAGAAGTTGTAAGGGTCTAGTGGTTGAAACAACATTTTTGGATTTAAAAGAGGCTTTTGTTTGTTTCCCTTTTTGACATGAATCACAAATAGAATCTTTTTCAAAGTTCATGTTTGGAAGACCAATTACTAAATCTTGTGAAACTAGTTTGTTTAAAAGATTCATATTTACATGAGCTACTCTACGATGCCATAACCACATGTCGTCTTCTTTACTCATAAGGCAATTTACAAAACTTGATGAAGAATTTTCAAGATCAACCATATAGATATTATCCATTCTAATACCACGAAGAATAATTTTGAAATCACTACGACGGATAATTAAGCATTCTTCGGAGTCAAACAATACAAGATTTCCCTTGTCACATAATTGACTTATGCTTAAGAGATTATGTTTAAGACCTTTAACTAGCAAAATATGCTTAATGGAGGAGGATTCGTCCTTACCGACCGATCCAGTGCCGATAATCTTTCCTTTGTTATTGTCTCCAAAGATAACATTTCCTCCTTCCCTGAGTTTTAGTTGAAGGAATTTTGATGCATCCCCGGTCATATTTTTGGAGCATCCACTATCAAGGTACCAAAGTACACTTGATCCCTTCAAACACACCTACAAAACAAATTAATGAGATTTTGGTACCCAAGCCATTTTGGGTCTTTGTGTGTTAGGTGCAAAATATTGGTGTGATTGTCCTACAGTGAAATGTCTATGTCTAGTGAAGCATGCGGGAGCAATATGTCCAATTTTATTGAAATAATGACAAATGACATTCGGATTGTGCATTCTTCTAGGATGATAATAATTTGGGGGTCTAAATTTATTCACTCTATTTTTAGGAACATAGTTTTGATGTAGTTTTCGAAAATCTTGTCTAGGTGGTCTATACATGCTAACATTTCTTCTAGCATTCACTCTATTTTTAGGAATATAGTTTTGATGTGGTTTTCGAAAATCTTGTCTAGGTGGTCTATACATTCCAATATTTCTTCTAGCATTTGTTCTAGGATGAGTTGCAATTCTAGGATTAAAATTTCTAGGTTGAGTGTTGACATTTATTTTGTTTTGCCTAAGTTGAGTCTTAGGTGGTTTAGGAATGGACTCAACTTTTTCTTTTGGCTCGTGTTTAAAGCCTATACCGTGCTTAGTGGATTTCAAATTTACAAGCACTTCATTGAGATTTTTGTGTGAAGAATTGAATTTGTGCAAAGTGCTTCTAAGACTTTCTACTTCTTCCTTTAGAGATTTGCAAGAAGTACAATCCTTATTTGAGCTTTCGGGTTTATCGGTGCTTCTTTTGCCATAAAACTTGTTTTCCTCTTTTAATTTCTCATTTTCAAGAGTTAGTTTTTCAAAATCCTTTTCTTTTGAAGAAAATTGTTTTCTTAAATCTTTTATAGATTTAAAAGCGCTAATAAACTCTATATACAACTCATCAAATGCATCTTGCATTTCTTCTAAAGTGAAATAGTTCTTAGAAGTAGTACGTATCTCATTTTGAGTTTCTTCGTGTGCCATAAGACACAAGTTTGCGGTCTCGTTTCCTTCTCCATCACTTGATTCGTCTCCGGAGTCGCCTCCCCAAGAGATGTATGCTCTTTGTTTCTTGACGGGTTTCTTCTCCTTTTTGGTATTTGGACAATTTGATTTGATGTGCCCGATTTCTCCGCATCCATAGCACTTTAATTGGTCTCCTTGTCGCTTACCTTTTCGTTCATACTCCTTTCGCATGAACTTGTGAAATTTCTTAATAATGAGTCCGAACTCGTTATCTTCGTCGCTTGAATCCTCATCATTTTGAGGTTGAGTCGTGCTTGCCTTGAGGGCGATTCTTTGCTTCCTTTGATCATCCAAAGGAGGGTTAAGAATAGTAGATTCATAGCTTTTGAGATTACCTCTAAGCCCGTCGATTGTGACATTTGTAATGCCGATTGACTCTTGAATAGTGTCGGCTTTGGAGTGCCATTCCGGAGTGAGACTTCGAAGAATTTTACGGACAAGCTCCTTATCCATGAAAGTCTTCTTGAGAGCATGAAGATCATTAACGATTTTTGAAAATCGTTCGAACATATCGTCTATCTTCTCGCTTTCCTTCATATGAAAAAGTTCATATTCGTGGGTTAGAAAATCTATTTTAGCTTCTCTTACCTGGTCCGTACCTTCGTAGCTGATCTCCAATTTATCCCACATTTTCTTAGCCGTGGTTCAACATGAGATTTTCCGATAATCATCGGGATTTACAGCACAAAACAGCACACCTTTCTGATATCGTCCATATCGTATTCGTCTTCCGACTTTGGGACGAGTTCATCTCCAACCTTTTTAGTTGGAAGTTGTTCTCCATTCTTTATGATTTTCCACAATTGGAAGTTGTTTGATTGAATGAAAATCCTCATCCTCTCCTTCTAATAAGTGTAATTGGTGCCATCAAAGAGTGGTGGCCTTGTGAAGCATTGTCCTTCACCTAGTCCTGCATTAACGTTACGAGTAGAAGCCATGGATTGTTTCTCTTAAACTGTTAAGTCTTTCAGAGAGTTAGGCTCTGATACCAATTGTTAGAATATACGCTTAACGCTAGAGGGGGGGTGAATAGCGTTTTAATAAAAATCAATGTAAATTTGCGGAATTAAAATTGCAGGAATAACGTAAGTGCAGTAATTAAAATAGTAAGGAGAGAACACACCGAATTTATCCTGGTTCACCACAACGTGTGGTTAGTCTAGTCCCCGAGAGATTCTCTCGAGTTTTACACTAACTTCGTTAAGCTTACGGGTGCCTAACAAACCGTTACACTTGCTCGTAGATATACACTCTACAAGACTCCAACCTGCTCGAGGATACCGCACCTCAAGACTTCAAACCAAGGAACTACCTTTCCTTCTTACAACAAGGGATTAGAATATCCCTTCAAGTGTGTACAAACACTTAGCACTCAAGACAAGACTCTCTTTATAGAGTTGATATGAGTAAAAATAATACGCTCAAGAACACAACAACTTATTCAAGAATTTGGCTCTCAAAAATTATGAAATAGATATGAAATGATGAGAGAAGAGTATGTAAGATTTATGCAAGAATTATTATCAGTTGTTGTGCTTAGAAACGTGAATTAGAGGTGTATTTATAGTGCTTAAAGTCACCAAGACCGTTGCTTAATTGCCAATCACTAATTGCTGATTTTGTGCTTGCATAATCGATTATATGATCTGCATAATCGATTATCTGCAGATCGTTCAAAGATCATATGCGGATTTTAAGCAGAATAATCGATTATTCAAGTTGCATAATCGATTATCTGTTAACGTTCAAAAATCGGATGCAGATTCTGTGCAAGCATAATCGATTATTGCCTTGTGTGTAATTGATTATATTTCAGCGTTTTAAAAATACTTTGGCAACGGTCAGTGAATAATCGATTATGCTATCTCGTATAATCGATTATTTTGTTGTTTTGAAAATCCGGTTTTACACTGTCTTAACATAATCGATTACAAGTGAGACATAATCGATTATATTGCTGTCTTGAAACATTTCGGTTGACACTGTCTTAACATAATCGATTATAAGTAAGACATAATCGATTATATTGCTGTCTTGAAAATTTCGGTTAACACTGTCTTAACATAATCGATTATAAGAAATACATAATCGATTATTTATGTCCAGATTTGAAAAACATGTTTGAAAATTATTTGGGCTAAAATGAAAATGTTTGAAAATCATTTTGGTTTAACTCAACGATGCATGAAAATGATTTTACGAGAGAAGCCAAGACTTGAATAAGTTGTCGGATCAAGATCACACTATAAAGTGACTCATTTATAACTTTGTTGTTATTCTTGATCTTGCTCTTTGTTTCTTATGTTCTTGGACTTTGGCATATGTCAATGTTCCATGCGCGTCGGTTTGTCATTTATCAAAACCTACAGAAATGAACACACGTTTAGTTTTAGCGACTTGAGAACGTGTTTCAACAACAATCCCCCTCTTCGTTAAGTAAGTCTCGAAAGTACGCCTGCCACCTCTGCTTGACTTGAGACTCCCCCATCAGAACTCTACCATCCTCGCCCTTGATGCACCTAACTTGGTCAAGATCACGGGCCTTCCTTTCCCTTGCTTTAGCTAACCAGAATAACTTCCTGTCCTCACATTTCTCCCCTAATTCCTCGTACATGTGACCAAACGCCGCGTTTTTAGCTTCCGTAACCGCCAGCTTTGCTTCTTTCCTCGCCACCGTGTAGATCTCTCTGTTCGATCTCCGTTCTTCCTCGGTTGTGCTCCCTGCCAACTTAGCAGACGCCGCCTTCTTCACCTCCACTTTTCCTTCAACTACATCGTTCCACCACCAGTCACCCTGATGTCTGCCTGAATAGCCCTTGGCTACCCCGAGCACATCCCGTGCTACCTCCCTAACCAAGTTCACCGTCTGTGAGACCAGATAGGGTCCGCTTCCCTAGAACTTCTCCAAGCTCCGCCCTCAGCTAACCTCCTCTCCAACTCCTGTGCTTTCTCCTTAGTTAATTGGGCTAATTTAACCAAATATTATACTAGCTCTTGTTTGGTACTCTTGCCCAAGGTTGATCATCCAGAATCTTTGCTTGAGTTGAGGCAATTATTTTTATTAATGTCTCAAATAAGATATCATCTAAAATTATGGCTAGCAGACTTGCAACTATCCTTCTGAAATTGATTTCATGCAATCAGAGTGGTTTTGTTTTTGGTATATTGACCATGGAGAACACACTTTTGGCTCAAAAAATTATTCATAACATCAATAAGGAGAATGAAGGGGGTAATGTAGTGCTTAAATTAGACATGTCTAACGTATATGATAGGGTGAATTAGGACTTCATGCTTGTAGTTCTAAGGAAGTTTGGTTTCTCAGAAATATGGCTAGATATGATTTGGAGATCTATTTTTAATAACTGGTACTCGATCTTGGTTAATGGGAATATGAAGGATTTTTTCATTCAACAAGAGGTTTAAAGCAAGGCCACCCTCTATCACCTGCCTTATTTATTCTTGGGGCCGAGGTACTATCCAAGTTACTCAGTCAACTGGTGTCCGATAACTAGTTCATAGGATTCTACATGCATAGAAGAGGACCACAAATGACTCATCTTGCTTATGTTGATGATGTAACAATCTTCTCCTCTGACAGTCCAGCTTCTTTAAACCTAATTATGCAGCAGATAAATAAGTATGAAGAATATTCTAGGCAAATGGTAAATTCGGGAAAATCATGTTTTCTAGTAGCATCTGGAACTGAACTTGTAGAAATACAAGACATTAAGATCACCATAGGTTTTACACATTCTGATTCCCTGTTACTTATTTGGGATGCCCTCTTCATGTGGGGAGAAAGAAAATTTCTTACTTTGGGAACTCAATAATCAAAATAGTGAGAAAGGCTGATGGGTGGCAAGGAAAACTACTGTCTATAGGTGGAAGAGTTTTCCTCATTAAACAGGTCCTTCAATCTCAACGTTTTCACCTTCTAGCTGCTATGGAACCTCCAAAAATTGTTTTTAAACCAAATAGGAAAATATGTGGCCAGATTTTTTTGGTACGCCTGATGGAAAGCGAAGGTACCGTTGGAGTTATCCTAAAGAGGAGGGTGGTAGAATTTGTGTTATCCTAAAGTGGAGGGTGGTATAAGAACTAGGAGCTTAATGTCGATCAGTGATTCTTTTGCTATAAAGAGACGGTGGAGATTCAAAACTACTCAATCCCTTTTTGAGGGAGAAGTATTGTAATAGTGGTCAACTTGTTAAGAAGAAAATATCGCAGAACCAATCACATTACTGAAAAAAGATGTTTCAGGTCAGAGACAAAACAGAACAATACATCTTGTGGAAGTGCAATGCGGTAAAAGTTAGCTTATGGTGGGATAATTGGCTCGAAATCGGCCCCTTAGCAAATCTTATGCAGTTTGATGAACCATGTGACATGAGAAGTATTAATCAAGTTAGAGTTGGATGCCTTCTAGTAATGGTTCTTTCACTATTTCTTCAGCTTGGCAATGCATTAGACCATCCAAGGGTGAATCATTAACTTTGAAGGGTGTTTGGCACACTTTTTTGGCTTTTAAAATGTCTCTTCTCACGTGAAGGATATTGAAGAGAAAACTGTCATTTGACGATGTAATCTCAAGATTTTAGCAACAACCTATCTCCATGTGCCACTGTTGCAGAACACCACAAACGGATACTATGCACCATACTTTTTGAATGGTGAACTAGCAGAGAGAATCTGGAAACTATTTGATGGCCATTTGCTTATCGTATGGGATGATAGTCCTTTCATAACTTTACTCAGCAGATGGTGGAAAAAAAAGATCCATCAGGTAATTTTGAGAATTATCCCCATGGTAATTTGCTGGAAACTTTGGAAAGCTAGGTGTGCTTTAAATTATGAGGGTATTAAACTTTCTTTTACTAGAGTCCAGTTTAATATCTCTAATCACTTAAAGTGGCTCATTTTCAAACATAATGTTCCTTTCAATAACTCTGTAATATGGTATAGGTTGTGTACCTTATTTTTTCCTAGATTAAAATGTATCAAGGTAAGATCTAACTTTGGGTGGGTGAAGCTTAATACTGATGGTAGTAAGCTAAATGATGGTATGACTGGTTCTGGTGGTTCTGATTCATTACTATAAGAAGCTAATCAAGTAGCAAAATGGAGCCATGATATACAAAATTTAGTTCTTTTCAGTCGGATGGAATTACCCACACATGCTGTTGGAATGCCTCCTCTTAGGTACAAAATTATTAAACGAAACTTCTACAAATGCATAATTCTTTTGGAGCATCATCTTTTTTTTGTTTTATAAACTGCCCAGAGGAACTTTGTATCAGAAATTTGGTTGTTGGGACCGTTTGTTTAGTTTTGATACAAGGATACAGGTAGCAGAACATGGAAAGCTTCTGAAGCTTGGGATCACCTAGACTTGTTCATTATTCGGAGGTTCTTGGCTTAATGTCCCCTCATCTTTTTGTATGCTCTTGATTCTTTGACATACAGAGTTATATTAAATATAAAAAAATTAAAATAAAGGTATCTAATTTGTTGATTTGTTGTGGACAAAGGTGGTTAACTTAACCATTTTGAGGTGTTAGGAGGACGACGATTTGTGTGTTTGATGGAATTGGGACTGAGCTAGAAGTTCATTATGAAAGTTGGGTATGGATTGCAAATGCTCGCCAAAATTGTACTAGTCCACTGATTATTCACTTTTCAATTCATATAAACTATTTTACAGTGAACTATTCGACAAATGAGAAAAGAGAAAACCTCACTTTATGCCTATTAATTCTAAATTATTTATTTTTTAATGCTTATGTCCAAATTATTCACTACTGCTATTCATGCGACCCAAATTATTTACCCGATTTTTTCCTTGCAAACTATCTTTTTTTCTTCTATCGTCCAGTTTATGCCCAAAATCGAAGAATTCTCCGCATTGCAGAAGAAAATGACGAATACCACTATGTGTCTCAATTCCACCAGCAAAACGCTCTGCGCTTTTTTTCATGTCATTTCCGTCCTCCATTGTGACCCTCTTCTCTATATAAAACTTCTCTATTTACTTGTCATTACTTATTCTTTCCCCTCTTTTTTTATTAAGTTTGTCCTTTTGTGTTTGATGAGTGAAAAATCATAGTATGGAACTTATATTCTTAAATTAATTTTTGTTCTTTTATGCTAAGAAAGTTATACAAATTACAATTACTGTTTATTACCTTAACCATATTCAAAGTGGGTATTGTTAAATATTGCTTGTAGTACCTTCTGAAAGTTCATACTGAAATTTGATAGCATTTAGAGCTGATTTAAGGTGACTGGGATCGAAATTTTCAGTTAAAAATCAAAAAAGAACACAGCTACAGTATACCACTACAATATACAATATATCGGAGTATATAGCTATACTACAACAGTATACTATTATAGTTTACAATATACTGCAACGGTAAATTATTATAATCAAAGAAGAACACAGTTACGTAACAGTATACAATATACTATAGGAATATATAGTTATATGGCAACAGTATAGTATTATAGTATACAATATATTGTTATAGTATACTGTAATAATATGCGATATACTGTGAGAGTATATTATAATAGTATACAATATACTATAATAATATATTTATTACACATAAATTCACTTGCCGTTTTCCTTTTAATTTGCTTTAAGATTTTATCGAGATATATATATATATATATATATATATATATATATATATATATATATATATATATATATATATATATATATATAATATTTTGAAATATTTATTGACAACTGATATTATTTCAGTTTAATAATTGAATTAAATTTTTTTAATTCTTCGCATACAATTATACACCCTATTGGTATACTTATATACTATACTGATATCATATGTTAGTTAATATTTTTTTTTATTGTATTAGCTATTTTTAATTGGTACACAATTTAATTTTTCTTTTGTAATAATATTAAAAAATAATAAAAAATAGTGAAAAAAATAAATAAAATTAGATTATGAAGAGAAAAAGAATATAAAAAAAGTTAAATGGAATTCAAAAAGGAAAAAAGAAAAAAATAAGAAGAAAACGAGAAAAAATTAAAAGGAGAAACGAAGAAAAAGAAAAAAGAAAAGAAAAGAAGCATATATTTTGTATCCCTAAGTACTTTTGTCTATTCAACATGTATCGACTGCCGTATGATGTATAAAAGTGTATGTTTTATTCTTTTACCTTAACCTTACCTATCCGAAGTCTATAGACCAATTTGTATAAAAATTTAGAATTAAGAAGTTGCTGGCGTTCTATTAAAGCAAAAATCTAAGAATGGTAATCAACAAAAACAATAGGTCCACCTCACAAAAAGAATAAAGTAATTCTATTGAAAAAAGAAAAAGAAAAAAACAGAGTACAAAGGCTATTGTGTATATGTGGACAAAGATCAAACTTGTTTACTTATTTACTACTTGTCTTCATTTTCGTTCGTTGATTATCTGCCTTTTACCTTAATCTCCTTTTCTTTTTGTATGTCAAACACGAAATCGGCAGCTTCAATCTAGACGCAAGAAGAATAGAGTAGTATCGGCTGATGATGATACAAAATATAAGAACTAGTGTTCAGGTTACATGGGAAGATCTAAATTTTTTACAAGTCTAATAACTGACTGTCTGGAGTCACTAGTAAATTAAAATTCCTTTGTGCTATTCGTGCTTTCAACAACATAAGGGAAGGAAGAATCTGCAAGAGTAAGTTTCTATCGAGCCCCATCCAACTCAGGCTTCTCTTTCCCTAGGAATCCTAACTTAGTAATATTGACTACACTGACGATGTTTATAACTTTTGGCTACAAGGATTTGCTTATACAGATGCATCGTCATGATCCATGGAAGATGTGGTGGCTCCAGCGTCAACATGCTCCTCTTCCTTAAACTACTGGTCTGGTGCTTCGGCTAGCTTTGATGTTGAACCAGCCTGAGGCTTATGAGTAGTTTCAGCAGGAGGCTGCTCTGGTTCGTCAGGTGGTTTCAATGTTGAATCAGCCGGAGGCTTAAGCGGTGTATCAACAGGAGACTTCTCCGGTGCTTTGGTTTTTTAGTTACTAGCTCTTATTATTTTGTTTTTAGGTTATGACTTGTATAGCTGAGGGTCTATCGGTAAAAGCTATGAAGGCAGAAAACTAGAATGAAAAGTCTGTATATTTGATGAGCCTCAAATGGAGTTTATATACAAAAGAAGTAACCAATTGTGCTAAGCTAACTCCTAGAAGGTAGAAAAATATTACCAGTACAAAATATAGATTAACTGTAAGAGCTAAAATCTATTGGATACTAAACTGTAGCCTAAATTTACTGAACAAAGACCCATTCAAACCTAACAGTAGTAGTAGATGCGCTATTATGCCCCCTCAAGTTAGGCTTGAAGATACAACGCCTAACTTGGGAAGCATGCGTTGGAAGGGCGGCTTGATAATGGTTTGGTAAGTGGATCTGCAAGTTGATCAGCAGAGTGGATATGCGATACGCGGACTAGGCCACTGCGGACTTGGTTACGAACAAAGTGAAGATCAACCTCAAGGTGCTTCGTTTTTGTATGATGTACTGGATTCTAAGCAATGTAAGTGACCTCAAGGTTATCACAAAGTATTGTAGGAGTAGCAGAGAGCGTCACATGAGGATCTTTGAGAAAGTGTGTGATCCTGTTGTTTCAAACAAGGAAGAAGCAACGGCACCATACTCTGTGTCAGTGGAGGAGCAAGAGACAATAGGTTACTTACGAGAACACCAGGAGACAGGCGTCGTGCCTATATAAACAATATAACCAGAGATTCAGCGGCGATCATTGATATCACCTGCCCAATCGGCATCAACATATGTATACAGAGCGGTTGAAGGTTGTGGGGGAAATACGAATACCATGCTGGAATGTTCCTTTAAGATACCGAAGGATCCGTTTTACTGCCTTCCAGTGAATGACGGAGGGAGAGGTGTTGAACTGAGTAAGCTTGTTTACCGAATAGGTGATGTCAGATCGAGTAAACGAAAGGTACTGAAGCTTACCGAGCACAAATCTATACTCTTTGCTGTCAGTTTTGGGTGCTACGTCATCAAGCAGTAGTTTCGTGGACGTGCTCATGGGTGACTGAGTACCTTTGCAGTCTTGCATCTGAGTGTCATGTAACACCTCATGTATATACTTAGATTGACTGAGAAACTAATCGCCGGCATCCCTGTATACCTCAATGCCCAAGAAATAGTGCAGTAAACCAAGATACTCTATAGAGGGGGAAGGGGGTTGGCTCTGGATGACGAATTAGGGCTGTAGGTTTTTAGTATCAGGTGATTGTTATACATTAGAAGCAGAAGATAAAGAAGCAGTTTGAATATTACCTGGGTCATGAGTTGCAGATTGATCTGGTTGTGGGTTGTTTCGCACACATCTTAGCGTGTAGCTCGCATCAACGGAATAGTGGGGGCAGCTGAGTGATAGTTGGAGCATCTGTATTTAGTGGTTTACAGAAAATAGAAGGATTACTCTGATCTAAAAGATTTTCCCAATGTAAAGATGAGAAGTTATGTTTTGACTGAGAAAATATATTTTCAAATGGAAAAATATCTTCTAAAAGTTTACATCCCGCGATAATATTTTGGAACTCGTAGGTCCAAAGCACTGATGTGAATGATGAGTGATGGAGAATCCTAGATACACTACTAAAAATCCGGAAAAAAGCGATCAATGTTGGTCGCGTATATGCTAAAAAGCGATCAAAAAGCAACCAAACAGGCCTGGTAGCTATATTAATGGTCTCTTTTATTTAGGGACCAAAGTTGGTCGCTAATTAGCGACAAACTTTGGTCTGTAAGGTAACAACAACAACAACTACCCAGTAATGTCCCACAAAGTGGGGTCTGGGGAGGGTAATATGTACACGAGCCTTACCCCAACCCGAAAGGGTAGAGAGGCTGTTTCCAGTCGACCCTCGGCTCTCCTCAGAAACTCGCATTCTAGCCATGTCATGCCTAATCACCTCTCCCCAATACCTCTTAGGCCTCCCTCTGCCTCGCCGTGCGCCGACCATCGCCAGCCGCTCACAACTCCTAACCAGGGCATCAGGACTTCTCCTCCGTACATGCCCGAACCACCTCAGCCTCGCTTCTCGAATCTTCTCATTAACCGGGGCCACCCCCACCTTCTCTCGAACAACTTCATTCTTAATCTTATCTAACCTGGTGAGCCCGCACATCCACCTGAGCATCCTCATCTCCGCAACCTTCATCCTCTGAACATGAGAGTTCTTCACTGGCCAGCACTCCGCCCCATACAACATGGCCGGTCTAACCACAGTTCTATAAAATTTCCCCTTGAGTTTCTGTGGAACTTTCTTGTCACACAGGACTCCTGATGCAAGCCTCCACTTTGACCACCCCGCTCCTATACGATGAGTGACGTCCCCGTCAATCTCTCCGTCCCCCTGAATCACCGACCCAAGATATCTGACACTGTCCCTCTTGGCGATGACCTGAGATCCAATAATCACGTCCCTTCCAACTTCGCTCGGCTCGACGCTAAACTTGCACTCCAGGTATTCTGTCTTAGATCCGCTTATTTTGAAACCTGGTCTGTAAGGTAAATGGATCATATATTCCGGATTTTGACTATAGAGACCAACTTTGGTCGCTTTATTAATTTAATAATATAAATTTGGCACCCAAAGTTGGTGTTTAAATATAAAATATTTTTTTTATTTATTATTAATCATTAAAAAGGGACCAAATTTGATCTCTAATCCAAATATTATATTTTAAAATCTGGACAATAGAGACCAAGGTTGATCGTCAAATTCAAGAATTTAATTTATTTTTTAAAGATAAGCGACTAACTTTGGTCGCTATTTTTTCAGAAATTGTATTTTTTTAATGGAATAGCGACCAAGTGTGGTCGCTTCTTTTGGAAATCTGGGTAAATAGGGAACAAGGTTGGCCGCTATTGCCCAGAAATTATTTTTTTAAAGTGAAAAGCGACAATATAGAGACCAAAGTTGGTCGCTTTTCTTGGTATATTTTTGACAGAAACTGCCTGTTTTGGCAGCTGCACCACCTGCCAGCTTACCAAACATCCTAAACAGGCATTTTATGCCAATAACAACAACAATTAAAAGTAAAAAAGCATAAAGTTCAATAGAACTAATACATTAAGCTAACAAAACTAAGTTAACGCTTATTACAAGCCCATTCGAACTAAAAAGAACTAACACAATAGAACTAAGTTTTTTTGTCTAGTTCAAAGTATATAAAGTACTCAAGGAGTGTTCTTTCAGCACCTTCGTCCGAAAGTTGGATTGCCTCGCCCGATTGATTAGTTGGTTGACTGCGTATGAATTCCCCCACATCAGCTGTGAAGCGACCTATATGAAAAATTACATTGAATTAGTATTTCAAAATTTATATAAAAGTAAATCAAAATACTTAATGAAAAGTAAAAACTTACATGTATATAGTCGAGGCTCGACCCTCCTGTCTAAATCAATCTCTTTCTTTTTCTTTACAATACGAGTTTCACTGAATAGCTCATCTTGCTTTATTGGCTTCATAAAGCTGTCTGGTGGCTTTGGTGATTATTCTCGTGGTACTATTACTTGGGATGAACTTGGATACACTACCTGACATGGTGTATCTTTGATCAATTGTTGATCTTATTAGCTACAATGATAATGAAAAGGCAACGACATGTGTTTAAAAATAATGATGGTGTAAGTAGGATTTAACATTTCCTAAGTAGATAAAAGAGGTTATAGAGGAATTATCTACTTCACTTTCCAAAGAGGAAAAGAAGTTTGATTGATAATGACAAGGTTGATGAAGATGGAATATTTTACGTCGGTCGTGGCAGTTCCCATAAAACGGGGATCATAAGACTCTAAGATAACAAAGATTATAGGAAGTTTTGCTCTCAAATTTTTTCCAAGTCTAATCCGTACAAGCTTAATATGATATTGGTGATATTTCTTCGGATTCAAACAATGATTTGATCGACAAAAGTATGAAAATTTTCTTTAAAAAAATTAAAGGTAATACGTTTTTCTTGGTAGAGAAGGATGCTGAAAAACATTTTACCTTTAATTCGTTTTAAGAGCATTTTAATTTTGTCGGTCAAATTATTGTCTGAATCCGAAAAATATCACCAATATCACATGAAGCTTGTACGGATCAAACTTGAAAGAAAGTTGAGAACAAAACTTCCTATAATCTTTGTCATCATAAAATCTTATGATCCCTGTTTTATGGGAACTGCCAGGACCAACGGAAAATATTCTAACTCCATCAACCTTGTCACTCTCAATCAAACTTCTTTTCCTCATGAAAAATGAAGTACAAAATTCCTCTATAAGCTCTTCTTTTATCTACTTAGGAAATATTAAATTCCTACCTACACCATCACTATTTGAAACACATGCCATTGCATTCTCATCATCATTGTCGCTAATGAGAAAAACAATTATAGACACACTCTGCCATGTACCATGTCTTAGTTATTCTTGGTGGAGGTTCCATTGCATGTCCAATAACGCCATCAACCTCTTCTACAAAATTCTCCCGCTATCTAAAATTCCAAAACATAAACCAAAATTTCAATTCATATCCTAAAGGTCCAATTCATATCCACAAAAGTTCAAGTCATATCCTAAAGGTTCAATTCATATCCTAAAGCTTCAATTCATATCCATAAAAGTTCAAGTCATATCCTAAAGGTTCAACTCATATCCTAAAAAGTTCAAGTCATATCCTAAAATTTCAATTTATATCCAACAAGTTCAACGTACAAGAATAAAACCTAAAACTAAAAGTTATATTCGTATTCTACGAGTTTAAACATAAATTAAAAGTTCAATTCATATCCTAAAGGTTCAAATCATATCCTAAAGGTTCAACTCATATCCTGAAAAGTTCAAGTCCTATCCTAAAATTTCAATTTATATCCTACAAGTTCAACGCACGAGAATAAAACCTAAAAACTAAAAGTTATATTTGTATCCTACGAGTTTAAACATAAATTAAAAGTTCAATTCATATCCTAAAGTTCAACTCATATTCTAAAATATCCTAAAAATTCAACTCATATCTAAAAAGCTTCAATTTATATCCTAAAAGTTCAATTCACAAGAAGAAAACGTAAAAACTAAAAGTTATATTCGTATCCTACGAGTTTAAACATAAACTAAATGTTCAATTCATATCCTAAAGGTTCAACTCATATCCTAAAAGGTTCAATTTATATCCTAAATATTCAACTCATACCTAAAAGCTTCAATTTATATCCTACAAGTTCAATGCACAAGAACAAAACCTAAAAGCTAAAAGTTATATTCGTATCCTACGAGTTTAAACATAAACTAAAAGTTCAATTCATATCCTAAATGTTCAACTCATATCCTAAAAGGTTCAATTTATATCCTAAAAGGTTCAATTTATATCCTAAAAGGTTCAATTTATATCCTAAATATTCAACTCATACCTAAAAGCTTCAATTTATATCCTACAAGTTCAATTCACAAGAATAAAACCTAAAAACTAAAAGTTATATTCGTATCATACGAGTTTAAACATAAACTAAAAGTTCAATTCATATCCTATAGGTTCAACTCTTATCCTAAAAGGTTCAATTTATATCCAAAAAATTCAACTCATATCTAAAAACTTCAATTTACATCCTATAAGTTCAATTCACAAGAATAAAACGTAAAAACTAAAAGTTATATTCCTATCCTACGAGTTTAAACATAAACTAAAAGTTCAATTCATATCCTAAAGGTTCAACTCATATCATAAAAGGTTCAATTTATATCCTAAAAATTCAACAGGGTACCTAAAAGTTTCAATTTATATCCTACAAGTTTAAACATAAACTAAAAGTTATGATTATATTCTAAAAATTCAACCCATGCCCTAAACCCTAGATTTCTATAAAATGTTAAATACAACCTAAACCCTTAGATTTCTATAAAATATAATGTTAAATAAGCAATTGAAACACTAATCAATTGAAACTAATTCATAGCTAATAAACAAAACATTATTTTTATACATAAAATATATAAATTGTAATTCTAACCTTTAGGAGGTGGAGAAGGAGAGAGACGCAGCAGCGACGACAGTGCGGTAGCAGCTGAGCGGTGGTCGTTGGTGGCCTGGGTGTGGCCTCTGGTGCTGGGAGTCGGAAGGGGGGTTGAGTGTGAGAGAGAAGAGAGAGATTTTGGGGAAATTTTTAGAAAGAATGGGAGGGTTTTTCCGGTTTTGACAGTACTGGAATTAAAAATAGTGACCAATGTTGGTCGCTATTTTGGTAGCTAAATCAGTTTTGAATTTTTAGAAATAACGACAAATGTTGGTCGCTATTTTTAAACCTTTTCACCAAAATAACGACCAAAGTCTGTCGTTATTTCTAAAAAAATTATATTACTCTTAATTCAATTTAAGCTGTATATATATATATATATATATATATATATATATATATATATATATATATAAAACATATATTCGATATAGTATTACCTAATACACTTATACTCAATGCATAGTATAACGTAAGTATATATATTATATATATAAATTACATTCGATATAGTATTACCCAATACACTTATACTGAGTGCATAATATAGCATGAGTATATATATTATATACATATAAGCTATATTCGATATAGTATTACCTAATACACTTATACTTAGTGCATAGTATAGCGTAAGTATATATATTATATATATAATATATACAATATAATATTAGCTAATAGACTTATACTTAGTACGTAATATAGCGTAAGTGTGTGTGTATATATATATATATATATAAAAGCTATATTCGATATAGTAATACCTAAACACATAGTCAGTGCATAGTATAGCGTAAGTATATTATATATATATATATATATATATATATATATATATATATATATATATATATATATATATATATATATATATATAGAGAGAGAGAGAGAGAGAGAGAGAGAGAGAGACGCACGCTTCGTGGTACTATTCATCCCTTGTATTAAAAAAGTATTAACGGCCTACATTTATATTATTTAGATAGTAAATGCAAAAGTGATTTATAATTTTGACCATTGTTGACCTGAATAAAGACCAACTTTGGTCGCTATTTATTCATGAATTTAATTTAGCGACCAAAGTTGGTCGTTAAATTTAAATAGATTTAATTATATTTTATATAATATTTAAATTAATAATATAATTATTAAAATTATATAACTGGGTCCCATTTGAGCGACCAAAGTTGGTCGTTAACTACCTACCCTTTATTTAACGACCAACGTTGGTCGCCAATTTTATATTATATATATTTATATTTTATAATGTTTATAAATTAATAATATAATTATTAAAATTTTGTAGGTGGCTCCCCCTTTAGCGACCAACATTGGTCGCCAATCTCAGTAAACTTTTGACCAAACAAGTCTGACTAGTCCAGTCAATATTTTGACTAATTTAGCGACCAACCTTAGTTGCAGATGTATTTAAAATCATTATTTTATTATTTCACAAGTTTAGCGATCAACTTTGGTCGCTTTTCTTGATAGACCAATTTTAGTTGCTAACGTTTGGTCGCCTTTTACAGGAATTCTAGTAGTGATAAACACAGGGTTTTGAATATGGTGCTAATTTATTTTGGGCATATGGCCGGAGCCATGGGTAACAAAGACAACCAAACGTACGAAGAGAGGCATAAGCTGGTTTCTCATTGATTAGAACTTCAAAAGGTGACTTGTTACCAAGTGTGCTTGTGGGTTGTCGGTTTATAAGATAGGCTGCATGATGGCAAGCAAATGTCCAAAAATTGGATGGTAAAGCAGCTTGATGAAGTAGCAGTTTGGCTGTCTCAATAAGGTGTCGATGACGTCTTTCAGCCATGGCAACCCTTTGAGGTGTGTGTGGTGGAGAAACAAGGTGTTGTATACCATTGGAGTTGAGGTACGGTTCTAGGATTTGATATTCTCCTCCGTCAGTGTAAAGAGTGAGCATTTTGTTTTTCATTGTGTATAACCAAATGTATTTGCTATACTGATCAACAAAAAGACAATAGTATCTCTCTTTAGCAATTAAAACTACTGGAGAGGGTCCCCATAGATCGGTGTAAATTGTTTTTAATGGATATTTGCTGCACTAGATGTTTGCATAAAAGAGATATCTGTGAGCTTTATTGCAGCAACAAAAATTACAATAACCAAATTTGTCTTTCGAAGAATATGGAAGATTGGAACTATTTAAGAATAATCGATTTGGTGTCTTTGGTAACCCGACTGAGATGGTAACGGAGACTAAAGATGCGAGTTTGCGATTTGTTCGCAAAGGAAGTATGGATTTGATCCCAGACAGCTTTAGAGTTGGCATGCAGAAGCGACAGTGGATGCAATGGTGGCATCAACAGAGGCCATTAGAGCATTTTGGATCAGTTTATCTTGACGAAACCAATCCTTATACTCCGGGTTGGGCGTCTCACAGCTGTTGGTAGTCACTGTTGTCAGAGGAGATGGCGTAGAGCCATCAAGATGACCATAGAGGTCATGACCATGGAGTAGCATGGCAATTTGGGCCTTCCATGTAATGAAATTATGGCTGCCAGACAATTTACTGGGTAGTCGTTATTGTGACTTGTATGTGGTTATTTTGTGGCTATCGGGTGATAATAAGTTTGGTGGCTATAAATAAATTTTGCTCACTCGAAAATGTTAATCATAATTTATTTGGGAAAAAAAACACAGACAAAGAAAAGAGAACCATGTGGTAATCTTTGCACTTCTGTAGTATTACTATATTCTTCAAGCAAGAAAAGCAGAGTCATTTAACCCTATTTTCGAACCATTGAAGAATTTTCCTTAATAAGTGCAAGTAACTTTTTGATTTTAATTAAATTTTTTTTTCTTTTTCTTTTTCTTGTTAATCAGAAAGTGGTTATAACCAATTATACGCCCTAAAGTTTTCAGCATGATCCCTACCCTCAAACTAGCGAAATAAACATGGAGCCTTTAAGAACGGTAAAAATATTCCAGGGGAAGAACATTTAAAAAATAGTCTTAACACCTGATACAAAGGATCACAATAGCCAAAGAAGCTGAGCCATATATTATCTACGACAGATCAAACAGAAAATAATGCAACTATTTAAACATGATGAGGGAAAGAATTGTACACATTGAGTTTCTGTATGATAAAATATCTGTAAGTATGTTGGTTATGCTATTGCTGTAGATGTTGGTGTTGCTGTAAGTTGATTAGCTTATAGTAGGGTCCATCCTTGTTCTCTACCAGTGCAGAGTGAGTTCCTTGCTCCACTATTTTCCCATCTTGTAAAACAGATATCTGATCTGCATTTTTTATGGTGGATAATCGATGTGCCACAATGACGGTAGTCCTGTTTTTCATCAACCTGTCTAATGCTTGTTGAACTATACGCTCAGATTCCACGTCAAGAGCACTTGTAGCTTCATCTAACAGCAAGATTTCAGGGTTCTTTAGAACAGCTCGGGCAATGGCTACCCTTTGCTTCTGTCCGCCGGACAGTTGAACTCCTCGCTCCCCAACTTGAGTCGAGTATCCATGGGGTAGTGCACTAATGAAATTATGTGCATTAGCAAGCTTAGCTGCTTGAATCACTTCTGCCTCAGATGCTCCCTCTTTTCCATAAAGGATGTTCTCATAGATTGATGTGGCAAAAAGTGCTGGTTCTTGTTGGACCAGGCTAATGTGCTTTCTTACAGACTTGAGCTTTAGCTTCTTGATGTCTTTGCCTGTGTAAATTCCCATCACCAATATGATTAAGACAATCTCAGCTGAAAGTTGGAACGTTTCTAGTTCAAAACAATATAGGTATAAACTTACCATCAATGATCACTTTCCCTGATACTGGATCATAGAACCGTAAAATGAGAGACAGTACTGAGCTTTTACCAGAACCACTCTGCCCTACTATCGCCATACTCTTTCCTGCGTGCACTCTCATATTGAAGTCTTTGAAAATTTGAACATCAGGTCTTGCAGGATAGCAGAACTCAACATCCTTAAACTCAATTGAGCCCTCAACCCTAGTTATCTCCTCTCCAGTGTCAGTTAAAATTTCTGTCTTTCGATCAAGCACCTCAAATACTGATGCTACCATTTGGTTTCCTTTTATAAGATCTGGCGCCATTGCAAGGGTCTCTCCCATAGCCAGAGCGGTTACAATCAAAACCATAAACGATTTCATAACAGATTTGAAGCCGGCTATTTCCTTCCCCATCAAAACAGAACCATACCTAAACAAAGTTTAGGAAGAATACATGTTAAACTATTGCGAGCTCATCTTCGTAAGGTAGGGGTAAGGTGCGTACATATTACCCTTCCCAGATCCCACTTATGGGATTATGGGATTACACTGGGTTTATTGTTGTTGTTGTTGTACATGTTAAACTACTGCGAGCTCAAGGGAAAACCATATTGGTCAAGGTTGTGAACCAAGTAAAATAAACAACTGTTATAATGTATGGGACTGGCTATCTACTTCACTAAACTAGTACTTTTTTCTCTTTTAGATGGTTTGTAAATATGTGAAAGAAGGTGATAAATTTATCCAGAATCCCAAAATCTTTGCAGTATGTAATGGTGCAAGTATGCAAAGCACTTCACTCTGAACTACAAGCTGCATTCCCACCCAAAGAAAACCCCAACAATAATTAAGATAAGTAAAAACTTGGGCAACATACCATAAGGCAAGGGCATAAGAGGAGAAGATGAAAAACTGAGAGACTCCATAAAAGATACCGGCAATCTGACCCCTGCTAAATGACCGCTTTGCAGGTTCAACAAGTTCACGAGCATAGTGATCAGTTACCTTCTCCTCAGCGCAGAATGCTGCAACAGTTCTGATGTTACTTACAGCCTCACCGGCAAACATATTTGCTCTAAGATAGGCCTTGCTCAAGTCACCACCAAAGCCTTGCATAAAGAGTTTCTGCAAGAATAACAATACCTATCAACAGAACGATATGAAAGATATAATGACACATGCTGATGAAGGGAAAAGATTGAACCTCACTGATGTGACCACTAACGATAAGTGGATACATAGCCATGACAATAAGGGTGAGCCTCCAATTCAAGATGAATGCAACGATGAAGGAAGTGACCACCAAACCTACATTCTGTAGGAGAATGGTAGACCGATCAACCACTACAGTTCGCAATAGAGTAGCATCACTTTCCAATCGTGATGCAAGTGTAGAACTTGAGTTGTTCATCTGATCAAACCATCCTATCTCATTTCTTAGCATAGCTGCAACCAGATATAGAAAAATGTTAGGGACTTTTAATTTGAATAGAAGAAAGACAAAAAGAAGGGCAGATACAAAGAAAGCAGATATCAACACGAGGTTTCAACAAGATGTAGCAAAGGTATGATTCAAATTTATATGAAATCATTAACAAAGACAAAATTCCTACATTTGGAAGTCATTTAAAGATATAAATAAGCAATCTGTCGATTAAAGGAATGATACTAAAAAAACAGAGATGAGTGAATTATATTCTAAAATGAAATATGATGAATAATATCAACGCGATGAACCAAAGTTTTACAACGCGACAAACTTATGCAATTGCAGGTCTACGTATTTACATGAAAAGCAATCTCTCATACAAGAAAAACATTGCTTATTATATGATTACCAGAGAACATCATTTCTCTCACGCGAAGTGTAAGGCGCTCTCCTATGATTCCAAAGCAAGTATGTGCAATGGCGTGAACAACAACGGTTAATACTGCACCACCACAAAACAGGAAACAAATCCTCTTCACTTCATGGCGTGTTGTGTCCCAATCCATGTAGTAAGACACAAGGGCTTGTGACACCCCTAAGGCAAATAGAGGCATCTGAGCTCCAGCAATAAATGCACAGATAGTTCCAATAACCCCATAATACCAGTCATGACAAATCATGGAATACAATCTCCTCGCAGAAATATTTGGTGAGTAAACATCCTCTACACCATCAGCGCCAATACCGCTAACAGATTTTTCAGATCGAAAGCTAGCTCCACGACTACGTGTTGTTGTTCGGGATAACTCACGGGAATACCTTATGCTGCTTTCGCGTGAATACCTTATGCTGTGGATAAAAGATCAAGCAAATTAACCATAAGAATAATTGAAATATCAGGTCTCACAGCTTACAAGCAAGAGCTACCACCTTTTATAATTTGTTTGAGCCTACATTAGCAGAAAATTTTCAAGTATCACCAGAACAGTAGCACTTGTCGTCAAAAGTACGACAATGTAATGCAACAATAAAGAGGATATCATGATATTTGGATATATTAGGAATACAATGTATCAGCAGGTAAATGTTGTACCTAAGTGGTCGTCCCATGGTAAGCCCTTGAGAAGGATGGCGATGCAAAGGAGCTGCTTGTTGAAGTTGAACAAGTGATGCATAGGCACCGTCTGGTTTCGAAATAAGCTCCTCATGACTTCCAGTTTCTACTATCTTGCCACTGTTTACAACAGCTATAATATCAGCATTTCTAATGGTAGAAAGGCGATGAGCAACAATTACAGTTGTTCTTCCCACCATCACACGATCAAGAGCATCTTGTACACTTTTTTCAGACTCAGCATCAAGTGCACTCGTAGCTTCATCTAATAGAAGAATTGATGGATTCTTCACTATAGCACGAGAAATTGCAATTCTTTGCTTCTGCCCCCCAGATAACTGCACCCCCCTTTCGCCAACCTGTAAATGACACAGCTTCAGATATCTATTATGTTTTATTAAAGAATACAGTCAGTCAGTCTTATGAAGCCTTTCTTAAATATTTTCTGTGAAAAAAGTGAAGACAAAAAAACTCTAGTTGAAATTTTTTTCCTTAAGTAGGAGTTTTGAGCTAAGAAAGTTTCTTAATCCTTGGGATTCTTAATTATGTCATAATCAATAAGAATATTCTGCACAATTTTTTAAATATCCTTTTCGTTGACGTATTTGATAGGAATATACAAAATATTTTCAATAATTCTCGACTTCCAAGACAAACATTCCAACTCGAGACAGTGAAGTGACTTGAGTTTGTTCTTTTTAGAAAGAAGAAGATACTAACAAACCAATAGAATAGTTAATAATTGCCTAAATAGTGCCTCCGAATACTGAACACTTAACAAAAAAGAAAAGCAGCACCAGAATTCTTCTCCCAAAATACCGCTGGTAATGCATTGTAAAAGAAAGTCCTTGTAACACGCAGGAAAAAGAATCTATTCTCAGCTATTGGAAAGAGGTATAGTGCCGGAAATCTCCAAAAGACCATTTAGCTTGTTTGTTGGCTGAGAGTAGCCGAAATAGCTACAAAGACAACGCGAAGAAATCCAATTTTTAGAGGAGGAACTCAATATCCAAACAATACTACCATGAATACAACAATGAAGGAAAAGTCATTTTTGGAACAATAATCAGAAATTCAATCAACCTATACTTCTTGGCCATAGGTGCAGTCAAAACACCCAAGTTAGTGACCAAATCCAGTGCCGATCCCCCACCCACATCCGAATTGTGTCGGATCGACATGGGTTTGGCAAGGATTTTGAAGGATCTGAGCAAGATAGACTCATATCTCAAAACTCGAACCCTGATACAGTGAGAAGAAAGAAGAAAGAGTTTTGGGAAGTTTTGCGTGTAAAGACGCAGAAAGTTTTGTGAAGCACCCCATGCTGTAGTTGCTATTTGCTATTAGACAGCCACACAAACACTGAAATTAGCTATGTGAGAACATTTAAGGCACAATCATAAGCAAGTACTTATTACGTATTAAAAAAATATAGAAGCACCCATTTTATTCTCTTTGCTATAGTGTGACATCACGTAGTGCATGTAAAGGACAGAATGTACCTGAGTTTCGAACCTATCAGGGAGGTTGTTGATGAAAGTCATTGCTTCTGAAAGTTTGGCCGCACGTGCAATATCTTCTAGGCTAGCATCACCTTTTCCATAGAGAATGTTCTCTCTAATGGTTGTAGCGAAAAGTGCGGGTTCTTGATTTACCAGCCCTATTTGCTGTCTCATCCACTTCAAGTCCAGGTGCCTAATATCAGTTCCATCCAATAGTATATGTCCCAAGAGCGGTTCATAGAAGCGTTCAATCAAAGATATAACTGTACTTTTCCCTGATCCACTTCCTCCCACAAGAGCTACAATCTTCCCTGATGGAATATCAAGAGAGATCTTGTCAAAGATTGCCACATCGGGACGAGATGGATAGCTAAAACATACATCTCTAAATTGGATGTGCCCATCTACTTTGCTCAGCTGCTGACCACTCTTGGAGCTGGTTTTACTGATAGTACCTCGTTCAATCATCTCAAAAATAGGATAGGCAGCTGACTTAGCCCTGAGGAATGCTGTAATATCTGGCGCTGCCTGCCCCAGTGACCTGAGAAGCAGTTAAAGCTTTATTGAAGCCATTATTCCTCATAAACACTACAAAAGCTGGGCAGCTAGCGGAGCACCTACTTTATGACGATTAAAAGTCTGAAATCAAGATATATGCACTGGAAAACTTTCCAAGTGACATAGACACAAAAAGACCTCTATAAACTAAGGAAGAAGTTTGACCAAGTATAGAAGTAACAAGTGACTAGATCAATAAAGATGAGACACCATGTCAGAGGCATCTGTTTTCTCACTATAAAGGGTAGCCTTGCAAATTGCTCCAATTTGAAACGTCAAAAGGATAAATGGACGTATATCTATCATGTAACCAATAGAGATATCTTGAACAAACAAACTTCTTTTAACACAAATCAGGTCACTGAGATTCTCGCATTACAAGACAGCAAAACTATGCTGTTTCAATTCAGTGCAAATGGTTGAGCCTAACACAATAGCCTGCCTTATCAGCAAGCCACAACTAATCTGATATCTTCTGTTTAATGCAGAAAAGTTTAGCTTGGGAGACAAATACTGCACTTGGTGTTCTTCATATCCAACAACTACAAAAATTTGAAGCTATCGTACAAAGATCAATTTCATCAACATACAAGCATTATAAATTAGCATTACTTTAACACGGCAGCTCAATCTATCAAGAATGTCTACACTGGCATGATAGTGATTAGTCGTTATATATCATATGTAAGTAGTGATGAGATTCAGAGAAGCACCGTACTCTCAAGAAAAGAGGGCACTAGTCTCTATTAATACTTGTAATACTTTAGCTGTTTAAGATTAAATTGTGGAAGCATTTCGAAATTGAGTATGAAAAGGCATCAAAAGCAAAGAACTTACAGGCCAGCAATGACAACATTGAGCATGGTGGTGAAAGAATCTCCTCCATTTGCAATATTCTTGTGCACGATAATGCTAGTGAACCACACAAGCAATGACCAAGAAAGGAAAAGGACACAATGCAAGGTGCCCAAACCCATGCCCTTTGCCAATCCAGCTTTCTTTCCATACTTATAGGTGTTCAACAAGGCACCTTTATACGATTTAACGGCATTTTCTTCTGCAGTAAATGCTTGCACTGTTCTCACATTAGCTACAACCTGATAATTGCAAACGATCACTAACAACAATCAGGGGGATTTAAAAAGTGGAATTGTGGTACTATGTATATGAGTACGAGTAAAGTATGATCATTTCTTAATTAAATTACTCTACTGTCCTAATTTATATGACACTCTTTTCATTTTGGAACCTCCAAAGGTTTGACACCACCAATTTTTGTTCAACTTTCAAAAATTCAAATTCATTGAATTAATCAAATTTTAAACTGTATGTGATATTTTCTCCATCTAGCTAACTGCTCAACGAGCTGAGAATTGATTTTGCTGATGGTGTATCGAGAACAATCCCTGTACCTCCACAAGGTAGGAGTAGTAACGTTTGTGTACACACTATCCTCTCTAGTATAAACTGTGGGAATACACTGGACTGGGTATGTTATTGTTGTTTAGCTAACTCCTCAACATTATTTTAATATTTTTCTTCCACAATTACTAATACATAATTTAAGTCAACTCTACCACCTTAAAACATATGTCCAGTCATATACCATCATAAATACAAGGCAGCTTGGAGTACATCTTGACATTATCAGTTTGACATGCTAAGCAAAAGACTTTTGTCAGACAGTTGGAGCGCATACCTCTTCAGCAATTTCTCCAGCTTTAATATAGGATTTGCGAACTCGGGCGATGAGACCAGTAGCAATATAGGCATAAATACCACCGGCGAGAGCGATTAAAGGCACAATTGAAAGAGTCACCAAGCTAATTTGCCACACCCTTATGAACCCAATTGTAAAACCAGCAAAGAAACGGCTGACATAGTGCATGAAATTTCCCACCTGCACCGCCACTCATATCCACAATGCTCATTAAAATGCTTGTATTCACAGTCAATGCGCATCAATGAACTACAGAACATTAAAGAAAACAAATTCGTTTTTCTTGTTTTTGAGTTTATTTACAATTCCCCCCCCCCCCCCCCCCCCCAAACAAATCCCACCCAAATACATTTCACTTTTTATCATGTCACACATCTCAATCTTACCATAAACAAAAGTTCTATATTTAAGTTGAGAAATAAAAAAAAACGACCCTAATATTGGCCAAACTCAAACTTTAATTCCATATTCCATATTTAGAGTTGGCCAAGTTTGTGCGAAGTCAAAAGTATTTTTTTGTTAAAAAAAAGAAATACTTGTTTTGCCAAGATAGATAAGTGCTTCTGAGCTAGGGGTGTTCAAAACCGATCCGAAACCGAAAACCGAACCAAACCGAAGCTTAATGGCTTAATGGTGACGGCTTAACGGCTTAACGGACGGAGAACGGATTGAATTTTTTTTATTAACGGCTTAGCGGTTTGGGGGCGGATTATTTAATTTTCTTAACGGTTAATCCGTTAAGCCATTAAGAATATAAATATATATAATTTATTTTTACTTACATAATTATATATATGAAATATAAAAATAAAAAACCTTAAAATGAATAAGTATAAGTGTACAAAACTATAATACAAATAAATTAGAAAAACAAAACCTCCCACTGTCACTTCTGTACTCTATAGCCTATACAGATAGCAAATAAAAGTTATTTGGTGTGCTGCGTCCTAGTTGATGACCTCTTAAGAAGTTCATCAATATACTGATCAACAAATTGTCAAAGCTATGAGCTTGATATTTCAGTATAGTGTGCGGATAGAATACATTTGAGCCCTTATGTATTAAACCGATAAACCGCTCATTAACCGCCCGATAAGAGCTAACCCGATACCAATCCGCCCGATATCTTATCGGGTGGCTAACGGATGAATACAATTAAAAACCCATAACCGTTAAGCCAAACCGTTAAAGTAAAAAGCCGCCCAATCCGCCCAATGAACACCCCTATTCTAAGCATCACGAGAAGTGATTTTTCCTACTTTTCTGAAAAAACATCAAATTGTAGCTTCTTTCAAAAAGAAGGTTAATTTTTTTAAAAACGAAAATAACTTTATCAAAATTTATATTTTTTCAATTATCCTCATTAATTTAAATTTTCTTTTACTTTTTGTTTCTACCATTCATTTTTTTCGTCATTTTTTATTCTTGTTTGAAATAGTCTCTTCTATAAATAGATCTCCTCTTTTATATAGGATTTATAGAATTGATTTTCAATTCATATTGAACAATGCATATTGATATGTTTGAATCATCATGTAAACAATAAATAATGTAATATTGCCAATATTATATTTTTGTATAATTATATTTTTATTGATTAAAATATTTAATATATTTATTTATTTTATATTTTATAAATTCCATTCTCTATAACAAATAATTCTAGTTATAAATTGAATATTTACTATCCTTTGCGCAATTTAATACTCAAAAGTATTTTAGAATGATTGGCAAAATACAATTTGCTTTTACTCTTTAATATCATCGTAATTTTTTTGCTATCACTCTAGATCGTATATAAAATAGTTGTATATTTAGATTCCCCTATTCTATTTCCTAAGTTAAGTAATTCTCTTGAGCCACCCACCATATTTATACATTGCTTTGGGCAAAAACAAATTACTATTCTCTAAAACTAATTTATTTAAAAATATTTTTGAACGAAAGTAGTTTAGTTGGACAGGGAGCACTTTAGTTAAAAGTCATCCTACTTTAGTTTCAATTTATAATTTAATCATAGTAATTTAATATGTTTTGACGAAAACAATGAATATGAATATTTTTCTTAGATATATCCTTACGTAAAATTAAGAAAATGGAAAAGACATAAACCCTCAAATTATTTTCCTTTACCTTTTTCCCCTTAGTATTCTTATCTTTTGACTTTAAGAAGAAGAATTTCTCAGAGTATATGATTTGGATTTGTAATAGAAAATATTGGAGTATGTAAATTAACTAGCCATCGGTTTTGATTCAAATAGGGATCCATTTGTTTAATAAAAGGAAATGGTGCGGATACATCAACCCTCTCGGTTCAAAATAAGTAATTTTTTAGTTTTTTTTCTTGTGCTCTAAAATAAATAATTTTTTTAGATTTAAAAAATAAATTAATTACTTTTTTCCTACATTATATTTGGAGCAAATAGTGTTGATAATGTGTTAAGAGTATTTATATGAGATAGTAAAGGTTAATATGGTCAATTCTATTACTAATTAACGCTAAAATATAAATTTTTTAGTTTGTATGAAAATATTTAAAGAAATACTTATTTTGTACATATATTGTTTTTCGAGCATTGATGAGTATCACATTCAATTTGAAAACATTCCAAAGTAGTAGTATTGAATATTAAAATAAAAGAAGAATAAATTTTAATCACGTTCTACTTGGAAATCCAGCTGGTCAACAGGGAGAAACATAAAATTATTACTGGTCCGTAACTCCAAAAATTAATATTTTTTCCGATTTAAAATAAGTAATTTTTTTGAATATTTTTACACAAATTAAAAAATTTACCTTTTAATTAATTACCAATAAAATTGATTATATAAATCTTTACTATTTCACGTAAATACTCCTAACACATATTCGAACACTATTTACTCTAAGGCCAATATGGAAAAAAAATTATTTATTTTTAAAATCCAAAAAAATTATTTATTTTGAACCACAAAAATAATGCCAAAAAATCACATATATTGATTTATAAAATTAGAAACAAAGTCAAAAACTAATTAATGCCACCAAATCGCATTTACTCTTTCTCCAGATCAGCTACAGAAAAGTTAAAGCCTTTCCCTACTTTTAAGACCTATAGTAATGAACAACATGATGTAACCTGAAGCTCCCAACTACTACTAACCAACAATAGAAATTCTTTTTTATTTATTTTCGTATTCTTTTTCATAAATTCCAAAAAGGGATTTTTGAAAACATCGTTTAACAGTGAATTAATGAGTCCAGAAACAAATTATGAATGTAGGTACCTTCTCAGAAATAGCATCTTGAACGATAATAATATCACTGGTAATTGCAGAAATTACTTCTCCAGTGGAAGCTTCAGTGTCAAAAAGACTTATATCTTGATTTAACATGGCCTTCAAGTATGCCATTCTCATCTTTGCCGCTTGCCTTTCTCCACTGTGCATCCAACAAGCCACCTCTTTTTTTTTTTTTTTTACAATAAAATATGTAGTTAGTAGGATGAGAAGAATTTAGATGTCCTTATGTATGTAAAAGAAATTAAAACCAACGTTGATCAAACCTATCCATGATGAAAATAGTACCACCACACTTAGGTACACAAAATCCAATGCGTACTGCAAAACAACAATCCAAAAATTATTCATTCGGATATAGCTTTTGAATACTTAATTATGTAGCATTAATGTTAAAATTATGCATATATACCTTGGCAACTTTGTGAGAAGTTTCTGCAGGAAAAAGATAAGCGAGACCAATAATATTTATCAACTTCCCAAAAAATATGAAGAAAACAGGAACAGAAGCACCATGTACACAAGCACCAATGGATCCAAAAAACATCAACAAGTAGTCATAGACGTCAGCAAAAGATAACAGCTTCAACAATGAAACTTTTCCTGACTTTTCTTCTTTCTGCTTCATCTTTGAAGAAGATACTTCATCACCTTGCTGCCTCATTTTTCTTTTAATTATATAACACTTTTCCTTCTTATAAACAAAACAGTAGAGAAGAAATAATAATTAGGCTGATATAGAGATATAGACAAGGCAAAGGAATGAGCAGACAGTACGGTGGTATGCTGCAAAAAATTCTACAACTACCACCCACCACCATATATACTTTCCGAAAAACTCAATCTCTATTCTATTATTTTTATAGGTACTAATTTAATTTAATTTAATTTATTGATTTATATGCATTGACAGCCTGACTGTCTAAACAATAAAGAATTTTTTATCCTTGTTGTGCTAGGTTATTTTTTAATTTATTACTTTTATTTTTCATGAATAATTATTTGTATTTACCTTTTAGATGACTTAATAGTATAAATATTATTTTATGTATTGAAGTTAAACTCTAAGACTCCTTGGTATGTATATATAGCGGACTTGACATACAGTTGAATCTCTGTTACAAAAGTGTAAAATGAAAATAAATTAAACCATTGGGGCTTTTTTATCAAGAATTTTGCCGCAGGATGAAGTTTCATCCACTCCCTCTATCTACTTATCTGGAAGCATTAAACGCCACCTCTTGAAACTTAGTTGGCGCAATAATAGAACGTAGTACATACTTTAGGCTGGTTTACAAAATACTATTAAGTGTCCGTAATAGCTAACCAAATGGTCATTTATACAGCTAAAAGTATACTGCGGAGAAAATTTTCCATAATTATATATCGTTCTGACAAATTAATCAATTTTATTTGGAAATATTTGACGTTTTAGAAAAACAAGAAACATTTATTAAGTGCTTTTTTTTACCACTTCACCTTTATGCTCTAATGATAAAGTGAAGCGTTTAAAAGAAAGATAAATTTAAAAAATATTCTTATTGTTTACCATAAAACTGGATAACAATTAAAATTATAATGTGGTTTTAAGGACACGTAATTTCACCTAATACCAATTGATGAATATGAAGATTAATAATAGAAATTGACAATAAGATAAAGCAACCCAGTGTTTAAAAGGAATTCAACCCTCGAACTTGAGTACCCTCGAACTGATTGGTGCAAGAACAGTTAAAAATACAACAAGCTAATGACCAAGAATATGAGCTAAAGAGAAAGTGTTATATTGCTTTGATAAGTGAGAACAATGTCTGATTCCAAGTCCTTACAAATGATTGGAACTCCTCTTTAATTTATATAGTAAAGGAATTCTAATTATGGTATAATTCTAACTATAGAAGGAAATCACATGATTAGCTAATTAACCGTCCTTGATTTGATCCATTCCGAGATTCCCGCCATGATCTTCGATCAATCACGGATATCTCATATTTCTGTTATTATGCTACCTTTGATCTTGCTCGATGTGTGTCTCATTCGGTCTCAATCACTACCGACCATGATCTTGATAGGTACTTCGAATCTCGAACTCGATGCCTTATCATCATGCCTCGATCCGATCTATTACGGGATCGTTCTTCGATCCTTCACACTAGTCTGAGTAAATCAATAAAACTGGGTGGGCGTGATTTTAATCGTATACAGATATTCTCCTCATTTTTTTGGAGTGTAATGACAAGAAACGAATTGAGTCCTAGTTCCTTTGTTTGTTCTTCTCAAAGCACCAAATATTCCAATCTCTGTTCTTCCTTGCTCATAAAAACAGGCCAAAACATCTGAAACCATTTTGCAGAAGGAAGGCAAAGAAGAATGTCGACCGCACCAAGTGTCAGTCTCGGAGGGAGACCTTCGAAAAAATCAATGCTCGGGGCTTCTATCTTTTGACTAAGATCGATGGACTCTGATTGACCATTAGAACTAGAGTTTGAGTATCTCTTAAGCTTGACAGTTGAGTGAAGATTTGCTCGAACTCGAAGTAAAGGTAACCTCTAGGCTTTATAGATTGTCCCCGAGTAAGGGTTTGCTCGAACTGGGGTTAAGATAGCCCTTGAGCTTTTATGATCGAGTGAGGACTTGCTCGAACTCGAAGTGAAGATAGCCCTTAGGCTTTATAGTCGAGTAAGAATTTTCTCGAATCAAAGTAAAGTTAGTCCTTAGGCTTTATAGATAGTCCCCGAGTGAGAGTTTGCTCGAACTCGAGTTAAGATAGCCCTTGGGCTTTTATGATCGAGTGGGGACTTGCTCGAAGTCGAAGTGAAGTTAGCCCTTAGACTTTATAATCGAGTGAGGATTTTCTCGAACTCGAAGTACAGTTCGCCCTTAGAATTTATGGATAGTCCTCGAGTGAGAGTTTATTCGAACTCGAGTTAAGATAGCCCTTGGGCTTTTATGATCGAGTGAGGACTTGCTCGAACTCAAAGTGAAGTTAGCCCTTAGGATTTGCAGATAGTCCCCGAGTGAGAGTTTGCTCGAACTCGGGTTAAGATAGCCCTTGGGATTTTATGATTAATCATGCCCAACTATGCCTTCTAAGACACAATGCGGTCATTGCAAATATAATTACCCAACTATGAGTCGAGGTCGAACCCCACGGAGAATAATATATATGCAATTAGGGATGTAAGAAAGTTATCTCTTATCGTGCAATGCCAAACACTAAGAATTTATTCTGAAAATTTTTTATATCTAAGTGCAGAAATATAAACTAACCTAGAAAGCAAGTAAAATGATCAATGGCTACAAGGATAGATGCATCGGGAATTACACTCAAGTAACGATCCATTGTATTTCACTATTTTACAAATATGAGCGAGTTATGTTAATTAGCCACGGATAATAATTCTTAATTAGCTTCTCTCGAAGACTAACAAGACTTCCTTATTGAATTATCTCTAAAACAAATAAGAGATTAAGCACTCCCGGATATGACTACAAGTAGTTCAATCCTATCTCTAGGTAGAATTTATAAAATGAGGATTAACGCCTCAAGGTCTTGTTAATTAATCTATCCCAACCCCAAATTATCTTTTCCAAAATTAACTCGAAGTTAATGGGCGAGTCCTAGGGTTAGCTAATCCCTTTGAAAACCTTAAAGTCATAAAAGAATAAAAAACACTCAATACATAAGTACAACAAGGTATTTAATCTACACTTTAAATATAAGTATTTCCATAAACAAGACAAGTGTTAGAAATAAATACTACACACTTAAATATTCAATATAAATCAAGAAAATAAGGAAATAAACATAAATGGGTAAGAAATCTTTAATCACAAGCTTCAAATTTTCAAGACCCAAGTGTGTGTGCAAACTCTAACTTGAAAACTTGTTCTTCTCAAGTGTGTGCTACTACAGATAAGCCAAAGATCCGCCAAAGATATTCTATGTCGAGTATTTATGGTTTGGGAATGAGAAAATGTGAAATACCTAATTTGCCCAGGTCTGATGCCCGTTGACCTGCGTATGAATTCCCATAGATGTGGTTCCACAAATACGGATACTTGATCACAGAAGCCGAAGTTTGATAATTGCTTAACATCGCAAATGCGGACATTAAAAGTGTAGAAGCGGTTCCGCATCTGCGGAAAACTTATCGCAGAAGCGGAGGTTTGGAAAGTGCTTAATACCGCAGATGTAGACTTCAAAATCCCAGAAGTGGTTTCGCATCTGCCAAAAGTGACTTGCATATGTGGTTTTCTCCCATGCCAAGGCTCCATCGCAGAAGCAGATCTTCTCCCGCAGAAGCAGGGTCACTTCTGCGACAAATGTTCCGCAGATGCGGAATCACTGGAGATTTTTCCACTACTTTGACCATCTTTTGCTTGATTCCACTCTAATTCAATTCAAATCCCTTCATGGCACCATTTACCTGAAAATCTAGCAATACATTCCATAAACGACCTCATATTATAATTAAAGGACAAAGAAGCTAGGGAAAGGAGACTAAAATAAGTGGTAGAATCACCACTCATCAATGATCGAGTGAGGACTTGCTCTAACTCGAAGTAGAAGTATCCCTTAGGCCTTCGTATTTGTTATGGATTTTGAATGTCTCCGATCCGCATTAATTTGGCCGTAGCCTCTTTAGTTCAGAACTTTCCCTTTGGGTTATTTTCCATTTCACCTCGAGCTTGCCCGAAGTGTCAGTCCTCTAGTGGGGTGGCCGTGGCTTGGATAATCGAGGGTCACCTTTAAGATCTTATGGTCTCGAAATTTTAGTAACTCGATTTCCTTTGTTTTTCGGACGGCAGTCCTCAACCTTAGGTTTTATTGTTCAAACTTCCGTCATGATCAGCCCTTAAGCTTGTTTACACAATAGATCAAGAGTACGACGTTGGAAATTTTTGTAAAGGCATGAGATATCGCCGGCAAGGAAAATACTCCTCTCAATAGATGATTATACATATGTGCATGTTTGATGTTAGGGCCCGAGTAACCTATATGGGCACAATTCATTTGGTCGTTTGAACCTTATAACATTTTGCTATTTAGACCTCACTATCACGAAGTAAATTTCTTGCAACAAAGTGGACATTCGAGGGTAATTTCACCCATTACTCGACGCTTATTGTAGGGGACCTCAGACACTATCGAATTATTCTAGTTAGCTTGAACAACGGTTTCCTCGTGAAAAACCTCACCGGAAAAATCCATTTGGTACAAAGCCTGATATATGGGAAAAAGAATGCAATTTGTGTTTTAAGATCCAAAGCTTAGAGTCGATCCTTGTCGATAGCGTGCAAGTATTAGTCAAAAAAATAGAAAGAATTGGAATAGGACCGTACCTTCATTCGGATTTTGGATATTTAACGTGATCTTCCTCAGCATCAAGCCCAAGTGAATTTTGACCTCGATCATTTCTCCTCTCATTTCGTGTGAAGCTTCACCCAAACCTACTGCCTCTACGATCTCCGTTGTACCATTGATACCGACATCTATTTGACATCGGCTCTCGATTAATGTCCATTTTGATCCTATCAATGGGCCTTCTACCCCAAAGGAGTCCCCAGTTTATCATCCTCGACCTTGATCTTCTACTGATATCGATTATGTACATCGGCCCAAGTGACAGCCGGGTACCCGATTAAACTTTGCTTCAACTACTGTGAAGCTATAGAACTCCGAATGTTGAGACCTTGAGTGAAATCTTGAACAACCCAGTCATCAGTGACTAGAGGAAAATCCATTATCTCTGCTTGGAACCGAGATAAGAATTCCCTGAGCATCTCGCTATCTTTCGGCCTTACCTTGAAAAGGTTCAACTTCGTCATTGCAACTTGGTTCCGGCATGTGCCTTAACAAAAGAATCTTCAAGCATAGCAAACTAATCAATACAATTAGGGGTAAGCTATCATACCATATTAAAGCACCCTTTGATAGTGTCTCCCCAAACTTTTTCAACAGTACAAATCCAATTTCATCATCTTCCAAGTCATTTCCTTTGAAGGTGCACATATAAGAGGCAGCGTGATCATTCGAATAAGTCGTCGCGTTATACTTAGGAATCTTGGTCATACGTAACTTCTTGGGTATTGTATTTGGATCCACACTAGGGGGAATGGTATTTGCACAAAATTTTTAGAATCTAGTCCTTCCAATATCGGTGGTGCCCCCGGAATTGGATCAACTCAGGAGTTGTACGCTTATACATTTTTGTCGTTTTCCTCAACCTTCTTCTCTCCCGATTCAATCTGTTTTGTAAGTTCTTCCCATATCCTCTTTGGAAGTGGTTTGGCTCTATGAAAAACTTCTAGTGAGGGTTCAGGCTCGATCCTAGTTGGTGCTCGAATATGATTTTGGAGTTGTCCTATTGTAGCTCTTTTAGTCTGCAACATTTCGAATCTCATTCGAAGGCTAATCCCCCCTTTTTCACTGCTCTGTGCGTTCCGATTGGTAGTTCGAGCATCTCTAACGATGCTATTTTCAGGATCGATACACAAATTCTCATTAATGGCAATATGGGAGCTGACATCGATTGGGTCCATGATCGGAACTCCATCAGGGTTGACTGGGGGGTACTCAGTTTCCTTGGACTGCTATGTTTTCGTTCTCGCCATGAAGACCAAGGCCGTTGTTTCTGTGAGTGAGTGCTAGTTGAGAGTTTGACATGTTGATTTCCGAAATCAAAGACACTTACGAGAACAAGCGCAAAGCAGTGTGTGCTATGAGAATCAATTCCAGGAAATCAGCATTATCCTTAGCCCCACGGTGGGCGTCGAACTATTTACCCCAAAAATTGGATAACAATTAAACTTATAATGTAGTTTTAAGGACACTTGATTTCACCTAATACCAATTGATGAATATGAAGATTAATAATGGAAGTTGACAATAAGGTAAAGAAAACCAATATCTGAATGGAATTCATCCCTCGAGCTTGAATAACCTCAAACTGTTTGGTGCAAGAACAGTTAAAAATATAACAATCTGATGAATAAGAATATGAGCTAAAGAGAAAATATTATATTGCTTTGATGTGTGAGAACAATGTCAGATTCCAAGTCCTTACAAATGATTGGAACTTCATTTTATATAATAGAAGAATTCTAATTATGGTATAACTCTAACTATAGAAGGAAATTCCATGATTAGCTAATTAATCGTCTTTGATTTGATCCGTCCCGAGATTCCTGCCATGATCTTCAATCAGGCACGAATATCTCACATTTTTGTTATTATGCTACCTTCGATCTTGCTCGATGTCTATCTCATTCGGTCTCAATTACTACCGACCATGATCTTGACTGGTACCTCGAATCTGGAACTTGATGCCTTGTCCTCGTGTCTCAGTCCGATCTATTACGGTATCGATCTTTGATCATTTACACTGGTCTCGATGAATCAGTAAAATCGAGTGGGTCCAATTTTTAACAATATACACTTATAATTAAGACCATTAAACATCTTTTAAGGGCATACAAAAACTTCAAAAGACACGTGATATGATTAACATGATGTTGTGTCATTTTATTACGCACAATTTTGCAATTTGTAACTATAGCACCACTTATATGATGCCAAGTTGCTAGAAATTAACAATCCTAAATAACTATATTCTTATATTAAGCCTATTAAATATCTTTCTAAAAGGATAAGCAAAAACTTTAAAAGACACATGATATGAGCAAAATGTTGTATCATTTTATTACGCACAATTTACAAACTAAAAAAACGTTTATATAATTACAAGATGCTAGAAAAATTAGCCATCCTAAATGGCTAAAAAATTAAATATTGATTTAAAATTTGACAGTCAAAACGAGTGAAGTAAAATGATAAACTCTTGTTTACGGGGGCTCAGCATTTAAGAGGAAGTCAGCACATAGCGGCCGAGAGAGTTGATTAGTAATTTGGTGGTGCAGGTGAAAACGCCGAAAGAATGATCAGAACTCAGAAGTACCCAACGGAATGCGGTTGAGAGTTGGGGAAAGATTGGGAGTACGTATGTATGAGAAAAAACGTACGTATATGAGTTGAACAGAGAGTTGGCAGCTGGCCCCTTGTTATAAATGGTTCAAGGAACAATTAGGTTTCCTTCATTTATTGTGCGCTTCCTTTTATTTATTTATTTATTATTATTATTATTTTTTTTTTTTAAAAAGAAGTCTTTGTTAATATCATCATAATCCTGATTTTCAATTGGCAATTGTCAAATCGATGAGGAATTAATTCACTCAAGTGGCGGTGTTTTTTTTTTTTTTTTGCTTTGGATACTTTATATCATTTTTATGACGTCAAAAATATTTTAGAAAAATTACTTGCTGTCACAAGCGGCAAAGTCAAAAATTATCCTTTTAAACATCTTTACCGCTACACTAAATTATCAATTTTTTTTTCATGTTAGGGGGATTAATCAACAGTTTTCATATAACTAATAGTTCATCTTAAGCCTATTCGCACATTATAATTTTTCGACAAAGGATCGCACATTATAATTTTTCGAGCCTGATCCATCGAGTTCAAACTCGATCTATCCTACATTCGGGCTTAAGGCGACCCCTCAAGCTCGGAAAATCACACATACTTAGTTTTGACCGTATACACCTGTACACTTTCAATTCTATTATTATTGCTCTCGTTGTGGAGAACGTTCAATAAATAACCGTATAAGATACTAGCTACTTAATTTTATCCCAATCAAGAAAAAGTACGAGCTCTATGATGTACTTTGTTACCCATCTAGCTACATTTTGGCTAATATGTGTGAAAGTATCAAATAACAAACATACCTTCTTGGAACTCAATTATATGCACTCATTTAATTAGTGAATTTTATGTAATTGAGCTACAATATGTGAATATTATCTTTTGGGATATTATTTGGGAGCATGCACCCAAAACATTTAATGACCAGACATTTTTGCTGTCAGACTCTTTTGTCAAATGCTTAACTAAAGTTGGTTATTATAGGTTTACCCAAGAAAAACGATCACAATTTATTTCTTTCTTCGTAGTTCATTTCTTTGCCAGTTCATGCTAAAATGAAAATTTGGAACTTTTTCTTAAGTACATGTAATTCACTACATTGGTTAATTTTTAATAAATTTAATTTTAAAACTTTCCAAATATATATTAGAATATATCATATCACATGATATTATACTAAAAGTAGAAAGCTCCAAACTTCAAAGTTGAATTACAATAATATCCTTTAAAATTTGAGTTACAATTTTCTCCTTAAAAAAAAACTTTTATCAAATAATATTCAAATTAGATTAGAAGTTAGCCAATGATGTTGTAATACTTTAATGCTTCATCAAATCAATTCAATGGGGTTTAGGCCTCTCATATTTTCCTTCCACAAACGTTCTCATTTAATTATTTTCTCATAATTATCAATAGAAACGTTTCTCCCTCTTCTCCATTTCTATTGAATTCTTAATTTCCAAGAGCTTTAACAATACAAATTTGTATAATTAGGGAAAATTAGAAGGTAAAATAAAAAAGGATATCTGATAAGCATGTAAGCAACGTATGGAGAATTTGTTGAGTTTCACTTAGGGGTGTGCATTCGATTTATCGGTTCGATTTTGACCCTTATCGATAATTATTTATCGATTATCGATTTGTACATATGCTTATCGTTATCGTTTCAATAAGGTTTCGATTTTTTCGATTTCGATTTATCGATTTTGGGGTCTTTTCGATTCGATTATCGATTACACCAATAAGAAAATTTGCGGGATTCCACGGAAAGTATATCGCTATAAACGCGCCTAACTTATATGGACAAAAAGAAGCTAAAATAAGACGAAACCATTTATAACATAAAAAATGTATTAACAAGCACATGCAAGAAAACTAAAGTAAGGAATCAAATGTATGTCACCAACACTCCAACAGTATAAAAAAATAAAAAAAGACAAAATACACCATCATGACTAATTTTATTTTCCATAAATTTGAACTTCATTCCCTTGATCTTTAAATATGATTATTCCTTAAATGTGGTAGAAGAAATAATAGGGTAAGAGACTTAGAGTAAATGAAAGGGTATAGATTAGGCAAAATGATATTATATAGCCGCTTTCAAAATAGTAGCGGAATATATATACATTATGTATCTTATATTAATCTACACAAATAGGTAATTATTCGTTTTATAAGTGTCTACAGTGAGGGGTGTGCATTCGATTTATCGATTCGATTATAACCCTTATCGATAATTACTTATCGATTATCGATTTGTACATATGATTATCGTTATCGTTTCAATAAGGTTTCGATTTTCTCGATTTTGATTTTTTCGATTTCGATAGCAAATAATCGATTCGATTTATCGATAAACCGATTCGAATGCACACCCCTAGTTTCACTCTTTATATTTTGTTTATTTCATCTTCCATGATAACCTCCTTTTTACCTTCTTTATTTATGTCAATGTAATTTACCTTAGTTAATTTTTGTTTCTATCTTTCATATTCAATATTAGTAACTTCTTTTCACATTCTTCACCCCACACTATGTAAGAGCACAATAAGGTATTTTTGTCCCAGTATTTACAACGGGTATATATGTTTCAATTATTTTATGGTGTAAATATTGACTTTTTCAGTCCTGTTAGGATCATAATTAGCAACCTATTATTCTTGATTATGCGATTTTCTTGAGAAGTTCTAAAGTTAAACAGAGTATTAATGTGTCTAGAAAGTCTGGAGCATGATAAGTTAATATAGAGAATCTTTAGGACGGTAGAAAACCTTTATATTATCATATTATGTTCAAATAGCATATGATGCAATTGTAGACTTCGCTTAGGTCCTTTTTGGATCAGTGCTAATTGACTACTGGTAATGTTTGTTGCAAATTATTTAGTATTATTATTGTTACGTTATATTTAATTAGCTTCTGCTGCAGCGGTAGACTTCGCTTAAGTACTTTTGGATCATAGCTAATATAACTACTATAGTACTTAGTGCAGAATATGTTTGTTGCAAATTATTTGGTATTGTCACGGCAAAATTCTTATTATGTTCCATATAGCCTAAATTAGTTACTCCATTTAGAAACACATCAAATGATTTATTTGTTCTAATTCCAATGCCTTATTATTTAGATGAGTGTTAAATTCACCATCTGCCTTAAAACTTAATTTTGATGTTAAAGACGATTGTGTATATACTGTTTAAGTATGCTTCATAGCTACATCCTTTTTGTGAGACAAGTAATATATAATATAATCATTTTTTGTTGTTGTAGTGCTATTATTATTTGCTTGTTTGATTTTGATTTTGGTGATTTTATAGCATGTCAATTTTATAAGTTTATTTTCTAAGTTGTTCAACTTTGATTGTTTGTCTCTGGCATCTTCAAGGGTTATATTATTTTTGTACAATAGCTTTTTTAACATTCTTAGTTATACCCTATAAAGGTGCACGACAAATTTCTATAGTGGCAAACTGTGATGACCAAACCGTCATCACTTATTTTAAATTGAGTTATGTGTTTCCGAAGCTTTGAAAATCTTATTTAGAGTCGTTTTGATTTGCGTGTGTAATCCGGGCGTGTAACCAGAAAGCTTAGAAATTCTGTAAAAATGTTAAGTTTTGAGGTTTAAAATGATATTTTGGATAAACAAACTTGGACCCTAATTCAACGGACCCAGAAGGTCTGTAGGAAAATATGGGACTTTGGCGTATACCTGGAATCGAATTTCGAGATCCCAAGCTTGAGAAATGACTTTTTGAGTAAAATTATTTTCTGGAAATGCTTAAAGAAATTTGAAATGAAATCTGATCAGAAAGCAATAGTATCGGGCCCGTATTTTGGTTCTAGCGCCCGGTACATGTCTTATATACGTTTTAAGTTATTTCTGTAAAGTTTGGTTGAAACGAAGTCCGATTGATGTGATTCAGACCTAAACTGTTAAAGTTGAGACTTGATGAAGTTTGAGAAAAAGTCCTTTGAATTTGAGGTTTAATTCATTATTGTTGAGATTATTTTGGCGATTTGATCGCACAAATAAGTCTTATGATGTTGTTGAGTTAGTACACATGTTTGGTTAGAAGCTCCGAGGGCTCAGGTGACTTTTGGGTTGGTTTTGGGGTGTCTTAGGCTTAGAAATCAGATGTTGCAGGTTCAGAGGAATTGCAAGTCTCTGAACTTGCCAGCGCGGCCCGCGAGAAATCGAGTGCGGCCGCAGAGGGACCAGCGCGGCCGCGGGTGACTTTGTGCAGTGCATGGTGAATCTTGTGCAACCGCGGTCAACTTTCTGCGGTCTGCGCAAGGTGCTGAATTACAGTATCTTCAGGAAGGCATATGCAGGCGCGGTCCATTTTGTGCGGTCCACACATGGGATCTGTCAGGGGTATAAATAGACGGGATTTTTAGTTATTATTCATTTTTAAAAACCCTAAAAATATAAGAGGCAATTTTTCAAAGAAATCTTTCTTCTCCAAATCAATTGTAAGTCATTTTTAACAAGTTTTTTTTTACAATCATTAACATCTTTTAATATGATTCAACTTCAAATCAATGATTTTCATGGTGGAAATTGGGTGTTTGGGTAGAACCTAGGTATTTCAAAAATTAGGGATTTGGACCTCAATTTGACGTTCGATTTCAAAACAAATTATTTATTTGAGTTCGTGAGGGAATGGGTAATCGGGTTTTAATTCGAACCTTGGGTTTTGACCATGTGGGCACAGGGGTAATTTTTGACTTTTTGGGTAAAACTTTGGAAAACTCATTTTCATGCATGGGGTTGATTCATTTAGCATTTATTGATGTAAATAAGTAACTTATGGCTAGATACGAGCGTATTGGTGGTAAAATCAAGGGGTAAAGCTATAATTAAGACTTGAAGTTGAGTTCAAGGTATTGAGGTAAGTGTTCGGTCTAACCTTAGGTTGAAGGATTAGGAGTTGAGTCATATTTGATACTTGCTCCTTATTGAGTTCGACGTATAGGCATAGTGACGAATATCTATACGTTGGTGTCAATCATGACCGTGAGTCTTATTGAAAGTTGTTGTGTTCTTAAATGACATTTCGGAGGCCTTAACTGTTACATTCCATGTTTTCGTACGTGAGAGTACGTCGTAAACCAACTGATGTAAGCTCAGAAATAGATCATTTTTTAAAGTACATAATGTAAGTTTTATCTTGTTATCTTGGAGGTTACAAAACTTTAAGATCATGAATAACAAGTACCAAAAGGGTTGGAAAGCTTAGACGCTAAACAAACAGAAGAAAATAATTTTCGTTGAAAGTTGACAAATTTGGAATGTTATAACATGTACTTTGGGTGAGACTAGGGTTCTTAACATGAGAAGGAGGTTATTCTATGAGTTATTTTATTTGTATGATATTCATTTTCTACATTTTGAAGGCAAGCAAGTTGTGGAACAAGAGTTGGCAAAGGTCATCACAAGTTTCATTCATAAATTTGCTGAAATGTAGGTGCACTTTTCTCCCAATATACTTGGAATAAAGGGATGATCTATATACAAAATTGAAGATATAAGTGTTTAGTTTCCAACTAATTAAACTTTTTATCTATACGACATCGGAGTAGAGAGATATTTGAGTTTTCGCGAGACCGCGCAAGCAACTCCCAATGGGATCCACATAGGCGGTGGTTGAGCTACTTCAATTTATAAGCGATTTGGATGCCTATTTTTGCTCATTTTGCAACTCAACCTCATCTCCAAACTTCTCCAAACCCTTCTAAACTGGTTGCACAAGGGCTTGAAGTTATTCCAAAGTGATTACACCATATTTCAACATCAAAACTAGTCCTAGTGAAGAACAACACCTCTTTGAGGTTGTGTTGTCATTGAGGATTGTTGTGTGCTGTATTTGGATTATTCCAAGTTGTTGCTGCTGTCTAAGGTGAATCTAATAGCCTACTAATTGTGCTTAAGCTTTCTTGTATGTTGGTTAATTTGTTAGGATGATAAACTACAAGATAATACTTGGATTAGCTTAAGTCACTTCTATGGTGTTGTATTGCCATTGCGGGTTATTGTAAGCTGAATATAACTTGGTTTTTGACTTGAAGTTACTGTAGGAGGTTGGTATATTGTATTCTTGCATGCGCCTAAGGTTATACTGATGTTGATTAAGTTAAATGGATGGAGTAGACATGAACTAGTGAATAAAGTTACTAATCGAAGATAGTTAGAGTTGTGGATTGTTTCCTTTGTTATAAATATATGGTATAAGGATGGAATCATTGATGAATGCCTTTATTATCATGTTAATGATACTTTTAAGTTAATGTAAGAAGTCTGTAAGGGGTAGATGGGTTATACGGATTCCAATTGGAGCTTGCCGCTCGTCGTGAAGTAGTTGTGACTTATTATTGTTATGTGGTGTCTTGTTATTGACATTTATACATTTTTGGATTTCTATAGTTGTTATTGTTGGTATATGGTATTGGTGGAGGCCCTTGTTACAAAGGAGATGCTGCCCAAATTTAAGTAAAACAAGCTACTAGCTTAAGTTATAGACTTGGCCTTTGATCAACACTGATTTTAAATCCCCTTATGCTATGATAGATTGAGTTGACTTGTTTGAAGAGTCACTTGGAAGGAATTAAGGACTCAACATGTTTAAGTTATGTTAAGGCTAAGCTCAATCTTTTCTTTTAGCACGAATTCTGAGAAATTCCTAAGATGTCAAATGTGATATTTTACTATTCTACTGCTAGAAAGACTTTTTGTGGAAGGCATTGGGATCATAGCTGAAGTATTTTCATAATGCTATTAAAATTGGTGTTCCACTCATTCAGTTAAATCGAGTATTCGACATTTATATATGTCATTTTGTCGGCTTTCTTAACTATACGTCTATATATATGAATTCCTATTCGTCTTTGGGTTGTGTAACTAAAAATAATAATAATAATAAATAAAAAAATAAAGGCATTTAGTATTTGCGATCAGTCTTTCTTCCTTGTGAAAGTGTATTTTAAGATCTCTGAAGGGACACGTCGATTTCCAGTAATCTCAGATATAATTTTTATTTAAACTACTAAAACACTTGATTTTTTTTTGAAATACTTTCTTTTATTAAATATCAAGAAATCAGGTATAAGGACTAAGCGAAGCACCTTATGCTTTTATGAACATCTTCAGAGTTAAGTTATCTTTCTAAAAGTCGAGTTAAGTTTTCAAGCTTATTCAAAAGAAAAGAAAGATATGAGGTTCCACTAAGCAATTGTATGCAATACGGAGTTGATTATGAGATTATGAGAATAAGGGTACCTATGAGCCAAGATTGGCTAAGTTCTTATTATGTGCATTCAAAATTCATATCATACATGGCATATTATGCATGGACTTCGAGCTATAATCGAAGATAAGGGGCCTATTTGCCCGAAAAACTATATATTGTACAGATGGCCACGAGTTGGCAATATGATATTGGTTAGCTACCGGAAGAGACCACCACTGCTAGCATTTGGTTGGGTATGTCATGTATTTGCATCAATATATATATATATATATATATATATATATATATATATATATATATATATATGTATTCACGACATACTATTACACGAGCATACCATGCATATTTTCTTACTATGAGGTTGGATGTCGTCCATGGAGGCTATCAGAGTTTTAGTGTCAGGTGGTATCTCTATATTTTTTTACATCAGCTATGTGTGATTCTACTTTCTGCCTTACATACCAGTACATTTTTATTCGTACTGATGTCCCATTGCCTGGGGACACTGCATTTCATTCGTGCGTGCAGGTCCAGGTAGGGACTCTGATCGACCCCTCTGCTAGGATTTCGAGGTTCAACTATGAGTTGGTAAGCTCCACCTCTTCCTAGAGCTTTTATATGATGGTTACTTTTGTTGTACAATTTGGGTATAGTCGGGGCCTTGTCTCGACAATGCTTGTGACACTCATAGAGGCTATTTTGGACATAGTATACTGGGTTTCCTTTTGCAGCTTCCACTCTCCAGCCCATAGGCTTGGCATGTACATATATGTATGTAGGCATGTATGTCTCCTATCACGGCCTCGTCAGCCAGCTAGTACTTCATTATTTTGACTCGTATACTTTTGGTTATATGGCTTATTGTTATTCAGGTCATGATATTAATGGTCCATGCATAGTATTTCAGATATTTTGCTGCTCGATTCATTGGGTCCCAGTTTAGTTAGCTAGTATGTGTCGTGGCTAACTCGGTCAAATAGAGTATCGAGGGCCAATCGTGCCTCCCCTAGTTTGGGGCATGACATTAACTAATGATCTACCGTATTGAGAAAATATTTAATTATCCTCATAGATCCTATGTATGATTGAGTATCTTTATTATTTGAGCTGAGTACAAGCTAAGTAAAGGTTGGTTATAGCCGATTCTTCCTTGTCGGGATGATTGTTTCGATATTGTTGTTCCCTTGCTGGAAAATTTTTATATTGCTTTTGTTCCGTTGCCGGGAAGTTATTATATTTCCTTGTTCCCTAGCCTGGATTTCTTGTGATTATGTGGTGATAATGAAATGAGAATGGGTGGTATTCCTACCACGAGATATGATGAAATGGGAGTGGGTGGTACGCCTACCACGAGATATAATAAAATGGGAGTGGGTGGTACGCCTACCACGAGATATAATAAAATGGGAGCGAGTCGTACGCCTACCATGAGATATAATAAAATGGGAGCAGGTGGTATGCCTACCATGAGATATAATTAAATGAGAGTGAGTGATACGCCTACCACGACATATAGTAAAATGGGAGCGGGTAGTACGCCTACCAAGAGATATAATGAAATGGGAGCGGGTGGTACACCTACCACGAGATATAATAAAATGGGAGCGGGTGGTATGCCTACCACGAGATATAATAAAATAGGGATGGGTGGTACGCCTAGCACGAGATATAATAAAATGGGAGCGGGTGGTACGTCTACCACGAGATATGATAAATGAGATCGGGTTGCACGCTTTTAACAAGATGAAATTGAAAGTTAAAATTTCCTTTATTTATCTTTACGCGTGTTAGAAGTTAAATTACAGCTTCTTTATTGTTCTTTGATATTCTGTTTATCTTCCACCCCCCCAGCATGTTTCCCTTCCCCAACTTTAAATGTTTATTACCTGTTTACTTTGCCGCCATATATTATATAACTGCACAGGTTTATCTGGACTCTAGTTGTAGCTTCGTCACTACCTCACCGGGGTTATTTACTAGCGCATCGGGTCGGTTGTGCTGATACTACACCCTGTGCTCTTTTGCACAGATCCAGGTAGCAGAGTAGTATATGGTGCGCAACAGTAGTTCGGGAGCCAACCTTCAGTCCACGAGGTTCGGAAGTAGTTCTATGGGCGTCTGCAGGCCCGACACCTCTTCTACCTTTATTTATAATCTATTATCTTTTGTATTCGAGATAGACAGTGTTACTTTCTTTCAAACGGTTGTATGTAGTACATCTTAGTAATCCGTGAATGTTGTGACACTAGTTCTAGGGTAGAGGCATATGTGGATTTTCCTTATTATTTTGGTTTATTTCGTTTAAGTCTTCCATTATTACAAATTCTGTTGTAGTTTAATTAATTATTTTTTGTTAATTAAATTGGTAAAAATGGATTTAAAATAAAAATATTTATGAATTCTAAATGTGTGGCTTTCCTAGCTTCTATGATTAGGCACCATCACGACTTTCGAGGGGAGGAATTCCGGATCGTGAGAAGTTGGTATCAGAGCTTTATGTTGCGTAGGCCTCATAACTCATGGTCAAACTTAATAAAGTTTGAGGAATTGGTACAGAGACGTCTCTATTTATCCCATGAGGCTACAAAAATTAGAAAATTTCACATTTCTTCTTTCTTGTCGTGCAGATCCATTTCTCGATGCTGATTGGATTTCTACTCCGTTCTCTCGCAGATGGCGAGAACACGTGCTTCCTCATCTACTGCTCAGCAGCCCAAGCCCCCAGCAACATCTACCATTTGGGGCAGAGAGCGAGGTCGAGGATGTGCTTGAGGCCAAGGTAGGGGTATAGCTCAGCCCCGAGCAGCAGCACCAGTGGCGGAGCCTCAAGTTGATTTTGAGGAGGTTTTGGCCCCATCAATTCCAGTGGGTCCAGCTCATGTCCCAGTGGGGTTTATTTCTACCGTAGTCCTTCAGGACGCTCCGATTGGTGGGCCTTATGGAGAGTTTCACCCTAGCAGGTTTTCTTCCTGTAACACCAACCACTTCTCAGGCTGGAGGAGGAGCTCAGACTTCTGCTACTCGCACTTCGTACCAGGTAGCTCCCTAGATTCAAACTCCGGAAATTCAACAAATTGGAATAGTTTAGCCGCTTGTAGTGGTTCAGACCGGCGATGGAGCAGTGATTTCTGCCGATGCAGATAGGTACTCTTCACTACTACTTTCAGCGGTGCTTCTTCTGAAGATCCCCAGGATTTCCTATATAGCTGCCAGGAGGTACTCAGGAACATGGGCATTGTTGATACCAATAGGGTCGATTTTTCTACATTCCTCTTGTCTAGATCCGCCAAGACTTGGTGGAGGGATTATTGTTTAGACAGGCCAGCCGGATCGCCATTCTTGACTTGGGAGAAGTTTACAATGTTATTTCTAGAAAAGTTTCTCCCGGTGACTCAGAGAGAGGCCTATCGGAGGTAGTGTGAGCTCCTTCAGCAGGGGTCCATGACGATTACCCAGTATGAGACCAGGTTCATTGACTTAGCTCTCCATGCTCTTGTTATACTTCACACTGAGAGGGAGAGAGGGAGAAAATTTATTGATGGACTCATTCAGTCGATTCGTCTTCAGATGGCTACGGAGGCTGGGAGCGAGATCACTTTTCAGGAGGCGACCAATGTGGACAACAAAGTTAAGATGGTTCTGTCATAGGGAGGTGGTCATGGGTCGGACAAGATGTCCCGTCATTCAGGCAGGTTTAGTGGTACCCCATTTAGAGGTAGATATTCACGTGATAGAGGCCATCCTCCAAAGCCCTTTCAGCCAGCTCTTTAGGTTTCTCGCGGTGCTTTAGGTAGCTGTGATCCTCACTTGTAGTATCCCAATCAGCAGTCTTTCAATACACCACCAACACCTAGTGCACCATCACTTTAGAGTTTCCAAGGCCGACAACTGAGGGCTTGTTTTACTTATGGAGACACGGAACACATTGCAAGGTATTACCCTCGAGCTTCGAGCAGTTCTCTACATCAAGGTTCTCGTGCTATGGTACAGACACCAAATGTTCCAGAGCTCGCCCATCCAGCTAGAGGTGGGGGGTAGAGGTAGAGGTCCTAGAGATGGAGCTCAGGCCGTCAGGGGTGGAGGCCAACCAGTAGCAGGCCGTCCTAGAGAGGTAGTTCAAGGTGGTGGGACCGAACCTCGATGTTAGTCTCTTCAGGCCAGGTCCGAGGTTGAGGCTTCAGATGTAGTTATTACATGTACGGTTCTGGTTTGTGATAGAGATGCTTCAATGTTATTTGATCCAGGGTCTACGTACTCGTATGTTTCATCTTATTTTACACCGTACTTGGTCATGCCTAGTGATCCATTGAGTGTTCCTGTTTATGTGTCTACACTGGTGGGTGATTCTATTATGGTTGATCGAGTCCATCGTTCTTGTATTGTAGTGATTGGGGGCCTTGAGACTCATGTAGATTTGTTGCTTCTAGACATGGCTGACTTCGATATTATATTAGGGATAGACTGGTTATCATCTTACCATGCTATCTTGGACTGTTATACCAAGACTGTGACCTTAGCTTTACCAGGTATGCCTCTTTTAGAGTGGAGGGATACTCCAGGTCATTCTACATGCAGTGTTATCTTGTATTTGAAGGCTCGACCTATGGTCAAGAAAGAGTGTTTGGCATATTTTCGTGATTCTAGCGCTGAGGTTCCTTTTATTAATTTTATGCTCGTTGTTCGTAAGTTCCCTGATGTTTTTCTTCAGACCTTCCAGGTATGCCGCTCGACAGGGATATTGACTTTTGCATTGATGTGGCTCCAGGCACCCGACCCATTTCTATCTCGCCATATCATATGGCCCCGCCTGAATTTAATGAGTTAAAGGAACAGTTGCAGGATTTGCTTGAGAATGGTTTCATTTGACCTAGTGTTTCTCCTTGGGGTGCGCCTGTGTTGTTTGTTAAGAAAATGGAGGGTTCGATGAGAATGTGCATTGATTACCGGCAATTGAACAATGTTACAATCAAGAATAAATATCCATTGCCAAAGGTTGATGATCGTTTTATCAACTTCAGGGTGCCAAGGTATTTTCAAAGATTGACTTACGATATGGCTACCATCAGTTAAGTATTAGGGCATCCGATGTCCTTAAGACAGCTTTACGCACTCGGTACGGGCATTATGAGTTCTTGGTTATGTCATTCGAGTTGACAAATGCCCCAACAACTTTCATGGACTTGATGAACCGAGTGTTCAGGCCTTATTTGGACTCGTTTGTGATAGTATTCATTGGTGATATATTGATATATTCCTGCAGCCTGGAGGAGCATGAGCAACACCTTAGAGTGGTTCTTCCGACTCTAAGGGATAGGCGGTTATATGCTAAGTTCTCAAAGTGTGAATTCTGGTTGGGTTCGATTTCATTTCTGGGTCATCTTGTATCAACAGAATTGATCCAAAGAAGATTGAGGTAGTTAAGAACTAGCCTAGACCAACATCAACTACAGAGATTCGGAGTTGCTTAGGGCTGGCAGGCTAGCTACAATCATCGGTTCGTAGATGGGTTCTCATCTATTGCGGCCCTAATGACCAGGTTGACCCAAAAGGGTGCCCAGTTCAGATGGTTAGACGAGTGTGAGGTGAGCTTTCAAAAGCTCAAGACATCTCTGACTACGACACTAGTGCTGGTTTTGCCCATAGGTTTAGGGCCTTATACATCTTATTGTGATGCTTTCCGTAATGAGCTTGGTGTACTGTTGATGCAGGATGGCAAAGGTCATTGCTTATGCTTTGTGGCAGTTAAAGATTCATGAAAAGAACTATCCGATTCATGACTTAGAGTTTGTAGCCATTGTTCAAGAGTTGAAGATTTGGAGGCATTATCTGTATGGCGTGGCATGTGAGGTGTTCACTGATCAAAAGAGTCTTCAGTACCTGTTCAAGAAAAAGGAGTTGACTTTGAGGCAGAGGAGGTGGTTGGAGTTATTGAAAGACTATGATATCACCATTCTATATCATCCGAGGAAGGCTAATATGGTGGCCGATGCCTTGAGTAGGAAGTCAGCCAACATGGGCAGTCTTGCTTATATCCTAGTCGGTGAGAGACCACTTTCTTTAGATGTTCAAGCTTTAGCCAATCAGTTCGTGAGACTGGATGTTTCTGAGCCCGGTCGTATATTAGCTTGCACGGTCGCTCGTTCTTCATTATTGGAGCGTATCCGTGATCGGGTGTTTGATGATCACTATTTGTGTGTTCTTAGAGACATTGTGCTGCGTGGAGGTGCCAAGCAGGTTACATTAGATGATGATGGAGTTTTGAGATTGCAAGGTCGAGTATGTGTACCTACCGTAGATGGGCTCCGCGAGTTGATTTTGGAGGAGGCCTATAGCTCCTGATACTTTATTCATCCAGGCGCCTTGAAGATGTATCAGGATTTGTGACAGCATTATTGGTGGAGTAGAATGAAGATGGATATTGTTGCATATGTGGCTCGGTGTTTGAATTGTCAGCAGGTTAAGTACGTGCATCAGAGGCCTGGTGGATTGTTTCAGAGGATTGAGCTTCCTAAGTGAAAGTGGGAGCGGATCACTATAGACATAGTTACTGGACTTTCACAGACTCGAAAGAAGTTCGATGCGTTATAGGTCATTGTTAATAGGTTGACCAAGTTAGCACATTTCATTCATGTGGTAGTCTCCTATTCTTCGGAGAGGTTAGCTGAGATCTATATACTGGAGATTGTTCGCCTTCATGGTGTACCCGAGTCTATCATTTTGGACTGAGGTACGTAGTTTATCTCGCGCTTTTGGAGAGTAGTTCAGCGAGGGTTGGGAACGTGTGTTGAGATGAGTGTGAGCACATGATTTTTGCCCTATATGAATTACTCCCATAGTTTCAACACAAAATAATTTCTTTTAATGTTTGCAATTTTGTGAATTTTTGTGGCATTTTCTGTTAATTATTTGCATTTTTATTTGTGCATTTTAATTAGTGAAAAAATATAAAAAAGGTGTTGCCTGTGCATTTAGTAGGTAATTTTGCATTTTAAGAATTTTTTAGTAATTAAGTTGTTTTATGGAAAGAAAAATAAAAAAATAGTCATTTTACACCTGTTGATTTTAATTTTTGATTTTCGAGTAGTTTTTCTTTAATTTACTAATGATATTAATTATTTAGGATTAGATAGTATTTTTAATGAGTTACTTTGGTTTTAATTTAATTTAGGATTTATAGTTTTAATTTTCAGAAAAAAAAGAGAAAAGAGAAAAGAAAGGAAATAAAAATAAATAAATAATGGGAAATGAGAATAGAATTCGGCCAGCTTTTGAATCAATTCACCAGCCCAACTGGATTCCTCCCCCAAAACCAAACATGCCAAGCCCAAACACACCTAGAACTCGGTCCATACCCGCCCCATTATCCGGTCCAGCCCCTCTAATAAATGAAACGACGCTGTATCATTATACCTAATCTTTGCCATCGAGGAACTTTGATCCAACGGCTGAGCACTGAGGAGCCTTAAGTATATATATATATATATATATATATATATATATATATACCCTACCCCCCAGAACCCCCTACTCATTACCTCTCTCACACTAGTAACCCTAGAGACCGTCCCCACCGTCCACCGCCATGAACCGCCGGCCAGAAATCGCCTCCGCCAGCGGCGGAGCTCCGATGACCGCTAAATTAATACCACCACTTCTACTCCCTATCCTCTTCCCAAATCCACCATCGCCTTCCTTCAAAACCTAGCCCAACTCCTCGAATATTGCCTAGAAGTTCTAACTCCTCCGCCGGACGTGGCGATGCCGCCACTAATCGATCCAAAATCACACCAAAGGACCCATGTCTCTCCCTCATTCCAAATCCTCACTCATAGTCCCTCGAATATCTCCATAACTTCTTGTAATTCAAATCAAGGGCTCCAGGTTTTTTGCATGAAGGTCCCATTCTATCTGGATTTTAATTCTAACAAAGCAAGTAAGTTCTCCTTAGTTCCTTCTTAATTTTTCCTTTCTTCTCATCCCTTTTCTGTTGTTTGAACTCAATTCTGAATTTAGCAAAGTTCCAAGTCGTATAGGTCCTACTTAATGAATTCCATGTTTGTCATTTAAATTATTTAGTCTAATCTAGTTAGACAAATAGGATCATTTAATTCAATTTTGCGTATTTGGTTCAAGTTATAAATTCTTGAAAATTGTCCAGTCGTTTCTGTGCTAAGTTGACTATTTGTTAAAATTGGGTTTGACTCACTCTCAAATTAGGCTTTGAATCATTTGTGCCCAGGTCTATAAATTGGTTAATCCCTAACCCATTTTGAGGTTAAAGGGTAATTCTAGGGTAGCAAAGGGTTAATTTGGGCAATTTAGGACAAGGAATCTTAGTGTAACAGCAATAAGAAGCTTCTAGCATGGGTCTCTATTGAGTTTCAGAATTGTAATGGCTATGACTTGGTTATCAAGTCATAAAATTAAGGACTAAAATATAAAATTAAAACCTGAGTGCTGCCCTACTTGCCTTGCCTATAACGGCATCTATTTTTTGCCTTTCAAGGCAAGACTTGAAGAGAAAATGGAGGGATAAAATTGAGTGAACAACTGCATTTTCTACTATTTCAAATATTTGAGAGCTAAAAATACAAAAAAAAATAAAAATGACTAAAAACTGAAAATTTTATTTTTCTATTAAATTGATCTTCTATAATTTTTGGGGTATTGTTTTAAATTTCTAAACCCATTTCTGATTTTCTTAGGGGTTTAAAAAATGGAGTAAACTTAGTTTTCCTTGTGGTTTTTGGGTGGATTTCCATCGTTTGTTACTATTCCGTTGTGGTTTTAGAGCTGACACTACTGCTGTTACTCTACTGTTGATATTTGTGTTGTCCTTTCCTTCTTAGTCTCCAACGAGTTTCTGATTATGCTCTTGTTCCTTCAGGTACATGACTATGTAACTCTTTGGTTGTGGAGTGAATTTGAAAATGAAATGAAGTGAAGAATTGAAGCACATAAACTACTTTATCTTATTGATTTTACAATATTATTCTGATTTGCTGCTAATCTAACGTGATTACTATGCCTAAATCAGCTTTGAATAAGCGGAATGTAATTATTAATATATGTGATAGGCCACTGTTATGCATGTTCTAGACCTTCATCTTAGATCAATAGTTTTGATCATGTTTGAGTGATTTCAGTTTATTAAAGGAGATCTAGTGTCCTGGGTCCATCCTTCTCCCACTCCTTAGCATCAAGTGTTAAAATCTGATCCCTATTTAGCTCTGTCAAGGCTTTGTATGATGTTTGTTAGTGTAAAGTAACTGATCACGTTCAAGGTTATATTTGTTTGAGGTTTATTGAAAGGTCATGGTGGTTGAGTAGTGGATTTTGTTTAGATTTGGTCAATTATGGGCCATTCAGTGTTAGTTCTATTAGTGATGTTAGTGATCGATCAAGTAGCCATTGACATATCATTTGTTTGTTAGTTAATATCTATGTGAAAGTGATACAATTAGCCATGTCAATATGAGATTGAAATAATGGAAATTCTAAAATCCTGGAGCTTATTGTTAGTTATTAGGGCCATAATTCTCATTCAGTTTATTGATGGATGTCCTATGGTTGGGTACATATAAGTCAAAATGATTCCAAAGGTCGCCTGTGCATATGATGATCTCGTTGTTGCCTATTTTGAATTTACTTGTGTCTTCAGATATGTTCATAACTGCTAGGAGTTCGATCTGGAGCCTCAGTTGTAGGCCTCTGAATTTGAGCTCCTTTTGTGGCAATTCTGAACTCCCTTTTCAGCATATCCGGTCAACTTTCTGGGCCATTGATCCACTTGTGTTGGCACAAGCCTTTACGTAAATGGGTTAGTCTTTCCTCGTGTAAGATATTTAATTTCAATGGAACCTTCGACCATATTTAGCGTTGGCCAACACAAACAATTATGGCCCGTTGAGTATAGCTGAATTAATTCTTTTAATTTAGAAGAGGGGGGAGGGGGAGAGGGGAGGGGAGGGGGGTTGTGCCAAACCAAAAATAACAATCGCATGTTATTTTAATTAATTTTAACTTTTCTTAGAACTCGAGGTGTGCCACTTAGCGAATTTCGCGTGGCCCTCGCAAATTGAAAATACGCAATTGCCTTAGGTGCGCTAGCTAAATAATTTACTTTCCTAAATACGGGTGGGCATTTATTTGACCTAAATCCAAATCCCAATGATGTTGAAATATGTCAAAGATCGCGGGTTCATATATGTGATGTGGTTCAAGACGTATTTTAACAGCGTTGTAATCTTCTTTAAATTAAATAAAAGCGGTTAAAAAGTTAAAATTTGCACATAGCTACAAATGTATTAAAATCAGATTATTGAGCCAAATATAACACTTGAGCGACCATTCTAGAACCAAAGAACTCGGGAATGCCTAACGCCTTCTACCGGGTTAACGGAATTCCTTACCCGGATTTCTTGCTCGCAGACTGTATTACAGAGTCAAACCTTCCTTGATTTGAGATTTTAAACTAGTGACTTGGGGCACCATTAATTATCCCAAGTGGCGATTCTGAAATCTTTAAATAAATAAATCCCATTTCGATTGTCATTTACTTGGAAAAACTCCCTTATCTACGCCCTATCCGGGGTATAATATAAAAAAGGAGGTGTGACATTGAGCATAGTATTTCATCCGTAGACAGACGGGAAGTCCGAGCGGACTATTCAAATTTTGGATGATATGCTTCGAGATTGTGTTATTGACTTTGGAGGCTCGTAGGATCAGTTTTGCCTTTAGCGGAGTTTGCCTACAACAACAGCTACCAATCAAGTATCCAGATGGCTCCTTATGAGGCTTTATAAGGTAGGTGGTGTCGATCTCCGGTTGGATGGTTTGAGTCGGGAGAGGCTCGGTTGTTGGATACGGATCTTGTTTAGGAAGCCTTAGACAAGGTCAAGATCATTCAGGATAGGCTTCGTACGGCTCAGTCCAGGCAGAAGAGTTATGTGGACCGCAAGGTTTGAGATGTGTCTTTTATGGTCGGTGAGCAGGTATTGCTTCGAGTGTCGCCTATAAGGGGCGTGATAAGATTTGGGAAGAAGGGAAAGCTTAGCCTTAGGTTCATTGGTCCATTTGAGATCCTTGATCGAGTGGGATAGGTGGCTAATAGACTTGCATTGTCGCCGAGCTTATCAGCCACGCATTCAGTGTTTCATGTGTCCATACTTCGGAGGTATCACGACGATTCATCCCACATGTTAGATTTCAGCACTATCCAGTTGAACAAGGACTTGTCTTATAAGGAGAAGCCGGTGGATATTCTAGACTAGCAGGTGCGTCAGTTGATATCCAAGAGTTTTCCTTCTGTTCGTGTTCAGTGGAGAGATCAGCCTCCTGAGGCATCGACCTAGGAATCCGAGTCAGATATGCGGAGCCGTTATCCCCATCTTTTTTTTTGACTCAGGTACTTCCTTCTTCTCTCCGTTCGAGGATGAACGGTCATTTTAGAGGTGGAAAATGTGATGATCCAAACGGTCATCACTTGTTTCAAATTAAATTCTATGCTTCTAAGGCATTAAAATCCTCATTTAGAGTCGCCTCAATTTGCGTACGTAATCCAGGTGTATAGCCAAAAAGCTTAAATATAAAATCTTGTGAAAAAGTTAAGTTTTGATGTTAAAAATGAATAAATTTGACTTCGATTAATATTTTGGATAAATGGACCCGGACCCATGATTTGACGGTCCCGGAGGGTTCACAGGAAAATATGGGACTTGGACGTATTCCCAGAATCGAATTCCGAGGTCCCAAGCCCGAGAAATGAATTTTTGAGTAAAATTGTTTTCTAGAAATGCTTAAGGAAATTTAAATTGAAATCTGACCAGAAAGTGATGGTATCGGGCCCGTATTTTAGTTTCGGTGCCTAGTACAGGTCTTATATATGTTTTAAGTCTTTTCCATAAAATTTGGTTGAAAATAGAGTTCGATTGATGTGGTTCAGACCTAAACTGCTAAACTTGAGACTTGATGAAGTTTGAGATAAAGTCCTTTGAATTTGAGGTTTAATTCATTGTTATTGAGATTTGTTTGGCGATTTGATCGCACGGATAAGTTGTATGATGTTGTTGAGTTAGTATGCATGTTTGTTTAGGAGCCCCGAGGGCTCGGGTGAGTTTTGGGTATGTTTCGGGGTGTCTTAGGATTATAAATCATATGTTGCAGGTTTAGAGGAGTTGCAGGTCTCTGAACCTACCAGTCGTGGTCCGTGAGAAATTGAGTGCGGCCACGGAGAGGCCAGCGCGGTCACATGTGAGTTTGTGCGGTGCGCGGTGGGGTTTGTGTGGCCGCGGTTGCCTTTGTGCACAAGCTGCTGAATTGCAGCAGCTTCAGGAAGGCATGTACGGCTGTGGTCCATTTTGTGCGGTCCGCACATGGGGTCTGTCAGGGGTATAAATAGATGAGATTTTTAGTTATTTTTCATTTTTCAAAACCCTAAAAACATAAGAGGCAAACTTTCAAGAAACTCTTCTTCTCCAAATCAATCGTAAGTCATTTTAAATTAATTTTCATCAATAATTAACATCTTTTAACATGATTTCAATTTCAAATCAATGATTTTCATAGTGAAAATTGGGTGTTCTGGGTAGAACCTAGGTCTTTCAAAAATTGGGGATCTGGACCTCAATTTGAGGTCCGATTTCAAAACAAATTATATATTTGAGTTCGTCAGGGAATGAGTAATCGGGTTTTGGTTTGAACCTCGGGTTATGACCACGTGTGCCTGGGGGCAATTTTTGACTTTTTGGGTAAAAATTTGGAAAACTCCTTTTCATGCATTGGGGTTGATTCATTTAACATTTATTGATGTAATTAAGTAGCATATGGCTAGATACGAGCGGATTTGTGGTAGAATCAAGGGGTAAAGCTATAATTGAGACTTGAAATTGAGTTCGAGACATTGAGGTAAGTGTTCAGTCTAACCTTAGCTTGAAGGATTAGGAGTTGTGTCGTATTTTCTACTTGCTCCTTGTTGAGTTCGACGTTTAGGCATGGTGACGAGTATTTATACGTTGGTGTCAAGCATGACCGTGAGTCTTAAATTGAAAGTTGATGTGTTCTTAAATGACATTTTGGAGGCCTTAACTAATAATCTACCATATCGAGCAAAGATTTATTTATCATCGTAGATCCTATGTATGATTGAGTATCTTTACTATTTGAGCCGAGTACAAGCTAAGTTAAGGTTGATTATAGTCGATTCTCCTTTGCCGGGATGATTTTATTGATATTGTTGTTTCCTTGCTGGGAAATTTTCATATTGTTTTGGTTCCCTTGCCGGGAAGTTACTATATTGATATGTTTCCTTGTTGGGATTTCTTGTGATTATGTGGTGATAATGAAATTTGAGCGGGTCGTACGCCTACCACGAGATATGATTAAATGGGAAAGGGTGGTATTCCTATCATGAGACATAATAAAATAGGAACGGGTGTACACCTACCACAAGATATAATGAAATAAGGGCGGGTGGTATGCCTACCACAAGATATAATCAAATGAGAGCAAGTGGTACGCCTACCACGAGATATAATGTTATGGGAGCGAGTAGTACACCAACCACGATATAAAATAAAATGGAAGCGGGTGGTTCGCCTGCCACAAGATATAAAGAAATGGGAGCGGGTGGTATCCCTACCACGAGATATAATAAAATAGGAGCGGGTGGTACGCCTATCACAAGATATGAGAAATAGGATCGGGTTGCACACCTGTAACAAAATATAATTGAAAGTGAAAATTGCCTTTATTTCTCTTTACACATGTTAAAAGTTAAATTACGGCTTCTTTATTATTCTTTGATATTCTGTTTATCTGCCACCCCACAACATGTTTCCCTTCTCCAACTATAAATGCTTACTACCTGTTTATTTTGTTGCCAAATATATAATTGCACAGGTTTATCTGGAGTCTGGTTCTAGCCTCGTCACTACCTCACCGGAGTTAGGTCAGACACTTATTAGCGCATGGGGTCGGTTGTGCTGATACTACACTCTGTGCTTTTTTGCACAGATCCAGGTACCGAAGCAGCATACGGTGCGCAACAGTAGTTCGGGAGCCAACCTTCAGTCCACGAGGTCCTGAGGTAGTTTTGCAGGCGTCCGCAGGCTCGGCACCTCCTATATCTTTATTTATGATCTGTTATCACTTGTATTCGAGACAAACATTGTTACTTTCTTTCAAACAATAGTAGATAATAAATCTTAGTAGTTCGTGGATGTTGTGACACCAGTTCTGGGTAGAGGCATATGTAGATTTTCCTTATTATTTTGGTTTATTTCGTTTAAGTTTTCCGCTGTTACGAATTTCGCTGTTGTTTAATTATTTATTTCTTGTTAATTAAATTTGTAAAAATGAATTTAAAACAAACGTATTTATGGATTCTAAATATGTGGCTTGCTTAGCTTGTACCAGTAGGTTCCATTACGACTCCCGAGGTGAGAATTTCGGGTTGTGACACAAACTTGAGCACACACAAAATATTTGTGATTCCTACTTTCGTGTTGTTGTTGCATATTTTATTCAAAAAATTAATCATCTTTTATCTTTTCTTTAATATTAAAATTTTTACTTGAAAACTTATAAGACAATATATAAATTCTCATCGAAATTAATTCGCGTGAATCATTCTTTAATCTATATTTGACATGCGATTGGCGTGTTAAAATTACATACTATTGTATTTGTGCAATTCAACTAATATTCTTCATTCAAATTCACATATGAAAGGACTCATAATTTTGAATCGGACAAAGGGTACATGTACGTGCAATTATGATTTATTAATATAAACTAAATTTATTGATTTCAATTATTATTATGTATTCGAATCACAATTAACTATTATTTTTATTTAGTTGTACACCATAACATTTATGTTGATATTTTTTTTTTGCGATTCTAAGAAAGACATATGTTGATCGAATTTCTCTACAAATTTGACAAAATTCTACTTTTATTCGATAACAACTTCTTGATATGTACGCAATTGTGCAAAAGAGGAGGCTACAGTTTCTTAAACATAAGGCACAAAATTTAAGACAGGTAGCACTCTTAACCATAGCCAATATTGCTCATATTGATGTATAAAGTAGTGTTGAAGTATAGTGGGTTCACTATTAACTGTTTTGAGCTCACATTTTTCTTCTTTTAAAATTGTTTAACTAATTCTAAGAATATTTACATTGCTTTAAAATATTTATACTAATTAATATGAGATATACGTGTAACATACGTGTCCAAAAACTATATATATATATATATATATATTAGGACTTTCTATTGATTGGAACAATGAATTACAATTATAGTAATATTACGGAAATGATGTTGAATTTCTTCACTCGAAGGCTAATAATAAACTTTCTAATTACTTTTGAGTTATTCTTTAATTTCTTTTGTCAAATTTAACCTTTAATTAAAAATCAATGTCACCTGTAAAATACAAAAAACGACGACAAATTATTCTCCCCGAGAGAGTGCCAAGACATAGTGTACACTACTAAAAAACGGTCCGTTTTCAAAAGAAAAAAGCAATCGGAAATTTTAAACAGAATGCGACCAATTTGGTCAGAAACAATTAAAAAAATAATAAAAAAACGAAATAGCGATCGATTCAGATGGAATGCTTTATTAAAATGAGGGTTGACTATCTTGACCTATTTTCCGACCGAATCAGTCGGAATGTTATTTTAAAAACCTTACTCGCGATCCCTTCACTACAAGAAATCATCCTTATTGTGGCGACTAAAATCGCCACACAATCCCCGAATCGTCACTGCTAAAAGGTATTAGCGGCAACTTTTCTATTGCCACAAGCAAAACAGTAACAGAAGGTTATTTGTGGCAATATTTGTAGTGTTTCCTGGTGTAACTGGTTGCCTCAAAAGGTTGAAAAAACCGCTACAAAAAATTATTCCATACGAACAAATATTAGATGGGTCGCCACTATATATTCACCTTTAGCACCGACTATTGTAGCCACAAAAAATATTTTTATGTTGCGTGGCAAGATTATATCGCCACAAAAGGTTGGAAAAATGCTACAAAAAATTGTTCCATACGAACAAATATTAGATGGATTGCTATTATATATTCACCTTTAACACCGACCACTGTCGCCATAAAATATATTTATTTTTAGTGATTAGATTATGTTACCACTATAAATATCTTTTAGTGGCGACTAAAATTACCACAAAAAATATTTACGTTCAGTGACAAGATTATGTCGCCACTATAAATGTCATTTAGTTGGCCACAATGTTTTAACCATGAAAAACACAATGTTTTCTATAGCGACTAAAGTCGCTACAAAAGAAATTGACCTTATGTGGCAACTTATAGATTGCAATAGTTACTAATTTTTTGATAAAACTATGTCACCACTAAAAATTATTTTCTCAATAATTATAACGATCAAAATTATATACTTTTCCATGCCAGTGGGAACCTAATTCTGTAAAATTTCAAATAGAGATATTTATATCAGTTGACTATCAATATTAAAGCAATTAATAATGCTTGACAAACACCAAAAGAATTTCTCAAGCCGAATATTATAAATATTATAATTAGTAAAAATTCAATGACATATATACTACCCTACATTTCATGTGGGTTGTAATTGTACGCATATACATATCTCAAAAATGATAAAATATTAAGTGCCTTGTAACTGCTCCTTGCCTGACACCATCCTTGAATGATACCATTATTTAAGTGCCTTGTCTCTTCTAGACAAAAATAATATATATAAGGAACATAATGCAATTTGTTATATTCAATTACTATCAAAATTCTAAGAATTTTCAATTTGTGTCAAAGGAAAGCAAGAATTTGCTAGTGACTGTGTACTAAAAAGCAGCTTAATAATTCCAAAAGTTGTCTTGACACAAAGCAAGTTTTAGGTCAACATAAGAAGCTGTTCTTTTGTCCATGCTTCCCCTAGCACAATAAATATTTTCTGCTTAATTAATTGACAATCAATTTAAAGAAAATCGAGAATCTTAGGAGTGTTAAACACGTTAGAAAAATAACATGCATCGAGGCACATTAACGTCCCACGCTCTCTGTATCTAGGAGTGTAAAAAGGCTGTAGCATGGGTTTCAAAAGCTACGGTCGACTTTACAAGCTACATCGTTCATACGGCTTGCGCACACCTTAATTATTCATCGAGTATGAGCTACCTTCCGCCAACACAAGTACTAAATAACTTTGTACGAGACTCAGGTAGATGAAACAGAATCAGCTATTGTTTCCTAAGTACATGTTTTTATAAAAGAAAGGGTGTCACTTTTTGTAAAACCATATCCAAAAGCAAGAATTGATATCAATATATAACTAGCTTTGGAGAAAGCTAGTGGCTCGCATTTTCCAAAGCTAGTTAGTATTTAGCACTGTCAAAAATTAAGAGTGACATACTTCATTATGTGTTATGTTAGTTATGTACCCTACAATATGTTTTTCATTTTGGGATACGACCACCGGCAACGAGGCCTCTCCTCTTGTTACTACTTTACTACTACTATTTAGTAATACGAAACCTAACTGGTGAGTTCATCTCATGTTAGTATTTAATAATGATACCATTTGGCTCTGATTATGTTCCCAAAATTAAGTAGTTTGGTTCGGTTAAAAGAAAACTAAGCCCTACATTTTGTTGGTTAACAAAGGTTTTAGCAATAATCTCGTGTATCATACTTCAAAGACAACTTGATATTCAAGAAAATTACAGGTACTGCAGTTATGAAGATAGCACATAAAGCAAATGCATGCAGAAATGTTGACTATAGTTCTTGACAAACAAAAAGAAATTCTGTAAAGGATATGAATCAGAAAACTTCTGTAAAGGATACGAATCAGAGTTATCACTACAAAGCCGCTTTTAAACCTATAGCAATCTAAAACAATGAGCACAAGTGTTACACATCATTTTGTATCTGTAACAATGACATAAGTACCAGCAGAATTAACAATACCAGCAGCAACAAAGAAAAACGAGACAGTGATGATTTGGTTAAGAATATTAGTGCTCGACGACATGCTTATATGAACAACTTGGCAGAGGTGTTAACGGGCTATCAAGCACTTAGCTCCAGCACTCCTATACTACATTTTTCCAGTCCGCATATGGAAAAAAACATCAAGGATACTTTGGTTGACATGATTATGATGTAGTAAAAGGGATATGAGGGAGGAGATAATGGGTTTAAGGAGGTTACTAGAAAGAAAAAACAGACTTGTCAAAAGGGCAAGGTATTGTTATCATACAACTAGATTCAACAAACTGAAACAAAAAAAATAAAAATAAAAAAAATAGCCCAAAAATCTGATACTGATACTGATAAAAAAAAATGCCTGCCACCCAAATCTAGCCATATATAAATTCAATAATAACAATAAAGAACCAGCTAAAACAACCAACCACCAAATAAAGAGATGCACAATAATCTATCCAAAAGGAACAGGAGGAGGAAGTGTCATCGGAAGAAATGTCAACTGATGAAGACATAGACATTGAAGAAGAGGAAGAGGAATAGACAAGTAGGGGTGGGCATCGGCCAGTTCGGTTCGGCTTTAGAAATTATCGATTTTGCCTATCGGTTATTGGTTTACAAATATCATAACCCGATAACCAAACTGATAAGATATTAGTTATCGGTTATTGGCTTATTGGTTATTGATCATTATCGATTCGGTTATCGATTTATCCGATAAGATAAAACTAAAATTAAAAGTGTGAACGCTAAATATTAACAGTGTTGAATTGTGAATGCTAAAAATTAAAAGTGTTTTGAAAATTAAAAGCACCTTCACATGAGTAAATTAGAGACAGAACTATGATGCTAATGTGTTTCTTACTGTCATTATAAATTAGAGACAGAAAAATCAATTTACATAACTTTTCCATATAATACTGATGAACATTATTCGCTAAACAACAGAGTTAAATACTCAGTGTTAAACAACAGAAGTGTTAAAATGTTCTTGGTAGCAATAATTGGGATTCACCATATTATTCTAGAGAAGCCATTAGGCTTCCCAATATTGTAGACTGGAAATGCTGCTGTAGAAAGCACAAATACTGAGATAATATATTGTAGAAATAGAAAGTTCCTTAAGTTCTGCAATGCAAAACCAATGGAAATAATAGGCACTAACAACCATAGTTGATTGTACAAAGGCAACTCAAGTACTGCTAACTGAGTTTGTATAGCAGTGCCTATCACTTATCAGCAGCTATTTTGTTTCCTAGCTATTTTCAATAAGAAATCGGTTAGCAAACAGAAAACAAGTGAGGTACTATAGGCACTGCTATAACAAAGAGAGAAACAGAAGAGAGAAACTTCAGAGTGCTTTCAACAGAAAACAGAAAACTATTCCAGTACTGCTTTCAACTGAAGAGAGAAACTTCAGAGTTCAGACCAAATCCAGCTTCTAGCCTGTTATAACGACATAGGCACTGCTATAACGACACACCGCTATAATAACAATAACACCCATAACAATTTTAAAGATGCTATACATGATACAGCTGAGTACAAGTACAACTAAGCTACAGCGAAATTTGCAATAAGTTCCTAGATAACCAAGAAAAGATTCACAGTCACATTCAGCAGTCTAATCCTTGTTTGCCACTGTATGCATCTGCATCCACAAAAGGCTTATCCCATCAAATTAACATGGAAATTGATCCTAGGCCATGCATTAACTCCATTCCAAAAACTGCTGAAAGAAAAATCAGTTGAATTGACCAAAGAAACTTACGACTTAATAGCAAGTAATAGAGCACAAAAATAGCAAAAAAAGAGTATGAAGAATTAAGTTAGGTTTCACTAGGTAGAGGATGTTTGAGTTCACCTTCTTCAATCCTTGCATAGTGACTCCAAAAATGTGAAATAGCTTTGAGACAACAAAGTCGAGGCATGGTTACACCTACAAGCATAAAAATAAAATATATTAAGTCAAGTAATATTTGTAATCATACAATGTGTTATATAAGTTGAATAAGTAACTTACCAAAGTTTAACTTACAACTATCTAAGATTTTGCACATCATCATCGTAAGGTTTGTTTCCAAGATTGGAAAAATCTATGAGAATATATATTAACAAGTTAAACAACAAAAATATTAAATAATATAAAATCAAACAAATTAAAATATTGCTATCTTGTTCTAGTTGCTCGAGAACATCTAAATCTTCCTCAACACTTACAAGTAATGGCTCACTTCGAAGCCAATCTTGAAGGCAAACTAGAACTTCCACCAATTAGGAGTCAATGAACTCTTTAATGAATCAAGAATACGCCCTCCAGTGCTAAATGCACATTCAGATGCAACACTTGAAATAGGAATAGATAACACATTCCCAGCCATCTCAACAAGAATGAGAAATCTAGGTGATTTTACTTTCCACCAAAGCAATATATTACCGTCTGCTATTTTATTTTCAGCTTCTTCTGTAAGATATTTTTCCAATTCTGATTTAGAATATGAACTTCCAATCCCATCTTCATGTCTTTTTAATTCTTCAAATAAAAGAACCAAAAGATTTAGTTGAAGATTACATTGTGCCCAATGAAGAATTAGATAAACATGAAGAAGGACGACAATCGTTATCTTTTGAATGAGACTTTACATACTCTTCAAATAATAAAGTCATGTATGTATGCACTCCCTTCGCGATAATTGGCCCTTTCTCTTCGAACATCTTCGCAAGGGCAAAACTAACATAATCAAACTTGTATCGAGGATCCAAAACACATGAAATGAAAATCATTTTGTTCATTTTTTCTGGATCACCCCAATTTTTATCAAATTTCTCCTTCATCTTCTTTGCCATTGAACCCAAAAGAACATCTTCATTTAATATCAATTGTTTCAAGTAAACAGCAGCTTCACAAATTTCAAGAAAATAATTATTTTATGTAACATAAATTGAGCCAGATACCCTTACAGTAATCTTATAAAAGATTTCAAGAAATTTTATCAATTTATTTACATCTTCCCAATCACTACTCAAAAGTGTACCTGCAGGACTTCCATCCACAATATCAGCAAACTCAAGATGATGTGACAAGCCAATATCATGATCAGTATATTCTAAAATTGCAGTAAGATATTCAATAGCCCTATTCAACATCAAGTATGTAGAACTCCACCTTGTAGGAACATCCAAACATAAAGATTTCCTAACTAGCTTTCCTTCATCACAACATTCCTGAAACTTTTTCCACCTAGTAGGAGACTGCCTGATATATCTCACTGCTTGTCTAATATGTTCAATAGACACATTTGATTCTTTTATACCATCCTAAACAACAAGATTCATAAATATGAGCCATACACCTCACGTGAAGGTGCTTACCATTCATGGAATTGGTCCCCCATTTATTTAACTTCTTTGAAAGCTCCTTCACCATCACATCATTTGAACTAGCATTATCAACAGTGATAGTGAAATTCTTTTGTAACCCCCACTCTTTCAAACAATTAACAATACTATTTGCAATATCTTCACCCCTATGACTAGAAATTGGAAAAAAGTTGATAATTATTTTATACATTTTCCATTCACTATCAATCCAATGAACAATAATACACATATACTTTATTCATTGCAAAGGAAGTCCAAGTATCAGTGGTAAGGCAAACTCTCTGATCTTTAAAAAGCTTCACTAACTTACGTTTTTCCTCATTGAAAAGATCAAAACACTCCCGAATCACAGTTCTACGTGAAGGAATTCGAAAAAAGGTTGAGAAACTTTCATAAAATTCATAAAACCTTCCTTTTCAACAAAGCTGAAAGGAAGTTCATCAACAATCACCATACGACACAAAACTTTCCTACATTGTTCTTGATCAAATTTTCATGGAACAACAACTACATCACCCTTGTTACCCCCCGGAATAGGTTTAAAGCCTACTTTAGATTAATTTTTAGCAACACTTAAAGATATTTTTGGACAATTGGACATATGTGTAAGGAGTGACTTCGTACCATTATCTTTTGAATAAGAAAAATATTCTTTTTTGCAATATTTACAGACACTCTTTTGATTTCCTTCCGGATCAATAATTTGGTCAAAATATTCCCATGCAATAGACCTCTATTTCTTTGTCACTTTGTTGTCGATTGAACTGGTTGAGATTGTGATGTCGCATTTGAATTAGAAGCTCCACTTTCACCAATCACCTTATCAATCATCATATTTTCATCCATGTTTTTGTGTCACTGTGAGTTTGATTTAAAAGAAAACAGAGGCAAAAATCAGTATCAACCAGAGGCAAAAATCAGAAGCAAACAAAGGAAAAAATCAAAAGCAAACAGAACAATTAATAAGGCGCAAACAGAAAAATATTGAGACAAAACTTACACGATGCGATTGACGAGTGAGGGAGTGAGTCGTCGTGACTGGAGGAGAACTGGTGAGGCTCAGGCACTGGCGTGGCATATGGCAGAGAACTGGTGGTAAGCTTGAGAGTAGAGGCTCAGGCACTGCATTACACGATTCGATTAACTGTTGGGAGTTGGGGGCTGTGGCGGAAACAGAATGAGAGAGACATAAATGACTAAAGACTGAGTGAACTGAAGAGGGAAGGGAATTAGTAAAATAAAACCCTAGTATATACTTAAGGGTAGATTAGTAAATTACTTCATTTTTATTGGGTTATCGGTTTTACCCAATAACAAAAATGCAAATCGAGACCGAACCGATAACCTAATAATTTTTTTTACCTCGTTACCGAACCGTTAACCCAATTACCGAATACCGATAACCCAATAAAGAATTAACGGTTCAGGTTATCGATTTTGCCCGATATATGCCCACCCCTATAGACAAGTGAAGAAGAATATGAAAGTGTGGAGGAAAACTCCACCTTTGGAGAAATTACTAAGACTATGAACCTATCACCTAGATGAGTCTAATGTGCTAGAGGAAAAGCCACAAGAGGGAACATATGAGGAAAAACAAAGAGTTAGTTAACTAAAAGTCAGATAACTATGACCGGATCACAGTGTAAATCATAATCATCATCTATCTGGTTTTAATGATTAAGTTTATATTTAGAATGTGAGAGGAATCAGATCTTAGGGTACCTTTGATAGGCTTAATCAGTTTAGGGGAAGATATAAACTTGTATTTATGGCTATAGCAGAACCTTTTTGTAGGAGACCAAAAATAGATAAGTTTACAAGAGGGTTAGGGTATCACTCAGCATGCTCTAATTGCAATAACAGGATTTGGTTATTTAGTTGTTTAGAATGCCTACCTAATATGGTCAACATTACAATGCACAACATCAACCTTTCTTTTGATATAAAACCAACACATTACTAAACCCCTAAACATGAAGTCACTAAAGAAGGAAGGAAGAAGAAAAGTTGAGAAGGAAGAAGAATTGTTAAGAAGGAACAGAGCAAGTACTTGTTGTTGTTGAATTCTGGTCAAGAAACTAGAAAATTGTCCATGCATCTTCTTCTCCACTTCTAGAGAGATCCTCTTGTCTGCTTCTGCATTTGCATGTTGACGCTCCTTTGCCAACTTCCTTTCCAACTCAATTTCCATATTTCTTCGCAACTCAGTAGCCATTTGTTCACGTTCTTCTTGCAACTGCCTATCCATCTTGGCTTGCATCTCTTGACGCACAATATCTATAGTAGAAGACACACTGGCCTTTATGTTTGCCTGCTGAATGTTACTCTTTTTAGGAGGCTTCTTTCCGTATCCTTTTCCATGAACATAGCATGTTCTCTCACCAACAACGGAGGATAAAATCTCATCTCTAGTCATGGGATGCTCGATCTCCTCAGATTGTTGCTGAGTGACAACATCCTGGAGTTGACCCTGCATTTATACATATAATAATTAAAATAAAAAAATATTAAATGAAACTTACATAGAACTTTTAAGTGTTTTTAGATAATTACATGGATTTGTTGGGACTGTGAATCCACAACACCATTTCACCTCTATCATCCTTGCGTGTATGTTTGATCTCCCAAACGTTATCTGGCATGTCCGACTCTCCATTAATAGGATTTCTCTGCAATATAGTTATAAAGAAAAAATATATAAGCGAATATACAAATATATAAATAAAAAAGAAGCATATATGATAATAGGGGACTAAAAATATATTTACCATAAATTTTCCTACTTCTGCAAAAGACTTTGTACAATAAGTATGCTTAGTTATTTGCTTTTCTCTATTTCTTTTGTTCCTCTCACTTACAACCTGTAAGTAAATAGATTAATAAATCTCCATTCAAAGAGATCATTTTCAGGTATTAAGTTAATACCTTAAATTCTGGATTTCCAAAATATTATATTAGGTATTTTCAATCCTCAAGCTCAACATTTTCTTTCTTCATTTGTACTATACTTAGAGTCCAGTATGCTGAGTCGAGCTTTCCATGCTCTAAAATTCTTTGCATAGTGCTAATTACAAAGGCTAGAGACCTATGCTCTCGAAACCCGCTGCAAAATTTAAATTTATTATGGAAATAAATGTAACATTATATTTAATATCCTAACCACATAAATAAAACTTGCAGCTTAAAGTCAATATAATATTGAAAACGGTTTATTACCTTGACCTTTAACTACATTACTTCACTGTGTTTTAGAATAATTTTCTGCCAATTTTCATCTTGGAACGAGATAGTGCTCCTCATGATCAAACCACAGTAATTAACAATATCTCTAACCCAGAACCTACTGCTCGGTCAATTTCATCTAGAATCGTAATATTAACTTTGCCACCATTCTTAGTTTTTACTTCTAAACTTTTAGATTTGTATTTTCCTCTTCCTCTTTTTTTATTGGTGGAAGAAACTGCAAAGTAAAAGGATACTATTGTTCATTAGTAGCTCCACTTAATCAGTAAAAACAATTTTCACATAACAATAAAAAGGAGAAATTAGCTTGCACAATTTTCAGCATCTGGAGAGCAATGCACAATTCTACTACATTTCGTAATGATTGTGTTTCTAAAGAAGGTATTTGGAGAGAGTTAGTAGGTACTCACCCGGTCGATAAAGGTCCTTGACACGGGTTAGTTGATTGTCATATCCTTACAAATGCATCAGATACTCGTCCGGTCTGTATGTGTGGCTGAGACATCGCTCTAAAATTGCCATGTCCTTGAAAATTTTCACGACCATAGTTCGTCTTGCCTCTCCCACGTTTTCCTTGTCCAATTTCTTTCATTTACTACAGAAAACATAAAAAAAATGATTGATCAGAGTAGAGAAAATATTAATTCACTAGCTTTACTTCACCACTTATTCTCTTATGAAATTAACAAGTAATAACATATAGAGAACTTTCAAAAATAAGACATAGACATAAAGCTTCAAGCATTAGAAGAGAATAAAAAGCATCAATAATCTTTGGTTCATTGATAGTTCCAATCAAATACATGGGGTAGTATAAAGTTATGGACAAAAATGCAGAGAATTTTCAAAACAGGATGTAACATATATATCATCCGTCTTTTGCTTCTTAGTCTTCAAGAGGATGTATCACTGTCCTCCCCATCATCATCATCATCATCAAGTAACTCTTCTTCGCTGTCTTCACTCTATGATATTTCTATATAATTGTCATTAATGAAATCATCTTCCTCATTGTGCATATTGTTTTTGAGTTTGTGTACTTGCATGATCATAGTTTATACTTGTGGGTCAACATTATCCCTATGTAGAGATACCTCAATAATATTTTCTTTGTTAATGATGTACGCAGTATTAAATTCAACTTCCTCTTGCTGATAAACTCTTTCATTCAGTAATTCTTCATCATTAATATCTATACAATTATCATTATTATTAGGCATTTTTAAAAGGTCATGAGGATTTGTCTTCATAACAACAAGCCAACCATTATCAACCATGTCATCCAAGTAAAAGAATTATTCTGACTGAGATGCCAACACAAATGGCTCATCTGTATTCAATGCACAAAGTATTCACACTTGTGAAGCCATATTTGTCAATCTTATATCTTTTTCCTAAGCGAGCCACATCTCACCAATGACACTTGAATAAGTAAACTTTTATGTTTCCCACATAAGATCTCATAAATGTCCTCTAATACACCATAATACTCTTTATTAGAGTCTGAATTATCTCCTCTTACAAGAACATCCCTATTCTGTTTTCTTCTCCTCAATGCAAGCTCTTTTGTATGGAATCTAAATCCATTCACAACAAATGTTGAATATCGATGTAATAATGGTCCAGCACCGACGGCTAAGCTTATGAACTCATCATTTACGCGTCCTTGTGCAGATAGTACAAATATCTACAAAGGTGAATGAAACTGTTATGATCTATAACTTGATGGGATAAATAAACTGATGTCAATATTATCATTTGAGTTGACACCTACACATGCGTGAAACCAATCAAGAAATCCATTTTTATGAGCTCTTATAGAACTTTGGCTTTCAATATCTCTTGTATATTCCCTACATTTTAAGTCAGCTAAGATAAATCAGATTCAAATTATCTCAATGTGAAACTATCTTGGAGTTAATAAAAGACTTACTCCATAAAATTTAAAATCTCTTCACAATTTTGAAGCACATACATACATACTTGTTTAAACTTATCACGAGATAGTATGATGCCTTCTGAGGCACCTTTAGTTTGCCCACTTTTCTTAAAGATAGACATCTCATCATTTAATATAGATCCATCGTCATTCCTAGTTAGTTTATTGAACTTTATTGAGATATTCTTCAAGTATCTTGAGAAAAATTTGAGGCTTTCCTCTGCCAAATAACCTTCTACAATTGAACCTTCTGGACGATTTTTGTTGCGAACATATAACAGATACCTATATAAAATCAGTTATTAATACAATGTGTGTCATTATAAAATTGTAGCATCAAAACTATTAAAAAATAAATTACCTCCCAATAGGATATATATATTCTGATATTGAGCTGGTCTACTAAGCTTTGCCTCACTTGGAAAGTGAATTGGCAAATGAACCATGACATCATAAAAAGACGGAGGTAAAACAAGTTGAAGTTTGGTCAAAATAACATGAATTTCTGCCTCTAGGATATCAAGATCTTTAATCGTCCAGCACTTAGAGTATATATTCTTGAAAAACCTTCCTAAGTCTATAATTGGAGCACACACTTCCTTGGGTAGAAAACCACGTATAGCTACTGAAAAAATGTCTTGCAACAATCCATGATGATTGTGACATTTCAATCTATGTATCTTTTTCTCCTGTACGTTGACACACCCTGAAATGTTTGAGGAAAATGCATCAGGAACCTTCAGATTAGCTATGAAACTGCATACCTTCAGCTTCTCTTCCGCGGACAATGCATAGCATGCTGCGGATAATGAAATATTATTCCCATCCTCAATAGCATGCAACCTTTGTCTGATTCCAAGATCTATCAAGTCATATACACTTTTCAATGTGTCTTTTATCTTTCCAGCCATATTCATCATAGTTGATATAATATTCTCGGACACATTTTTTTCTGTGCATCACATCAAGGTTATGTCATACGTAAAACTCTTCCAATAAAGCAATTAGAAAAAGATGCTTTTCTTCTTCCAATTGTAAGCATTACTATGAACATCATGATTTCTCTTTTGTCCTTTACCAAAAGTCACATTACCCAAAGCTTGTAATTGCATAAGTGCTTCATCACCTGTTAAAGGGTACTTCTCTGCCATGGATGGTCCATGAGAAGGAAGCTACGATGACCCATATAACACAACTTACTCGTAAGAAAGTCGATTGTGTATCTTTATGGAAACAAGGGAATGCCAGCTTGCCTTTGCTTGACCATCCTAAAAGATTTTAATATGCAGGAAAGTCATTGATCGTCCGCATGATAGCCACACACATCAGAAAATTAGATTGTGTGTGTGTATCGTAAGTCTCCACCACGTCCCATAATTCTTTCAACTCTTCAATCATTGGTGGTAAATATACATCGATATTATTTCCTGGACACTTGGAGTAGAGAATAAGAAGCATCATCATGAAATATGAACTCATGTTCCCATAAGGTTGGAACCCGTCACTCGCTAAAACTAATCAAACATTTCTTAACTCAGCTGAAAAGGTAGGATATCGTGCATCAACGGATTTTCATGTTATTGAGTCAGATGGATCTCGCAAGACACCATCATCAATATTTCCCTCCTTGTGCCACCTCACTTTTTAGCTGTTTCCTTTCCATGTACAATCTTTGAAGCCTTGGTTTGATTGAAAAATGTCGTAAGATTTTATGAGCTACTTTCTTGCCTCTGTGTTTTTCGGACTTCAATCTAGACTTACCATACTTAGTACATGCTTGAACATCGGCATAATCACACCAATATAAAATACAATCATTCCGACATGCATCTATTTTGGTGTACCCCAAGCCGAGGTCACAAAGAAATTTCTTTTCTTTATAGAAATAATTAGGGACAAATGACCCCTCAAGAAGAACTTTTTTAAAGAAGCTCAATAATACGTCCATCAATTGGTTGCTCCAATGGTTAAAACACCTCAAGTGAAGTAGTTTAACAATAAATGACAACTTCAAGGCTTTTTTACAACCAGGATAAAGCTCTATCTCAGCATCTTCTAACAATTTGTAGAACTTTATTGCATGTACATTTGACTCTTCGTTGTCCTCCAAATTTTATTATTATTATTATTCTCTACATTCGTATATCCACAAGTATCATGAATCATTTCAGTAATATTATCCTCTTCAATGCTATCATCTTTTGCTTCATCACTAACTGTTGTATTAGAAGTTTCAACTCTAATTAACACTTCTCCATGCAAATCACACACTTTATAAGAATCCCAGAAACCTACCTCAATAAGTCTCCCCTTACACCTACTCTTAGCTTGAACACAGTACTCATACATCATTTACAAGGACACCGAATCATAGTGTTCACCGTTGGTTGACTGAATGCCCAATTAAGAAAGTTGTTTACTCCATCTCTATACCTTTGGTGGACTTTATTCCAAATATTCAACCAACTTTTATCCATCATATCTATTTGAAATAATAAATAAATGAATTACCTAATTAAAAGTGAAAGGATTATAATAATTAAAATATCTATAATAAGTAACATACCAAAGAAATGTAATGGTGATGTAGAATTGAGAAAAAGTCAACACCGCTACAGCCAAGTGCAATCCAGGTTCACAAATGATATTACTTATGTAAAATTATCTATGTTAAAAATAACCAGATCAAAACGTCCAAGTTTGGCCATGTGAAACAACATTAACCCAATACTCTATAAATATTACTTGGTAGAACTTGGTGAAATACATGAAACTCTAAAAATTTGGAAACCCAGAGCCACAAAAACAAAATGTAGGAGGTATTGACTTTGGTTGTCCAGATCTCCTAATCTGACCATCAAAACATTAAAGGAAAATAATACAGTAGAACAGTATGAAAAGTAGATTTAAAAGGGCTTAACGAAAAAGAGCAATTGAAATCGAAGAAGTGCTTTAAGATTCTAACACTTAAAAACAGATCGAATTTAAGCAAATTATGCAAATAAACATAAAAATATATCCATTTGAAAATTCCACAAATTAATACCAATATATCAATAACTAAAACTGCAAAACTGATTCCTTTAGTTTATTATGGGAATCCTGGTCCTTTCAATTAAGTCAGTAAAAATCAAATTAATGGATAATTCAAGTAACTACCTTATTAGCCTTTTCAATTTTGTATCCACTTCCATCATATCGATTGACTATGCTATGCTTTTAAACTCTTAACATCAAACTGATAAACATCCAAAACTATACAATAGCAGGTATCATCTGAAATAGAAATAAAAAAACCAATAAGACTAAGGTCTAGAATATGAGATTGTCTTGAATTTCTTCAATCAACTTGAACCTAAAAATTTAGAATTGACATGGAATTTCTGTGAACTCACTGTGTCAATTAAGCAAATCAGATAGTAGTACAAAAATGTGATGTATGTTACATACCAATGTCATCCAGCTATAAAATGCTAAACAAACTAACAATTAGAAAATTTCAGATAAATTTTCTACTACATGTCGGCTAAACCAGTCCATAGACAAAGTTTTTCAAAACCAATCAGGCAATGTGTAATTAGAACAATATTACTCCATCTGAAAATACCCCATCCAAAACTAAAATACCCTATCTAAAACCTCAGGTCAAAATTCTTAAAACTTAAATCAGCACAACACAGGTTCAAACTCAAACCGTAGTGTGATATAATAGATCATAAAACTAACTTCGAGTTATGAGGTTACCTTGATTAGAGTAAAAGTGGAGCTTGAAAGTAGCAGGAGAGAACCCAATTTCTCGTCTCAAAGCTTTCTTATATACTAGAAAGTTGCCAAATTTATGCGGGAAAAAAATATAACCACATAAGAACAGAGAAATAATGAAATACCAAACATATAATCGCAATAACAACATGTGACGATCCGGCCGGTCATCTTTAGAATTTATGCCCCGTTCCCCTATTAACTGCTTTTCCCATATTTATTTCTGCTATTTTGATTTTTCTTGATGTTCTGTTTTGAGTTTCGGAGAGTTTTAGGATACTTAGTCCCTAAATGTGAGATTAAGTGCTGGAAAGTTGACTGTAGTTGGAGCAGTGTGAAGACTGTCTCAGAATGTAAATCTGATGGTTTTCCTTAGTTCCGTTGGGTGATTTCGGGCTTAGGGGAGTATTCCGATTGTGTTTTGAAGGTCTGCAACTAAATTAGGATTGAAATGCCGAAAGGTCGAATTTTGAAGTTTATAGTTTAATAGTGAGATTTTGATTCGAGGATCGGAATAGAATTTTGGAAGTTGGAGTAGCTCCGTAGTGTTGAATGTGATGCGTGTGCATAATTTTAGGTTATTTGGACGGTTTTGATAGACGATTTAATCCAAAGAGTATTTTTAGAGTTTTAAATTTTTAAGCTTGAATCCGTGGTCAATCTGTCGTTTCGATGTTGTTTTAGGTGTTCTAACGATTGACATAAGTTTGAACAGTGGTATTAGACTTGTTGGTGCTTTTGGTTGATGTCTCGGGGCCTCAGGATAGTTTCAAATAGTTGACAGAAGGATTTTGATGTTTGGAGTTGCAACTTCAGCTGCTGATATCTGCCATAACCGCACCTGCGGTTGGGCTTCCATAGGTGCGGAGCCGCAGATGCGGCAGACCGAGGTACTCATGGCAAAAGCGTGGTTTTAGATTGGTTTGAGCTAGTTCGAGGTAAATGGCTTGGCTAAACTTGTGTGGGGGACCTTCCCCCTAGTATTTGGTACATTTGATAATTGAAATGCCCTGTACGTGAGGTGATAAGTGCGTACTTGAGCTAATTGTTGAAAATCCGGTTTTCTATATGTAATTTCAATTGTGTTCATTTTTCTTGTTTCGTTTTACTTGCAATTCAAACCTACTGTTAGCTTAGAAAAAGCATGTCTAATTAACTTAACTGTTTATTTGCTTAAACTGCCTTAATTGAATTATGTGAAGCATGTTAAATTAGAATTACCTATTTTACTTGGTACGAAATTGAGCTTAATTGAGAATTCATGTGCTGCTACTGTGTGTGTTTTACTTCGGGACTAGGGACGACATCCTGGGAGATCCCCTAAACATATTTATGACTTTGAACTAAGGTGCGGGATACCAAGAGATCTATGGCGCGTATATTGAAGATACCAAAAGATACTCGGGGATACCAAGAGATTCCTAACATATATTGATGAAACCAAGAGATCCCTTGTATACATTGAGAATACCGATAGATCCTCGACATATATATTGAGGATACTGAGAGATTCTCAGTTATCATCATTGCTATGAGTAGTACTTCCTTGTGTTTTGTCTTTATCTCTGTTTTAGTTATTGCATTCCTTATTATCTTGTATTAGCTTCTTATTGTAGATCCTCTTGTACTGCTTATCTTATTATGTCATCTCTATATTTATTTAATCTTAGTAGGGCCCTGACCTTCCACGTCACTAGCCGACCGAGGTTAGGCTTGACACTTGTTGAGTACCACTGTGGTGTACTCATGCCCTTTCCGCACATATTTTTCATGTGTAGATCCAAGTACTTCGACTCAGATTTACCATCCTTGAGGCAAGGCGACCCTTCGTAGACTTTGAGGTATATCTACAGTGTCCGTAGGCCAAGGAGTCTCTCTCCATTCTCTCTTGTAGTTATAGCCCTTCTGTATTTACTTTGTTTTTAGACTATTACGGAGTTAGAGCACCATATAGTATCCTTAGCTTGTGATTCATGTGTTTTAGGGTTTTGGGCATATGTATTAGTTTTTGAGAGTAAAATATTGGGTATGTCGAGCAGCACTTTTAAATGTTGTTTCATTACTCTATTTCTGTTTTAAATTTTTTTCTTTCGCGAATATGTTTATCTTCCGCATTTTAGGCTTACCTAGTCGTAGAGACTAGGTACCATAACGATGGTTTACCGAGGGAGAACCGGGTTGTGATAAGTTGGTATCAAAGCTATAGTTTCATAGTAATCATGGATCACAAGCTAGTTTCTTAGAGTCTCGCTGATCGGTACAGAGACATTTATACATATCTATGAGAGGCTATGCAATTATTAGAAAAATTCCACTTTATTTGATTTCCTGGTTTTGCGATATTTTAACATCAAAATTCTAAACTTCTATCTTCTATTCTCTCATAGATGGTGAGGACATGCGCTGTCCGATATGATCAGGCACCCGCGCCCCCTGCTGCAGCCGTCATAGGCGGGGGCCGGGTAGAGGCCGAGGACGTACGAGCTGTGCAACCATAGAACCTGTGCGTGCTGCCGTTGAGGTACCACTAGCAATTACAGCTAGAGTCCAGGCACCTGATATGCCTACTACTGCTATTACTCAAGTACTTCAGGAGATTCTGGCACAATTCATGAGCATGAACACCACTTTGGCTTAGGCAGGGTTACTTCTTCTTGCTGTAACTATGTCTTGAGCCAGGGGAGGGGCATAGACTCCCACCGCCCACACTTCTACGTGGCAAGTGCATGTTGAGCAGGTCCCCGAGATTATTCCCGTATAGCCTGCAGTCCGAGATCAGCTTGAGGATAGGGCAGCGACTTCCGAGGATGTACAGTTCAGGCTTGAGAGATTCAAGAGGTATAAGCCTCATGTATTCAATGGTCTAGCATTGGATGATGCTCTAGGATTTCTTGATGAGTGTTAGTGTATTCTCCATACCATGGGTCTATCATGATCGGGAAGGGTTTCTTTTACTACTTATCAGCTTCGAGGGGCCGCCTATGAGTGGTGGCACACCTATGAGTTAGACAATCCGGATGAGGCTACTTCACTGACTTGGACTTAGTTTTCAGATTTGTTCCTGAGAGAGTATGTTCCATATAGCCTCAGGGATGCATGGGGTGCAGAGTTTGTGCATTTGCGTCAGGGTGCTATGATCGTCTTAGAGTATGCTATCCGCTACACTAGTTTGGCGAGACATGCACCAGTTTTAGTTTCTACTATTTACGAGAGGGTTTGCTGGTTTATTGAGGTCGTTGTTCCCAGCATCAGATCTAACATGGCTCGTGAGTGGAGATTGATATTTCTTATCAGCAGGTGTTGAGCATTGCTAGGAGGATTGAGGGTTTGCATGCTAGGGAAAGAGAGATGAGGGGGAGGCCAAGAGGTGTTGAGAGTGACGAAAGTATTCTGATCAAGTACTCGTTGCAAGAGCGTGGTTTCAGTTAGAAATTTAGGCTTCTTATTGTGTCCTAAATGGCCGCGGTTCTCATATGCAGTATTCTAATCAACATTCCTCTAGTGCATCGCCAGCTCCTATTAGTGCACCTCCACTTTAAAGTTTATAGGGTCATTAGCCCCATCAATCGAGGGCTTGTTTTACTTGTGGCGACACGAGGCATATTTCTAGATTTTTCCCTCGAGCAGCGAGCAGTTCTCAGCACCAGGGTTCCCATGCCATTGTTTAAGCAACCGAGTGTTCCACCGCCCGCCCAGCTAGCTAGAGGCTGAGGTAGGGGTGCTAGAGGTAGAAGTAGAGGTAGAGGTATTAGAGGTGTAGCTCAGGCTGCTAGACGTGGAGGCCAGCCAGTAGGAGGCTATCCTAGAGAGATATATCAGAGTGGTGGGGCCCAACTTGATGTTATGCTCTTTTAGCCAGGCTTGAGGTTGAGGCTTCTGATGCAGTTATCACAGGCACTGTTCTGGTTTGTAGTAGAGATGCTTCAGTTCTATTGGATCCAGGGTGTACATACTCCTATGTGTCATCGTATTTTTAACCGTATCTAGTCATGCCTAGTGATTCCTTGAGTGTTTTTATATATGTGTCTACGCTGGTGGGTGATTTTATTGTGGTAGATCGTGTACATCATTCATGTATAGTTGTGATTTGGGTTCTTGAGACGAGAGTAGATTTGTTACTTTTGGATATGGTTGATTTTGATGTCATATTGGGGATGGACTGGTTATCACCGTACCACCCTATCTTTGACTGCCATGCCAAGACTGTGACCTTAGCCTTGCCAGGGTTGCCTCTTTTAGACTAAAGAGGGACTCCTAGTCATTTTGCCGGTAGTATTATCTCATATATGAAGGCTCGACGTATGGTCGAGAACGGGTGTTTGGCCTATTTGGCATATGTTTGTGATTCTAGTGCTGAGGTTCCTTTTTGCGTTTGTGCCTATTGTTCGTGAGTTTCCTGAGGTATTTCCTTCAGACCTACTGGGGATGCCACCTGACAAGGATGTTGACTTCTGCATTAATTTAGCTCTGGGCACTCAACCCATTTCTATCCCACCATTTCATATGGCCCCGTTTGAGTTAAAAGAATTGAAGGAACAATTGAAAGACTTGCTTGATAAAGGCTTCATTAGACCTAATGTCTCACCTTGGGGTACGTTTGTGCTATTTGTTAAGAACAAGGACATATCGATGAGAATGTGTACAGATTACCGGAAGTTTAACGAGGTTACAATGAAGAATAAGTATCCATTGCTGATGATTGATGATATGCTTGATCAACTTCAAGGTGCCAAGGCATTTTCAAAGATTGACTTGAGATCTAGCTACCATCAGTTGAGGATTAGGGCATCCGATGTCCCTCAGATAGCTTTGCACACTTGCTACAGACATTATGAGTTCTTGGTAATGTTATTTGGGTTGAGAAATGCCCCAGCATCTTCTATGAATTTGATGAACCGAGTGTTCAGGCCTTACTTGGATTCGTTCGTGATAGTCTTCATTGATGATATTTTGATCTATTCCCGTAGCCAGGAGGAGCATGAGCAACACCTGAGAGTGGTTCTTCAGACTTAGAGAGATAGTTAGTTCTATGTTATGTTTTCGAAGTGTAAGTTCTGGTTAAGTTTGGTTACATTTTTGGGTTATGTGGTATTAGAAAAGGGTATTCAGGTAGATCTGAAAAAGATAGAGGCAGTCAAGAACTAGCCTAGACCAGCATGAGCTACAGAAATATGGAGTTTCTTGGTTTTGGCAGGCTATTATTATCGGTTTGTGGAAGGGTTTTCATCCATTGCAGCCCCAATGGCCAGGTTGACCTAAAAGGGTGCCCAGTTTAGGTGGTCAGGCGAGTGTTAGGAAAGCCTTCAGAAGCTCAAGACAGCTTTGATTGCAGCGCTGGTGTTGGTTTTGCCAATAGGGCCAGGGCCTTTTACAGTTTATTGTGATGCATCTCGTATTGGACTTGGAGCAGTGTTGATGCAGGATGGCAAGGTCATTTCTAATGCTTTGTGATAGTTGAAGATCCATGAGAAGAATTATCCATTTCATGATTTGGAGTTAGCAGCCATTGTTCACGCGTTGAAGATTTGGAGGCATTATCTGTGTTGCGTGTCATGTGAGGTGTTCACGGATCACAAAAGTGTGTAGTACTTGTTTAAGCAAAAGGAGCTAAATTTGAGGCAAATAAGGTAGTTGGAGCTATTGAAAGACCATGTTATCACCATCTTATATCATCCGAGAAAGGCCAATGTGGTGGCCGATGCTTTGAGTAGAAAGTCAGCCAGTATGGGCAGTTTAGCGTAATTCTGGTCAGTGAGAGATCGTTTGCTTTGGATATTCAGGCTTTGGCCAATAAGTTTGTAAGGTTGGATATTTCTGAGCCCAGCAGTGTGTTAGCTTTCACAGTCGCTCGTTATTCTTTACTGGAGTGTATTTGAGTTCAGCAGTATGATGATCCTTATTTGTGTATCCTTAGGGACATGGTGCAGCACGATGATGCCAAGCAGGCTACATTAAGATATGGTGGAGTTTTGAGACTGCAGGGTAGAGTTTGCGTGCCTAATGTGGATGGGCTCCGAGAGTTGATTCTAGAGAAGTTCCATAATTCCCAGTACTCTATTTATCCGAATGTCGCTTAGACGTATCAGAATTTGTGGTAGGATTATTAGTGGAGGAGGATGAAGAAGGACATCGTTGCATATGTGGCTCGGTGTTTGAATTGTTAGAAGGTTAAGTACGAGCATAAAAAACCTTGTGGTTTCTTCCAGAAGATTGTGATTCCTGAGTGGAAGTGGGAGCGTATCACTATGGACTTCACTGTTGGACTCCCATGGACTAAGAGGATGTTTGATGCAGTGTGGGTTATTGTTGAGAGGCTAATTAAGTCAGTATATTTATTTCCTGTGGAAGTCTCCTATTCTTCCGAGAGGTTAGCTGAGATTTATACCCAAGAGATTTTTCATCTTCATAGTGTGCCTGTGTATATCATTTCTGACCGAGGAATGCAATTTATCCCATATTTTTGGAGAGTAGTTTAGTTGGAGTTGGGCACACAGGTTGAGTTGAGCACAACATTTCATCCTTAGACGGACAGCAGTCCGAGCATATTATTTAGATTTCGGAGGATATGATCCGAGCTTGTATCATTGACTTTGGAGGCTTGTGGGATCAGTTCTTGCCTTTAGCGGAGTTGTCCTACAACAACAACTACCAGTCGAGTATCCAGATGGCTCCTTTTGAGGCTTTGTATGGTAGGCGGTGTCGGTCGCTGGTTTGATGGTTTGAGCCGGGAGAGGCGTAATTGTTGGGTACGGATCTAGTACATGATTACTTGGACAAGGTCAAGATTATTCAGGATAGGCTTTGTGCAGCTGAATCCATGCAAAAGAATTATGCCAACCGTAAGGTTTGTGGTTTGGCATTCATGGTCGGTGAGCGGGTGTTACTTCGGGTGTCGCCCATGAAGAGCGAGATGGGATTTGGAAAGAGGGGAAAGCGTAGCCCTAGGCTCATTAGCCCGTTTGAGATTCTTGATTGAGTGGGAGAGGTGGCTTATAGACTTGCATTTCCGCCAAGTTTATCAGCCATGCATCTAGTGTTTCATGTGTCCATGCTTCGGATGTATCGCGGCGATCCATTCCATGGGTTAGATTTCAGCACTATCTAGTTGGACAAGGACTTCTCCTTTGAGCAGTAGCCAGTAGCTATTCTAGATTGGCTTGTTCGTCAGTAGAGATCGAAGAGTTTCCCTTTTGTTCGTGTTCACTGGAGAGGTTAGCCTATTGAGGCATCGACCTAGGAGTCCGAGTCTGATATGCAGAGTCGTTATCACCATCTTTTCTCTGACTCAGGTACTTCTTTCTTATGTCCGTTCAAGGACGAACAATTGTTTTGGAGGTGGAGAATGTGATGACCCAAAAGGTCATCACTTGTTTTTGGAAGGAATTTCGTGTTCCGTTGCCTTAAAACTTCCTTTTTTGTCTTACCTCAATTTACGTGCACAATCCAAGCGTGTATCCAGAATGCCTTTATCTGAAAATCTATGAAAATAATGAATTTTGCATTTAAAATGAATTTAGGTTGATTTCGATCAATATTTTGGGTAAACGGACCCGAACCCGTGATTTGACGGTCCTGGAGGGTCCTTATGAAAATATGGGACTTAGGGGTAGCCCGGAACCGTATTCCGAAGTCCCAATCCCAATAAATGTTTTTTTTTAAAATTATTTTCTAGAATATACATAAATTTTTGGAAATAAAATATGTTTGAAATTGATGTTATCGAGCCCGTATTTTTGTTCTGGATCCCGGTACAAGTCCTATATATGATTTAAGTTGAGCCTGTAAAATTTGGTAAGAAATGGACTTGAAATGACGTGATTCAGAACCTTAGTTGTAAAATTTGAAACTTTGAAATGTCCATGAGATTTCCCTTGATTTTGATGGTAAATTCATAGTTATTGATGTTATTTTGAGGATTTGATTGTATGAAAAAGTCCGTATGATGTTTTTAGGTTGGTGTGCATGTTTCGTTTGGATCCTTGATGGTTCGGGTGAGTTTTGGATAGGCCACGAAGTGAACTTTGCATTTTGGAATTTCTGGGTATGATGCAGATATGTGAAGCCTCGCTTGCAAATGCAGCAGACCCATGTCGCTAAGACAATGTCTGCCTCGCAAATGTGAACCCCTCAGAAATATGGGGTGGTCGAAAATGTGATAAAAATCTTCGCATTTGCAAAGACAGTCTTCTGAAGGGTTTGCAATTGCGAACCCTAGTTGCAAATGCGATATTTGCGACTTGCAAATTCATAACTTAGCCGAAAATTTTTCATTTTAAAAACATAAACTCTATTTGGTGATTGTCTAAAGAAACATTCTTCTCCAAATCGATTGTATGTCATTTCTAACTCGTTTTGTTCAATCTTTAACATCTTTTCACATGATTTCAACTCAAAATCAAAAGTTTACATGGGAGAATCTGGGTGTTTTTGGTAGAACATAGGTTTTCAAAAATATTAAGATTTGGACCTCGATTTGAGGTCCAATTTCAAAACAAATTATATATTCGGGTTCGTGGGTGAATGGGTAATTAGGTTTTGGTTCGAACCTCGAGTTTTGACCTTGTGGGTCCGGGGTCGATTTTTGACTTTTTGGGGAAAACATTGAAAAACTTATTTTCATGCATTAGAATTGATTCATTTAGCATTTATTAAGATAATTAAGTAACTTATGGCTAGATACAAGTGAATTGGTGGTGGAAACGAGAGGTAAATCAGTAGTTGACACTTGAATTGTTTTCGTGGCATCGAGGTAAGTTTTTGGTCTAACCTTAGCCTGAGGGATTAGGAGTTGTGTCTTATTTGCGATGTGTTAATTGTGGAGTACAACATATAGTCTTGGTGACGAGTATCTCGTTGGTGTCAATCATTCCGCGGGTATATTGTTGTAATTTGTTTTGACTCAGTTGAGACTTATTCATACTTAAAATGTTGATTATCATTGTTGGTTTCCTTTTCGGATTGTTATGACATTGTTTCGCTTTTTCGGGATATTATTGTTTACGATATTATTTCCGTTTCCAGGATGTTATTGTTATACTCATGTTCCATTACCAGATTCCTTTGTGATTGTGCTGATATGAAATGGGATCGGGTGGCACGCTTCCACGGAAATATATGAAATGGGATCGGGTTGCACGCCTGCAACAAGATTTATGAAATGGGAGCAGGTTGCACGCCTGCAACGAGATATTTAAAATGATAGTGGGTTGTACGCCTGCAACGAGATATTTAAAATGGGAGCGGATTGCACGCTTGCAATGATATATATGAAATGAGAGCAGTTTGCACGGCTGCAAAGAAACTTATGAAATGGGTGTGGGTTGCACGCATATAACAACATACATAAAATGGGAGCGGGTTGTATTTAGACTTCCATAGTTTGTGTTAAGTTAAATTATTCGATTTTTTCTTCCGCTTAATTATTTCCGCTATTTGTATAATATCTACTCATCACTGATAATGGCTTAAAACTAGAAAAGGTTAATTAATTAGAATAAATTGGCTTGCGTATCTTTCACCAGTAGGCGCCATCACAACTCCCGAGGGTGGAAAATTCAGGTCGTGACAACTTCAATTCCACCAACAAAATCAGTGCTCAATTACCACTTTATCTCTCGGCTCCACTTCCAATCCGCTTGTATCTAGTCATAATTAATGTAATAAAATCAATAATGCTAAATAAACCAATTCCAATGCACGAATATAGATTTCACAATGTTTTCCCCAAAAAGTCAAAAAATGACCCTGAGACTGCTTAGTCAAAACTCGAACTTTGAACTAAAATCTAATTACTCATTCACCCATGAACTGAAATATGCAATTGGTTTTGAAATCCAACCTCAAATTGAGTTTCATATCTCCAAAATTCAAAAATCCTAATTTCTATTCAAGAACACCCAATTTCCTACGAAAAACCTTAGATTTTGAAGTGAAATCATGTAAAAAGATGAAATAGTTTGACGAAAAAGAGTTAAAATTCATTTACCTATGATTTGGGGAAGAACTTTCTCTAGGAAAATTGCCCTTTCGTGTTTAGGTTTTGAAATTTTGACGAATAAAGTTGAAACTTCATCTAAAAGCTCTCTTAATAGGCTATGATTATCGCAATTGTGATCAGGTGTTCGCAATTGCGAACCAGTTTAATTTACTGTTGCCTTCGCATTTGTGACACATATGTCGCATTTACGACTTTCGGGGCCTTCACAATTCCGCCAAAAGTTTCACATTTGGGAGGTTGGCCTTCCCAGGCCTTCTTCACATTTGCGACAATATTGTCGCATTTTCCAGACCAGCAAACTTCGCATTTGTGAATCCCGATCTCGCATTTGTGAGATCAGAGGCCTATGCAAAACAATAGATGCACAGCTGAGTTATCTTATGTTCTAATCACTCTGTTGCCTATCCAAAATTCACTTGAGCCCTCGGGGCTCCAAACCAAATATGTATGCAAGTCTAAAAATACCATACAGACATACTCATGTGATCAAATCATCAAAATAATATCAACAACTACGAATTTAACCTCAAACTTATGATTTTTCTCAAGAGCACTTCAAATTTACTATTTTCCTAGCTGGACATCTGAATAATGTAAAATCAACTCCGATTCTTGTGAAATTTCACAGATACGACTTAAATATTATATTGAACCTATTACGGGCTCTGGAAGTGGAACAGGTCCGATACCATCAAGATCACATACCATTTCATTTCCAAAAGTCCTTACATTTTTCAGCAATCGATTTTCTTTAAAAATTCTTTTCTCAAGTTAGGGACCTCAAAATTTGATTCCGAGCACAAGTCCTATATTTTACTACGGACCCTATGGAACTGTAAAATAAAGGGAACACGTCTGTTTACCAAAAATAATTACCGAAGTCAACTTTAATTAATTTTAAAGAAAAAATTCAATATATTTCTTAAATTTCACATAAAAGCTTTCCTAAACGCGTCCGGACTACACATACAAATCAAGGAGAAAGAAAATAAGATTTTAAGGCCTCAAAATATGGATTTGGATTCTAAAATACAAGATGACCCTTTGGGTCATCACAATTATGCTCCTTATCCTTTGAGCAAGAATAAGTCATCACGGCGGCTAGTTTTTAACATAAAGCACGTGGGTAGAGTGGGAGTCAAAGATGCATTAGATATGGCATACCAGAATGACATTTCAAATGTTGAATCAATAGTGGATGATGAATTAGCTGATGAGTTGTAGCATAATGAAGGGACATATGAAAAATTTGATCCTTCTGTCTTTGGACCAAATGAGGACAAAGATAGAGGTGTTGAATATGAAACAAGTGATGAAGAAGAATTACTAAATGAAAGTGAAACATGCAATGATGAAGACTTAGATGATTACTATGAAGATAGCGATGGTGATTGACTCGTTATTCTTTTTAAGGTTGTTATTCCTTCAATCATTTAATATTTGAAGAATTGACGAATGTTTTTTATGACATATTAAATATTTTATTTTATTCTTTGAATTATCTATTATGTTGTAAAATTATTTTATATTTTTATTACTTGTTAGGTTGTTTATTTATTTCTTTTAGTAGTTTAATTATTTTATATTTACTGTCACTCATTGTATTTTTTATTTTTTATTTTATTATGATTATATTACACATATGGCATCTAAGGGAAAGGAAAAGATAAAATCGAAAAAGAAAAAATATTCTATTCCAACTTCCTCAAGTATTCCAAATAATGAGTCCTCCTTTTCCTCACCCTCCTTAGTCGACTTCATTTCAATCTACCATGTTCACTATCCCCCATATGTCTAATAATTCAGTTCAGTATTATTCTATGCTTGCCAAAGGAAGTCAAAGTTAAAAATGTAGTCAGCATGGTGGCTCACCAGCTGCTGCACCCCAGTACTTTTATGGTAGTCAGCATACTCGCTCACCAGCTGCTGCACCCCCAACCTTTTATGGTAGTAATCATACTGGCTCATCAGCTCTTACACTCCCGAGCTTTCATGGTGGTCAGCATGGTGGCCCACTAGTTACTGCATCCCCGAGCTTTCATGGTTGTCAGCATGATGGTTCGTCTTTGTTACTCCATCATCTTCTAGTCCATCATCATCACCCATTCCCAGCATATCTAGATTGTATATTGGAGGCTCTCGCCAGCTACATCAATTGCTGCTTTAGCACCATATAGTAGACGCAGGCAGAGAAGGGATGTACAATTTGATAATTATAATCAATTGATAATCGACCCCTACGAGGATGGATAAGAAGGTTTTTATGCTATTTTTTATGTTTTGAATGTAATTTTAGATATGTTAATATTACGGAATATTTATTTGTAATTAAAACATTTGAAATTTGAAGATGTTTATTAATTATATATATGTTAACCTTGATGCAGGTTTTTGCCATCTTATGAGTCAACACATTTAGTTGTAGATTCTATGAAATCATTTTATCATGAGATAGGGACATCTTGGAGACAGATGCCGTACATCATCAGAGAACAAATGTGGAATTAATTTAGGGTAAAAATTTATTATATTTATTTAATAATTATTCTCTTCATATAATTTTATTTTTTATATTATAGATAAAGTGTACACGGAATCCTCAGCATCAAAATAAAATAAATCGTATTTTCGAGAAGAAAGTTGCTATACGTATGTTCGCTGCTTGGAATTCCGGTAAAATATCGGACTGATTAAGAAAAGATGTTTGGTATAAACTTCTTGAGAAACGGAATACCGCAGAATAGAAGGCGAAGGGTTAACAAGCAAAGGTAAATCGTGCTCCAGTAAAGGTAGTTAGTTGCACGCAAGAGGTTTAATCACTTTTGCTGCCCATAAACTAAGATTGGTAATTACTTATAAAAATTTTCTTAATTTTACATATAGAATGTCTAAATCATACTTTTTTATATGAAGGAAAAGGAATAAGGCTGAGATATGAATCACGCTAAGGTCTTCCAGGAGACGTATAAGAAAAAAGAAGGATGTGACAAGAGAACACTGGGTTGAGACGCAAGCATCAGACACATATGTAAAATACTAACTTCATAATTATTTATAATTTATTAATATTAATTTGTTTACATAATAGTTATGTTTTTATTTTAGGAAAATTATCATAAAAGGGCGGGAGAATGGCAACAAACTCAGCCTCTTTCAATTCAACCAACACTTGATCATACGACTTCATTATGGACAGAGGCAATAGGTGGAGTAAATAAAAGCAGAGTCTACGGACTTGGAGTATATCGACCTACAGATCATCTAAACCCACTCGTAGACAATTCTTCTTCTTCTCAAAATCAAGAATATATTGAAGATATGAGAAACGAAATTCGTTATTTGAAGCAACAGTTGGACTTCGAATTTGAAATATTTGTTAAGATGCAGAAATTCATGAGAAAACATGGGCAAGATCTATCTGATGATGAGGATGAACAAATTGAATCTGATGTGTAGTAGTTTAGGTGTGATATTTTGATTAATTAATAAACATGATTGTGATAGGCAACTTTATATTTTGTTTTTAAACATGAATGTGGGATACTATTTGAATGTTTTATGCCCAAAATTGTTAGGTTTAATGGTTGTTATTTTTGGTTTAAGTTGTGTTAGTAGTTGGTATTGTTGGTTTGATTGTGTTAATTGTTGGTATTATTGGTTTAGATTTGTTAATGGTTGACATTGTTGGTTTAGATTATGTTAATGGTTGATATTTTTGGCTTTATTATATTGTAATAATTTGACAGGTGGTGTAGCTCACAATTGGGCAGAATTCTGCCCAGTTTTACATAAAATTTCGTCTAATTTCTAACGAAAACACTCAGACAACTGCCTAGATTTTACCAGAAATTCCTAGATTTTCGACCGTTTCAGTAGAAAATTAAAAATAATAATTAATACTTAAGAGTTTTAGATAGATTCTGCTAGACATTAATGAAATTTATTTTTTTAATTATTAATTTTTGACCAATTCGATCGAAAATTATATATTTATATTATCTAATTTTATATAAATAATAATTTTATTTATAATATTACAACTGATTCAGTCCGTAAATTCCGACCACTCTGGACGGAAATTTGAAAATATTTGGTCGTCTAACCTTTTGAACGTTTCAACTACTTTGGTTGGAAATCGATGATGGATTCGATCGGAAATTGTTTTCCGATCAATTGTTTTCCGGCAGACCTATTTTGGTTGGAAAGTAGTCAGTAAATCGCGATTTTTGACCGATTTCCGACCGTCTGTCACGATCCAACCAAAGGTCTGCGTCGAGCACCCGGTGCCGTACTCAATCGAGTACGAACTTAACGTATCTTTCTTATCATACTTTCATTGGTATCTGGGCCAATATGTACAACTCGTAATGTATAACTATAACTGGGGAAGCACCATATCAATGAACCATATTTCTTCAATCATGAATACATATATGTTTACCGTGAAAATGATAACAACAATTAAATTTATAAATTGCATTCTAATAATATGTTATCTATTGCTGAGCTGGTTGTTAGAGCAGTTGTTGCTAATAATATGGAGTTTAATGATGAAATGCAAGCTAAAATGAGATAGTAATCGAACTGAAGGGCCTGCTGCCCGGGTATAGGTCTGGTGGTTGAGGGAGCTCAGGGTCGACGTCAGGGTTGAGTTCGAGCTATCGAGGATAATTAGGAATGGGATAACAACTGAGGATATAATTAAACAAGGCTCTTTGTGGCCAATACTGAGCTACATAATAAAGAACAAATAAGAGAATGATGGATATAAAGGTGGCCTTAAGCCAGTGAGAACAAGCAAGTTAGAAAGAAAAGAGAGAGAGAGAGATATTATTGTACTCAAAGAAAAAATGGAGCAACATCAGCCTCTTACAAGGTAGTATAAGTCCTTTTTATGTAGGAGGGGAACTAGGCTACAGGTATGTGGGCATTAATTACAAAGCATGGAGATGGGATGGCTTGATGCGATGCCTCAGCAAGGACTTTGGATAGGCCGGTCCTGTCAGACTTAGCCGTGTGCCTTGGGAACTTCCCCTTTGTCCTGGATTCGATCTCCATCTTCTCTGAGTCTGGCCTCGACGAGCCATGGGGTCGGGAACTCAATCGTGGCTTCCTATCCTTGGGGTCTCGAGGCATTCTTGCGAAATGAATTGAGAGCGAGAAATCAAGTCCTCTGATTTTGCCATATACAGGTAGTCTTCGCATTCGCTCTGGGAAATGATTTTGACACTTGACTTTTTGAGCTCCTTATGGCGATGTCATACCAACGATGTGACTCTTGACGCGAGCTTTATGGTAACCGGGGCATCCACGGCCTTGGTATTTTCGACTTCATTCAATGCACTCCCGATTACTGCTCTCTAAGGTGAAGGTACTGCCGTCGATTCGGTTTTCCAAGGATGAATTAACTGCATTCGTCGGTCAATCTTCCAAAGCCTTTGACGACCGTATCGTAACCCCCTATAAGTGGGGGTGCTTCGGTGTTGTTTCCTATCCCAGTGCTTTCGTTGGCAAATTTTACCATTCTTTCTTATCATCTTCTTCTATCCTTAAACATCATACTTGGTGCTCATGGCCTCAATACTGTGTGGTGGAGCTTCCATAGATTGTGTTGCGGACCTCTAGCAGGGCTTCCCTTTGTTGAGCATAATCATGTTGTCTCGTTACTGCTATGGTTATTGACATGCTTGTCTTTGGTGCTGCTGTTTTCCTGAGATGATAACGGATGGGGAGTCGATTTTCCCCTTATGTAGACAGTTTTTTGGACTATGCATCGCTGCTCAAAAGGGGGATCAGATTATACACCGGTTCTCACCTTTATACTCCAGCTCAATGTGGTGCTCTGCCCCGAGTCGGGAGCTTACATGGCTAGATGTTCCAAGAAGTGGATTCTAAGTAGTCGTGCAAATGGGACCAAGGGTTGTTCGGTCCACTGTCTCTCCGGGGTTCTCTTGGCCAACGAGGGTCCTCAAGCTTCAGAGAGCTATGACATTTTTTGATCTCTCTCTACCACTCACTTTACTCCTTGGGGATATCAGTGTGGAAGACTGGGAGGAAACTTCCGAGAATATGCGTCTGGAGGCACCTGTTGTGGACCTTCAAAGGTGGATCGATCTTCAGGCTTTTACTTTGCGTGTACATCCCTTTGTTTCTTCTTTTCTACGTATAGATCCTCCGTAGTCTTTTGTAATTTTATGTATTGACCCCTCGAGGGCTGTTGTACATGGATATTTATAAATATGAATATACTTCATTGACTTCTGCTTTCGGTTCTTTCTTTGTAATTGCATGTTATCGTGCCCTTCGAGTCCTTTTAAATGTCTTCCTTTATTGCTGACCTCTTATATTTAACTTGGGTGCGAGCATTCTTTCCGATCCTCTACCGATCGACATGGCTCCTTTCCGAGAACCCATCATCTTACCTCGGACAAATACTAAATTGATCTGATAGGCTCAAGCTGTCGGGGACCTCCGAGTTATATGGAGATAATATGTCGAGTTTCGGGGCCTTCGAGAATGTTATCCCCAATGGAGGTCAGCTTTAGGTACTTAGGGGTCCCTTTTGATCTTGATGGAAATAGCCTTTTTAAAACGTATAGGGTAGACTTCTGCTGAGGAGTTTCCTGTACACAGGCACTGCCTTGGACCTTCGTGGAGCTTTAATGATTGGAGCTTCCTGTGCATATTCCCTTTTTATATAAAATGGAACCATGAGACCAGGTACTGCCTTGCATCGAGTGATGGCGTTAAAAGCTTCCCGAAGTCCGACTTCTTATAGGTGGGGGTCCTAGAGGTAGAATGTTGCCTCAAGATTGGAAATAATACGGATGATTCCTCGAGTCCTGGCCTCTTGTCAAAAGATGCCTTCTGGATCGGGTATCACTCTACTGATCTGTATCGAGGTTGTTGGCTTCCTAGGGCTCACTCCGGGTAGGCGAGTTATCGCTGCTTCTCGCATATATGTGGGGTGGCTTTGGCTTCTTCACAAGACCTCACATTTTTTAGATAGGTGCCCTTCCACTTCGGCATAGGGTTCCTCATTTCTTGAGTTGCAAAAAGTGTTAGCGCACGCCCTTGCTCTGATCTATTAATTTTACCATAATCATGGCAACCACTTCGGGACCGACTGGAAAGAGAGCGAGGAGTGCTTCTCCTGGCGCTCAGGAACAGTAGGAGTTTGCTCTGAAAATGGTGTCTTTGATAAAAGAGGAACATCTGGAGATGGTGAGGAGATACTCTGGATGGAGCGATGGGATACCGCTGTAGATGCTTTCCCAAAATGAGAGTATTACGGACTCTACTGATAGGTTCTTGAGCATACACCTATATCCTTTCGCATTTGGTCTCATTGATAGGGTCGTGCTTGATTTTTTCTTGAAGTATCAGGTTAAGGTTAAAGCCTACGGACACCGTTATGGAACAAAACTTGAAGTTAACGAGTACAAAATATGATGAGTATGTGCAAAGAACTATTACTGACGAACCATTGAAGGACATAAACAACATTTAGAGACTCATTGGCAAGTTATTATACTTGATTATCACTAGGTGAGATATTGCATATGCAATGAAATGTCTGAGTTAATTCATGCATGCACCAAAGACATCTCACTATGAAACAACTTTACATATAGTGAAGTACATAAAGAAACAGCCAGTTCTTTGGGTGTTAATGTCAAGCAGAGGTCAAGAAAAGATACATGTATTCTGTCACTCTAATTGGCCCTCTTGCCCTATGTCCAAGAAATCAATTACATGTTATTGTGTTAAGCGGGGAACCTCACTAATCGCATGGAAAGACAAGAAACAAAGCATCATCCGGGAGTTCAGCTGAAGCAGAATATATAAGCATGGCACACACTATAGCTGAGGTAACATGGCTGAATGGGTTTGACGAAAGAGCTAGGAATAAATGTCAAGCTACCCATGGATTTATACTGTGACAACAAAGTTGCTCTGTAGATTGCTGCAAGTCCCATATATCATAAGAGAACAAAATATATTGATATTGATTGTTATTTCATTAGATAGAATATACAAGAAGGGTTGATAAGGACTACAAACATAGCCATTTAGGAGCAACCAGCTGATATTTTGACAAAGGTTGGGGCATCGTCAACATGCAGTTCTATTATCCAAGGAATGAAAACATTTTCCATTAGCAACTTGAGGGGAGGGTAGAAATAAGTATTGATGATTTTGTACAATTAGCTAATTAAGGTGTATTCTTCCATATAGTCCACGTGGTTAGTTAGCACGTGTGTATATACAACTATTAGTTAGTGCGATATATTAGTTTACATGTACTCATTTCTGTACATATTCGATTATTGCAATGAATGAGAATTTCCATTTCTCCCTCTAGAACCTCCTTCATAGTTACTCACCAGATCTCTCTCCTATATCTCAAAACTCTTTAATAGCAATTCTAGGGCTGGATTTAATAGTAACATAAGCATATCCTCCATAATTTACTGCGAATTCATTCAGAGCATATGATTTTTCTAATTGTTACATTAAGTACCATAATTATTAATCAAGGGGCTTAAATAAATAAGATACGTTATGGCACTTTTCTGATTACTAGGTTGCTTGTTGTTACCACATTGAACTTTTTCATGGGATCTCCAATCAGTAAGATTAGATGTCATTGTCAGCAATTACTAGTTATGGGGCTTCAGTTCCATCCCTTTTGAGAACTCTATGATTTATTTTTTAGCAAGTTTTTTTGTTAGTGGATCCGTAATATTTTTTGAAGAAGGAATGTACTCCAATGTGGTTACTCCATTTTTAATCAAACTCATAATTATTTTCTGCCTCAAACGGCACGGATATCTCTTTTGCTCACTTGAGTTTGTGCTTGCATATTTGCAATAGCTGTTTGGTTATTACGATACATACAAATTCAAGGAGTTGGCTTTTTAACAATTGGAATATCCATTATGAACTCTTAACATGTTTTGCTATTGCATCTGAGGTAATCATCTCAGATTCCATAGAGGAACGAGAAGTGCATGTCTGCTTGGAAAAGGCAATAACAGCTCCACCTAATATGAAAATATATCTAATTGTAACTTTAGTTTCATCGGAATATTTTGCATCACTATAATCTTAAAGAACCACAGGATATCCCTGATAATATACACCAAGATATATGGTATCTTTTAGTATCTCAATTCCTTCCAATACCATCTATTAACTTTAATCAAGATTACTTGTGTATCAACTTAACCTTTTCATAGCTTATGCTATATCAGGTCTAGTAGCATTTTCGAGATACATTATCGTGCCAATAATTTAGGCATAAGCTCACCAATATTTTTTCTTAGTCTCACATTTGGATCATAACGGGTAGTCACAGGTTTACAATCATACTTATTTGATTTCTTCTATATTTTTTCTCTTAAGTGATTTATGTAATTACAGTACCCATAAAATTTTGTAAAATCCCATTTCCCAAAATAACATCTATCTCCTGAGTCTTTCATGTCAAAATTATTTAACAAGACAACTTTTTAATTTTATTTATGATATCCAAATTACTTTCGAAGATGAGCATATTACCAATATACATATATAATTTCACGATCCAAAATCTCACTAAATCGTGATGGCACCTAACCCAACCCGCTAGGTAAGCCAAACAATATAAGTTATAAATAAACTAAGAAATCAGCAGTATGTGTAATAGAAACTACAACCAAATTCAATACAACCACTATAATTTATATTTACAAAATCGATATGAAGAATAAGTACAATATATGTTTGAAGTTAACATAAACAAATTTTAAATCATAAGCAACTATGAACAAGAGGTAGCTTGAATCTGGGACACATGTACATCTTCAATGCAAGGCTTCACCTTCCAAGATCTGCACGCATGGTGCATAAGTGTAGTATGAGTACAACCTACCCCATATTTAGTAAGTATCTTGACTAACCTCGGTGAAGTAGTGACGAGGTTTTAAGTTGAAGATACTCAATAATTATGTACCTGTGCAGATAATAAGCAGGAAAAAAACGAGGCAAGAGATATGTCGAATAACGGTAAGAGAATCAACTAGAGAGCTATAGAGAAATTTAATAGACATGGAAAAAGAGACATAATCTTTTAACCATTTTTACGAAGGAAACAATCATCATGAAATACGCGCAAGGATCGTAACCAAACATTTCTTAATACCGTTGTGGCGTGCAAGCCGGTCCCAATATTAATAAATACTATTGCAACGTGCAATTCCATACCAATATCAATTAACATTATTGCACCATGCAACCCAATCTCAATATGAGTAAATATCTTTGTGGCGTGCAATCCGATCTCAATATCAATAAATATTGTTGCGACATGCAACCCGATTCCAATATCAACATATATACATACATACATACATACATACATACATATCAAGCACAATGAAGCAAGGGAAAGTTCAACAATGTAACACAAAGAAAATGAACACCCGAAATTCAATTGGGGAATACAAACTCAAACCAAGTAAGATGAGCAACACAACCTCCTAGAGCTATTCTCCTACATAACACACAAACAATTTAAAGGTCACCCTATCAGGCTAAGCTATGGAGTGTAGAGCATGACATGAGGAATGATGTACGTTAGGTAAAAACATGTATTAAGTAAGAGTGTGTGATAAGTGAAATCATATAACAAGTCGAGGCATAAAACAAGTAAAGGAATATAGAAAGTGAAGAAAGGTAGCAAGTGAAGGTATGTAATAGGTCAAAATATTTAATAAGCAAATAACGTAATAAATATAGGCATGTAACATGTGCTGATAATAATAAATAAAGGCATAAATTTGAAGAGGACGTAGAGTAGAAGTAAATGAAGTAAAAGCATAGGAGTAAAAGTAATATACAAAGTAAAAATATATCTATAACAGTAACAAGACAAATGAAAAACACGAAGGTAACTGCATAAGGAACTCAAACAGGAAAGTAACATACAAAACATCATATATTAAAACAAATCAAGGTAGAGAGAAACGTAAGTGTTTAACGAACGAGTAATCATAACAAGAATCCAAAATCCCATTCTTCTTACACAGTAACTACCAACTGGACATTCTTATTTCACATTGCACGACAATCCATTATGCTAACATCATATCCATTGCACGAAAATATCCATTGCGCCAAACATATCCCTAAGGCCCCGATCATCATCTCTTATTACACATAAAGAAGCTCAAGTAACATCACAATAACTAGTAGGTTTGTGATACTACGATCAGGTTAAATGTGCAAATGAATCTAAAAGATAGCACATTAAATCCTTTCAAGGTGCCATATATTTTAACGTGATTTCTAACATAGTTAATTGAGTTAATTAGTCGTTGAATACAATGAAGCATAAGCTAAGAGGAATCACCAAGTTCAACAAAGGCTCAAAGAATCATATAATTTTTCGTACCGAGCATGGAAACCCTGGAACATGTATATACGCTTGTCACCTCGTGTATGCATCACCTTCACATAGCAAATAATATTATTTAGTAGGAAAAATTTCCCCTATAAAGCTAGGCAAGAAATTTACTTTATTTCAAAATACAATCAACAATCACTGCTTTTTCTTTAGAAAAAGCCGCAAAACCAACCGAATCTAGCCGAATATCGAACCAACAACTCAATATATGCTTTAGAAACTACCCACGAATGAAAAAGGTTCAATTCATATCATAAGTGAAAATGTCAATAAAAAATCAACCCAGGCCCACGTGGTCAATATCCGAGATTCAAAGCAAATCATTGTTACCCATTCATACCCAAGCTTAGATATGTGATTTGTTTTAAAATCTGACTTCAAATTGAGGTCTAAACTCAATTTTACAAAATTCCTGAATTCTACTCAAAATTTCCAATTTCTACTTTCAAATCCATATATTTGATGTTAAAATTCGTGAAAAGTAGTTAAAATTGATTGAAAACTTGCTAAAGATTCTTATCAATAAATTTGGAATGAATCCTCTTCAAAAATCGCCTTTATAGGGTTCAGGGTTGAAAAATGATGTAAAATGAGCTAATTCCCGGAATTCTCAAATTTTACCTAGCTATAGATATCGCAATTGTGAACTTTAGTTCAAAGTTTCGACCATCGCAAAAGCGAACTAGTGATTTCAAATGCGATCAGTGTCCCATCCATACACAAGTTACAAATGCGACATATACCTCGCATTTGCAAATTTCCCCAGCCATCGCAAATGCGCTGCGAAATGCAAACCTCCCCAAGTCGCAAATGCGATCAATTATTTGCAAAAACAAAGACCTATATCCCCCAGTTCCCCCTTCACATTTGCAAGCATGATAATGAAAACGTGAGGCTTGCAATTGAGACATGTCCTTGCAAATGTGAGACCTACAACTTCACACTAGCATCATCCATGCTTCAGCAGTTCCAAGATAAGGTGAAACATATACGGAACTCACCTGAGTTGCTTAAGCTCCAATCTGAACACCACACAAGTCTAATAATATAATTCAAACTCGCTGCTACCTCAAACAATCAAAATAAAATCTAAAATCACGAACCGATAATCAAAACTCAAGAACTTTACTTTTGAAGCCTAAATTTTCAGTCTTTCATATAATGCGTCGAAGTTCCCTTGGATTACCTGGGACCGCAATTGAATATGAGTAAAAGTCCAAAAATATGACAGAATCTACCAAAATCGTCAAAATACCGATCTGAGACCGTTTACCAAAAACGTTAACCGTGATCAACTCTAGTCATTTTTAAAGTGAAAAATCTCATTTTCTTTAAATTCATATTTAAAATTTTCAAAAATTGACATGGACGACGCTCGCAAGTTATAAATTATCAAATAGTGCTATGAAAAATCTCAAAATAAAAAAAAGCTTGTATTCAAAACGATGGGTCGGGTCATATTCACACCTCCTTTTTACATACCACCCCGAAAGGTAGTATATAAAGGATTTTTCCAATTTAAGGGACTTTATTCGAAATGGGATTATTTATTTGATTTTCAGACTCGCCACTTGGGATAAGTTTGTTTCTGGTGTCCCAAGTCACCGGTTTATTTTAAATCCCAAATCTAGGAAGATTTAAACTTTCCATTTGATGTCTACGAACCAGAAATTCTAGATAAGGAATTCTGTTAACCCGAGGGAAGGTGTTAGGCACCCCCGAATTCTGTGGTTCTAGCACGGTCGCTTAAACTATCATAATTGACATATTATATGATTTTAAACACATGTTTTAAACCTATGGTATAATTTTAAATTATTTATCGCTTTTTATTAATTTTAAGGAAATTGAACATCGTTTAAAAATGCGTCTTTTGATTGTTCCACATGAAATGCACCCGCTGTCCGGAACACATCTTATTTAGCATTTTGGGACTTGGATTTGGGTCACATGAAATGCACATCCGAGTTTCAAAATTTAAAATTATTAAAAAACGCGCTAAAACGACTAACGCATTATTAACTTCACGGGGGCGATGAAAATTTGTTAAATGACGCGCCTCGGTATTCAAAGCATTTTAAAGGATATAGTTAAAGAGGGTTGCACATTTATCATTTTATTTGATGCGGCACACCGTGATTTGATTAAAAGGGTACCCAAGCCAAATCTTAAGGACCATAAACTATTTTGTGTTATCTAGTATGACTTGCCCTCATCTTAATTAATGGATTAAATTAACGCTCATGTGATTAAGGGTTATCAAGGCCATTTAGTTAACAAGCAACAAATACAAACGTGATCCGTTATATGAAGCCCAAAGACAGGAAAACAAGTGCTGGAATTGGGCAGTATATAAATAAAAATAGAGGCCCCGAATCATATTCAGGGCAGCTATCAGGCTTTGGCCCATAAATGATCCCAAATCAAAACAAACTAATTTAGTAAGAGTAAGGTCCTTAGTTTGAATCCCCACACCTAATACATGAAATCAAAACACTGATTTGAAATCCTAATTGTACTCAATAATTTTTGCAACTGTAAGTATCAAAATTGTTTTAAATCTTAATTGAAGTTTAAGTTTCAAAGTTGTTGCAAACTCTGGACTAAGAGTAAGCTCAATAGCGTGTACTCGATCTGGGTAGTTTTAACAGCTTAACTGGGCCAAAGAAGGGCAGTTAGAGAACATAATGCTATTCATGATATCATGTTCCAAGTTCGAGTCCTTCAGATTGCCCTTTTTTCAAAATATTACTTAAATTCTAATTTTACAAGTTTCAGAAAGGATAAAGCATCCTACTCACAGGTCATTGTTTAATTGCAAGTGCGTCTAAAGGAATGATTGAGGACATGTATCTTTTAAACCAAAATACTAAATCATTATTTGTGTTCCATGCTAGACTAAAAATTTGAATGAATCATACTAGATCTAGATGTATAGGCTAAAACAAATTAATAAGTTCCTACTTATCACATGTTCAACTATCTAAAAATTTGAGCTAATCACAATATCAAATCCATATACAGTCCCGGAGGAACGATAAAGGACAATTCGACTATAACGAAATAAACAGGCCAACAAAGTAGCCTGAACACAACTACAACTCAAACAGGACATTATAATAAATACATATCAAGGAATGAAACAAGGATGAATGAAGCATATTAAATGAATCATGAACTAATGTCTGTCAATTAAACTTCGAAGCATTTCATTTCCATTTCTCGACTCAAATCTGAAGGTCATGTTTTTATGGACAGAGGTGTGTACCTGGAAGAAATAGAAGATAAAGAAGAAATCAGCAGCAGCAGGTACAATAGCAATAGTAACAGTGACATGAATCAACAACAAATGACATGCACACTTGGTGAATGAACCAGAAATCAACTTAAAGCCAGTGGAACAGTAACTTTCAACACAATTGGACCACAAAAGCTATTTAGGAATGATTTGAGAATGGATACTAAGGATTTTCTAGAATTTTAATAGTATAGTGAAATTTTTCTTTCTGATTTTTTTGGTTTGTTTTAGTTCTTTAAATTCCTAAAATCTCTCCCCAAAATCTTTACCTCTATGGCAAGGGTGTAATGCCTTTATAGGCAAACAATTAAGGCATCCTGCATGTTGTATTATTGCACACCTACTCTTTTTTAAATTTTGTTTCTTAGCTTAGAGGCCCCTGAAATTGTTACTTGCTACCCAAGGCAGCCTACCCGAAGCTAAAAATGAAATTAACCCCCTACACTAAAAACTTCTAGGGGCTTCTTATTTAAGTTACTGCAAGATTCCTTATGTGATCTACCCAAATTACCCCCAAATTATCCCTGTATTTACCCTCTAATATGATAAAAGAAACTGGGGTTAAAAATGGATCAAACAATTCTAAAAAAAAATGAATCAGACGTGCAATACTCACACCAATAAATTCAATCACAAGATTTATCACAATTAAACTAAGCATTAATTGGAAACAATCTAAATCCTAGGTTGAACAATAGACCAGACTAATACTACTGGACCTAATTTAAACTCATGGATTACACATAGAAATTACCTCAACAAAATAGATTAATACAACTCGAATCCAAACTAATTAAACTCAGGAATTTAACAAATGAAATTCAACTAACACAAATTAAAACTAAGTCGAACTCAGAAATTAAAAAATAAGATTGATACAACTTTGAATTAAACCTAATTAAACTCAGGAATTAAAAAATTAAATTCAACTAACACAAATTAAACCTAATTCGAACTCAGGTATTAACCAAATAAGACTTATACAACTTTGACTTAAACTTGACTAAACTCATAAAAACAAATTATAGGAAAGAGATAAGGCCGCAGGAAATTAGAAAAGAAAACAAGGAAACTTAGCTTAATATCTTCGAATCGAAACCTGAACTTTGAATGGAACTCTTCATGCACTATTTGGAAAATTCTGAAAAACCCTAGATTTGGATTTAGGGTAGTTCTGGAGGCGTCCGAGTGAGGTTGAGTGTAAATTTGAGATGAGAGGGTCAAGGAGGTTATAGGGTGTTGGCTTGGGATTGGTTGGTGGTCGTAGGGTTTTGGCCAAGATTTTGATTCAATATTCGACGAGTTCGGCCAAGAAATGAACGAAAATAATAGTGGGTTCGTGATGAGGGATTTTAGGAGAACCTAGGGTGTTAAAATGGAGGTGTTTGGGTGGTGGTGCCGCCAGTCACGACGTAGGGTCCAAGTTTTTAAGTGACATTCGAAGGGTTTGGGTAAGATTCGAGGGACGGGAGTTAGAGATTTGAAAAGGGGAGAGGGAGCGGAACAGAGGGTGTTAATTTTGTGGCCATCGGAGCTCCACCGCCGCCGTGGGTGATTTTCGGCCGACGGCAGATGGCGATAGACGACGGAGTTCAGGGTGGTCTGTAGGGTTTACTGGGGTTGTGAGAGGAGATGGATTGGGGGGAGTGGAGGGTAGGGGTCGTTACGACATTAATATATGAATGAATGCTTAGTTCATCTCCGTTGGATCACTCAACCTAGACGATTGAGATTAACTGAGAGTATATGACGTCGTTTGGTTTAGGGAGGGGGCTAGACCGGGTTAAGGGGTGGGTTTGGACTGGTTTTGGGAGTTTAAAAATCTGGGCCGGTGTATCTTTGCCCAAATTGGGCATTTTTAAGGGACTCAATTTTGTTGATTTTCTTTTCTTTTTCTTTTGAAATTAAAAATAAAATAAGACTGAATTAAATCCTAAAAGATTAAATTAATCCATCTAATTATGTTAAACCCCAATTAATGACCAACACAATTAATTAATAACAATTTTAAGGAAACTAACAAAAAAATCAAATTAAAAAAAGCAAGAAATAAATCCAAATTTTTGATTTTTTTGTATGTTTTTTTTAAAATCCAAATTACCAATCAATTTTAAAATATGTAAAATCAAATCCTAAATGTAAATGCAATATTTTTTTTATTTTTTTATGAATTATTTAAATTAAAAATGCACACAAAAATGCAAACAAACATGAAAATTATGCAATTAATCCTGAAAATCAAATAATTTAAAGAAAAAACCTAAATCTAGGAATTTTGTAGAAGTAATTCACGCAAGGCCATGATCACAGTTGCCCCTCTTTGCTCGGAGAATCGAACGATCTTCGGGCAAAGATAAATGCGCACTTATGAGGGATTTTTGCCTGCTTGGCTCTCCATGAGAAGCATTTTTTGAAAAATGTCTGACCGAACCTTGCTTCAGAGGCTGCCTACATGTCCTTGGCTGTAAAGGAATCAGGTTAGTGTAGTTGTAGAAGTTTTGGTAGTTGGGACTACCAAGAGCTGTTATTTCAATGCTGATGTTGCTACTACTGCTTGCTGACCTCCTTATTACACCAAAAGGAAATTGAAAAGCTAAGATAGTTATGCCTATCAACAACGAGTTTACAAGATTCCTATTTTTAAATTTCTTGAAGCTTGATCTTGAGTATTAGCTAATTTTGCTGTGGTCCCTGATCTGAATCTTGATGCTTATAAGCTGTAGATGCCGGTTCTTTCTTCAACATTGGATTAGAGCGGGACATGCGAAGCTTGTAACTTTGGTCAAATTTGAGCAGTCCGCATCCTTCTATTCTTCAAGCACTTTAAGTTCGGTTCTTTTTTTTGTTTTCTTCTTTTCTTTATTCTGGATTGAGACTCACTCTTTTGGTCATCTCGAATCATGTGTCTTTATGCAAAACCTGTTCGGACACCAAAACAAACAAATGAACAAAATTTGTCTACCCCAATTTTGCTAGGAAAATTTCTTGAGTTATTCGCAACACAAAGTATAAACTACTCTTCATTGAGAATAATTAAAATCACGATTGTGTATCCTTGGGAATGAAGCCATAAATCCATGGGTTATGCCGGGATGGGAAAGAAGATCCTTGGGTTATGCCAAGGAGATCCACGGGTTATGCCGGGATAAAAGAAAAAGGGTTTTTGCTGGGTATAAAAGGGAAGTCTATGGGTTATGCTGGGATAAAAAGAAGAAAAGGGTCCTTGGGTTATGCCAGGGATGTCCACAAGTTATGCAAGGATAAATAAAAAGGGTCCTTGTGTTATGTAAGGGGTGACCACGGGTTATGCCAGGATGAAATAAAACGATCCTTGGGTTAGGCCAGGGAGATTCGTGGGTTACACCAGGATACGAAAGAAAAAGGCTCCTTAAGTTAGCCAGGGAGATCCACAGGTTATGCCGGGATAAAGAAAAAGGTCCTTGGGTTATGTCAGGGAGATCCACGGGTTATGCCAGGATGAAGAGAAAGGTCCTTGGGTTATGCAAGGAGGATACACGAGTTATGCCGGGATAAATAAAAAGGTCCTTGGGTTATGCTAGGGAGGTACACGGGTTATGCCGGGATAAAAGAAAAGGGTCCTTGGGTTATGCCAAGGAGGATCCACGGGTTATGCCGGGATAAAAGAAAAGGGTCCTTGGGTTATGCCTGGGAGGTCCACGGGTTATGCCAATATAAAATAAAAGGGTCCTTGGGTTATGCCGGGGAGGATCCCCAAGGACCATGCCAGGGAGGATCCACAGGTTATGTCGGGATAAAAGAAAAAGGGTCCTTGGGTTATGCTAGGGAAGATCCACGGGTTATGCCGGGATAGAAGAAAAAGGTCCTTGGGTTATGCCAGGGAGGTCCACGTGTTATGCCGAGGAAAAAGGAAAAGGATCCTCAAGTTGTGCTGGGGATAAAAGGAAAATGATCCTCGGTTTATGCCAGGGAGAAAAAGAAAAAGGATCCTCAGGTTATGTTGAGGATAAAAGAAAAAGATCCTAGGGGTATGCCGGGGAGAAAAAGAAAAAGGATCCTCAGGTTATGCTGGGGATTAAGAAAGCAATGTTCCTCGGGTTATGCCGGGGAGATCCACGGGTTATGCCTGGGACAACTAGAAAATGTGGTCCTAAGTTAAAAAGGATGCAACTAGAGATGGCCCTATGCTTTCATGATTTTTAGGATTTTTCCTTTTCTCTCTTTTTTTTTACAAAATGCAGGAAAGAATTTAAAGGAAACTTTCCTTTTCGGTTGATTGTTGCTGTGAAGCTGTTCCTAACTCCTGCGAATTTCCCTATTTGGTTACACCTGCTTCTTGCTTGGTTGCTTTGGATTACCCCTGTTTCAAATTTTCAAATAGAAACAATTGTTAGTTCGGAACGGTGGTTGGTTTTGCGGCTTTGGTTGTTTGATCATCGGGTCTTGGCCTAACTTTTAGTGAGAGCTTCCGCCGCTTTCTGGCTTTTATAGAGGTTGATCTCTATCCTATAACCGAGGAACTCTGCTTTTCAAAATTTCTCGTGAAGGCTTGCCTGTGTGGGATTTTGACCTTTTCACTTTATTCTACATTTAGGACCATTGTCCTTGGATTTCTTTTCATTTCAACAATTTTGATTTAGAACGTCATGATGCCTTGGTTTTTTCACATCCTTGCCATGACAGTTAGGCACGTGTGACTCAATTCTTTTGACTTCATTTTTGCCTTTGTGGGCTTTGACTTTGACTTCTTTTCCTTTCAGGAATCTTTCAATTTCAAAACATCAGTCGTCATGTCAAGCCGAGATCGGCTTGATATATTTGCTGAGGCTGGGTACCTTTCTTTAGTTTTTGTAAGTAAAAGCCCTGTAAAGCCAGTCTTGCCACCTTTTCTTTGTATTAGTTTCGGGGAACATGATTAGACCGAAAAGGATTCAAAGAAAATGTAATCAAATGGCAAGGAAATGAATTTAATGAAAAGTATCCCTTTCTAGAAGAAAAGAAGAACTTATCTAAGGTGCATACATGCTTCAAATAGACATGACATGCTTCTTGGACTGGGTGTCCGATTCGCACAAATTTCTCCATCTTCTCATAACTCATTGACCTATGTTTCAAACCAGGAATTCTTGCCGGGGCTCTATCAATGTTTGGAAATGCTTTCTTTTTTACCGACGACGCCCGTTGCGGGTTTTCGCCAATCGACCTCTCTCATTCTTCTTGTCACCGTCGCCCGATAATGCTCTTTGTAAGTTTTCACTAAACGGACTCTCTCATTTTTAGTTTCTCTACTCACCGTCACCTTATGGTTCTTGTAGCCTTTTCACCGATAAGACTCTCATTTTATTTCTCTCAATTTGACTACATCAAATTCCAACCATGGTGTTTTTCGATTCCGCTACCTCTGCTATTTGATCATAAGGACTTGAACAAGGTTTGGGTGAAAGGAATATGGATTGAATTACAACTTTGGAACAATCTTGGTGGCTTTTTGCCGAGCTGTTATATCATCTACCCAGTTTCACTTTCTTGGGGGACTTGGGATTTTTGTTTTGGTATGACTGAACCCCAGAGAGAGACTGCCAATGTATCCTTTCGAAATCAAGTCAGACGTAGTTCAAGAAATTTTGTTTTTGGTTTTCTCTTTGTTATTTTTGTTTTTCTATTTTTTTTTGTTTTATTTTGTTTTTCTCTTTTTTTTGTTGTTCATTTCATTTTCGATAACACTTTCATGTTCTAAAGAAGGTAATAAAAAAAGAGGTAACTGGCTCAAATGGGTTTGCAAAGGGTTGATAGTGTTTGGCTAATGAGAATGGAAGCCTTCATCATCTCAATTAAACAAAGTCACTGTTGTAGAAAGCCCAGACATAGTACCTTCTTACCCCGTCTGCACTCACAACTGTTTCAGGATCATCCACCTCGACATTGCCCAGAAACAATGCTCCTCTATGCAATATCTTTCTGATGATGTACGACCTTTCCAATTATAAACAAAATTTCCTTCCGCTTCCTGCTGATGAGGAAGAACGCGCCTTAGCACAAGTTGCCCCACTTCAAAATTTCTAGGCCACACTTTCTTGTTATAAGCTCAGGCCATTCTTTGTTGATACAACTTACTCTGGCACACCACAACAATTCATTTTTCATTGATTAAGGTTAGTTGTTCCAAAAGAGTCTTGACCCATTGCGTGCCATCAATCTCAGCTTCAACGATGATCCAGATAGAAGGGATTTCCACCTCCGTGGGTATCACTGCCTCAGTTCCGGAGACCAGGAGGTATGGGGTCGATCCTATTGATTTAGGAATTGTGGTGCGGTATCCCAGTAATGCAAAAGGTAACTTTTCATGACATACCCTGGAGCTCTAAACCATCTTTCTCAAAATCTTCTTGATGTTTTTATTTGCTGCTTCGACGGCACCATTAGCCTTGGGTCGATAAGAAGTAGAGTTCCTATGTGTTATCTTGAATTGTTCAAATATCTCCTCTATCAAACGGCTCCGCATTATCTATGGTAATTGTTGGGGGAATACCAATTCGACAGATAAGGCTGGAGTGTATGAAGTCTATTACCGCTTTCTTGGTGACAAATTTGAGAGCAATGGCTTCGACCCACTTTGTGTAATAATCGATTGCAACTAGTATGAACCTGTGCCCATTTGAAGCTTTTGGCTTGATTGGCCCGATGACGTCCATGCCCTAAGCGGCGAATGGCCAAGGTGCTGACATGGAATGCAGTTTTGTAGGCGGTGCATGAATCAAATCACCGTGCACCTTACACTGATGGCATTTTCGGAAAAAGCTGAACATTCATTTTTCATGGTTATCTTTGTCAAAACATACCCTTTTATGTGGTGTCCGCACACTCCTGCGTGTACTTCTGGCATGATCTTTCCAGCTTCTTCAGCGTCCGTCACACCTCATTTTTACGCACCTACCTTGGAGGATAAATGTATTAGGGAGTTTTTCCAATTAAAGTGACATTATTCGAATTGAGAGTATTTATTTATTTAGAGTCACCACTTGGGATAGGCTTGGTTATTGGTGTCCCAAGTCACCGGTTTTTTTTGAATCCCAAATCGAGGAAATTTTTGACTGCCCGAATGGAATCTACGAACCAAAAATTCTAAATAAGGAATTCTGTTGACCCGAGAGAAGGTGTAAGGCACCCTCAAATCCCGTGGTTCTAACACGGTCTCTTAAACCCCAAATTTAAATTATGTTACACTAGAAGTTAAGGCCTTTAAGTCAAGCCCATGACAACAAAATTTAATAGCATTTGACTGAAGGTATATCAAATCATGGGCCTGCTGATGGGCCCAAGTCAAATATGAATTGGACTGGAGTATATTGGAACGACCTCTCATCCTGGACTGGTTCGTTGAAGACCAAATTGACAAGGGCAAGTTCTCAATATTATGATCCAAATTTAATTATGTAAACAAGTTCAACTCAATGTTTCAGCTAAGTATCTGTGACATTGGACTCTAAGCAATTAAGTGTCAATGACAAACAACCTGTTTTTCAAATTTAACCCGTAAATTCTAAATTTTAATGCACAAGCCCATGACAGTCTATAATCACAAATCCAGTTGAAAATACAGCTCAATGCTTGAGTTATTTCATCAAAATCAAAAGCAACCAGTTCACAACCTAATTTTCACTTAGGAACATGCAGTAACTACTCACAGCTGTTTAAGTGTTGAATTATGATTTACAAATGAAGATCTAAGCTCAAATTATATATTCTGTAGCTGATATCAACATCGAAACTAACCACCAAATACTAATCTAAATAATATTAACAGTCCCATACAACTTAATAGTCCAACAGTCCAGTGTTCAAATGAATACAAATAAAAAAAACAAGATTAAACTATACTAAACAAACAAATATCAGTAGAATTTATCCAACTATAGTCACACAACCATCCAAACGAGCATACATTAGGAAACAAACTGGTAACTGTGATTTATTCCATTTCCAGTTCAAAGCTACATCAAGGCAATCTTAGTATGTGTACCTAAATTAAGGCAAAGATGAAACAACTTTGATAAGGTAAACAAGAGAATATAACAATAACAAATCCACCAGCAGATGCAGCAGTAAACCAAACTCGAAACCCAGAATCGAACAGGAGAATTTATCAAATATACCAGGGTACACAAAGTTGTTAAAATAGATTCAAACCACTCCAACTCAAATTATTTTTGCACATTTTGAAAATCTGGAACTGGAACAGTATTTTCCGCTTATATATTTTGTTTTTCAATTTTTCCCAAAAGTTTTCCTAAAATTAGATATTCTATTTTGTCTTTTTTGCTCCTGTACATGGGATCACTTTAGAAGGATTTTTTTTAGAGGGGTTTTCCATGCCTTTTCAATCAATATACCTATGCCTTTATAGGCAAGTAATCTAGGGCAAAGTTTCAGCTCTTTATTTTACCTTTAATCCTTTTAATTTTTCATATTAAACAATCAGTCCCTCTTTATTTTTTTAGCTTAGGTCACCTTAGACTTCTTACTTGTTTACCAAGTTTTACCACTTAACCTACTAAAATTTCACAAGAGACCCTCACTAAAAGCTTCTTAATTTGTTATAAAAGATTCTCTAGTCCTCAACTGCCTAAACTACCTTTCATTCAATCTGAATTTACTAAGAATGAGCAGTGAACTAACCCCCTCCCCCCTCCCACACCCCCTTTTACCCTAGATAGAAATGACTATAGTCAACTAAATATTCAACTATATCCACCCAATCTTGAAAGTGAATCAAAACTTTATAACCTGTGTTGAACCTAATTTAAATCCGATTAATAAGAGTTCTAAGACCAAGTGTATCATTAAAAAATAGACAATTAATTGAAACAATTTTCAACAAAACGACATGCCATATGGAAACATTAATATCCTAATAACCTAAATTAACCCCCAACCATTAAATTTAAACCACTCAAACATGCTACTCATGAATAAACACAAAACAACTCAGGAAAACAACAATCAAGCTTGACTAATCATGACTAAAAATCTAGAAGTCCAGTTACTAAAAGTGAAACAAGGAACCATTCGTAGCAGATAATCAGTGATGATTTAGAATTAAAATTAAACAGTGGAACTAGAATCTGAGTAAACCTACCACAAAATTCTAAATAAAACTAACAAAGGGTAACTAAGACCATTAACAACACATGCAAGAACAAACACTAAAAAAAATACAGCACCAAGAGGAAAGATTAAGAAATTGAAATTAAGGAAACTTAGCTTAATGACAGTCATGCAATCCAAATTTGGGACTAAACGGACTACAACCGTCCTTAGGTATGTGTTTCCCTGAGAAAATACCAAATTAAAGACGACCGCAGTCCAAAACCCATGAACCCCTAAGCATCTAAGGTTTCCGTCCAACATTCGATTGAAATTTAAGGAGATCCATTGACATTCGAGAGAGAGAGTGATTAGGGGTTTAAGAAGAAGAGGGTGAGAATAGTACATGGTGTGAATTTGGTTGGATTTGGAAGGGTTAGGCTTTTAGCCGGGGTCTTTAATTTGATATTCGACAAGATCTGGTAATGTTTGAGGGTTATAGGCTATGGTTTGATAGAGAGGGAGACAAGGAGGTTGTGTGGTGTATTTTTTGGGTCGTTTAGACACCAGTGCCACCATGGACGGCGGAACTGTCAACATTTTGTTTGAAAATTTGGGAAAAAGGGTTCTGATTCAAAGGTTGATACTTGAGGGGTTGGAAAGAGGAGAAGGGGATTCAGGGGTGTAAATTTGGGGTTTGTCAGAGACTGGCTGCCGCCGTGAGGCGATTTCGGCGGCAGCGTATGGCGAAGAGACGGTGTTTGGCGGTGGCGTTACACCAGCGATATCAGGGGTGTTTTGAGAGGTGAACGAAGGGTGGGGGTGGGGGTCTATATAACATTTATATAGTAAGAACCTAGTTAGTTCTCATCCGTTCAATTAAAAAACATCAAGGGCTCCGATTGATTGGAGCCATACGGCATCGTTTTGGTCATTGGGGAGAGGGCGGGTCATGGACTGGTTCATGAGGTTGGGCTGGTCTGGACGAGGGTATTTTGGGCTGGGGTTTTTGGAAACAATGTCCCAAATGGGTCTTATTTGTTTTCCATTGTATTTAATTGATTTCTTCCTTTTTTCTCTTCATTTTTTGTTTTATTTAATTCCCTTTTTTTTCATTTTCCAGATTTTAACACGTACAAAAATAAAAATAGACAAGACCAAATTTAAATTCTACAACCAAAACTAATTAATTTCTAGAATAACCTAAATCCCAATTGTTTTTTTTAAAAATGAAATATAAATAAATGTAAAAATGATCATTTTGTTATTTCTTTATTTTTACAATATTAATTAACTAATAAACCTAAGAAAAATATAAAAAATGGGTTCTAAATGCAAATATATTATTTTTGTATTTTTATGAATTATATTAATTAAAAATGCACAAAAACGCAAACAAGCACAAAAATTAGACAATTAATTCCTAAAAGTTCAAATAAAAGAAAAATCCTAATTTTAATCTAGGAATATTTCAAACAAGGCAAAAATCACGTGCTCACAGCTGCCCCTCTTTGCTCGGAGACATGAAGGGTTTCCGGGCAAAGATAAATGAGTAACTGAAAGATTTTTCCTGCTTGGCATTCCATGAGAAGCATTTTTTGAAAAAAATCTTGCCGGACCCTGCTTCAGAAATTGCCTACATATCCTTGGCTATAAAGGAATCAGGCCAGTGTAGTTATGGAAGTTTTGGTAGTTGGGACTACCAGGAGTTGTGATTTCTTTGCTGATGCTGCCGCTACTGCTTGCTGACCTCCTTATTACACCAAAAAGGAAAATCAAAAGCTAAGCTAGATACGCGTATCAACTATGAGTTACAAGATTCCTATCTTTAAATCTCTTGTAGCTCTATCTTGAGTCTTAGCTGGAATTGCTATGGACTTGATCTGAATCTTGATGCTCGTCGGCTGTAAGCGCCGGTTCTTTCTTTAGCATTAAACCAAGTAGGACATGCGCGAGTTGTGATTTTGAATCAATATTGAGCAGTCAACATCTTTCTTTTTGAGTTCACTTCTTTTTGTTCTTTTCTTTTGGATTGATATTCACTCTTCTAGTCATCTTGAATCTTGCGCCCTGAGGTAAAACCTGGTCGGACACCAAAACAAATAAACGAATGAAATTTTGTGCCCCAGTTTTCATCGGAAAACTTTTGTGAGTTATTTTCAACACAAATCTAAGCTTTTTTTACTAAAAAAAATATACAATTCAAGATTGTTTATCTTTTGGACGGATTGCCAGGTTATGCTGCCAGATGGCTGGGTTATGACGTGAAAGGAAACAGGTTCATGCTGAGGACAAGAGGAGGATCCATGGGTTATGCCGGGATAAGAATAAAGAGTCCCTCCTGGAGATGAAAAAGAAAATCCATGAGTTATGGATAGATGAAATGAAAACGATTCTTGAGTTATGCCAGGGAGATCCGCGGGTTACGCTGGGATAGGGAGAAAAGGTTCCTGGGTTATGCCAGGGAGATCCACAGGTTATGTCGGGATAGGAAGAAAAATACTTCTGGGTTGTGCCGGATAGGAAGAAAAAGACTCCTGGGTTATGCCGGGGGATTCGGGGGTTATGCCAGGATGGGAAGAAAAGACTCCCGGGTTTCACCAGAGAGATCCACGGGTTATGCCGGGATGGGAAGAAAAGGTTCATGGGTTATGCCGGGATGGGATCCACAGGTTATGCTGGGATAGGAAGAAAAAGGCTCCTGGGTTTTGCCAGGTGGATCCGTGGGTTATGCCGGGATATGAAGAAAAGGCTCCTGGGTTATGCTAGGGGAACCACGGGTTATGACGGGATAGGAAGAAAAAAAACTCCTGGGTTATGTTAGGGGATCGACGGGTTATGCCGGAATAGGAAGAAAAGACTCATGGGTTATGCTAGGGGAATCCATGGGTTATGCTCGAAAAGGAAGAAAAGACTCTTGGGTTATGCCAGGGGAATCCACGGGTTATGACGGGATAAGAAGGAAAAGACGTCTGGGTTATTCCAGGGGGATCCGCAGGTTATGCCAGGATAGGAAGAAAAAATTCTCCTAGGTTGTGCCAGGGGGATTCGCAGGTTATGCTAGGATAGAAAGAAAAGACTACTAGGTTATTCCATGGGAGATCCACGGATATGCCGGGATTGGAAGAAAAAGACTCATGGGTTATGCTAGGGGAATCGCAGGTTATGCCGGGATGGGAAGAGAAGACTTCTGGGTTATGCCAGGGAGATCCATGGGTTATACCGGGATGGGGAGAAAAGACTCCTGGGTTATGACAGGGGAATACATGGGTTATGCCGGGATGGGTGGAAAGGTTCTTGGGTTACGCCAGGTAGATCCATGGGTTATGTCGGAAAATAAATAAAAAGGCTCCTGGGTTATGCCAGAGGGATCTGCGAGTTATTCCAGGATAAGAAGAAAAGGCTCCTGGGGTATGCTAGGGGATCCACCGGTTATGCCGGGATGGGAAGAAAAAAAAACTCATGGGTTATGCCAGGGGATCGACGGGTTATGCTGGAATTTGATGAAAAGACTCCTAGGTTATGCTAGGGGAATCCACGGGTTATGCAGGGATAGGAAGAAAAGACTCCTGGGTTATGGCAGAGGAATCGACGGGTTATGCTGGTATCGGAAACAAAATATACTAGGGTAGAAAGAATATGATCCTCGGGTTATGCAGGGGAAGCAAAGAAAAAGACCCTCGGGTTATGCTGGGGATAGAGGGAAAATGATCCTTGGGTTGTGCCGGGGAAAGAAGGACAAGGGTCCTAGGTTATGCTGGGGAGAAAAAAAAAGAAACCCTTAAATTATGGTAGTGATAAAGGAAAAAGACCCTCAAGTTATGCTGGGGAGAAAGGAGAATGATCCTCAGGTTATGCTGGGTAGAAAGGAGAATGATCCTCGGGTTATGCTGGGGAGAAAGGAGAATGATCCTCGGGTTATGCTGGGGAGTGAAAGAAAAGGGATCCTTAGGTTATGCTGGCGATAGAGGGGAACTGATCCTCGGGTTATGCAGGGGAGGTCCACAGGTTATGCTGGGGATAGCTAGGGAATGTGGTCCTAGATTTGGAGGGATGGAGTTAAGGAGCGGGGGTCCTATGCTACCATTATTTGTGTGATACTCCTTTTCTTCTTTCTGTTGTTAAAGCTGCGGGAATGAATTTAAAAGAGACTTCCCTTTTGGTTGATCATTTTGCAAAGCTGTTCCAAGCTCTTGCGCATCTCTTTTTGTTGCATCTACTATTTGTCCAATTGCCTTGGATTACACCTGTTTTAGATTTTCAAACAAAGCACGATTGTTAGTTTGAAAATGGTGGTTGGCTTTGTGGCCTTGATTTCTTGATCCCGGCCTCGTTTCCGTCTGAAAAGACCTTTGGATTTCCTGACTTTGCCTTGTTTGTTGGTCGGAAAAACTCATCTTTCAGACTTATTTTGCCTTCGTAGGCCTTTCGGTTGTGATTTCTTTGCCCCAACTTCCATTTCAGAATCTTAGGGTACCTTGTTTTTTTGAAAAATTGTCGAGACAATTGACCTACTAGAACTCAACCTTTCTAACTTCATTTTTTCCTTTGTGGGCATTGACTTTGATTTTATTTCTTTGAAACCCTTTCTTCTTCCGAAGCATAAGCCATCATGGCCAGCCGTGATCGGCTAGATGCGCCCGCTAAGACTGGGTATTTTCTTTTCGCCTTGCCAGGCAGCTCTGGGAAATCAATCTTGCCATATTTTCTTTTGGAATAGTCACAAAATCATAGTTAAATCGAAAGGGATTCAGGGAAGAAGTATACAGAAGCAATTATATGAGCATAAAGAGAAGCATCCCTTACAGGGGAAGAAGAGAAGAACTTATCAAGGGGTGTGCAGGCTGACTTCAAATGAACATGACATGCTTTTCGGACTGGATGCCCGACCCGCACAAAATTTCCAACTTCTTGTGAAACGGATTTCCATATTTCAAAACCAGGGAACTTTGCCAGGACTCTTTATTGGTGAGGTATCTTCTTTTCGCCCGACAACACCTTTTATGGGTTTTCGCCAGTCGACCTCTCTCATTTCTCTCCTCACCGTCGCCCGATAGTGCTCTTTACGACTTTTCACTAAATGAACTCTCTCTTTTTCAATTTCTCTTCTTATCATTTCCTTATGGTGAATGAAGGTTTTCACTGATAAGACTCTTTTATTTAATTTCTCTCAATTTGAATTGTATCAAATCCCAACAAAGTGTTTGTCACTCCCCTGCCTTTGCCAATCGATCGGAAGGACTTGGGCCAGGTTTTTGGGTAAGAAGGACTTTGTGTGAAATTACAACTTTGGAACCGTTTTGGCGGGTTCATGGCCGAACCATTACATCATTTGCCCCAGTTTTCATGTTTTGATGAATTGAAAGTTTTTTTTGGTGTGACTGAACCTCACCAAGATGCAGCCTAAGTATCCTTTTGGAATCAAGTTAGATGTAGTTTAGGAAATTTTTTCCTAATCTAATTTTGTTTTGTTTTTGTATTAATTTTTCATTTTACATCACTTTTTCTCTTTTTTTTTCTTTTTTTTCTTGAATAACACTTCCGGGTTCCGAAGAGGGTGATCAAGGAAATGTAACCGGCTCAAAGGGTATGCGAAAGATTGATAGTATTTGGGGTAACGGGAAAGAAAAACTGTCGTCATTTCAATCAGACTGAATCATTGGTGCAGGGTGTCTAGACGTAGTACCTTTTTACTTTATCTGCATTTACTACTGCCTCGGGATCATCCCCTTCGATGTCGCTAAGGTATAATGCTCCTTTGGGCAATATCTTTCTAATAATGTATGAGACTTTCCAGTTAGGTGCAAATTTTCCATTAGCTTCCTGATGGTGAGGGAGAATATGCCTTAATAAGCGCGGGCCATTCATTCTTGGTACAATTTCCCGTGACAAACCGCAGCCATTCGTTTTTCGTCGATTAATGACAACTGTTCCATCTGAGTCTTGACCCACTCGCTATCCTCAATTTCCGTTTTGATGATTATCCGGAGAGAAGGAATTTCTACCTCTTCGGGTATAAAAACTTTAGTTTCATAGACAAATAAGTATGGGGTTGCTCCTACCGATGTGCGCAATGTGTTGCGATATCCAAGTAATGCAAAAGGAAACTTTTCATGCCATTGTTTGGAGCTTTGAATCATCTTTCTCAGAATCTTCTTGATGTTCTTGTTAGCTGCTTCAACAGCACCATTGGCTTTGGGCCGGTAGGGAGAGGAGTTTCTATATGTTATCTTGAATTGTTCACATATTTCTCCCATCAGACGACTATTCATGTTGGCAGCGTTATCTGTATGATGGTTGGAGGAATGCTGAAACTGAAAATGAGGTTGGAATGCACAAAGTCTGCCACAGCTTTCTTGGTGACTGACTTAAGCGTGATGGCTTCAACCCACTTCGTGAAGTAGTCAGTATCAACCAATATGAATCTATGTCCATTTGAGGATTTTGGCTCAATTGGTCCAATGATGTTCATGCCCCAGGCAGCAAATGGCCACGGTGCTGACATAAGATGTAGTTCAGTTGGTGGTGCATGAATCAATTCACTGTGCACCTGACAATGATGACATTTCCAAATGAAGCTGAAGCAGTCCTTCTCCATGGTTATCCAGTAGTACCCTGCCCGAAGTATTTTCTTCGCCAATGCATACCCATTCATATGAAGCCCACACACTCCCGCGTGTAATTCATGCATTATATTTCCGGCTTCTTTAGTATCAACACATTTTACAAAATTGAGATCCAGGGTCCTTTTAGATAAGACATCACCTCTCAGCAAGACATCACTTGCATGCCGTCTAATGGTTTTCTTTTGATACAAGTGGCCTGCTCGGGATATTCTTGTGATTTCAGAAATATCTTGATATCATAATACTATGGGTGAGTGCTGGGTTTTGCCTCGGCTGTATTACAATACCCATGCCTTTTCTTGATTTGGATTTCCAAGGGATTGATAAGAGCGTCGGGGTAAGGCAACATCGAGGCTAAAGTAGCCAGTGCGTCGACTAACTTATTGTGATAGCGAGGAATGTACGTAAATTGTACTGACTTGAACCTTTTGCTGAGCTCCTCCACATGCTGCCGATAAGGGATGAGTTTGACATCCCACATTTCCCACTCCCCTTGGGCTTGCCGGATAATTAGATCTGAATCCCCCATGATCAATAGTTCTTTGACGTGTTGGTCGATAGCCATATTCATGCCCATGATACATGCTTCATATTTAGATGTACTGTTTGTGTAGAAAAACTGAAGCCGAGCCGTGGCTGGGTAGTGTTGACCGGTGGGTGAAATTAAGATTGCCCCAGTTCCTACACCTTTTGCATTTACCGCTCCATGGAAGAACATTTTCCAAGCAGTGGTTTCCTCAGATATTACCTCCACCGGATTCACCTCTTCGTCCGGGAAATAGTATTCAGGGGTTGGTATTCATCATCAACCGGGTTTTTGGCTAAATGATCTACTAACGCTTGGGCTTTCATTACCCTGCGAGTGACGTAGACTATGTTGATCTCGGCTAGTAGGATTTGCCATTTTGCCAATCTCCCTGTAGGCATCAGTTTTTGAAATATGTACTTCAAAGGATCCAGCCTGGTTATGCAGTAGGTGGTGTGGGCTTGCAGGTAATGCGTCGGTTTCTAAGCCACCCAAGTTAAGGCACAATAGGTTGTTTCTAACAAGGTGTATTTGGCCTCATAACTGGTAAAATTATTTCTCAGATAGTAGATAGCCCGTTCTTTCTTACTAGTGATATCATGCTGCCCGAGAATGCAACCAAAATATTTCTCCAGGACCGTCAAAATAGAAATAATGGCCATCCTGGTTCCGACGGGACCAATACTAGTGGATTGGATAGATAATATTTAATCTTATCAAAAGCCTCTTGACACTCATCCGTTTATTTGATTGATGCATCATTTTTTAGCAAATTGAATATGGGCTCACATGTGTAAGTCAGCTAAGCAATGAATCGGCTAATGTAATTCAGTATCCCCAACAGGCTCATTACATCCTTCTTGGTTATTAGAGGAGGTATATCTCGAGTGGACTTTATCTTTGTTGGATCCAACTCAATACCCCTCCGGCTAACTATGAACCCCAGAAGTTTGCTTGACAGAACCCCGAATGCATATTTAGCTGGGTTTAATTTCAAATCTTACTTGCGTATCCTTTCAAAGATCTTACTTAGGTCTTGCACATGATCACCCTGAGTCTTGGACTTGATAATCACGTTGTACACATATACTTCTATCTGCTGATGCATCATGTCGTGGAAGATAGTGGTCTTGGCCCTCATATACATTGCCCCATCATTCTTTTACCCAAAAGGCATAACCCTGTAGCAATAAGTACCCCAAGATGGGTAAAGGCAGTTTTCTCGGCATCCTCCTCATCCATTAACACCTAGTGATATCCTGCGTAGCAGTCCACAAAAGACTGTATCTCGTGTTTGGCGCAGTTATCAACAAGGATGTGGATATTGGGTAAAGGGAAATTGTCTTTGGGACTTGCCTTGTTCAAATCTCTGTGGTCTGCACACACTCAGGTTTTCTTATCTTTCTTTGGAACCAGGACTACATTGGCCAGCCATGTGGTGTATCGGACCACTCGGATTACTCTCGCCACCAACTATTTTTTGATCTCTTCATTGATATTATCGTGGATATCAGGCTTAAACTTTCTCTATTTTTGTTGGACTGGAGGGAATTCGGGGTAAGTAGGCAACTTATAAACCACCAAATCAACACTCAGCCCTAGCATATCATCGGATGACCAACCAAAAATGTCTTTGAATTCAAACATGAGTTGATTATAGCGTCTTGGATTTTCTCATTTGGATGGTTGCTTATTTTAGTTTCCATGGTTTTGCCGAGACCACCCAAGGTAATCGGTTCGGTATCATTTAGATTTGACTTAGGTTTATTTTTGAAATGCTCCAGTTCTCGATTGATTTCCCTAAAAGCCTCATCTTCATCTTACTCCGGTCCTTGATTTATTATTTCACAATTAGGCGGCATGTTTGGGTCGGGGCATGAAGTCCGCGAGCATGTCATGTTATTTAAAGCTGCATTATTAGAATTGAAAGAAATAAATAAAAGGAAAACAACAAGAATTAGAAATAATAAAAGAATATAGATTATGAAATATTGATTTCATTTCTTATGAATTGTATGATAACAGGTTTTACATTTGGAAAGATAAAAAGACAAAAAACTAAAGAAAAACACTCGAGTTACACCCTAAGACAAATCGTGATGCAGAAAGGATAGCAAGACAACACTACCAGGCCTCCTGCCTGATTGGAAATGGCCTAGACTTCTAGTTTTGCAATTTGGAATCTGGTCCCATGTATAGCACCTCATAGGTGCTGGAGCCTTCTCCAAGCTGAACCATGTGGGTTTCGTATAATAGTTTTCTCATGGCCCCACATATTTCCTCGACATCTTCAGTTGTAAAGGTCTCATCTTCTTCCTCCTCACTGTACTTTGGCTTCACAAAAGTTTCATACAAGTGTGGCAGGGGTTGAGGCAGAGCCCATCCATCATGCTTTCTACGGTTCGTCCATGTTATATCCTCTGGTATCGGGTGGAAGCCTAACCCGAATGACCTCTCTGTAGTGAGCAAGGCAATCATCTCAGCTATCCCTTGTAAAGACCTTCCTAGTCTCTTCCCTGGTTTGAATCCTTGTCGTATCATCTCTCTTGCCACCATGATTGAGGCATTAGAGAGGAAAGGCTGGGGACAGGGTTTTCCCTCTTCATGCTGATCAGCCACCACAATTTGGAAAGCCTGATAGACGATATGCTCACTACCTTTTTAGCTTTGAGTTAGGGGACAGAGGGATCGCGGTAAATTGGCTGCTCATCTTCATCATGTACCACAATTTCTTGGTTCTCATGTTCAAATTTTAATATATGGTGCATAGTAGAATCAATAGCTCCCGCTGCGTGAATCCGTGGCCTTCCCAGGAGGTAATTGTAGGATGTGTCCATATATAACACTTAAAAAGGTTACCTCGAAATCAACTGGGCCAATGGTAAAGACTAGATCAATCTCTCCTATTGTGTCTCTTGTGATTCCATCGAAAGCTCGAACACATACATTATTGGGATGAATCCTCTCCGTCCCGATTTCCATTCGCTGTAATGTGGAAAGTGGGATATGTCTACCCTAGAGCCTCCGTCTACCATTACCCTTTTGACATAGTAGTTTTCGCTTTTGATAGCTAGATGCATGGCTTTGATGTGGACGGTTACTTCTGGAGGAAAATCATTTTTACTGAATGTAATATGATTGACAGAGAAGAATCTTTCTGCCATCCTTTCCAATTGTTCCAGAGGTTTGAGCTAGCATGTATGCCTCATTGAGAGTTTTGGCTAGTACCTTGTGGTGCTCAGAAGATTCCATCAGCAAGGATAGTAAGGAGACTTGTTGAGGGGACTTCCGAAGCTGGTCCACTACATCATAGTTTTGCATTTTCATCTTTCAAAAGAAGGCTTCGGCCTCTTCGGCGCTCACTGGCTTCATGGGTGTGAATTGCTTATTGGAGGCACTGTTCACTTCCTCCAGGTCAGAGTATTTCTTCAACGGGAAACTTTCTTTAGTTTCTCTAGAGATTGTTTTGCCTTTATATGTCACCACCGTTTCCTGATAGTTCCAAGGGACTGCAGAAGGGTCTATCATAGGCCTCAAAGGTGCGAGACCAACCACCACGGGCTCACTCAACCTTGGCGGATTAGTTGGCCCCCGCGCCACATAGGTTCCTTTAGGTATGTATATATCTAAGTAGTATTGTTTAACTCAAATCTTTTTGGGGACTCACAATCAGCTGCTTTTCCCGGCGACCTCGTGGGACATAAAGGACAGCTTCTTTGGCAGGTTTCGCCTCAGTTTTAACCTCAGCCTTCTTTTCAATTTTAGGGGGCATGGCCTTGCTCTTCATTTCCTCTTCAACTTATTGGGGCAGCTCTAGGATTTCTGTATGCGTTTGCAATATCAGTTATGGCTTTCAAAGTCGGTCAAATTCTGTGTCCTTGTAGATCATCCTGATTATTGATCCGTTGTTGTGGGTCGACAACGGGTTGTTAGTCACATTAGGGAAATCTTCATCCCTCAACAGTATTTTCCTTTGCTCTATTAGATCTTCCATAGGTTGCTTCAGAGTCCAACAATTCTCCGTCTCATGTCCTTTATCACCTGAATGATAAGCACACCGGACACCCCGTTGGTAGGAAGGCAATTCAAGGGTTTGTCTGTTTTGGGGGTACCTGCTGCAACAGACCCATCTAGATAAGTTTTGTGAATAGGATGGAATAGGACTCCCCGATTGGCGTGAAGTTTTGCCTTCTTGGTGGCTCCCTAGGACGGAAGTTATTTTGAGGGGGGCGAGGATTATAGTAGTTTTATGGGGAGGTTGTTTCTCAGAGCTTGGTTCCTGCCGGGCTGCTGCTGCGGTTGTGCGAATGGTTGAGAATTCATAACCACATAAGGCTGGGGAGCATAAGGCATGTCTTGGTAAGGAAAATAATGTTAAGGGGTTCTCCTCGAGAACATGGGCCTATGAGCATGATGCCTTCTCATACCTGATGTTGCCATTGAGGTTAATTCTTTCTTTTTATTCCTTGTGACTCCTCCTTCCCCGCCTTGGATGGCCTGGGAGGTTGATCTGATTGCCGACTGACTCAAAATCCTTCTTGTTTTCAAACCCTTTTCTACTATTTTGCCAATCTTTATTGCTTCTGCAAATGGCTTGCCCATGGCCAACATCATGTTTTGAAAGTAATCTGCTTCCTGGGTCTGAAGGAAAACAGTGACCGTTTATATGTCATCCATGGGCGGCTTCACCCTCGATGCCTATACGGGCCACTTAATATCATATTCTCAGAACTCTCTGAAGGCTTCTTCTTCCAATTTGCCAAAGATTTCCTATCTGGCGCAATATCGATGTTGTATTGAAATTGCTTAACAAAATCTCTGGCAAGTCGTCCCAAATGTTCCATCGTGAGAAATCTTGGTCCAGATACCTCTCTGAAGCAATGCCTACTAAGCTTTCTCCGAAGCACGTCATCAACAACTCTTCTTTTCCGCCAGCCCACACAGTTGGTTGCAATACTTCTTTAGGTGAGCAATAGGATCACCATGACATCATACTTTTCGAACTTTGGCGTTCTAAATACCATGGGTAGTTGCACATGTAGGAACATGTACAGATCTGTATAAGAAAAACTCTTTTGCCCACTTAAGCCTTGCATATTCTTTAAGCTCTACTCGAGGCTCCTCATTCTTTTTTCCATCTCATCTTGTTCAGGAAATTAGGGAGTTTTATCTTGTACTGGTGTAAGCTCATATGGTGGTTGAGGATAATTGTAGGTTGGGTATGGAAGAGGTTCAGTTTGGTAAGTGGGGGTTTGGAATGTATAGGCCGACGGATCAAACGTGGGTCTAGGCATTGCGGGCTGTGTGGTGGCTACACATAGGGGAGCCGTAAAGATATTGGGGACTGTGCCGGATATGAACACATAAGGGCGGACTTCAGAAGGTGCTTCATTAAAATTGGCTGGTATAGTGGGCTGTCCCAAAAGGATGTTTGAATGGCTAATGGGAATAGTGGAAGTACCCCCTGATCTTGGGAAGAGCTCAAGAAATCTAGGCATGACGCTCAGAGGCTCTTTTCCATTCGTCCATGCATCCCACATCTCCATGACCCTAAGGCGTATGATCCTGTTTTCCTTGGCTGCTACAAACTGAGGCCGGGATACCTAAAATTGGGCTATCTTCAGAGATGGGAACTGCGGGAAAAGTCATTTCAGACGACATTTCTGTACTTCCTTTTGATCTGGTAAAATACCGATGTGATTCGAGCTTATCACAAACTAACCACCGGTTTTAAAAACCTAAGGCTGATTACGACATCAATAAGCGGTTATTTTGAGACAAATAACATACAGGGAATCACACATTGGGGTCTGCTGCACCTATTCAGTTATAGAGATGTCTACATGTTTGCAATGGTTGTATGTGTCGTCCCGAATTTTATTCCACTTTTCTTTTGATTTCCACTCTTTGTTTTTCTTGCTTTTCTCTCTTCTTATTTTTTCCTCTCCGGTTCTTCTTTATTTTCTTCCCTCTTTTGTTTTCCTCTTAGGGCTTTCCTTTTCTTTTCCTCTTCACTCCTCCCTTTTTCCTCTTTTTTTTTTTGCTTTTTTTTTTGTTTTTTACGGTTACGGTCAAATCTTATGATGATTGCCTACGTATCATGCCCCACATGAATCAGATCGAGCGCAATTCATGAAAATAAATGCAAAAATTAGGATACAATATTTGGGATTTTCAAATTTTCATTGATAAAATCCGATAACAAAGACTCTAGACTATTTGTTTTTTAATGGAAAATTACAAAATAGACTTGAGATGGCAAAATACAGACTCGATGACTACAACTAGGTGAAGAGTACACTAAAGCTTCAAATCCTGGGGCCTACGATGCGTCATTGGGCATCGCCGCATGCCTACGTGCAAGACCCCTTTGTAACTGCTCCAAATCATTCATAACCTGGTGAAGAAATATCATTACTACAGCAAAGAAAGTGGTACGACCCAATCATTCACTGGCCTACATTCCATGACAATATAATCTGCGTTGCCTCTGATTCTTTCCCTGATCCTGCCCTTTTCGTGGAGTATTCGACTTATCTGTTGGTTACGGGCGTCAATCACCTGGGAGTCATGGAGGTGATGGTCTCGCAACAGTTTTATTTTCTTCTCCATTTTGGTGATTAGCCCATAACATTGGTCCCTCTCCGCTCGAAATTCTTTGTTCTGTTGGGCTTGCCTTATCTTCAAAGGCATTCATTTTTCTCCTCATACTAGCAATGGTCCCATTATATTCCTTTTCATTTGCTGCACAAATTGGCTTTTCCCTCTATCTTCTTTGCTCATTATTCCCGAAGCTTTGCCATGTTCACTTCAGATTTCTCCAATTCGTCCTGGCATTCTATGACTTGTTTCTTTAGCCCTTTTATTTGTCTCTCATCGGAACAACTTCTTTCTTGGTTTTTAGCAAAAATATTTATTTGACGGATTTAAGCCCTTAGGGCTTCATTCTCTTGGGTCAACTTCTTTTTGTCACCTTCATCGGCTGCGGCTCGCAAGCTCTTTGCAAAACGGAGATCCTGAACCTGTTTTTCGAATGCTCATATTCGGGCCCTGTACTCCGTTTCTTTATCTAACCAATCCATTGCACTTGTGCTTCGTCAGGGAAGTGTTAAACATGCGGTCTCTTGGCGGGCCTCTCAGGAATTTGAAATCTTTTGCCAAACCAAACCAAGTACTTGGGGTCCACTTCGCCCTTAGCCCGATACTGCACTATGGGTTTACGCTCAAGGTACCTGAATTCATTCCATATTTGGCGAATCTTTCCTTCTGAGAAGGCAACTTTTTGGCCTAATTGGATGACTTGTTTACTCAGATCGTCGTCACCGTGGACGGTTTGGAGTCTTCCTAACTTTCACAAGACTAAGAAGTGTAGGGTTGGATGCTCTGAATGCCCATTAAAAGAATATTAGGCATTTCTGCTGATGTGCACAAAACCTCAGTAGCGGAAGCCATCCGTAAGCCCATTCAATTTTATCTGCTGTCACAGATCTCAAAGCATGACAACCAAGCCTAGGTTCCCTCGGGGAACTCAATACCTGTAACCCGGGTCTCAAATTCTTCAATGCAACTCAATGTAGTTAGACCATAGTTCAGGTACCCCGTGCGATGACAAAGGTGTTCTTGGATCCACAATTGTAACAACATATTGCAACCTTGAAAGAATTTCATACCCTCTCGGCACATTGTCAAGGTTCAATACATTTCCGCCACAATCAAAGGAACCATTGTGCTAGTAGGCATCTTTATGGGAACATCCAACATTCCTACAAGGACAATGTCTATATGACTGGCTTTTCTTGGACAAACCACGATTCAGAGGAAAGCTACCATGACTGCCAATCCCCGACGGGCCTCCCATTTATCTTTATTTCCGGCATGTGTCACACCGGCATTGGGCTCCTCAAAACCTTTTAGGCTTCCATGTCGGTGGTATAAGACAGGAAGTGTGCAACACCCTTCTGATAGATGCTTATCTTGAATGTCCCGATGAATGCCCATCAAGTCCAAGAATCTGTGGATGGTTACCGGTCTCGGTTCCAATGGATATCTACTCCAGAGGTTCCCGTTAAGACACGTATATCTCGAAATCTCCTCTAGTGTGGGTGTAAGCTCAAAGTCTGAGAACCGGAATATGTTACAGGTTGGATCCCAGAATGGTATCAGTGATGCAATAATATCTGTTCTTGGTTTGATATTTAACAATCCGACGAGACCACCCAAAATCTTGACCATGGTTTCTCTGGTACATTTTCCCATGTCATTCCACCACATGTGGAGCTGCAAAGGGATCTCACTCAGGACCGAGAAGGGTTTGATGTCAGGGGTATTTATCCTGCACATTTTTTTAAAGGGGATTTATTGGTTTATTTTGACCTAAAAGAGAAAATAGGCTATTTTTTCAAAAAATTCTTTATTTGGGAAAACAAGGACTCGGTTTTGCCGATACGACCTTTCAGCACTTCTGGAAGGAAAAATTTTAAGGTTGTACCCGCAAACTATTTAAATTGACTCAAGGTGGATGTTCTTGCAAAACTAGCCTTCTGGCGTCCTTTTCGGGACATTTGGCTTGTTTTAGGAAGAACGACCTCACCCGATTTATTTAGGACAACAATTAAAACTTTAATATTTTTTTTTGACTATTTTTGAAAAAGGGGGGTTGGACCTGTTCGGGCAAATATTTTGTTAAAACCAAATTTGTTAAACAACCTCTTTTCTTGTTTTTTCTTTCTTTTTTTCAAAACTTCGGCATCATTTCGGTACTATTTGAACATTGATTTTCCGGAACAAGTGATTACTGACATTTAGTCCTAACGCTGCCATTTTTCTTAATTTTCTTTCCTTATTCACAAGCCGGTCAACATGCAAATCCAAAGCAAATAAATGAACAAGTAGCACGATGAATCAGCATGGTCTTTTCATTTTGGGTCACCTGTTCTAGACGGACCCAACCCATGTGTTGAGTCCCCTAAGCCAAACGCACGTGACGCAACCAAATGCTCCTACTTAGGATCCGGTATGAGGTTTCGTTATACTAAGGTTAACCCCTGGGTTTATTGTTCTAGGCCTCGCTTGCCCGAGCGGACAACTCGAGCCGGGAGGGGGGGGGGCAGCGTACCGGCAATACAGAAGCTTCGCCGGCTTAGCAATTTGTCCGAACCTCGTTCTAAATGGGAAAAGACTCTAAACAGAAGAGAAGTCACATGAAGTGCACCCTTCTCCATGATTTAGAAGACGCAAAGAGAGGAAGGGATTCGTAACAACTTATATATACAATACATCCAATACCAAAGCGGTAAAAAATTTAGCACATATACCATGGAACATGTAGGAAAATGAGATAAAGCCAAATATAACATCTATTCTAAGCTCGAATTCTTGAACCCTGAACCAAAGATTCTGGGTCCTATCTCCCCAGCAGAGTCACCAGAGCTGTCACACCTCCTTTTTAAGCACCTATCCCAGAGGATAAATGTATAAGTGAGTTTTTCCAATTAAAGTGACATTATTCTAAATGAGATTATTTATTTATTTAGAGTCTCCACTTGGGATATGCTTGGTTTTTGTGTCCCAACTCACCGATTTCTTTTGAATCCCAAATCGAGAAAATTGTTGACTGCCCGAATGCAGTCTACGAACTAGAAATTCTAAGTAAAGAATTCTGTTGACCCAAGGGAAGGTGTTAGGCACCCTCGGATCCTGTGGTTCTAGCACTGTCGCTTAAATTATTAATATTTTATACATGTTCATCCTATACTGCAATTTTAAGTTATTTACCTCTTTTAATTGAAAAGTTTTTAGTAAATGTGAATGCCATTTAAAACATGTCTTTGTATCACGTCACATGAAATACACCCGGATCTGAAACGCATTTAATACAACGTTTTGGGATTTGGATTTGGGTCACATGAAATGCACACCCGTAGTTAGGAAGGTAAAATTATTAAAAGGTGTGCCTAATGAGACTAACGTATTATTACTTTGTGAGAAGCCGAGAAGTTTGCTAAGCGGCATGTCCCGAATTTCTAGGCATTTTAACAAACGCATTTAAAGAGGGCCATGTAATTTATGAGTTTTATTTGGCACGGTGCACCTCGCTTTATTATTAAATGGCCACTATAGAGAACACTACATTTTTCTATTGGGGTTTGTCTCTAATAAGACCTAATTAATTAATATTGTAAAATTCGAGCCCCGAATTCAAGTCCGGGTTCAAACAAAAGGGAAGAACCTCTTAATTTGAACCCGCTATCTAACTTGGAAGCCTTAAACTTAAATTATGTTACATCAGAAGTTAAGGCCTTTAAGTGAAGCCCAGGACAATGAAATTTAACAGCATTTGACTGAAGGTTTATTAAATCATGGGCCTGCTGATGGGCCCAAGTCAAACATGAATTGGACTGGAGGAGCCTGGAACGACCTCTCATCCCGGACTGGTCCGTTGAAGACCAAATTGACAAGGGCAAGTTATCAATATTATGACCCATATTAAATTATGTAAACAAGTTCAACTTAATGTTTCAGCTAAGTATCTATGACATTGGACTCTAAGCAATTAAATGCAAATGACAAATAACCTGTTTTTTAGATTTAACCCGTAAATTTCATATTTGAATGCACAAGCCCATGAAAGTCTATAATCACAAATCCAGTTGAAAATACAGCTTAATGCTCAAGTTATTTCATCAAAATCAAAACCAACCAATTCACGACCTGATTTTCACTTAGGAACATACATTAATTACTCACAACTATTTAAGTGTTTAATTATGAATTACAAATGAAGATTTAAGCTCAAATTCTATATTTATGTTGTAACTGATATCAACATCGAAACTAACCACCAAATACTAAGCTAAATAATATTAACAATCCCATACAACTTAATGGTCCAATAGTCCAGTGTTCAAATAAATACAAATATAAAATCAAGATTAAACTACACTAAAACAACAAATATCAATAGCATTTATCCAACTATAGTCACACAACCATCCAAACGAGCATACATCAGGAAACCAACTGGTAATTGTGCTTTATTCCATTTCCAGTTCAAAGCTACATCAAAGCAGTCTTAGTATGTGTACCTGAATTAAGGCAACGATGAAACACCTATGAGTAGGTAAACATGAGACAATAACAACAATAAATCCACCAGCAGATGCAGCAGTAAACAAAACTCGAAACCTAGAATCGAACAAGAGAATTTATCAAAAAGACCAGGGTACACACAACTTTTAAAATAGATTCAAACCACTCCAACTCAAATTATTCTTGCACGTTTGAAAATCTGGAACTAATACATTATTTTCTGCCTATGTATTTTGTTTTCAATATTTCCAGAAGTTTTCCTAAAATTAGATCTTTTATTTTGTATTTTTTGCTCCTATACTTAGGATCCATCAGAAGGATTTTTTTCAGAGGGTTTTTCTGTGCCGTTTCAGTCAATATACCTATGCCTTTATAGGCAAGTAAGTTAGGGAAAAGTTTCAGCTTTTTATTTTACCTTTAATCCTTTCAATTTTCTATTTTAAATAATTAGTCCCTCTTTATTTTTTTTAGCTTAGGTCTCCTTAGACTTCCGACTTGATTACCAAGTTTTACCACTTAACCAACTAAAATTTCACTAGAGACCCTTACTAGAAGCTTCTTAACTTGTTATAAAAGATACTCTAGCCCTCAACTACCTAAACAACCCTTCATTCAATCTGAATTTACTAAGAATGAGCAGTGAACTAACCCCCACCCCTACCCCCAAACCACTTTTTACCCTAGTTAGAAGTGACTATAGTTAACTAAACATTCAACTATATCCAATCTATCCTGAAATTGAATCAAAACTTTATAACCTGTGTTGAACCTGATTTAAATCTGATTAATAAGAGTTATAAGGCCAAGTGCATCATTAAATAGTAGACAATTAATTGAAACGATTTTCGAAAAAATGACATGCCTTATGGAAACAGTAATATCCTAATAACCTAAATTAAATCCCAACCATTCAATTTAAACCACTCAAACATGCTGCTCAAGAATCAATAAATAACGACTCAGGAAAAAAATAATCAAGCTTGACTAATCATTACTCAAAATCTATAAGTCTAGTTACTAAAAGTACAAAAGGGAACCATTCATAACAGCTAATTAGTATTCATTTAGAATTGAAATTAAATAAGGGAACAGGAACCTGAGTAAACCTACCCCAAAATTCTATATGAAACTAACAAAGGGTAACTTAGACCATTAACAACATATACAATAACAAACGCTGAAAAAAATACAGCACCAAGACGAAGGAACAAGAAATTGAAATTAAGGAGACTTAGCTTAATGACTGTTATGTAATTCGAATTTGGGACTAAGCAGAAAACAACTGTCCTTAATTATGTGTTTCATTGAGAAAATACAAAATTAAAGACGGTCATTGTCCAAAACCCGTGAACCCCTAAGCGTCTAGGGTTTCCGGTCAACCTTCGATTTGACATTTGGGGATATCCATTGAAATTCGAGGGAGAGTGATTAGGGGTTTAGGAAGAGGAGGGTATGAACAATACATGGTGTGAATTTTGTTGGATTTGGAAGGGTCAGGCTTTTAGCTGGGGTCTTTGATTTAATATTCAATAAGATCTAGTAATGTTTGAGGGTTATAAGCTATGGATTCATGGGAGGGAGACGAGGAGGTTGTGTAATGTATTTTTTTGGGTCATTTTGACACCGGCGCTGCCGTGGACGGTGGATAAGTCACCATTTTGATTGAAAATTTGAGAAAAAGGGTTATGAGTCGAAAGTTGATACTTGGGGGGTTTGAAATAGGAGGAGGAAGGGATTTAGTGGTGTAAATTTGGGGCGATCAGAGACCGGCCGCCGCCGTGAGGCGATTACCAGCGGCGGCGTTAGGCGAGGACACGGTGTTTGGTGATGGCATTACACCGGGGATATCAGGGGTGTTTTGAAAGGTGAACGAGGGGTAGGGGTTCTATCCGATATTTATATAGATATAACCTAGTTAGTTCTCATCCATTCGATTAAACAAAATCAACCGATCCAATTGATTGGAGCCATACAACGCCTTAACTGAGTTTACCTCTTCATCTGGGAATTAAGTGTTCAAAGGTTGATATGCATCATCAATCGGGTTTTCGGCCAAGTGATCCGCTAGTGCCTGGGCTTTCATGCGGGTGACATAGACTATGTCAAATTCAGTGAGAAAGATTTTCCATTTTGCTAATCTTCCCGTGGGCATTGGCTTCTCGAATATATATTTTAATGGATCCAACCTGGCTATGAGGTAAGTGGTATAGGCTTGCAGATGATGTTTCAACTTCTGAGCGACCCACGTTAAAGCATAACAGGTTCGTTTCAATAGAGTATACTTGGCTTCATAGTTGGTAAACTTCTTGCTCAAGTAGTATATTGCATGCTCTCTCTTTCTAGTAGCATCATGTTGCCCGAGGACACAACCGAAGGAATTTTCCAAGACTTCCAGGTAAAAGGACATAGGCCTTCCCATTTTAGGTGAGACCAAGACTAGTGGGTTGGATAGATACTCTTTGGTCTTATCGAAAGCTTCCTAATGTTCATTCGTCCATTTCACTGCTGCATCTTTTTTTAGTAATTTGAACATGGGTTCGGTAAGTTGAGCAATGAACCTGCTGATGTAGTTCAATCTTCCCAACAAGCTCATCACATATTTCTTGGTTTTTGGAGGAGGTAGTTCCCGAATAGATTTTATCTTTGTCACTTGATACCTCTCCGGCTGACTATGAATCCCAAAAGTTTACCAAAGGGGACTCCGAACACACATTTTGCTGGGTTTTGTTTTAAATTATATCTGCGCAATCGCTCAAAGAACTTCCTCAAATTCTGCTCATAGTCCTCATGAGTTTTGTACTTGATGATCACGTCATCCACATATACCTCTGATTCTTGATGCATCATACAATAGAAGATGGTGGTCATGGCTCTCATGTAGGTCGCCCCAGCATTCTTTAGACCAAAGTGCATGACCCGATAGCAATAGGTTCTCTTCCTCATCCATAAACACCTGGTGATATCCTGCGTAATAGTCCACGAAGGATTGTATCTCATGATTGGCGCAACTATCAACAATGATGTGGATGTTTGGCGAAGGGAAGTAATCTTGGGGCTTGCCCTGTTCATATCTCTATAATCCACACACACTCGGGTTTTTCCATCCTTCTTTGGCACTGGGACTACGTTGGCCAACCATGTGGTGTACCAGACTACTCTGATCACCCCTGCCTCCAACTATTTTTTTATCTTTTCTTTGATTTTATCACTAACCTCAGTTTTGAATTTCCTCTATTTTTCCTAGATTGGGGGGGGGGGGCACTCGGGATAAGTTTGCAATTTATGCACCACCTAATCAACACTCAGTCTCAATATGTCATTATATGACCATGAAAACACATCTTTGAACTCGAACAGGAGTTGGATTAGTGTCCCGAGTTTTCTCATTTGTGTGGATGCTTATTTTGGTTTCCCTGTTTTTTCAGAACTACCCAAGTTAACCGGCTCAATGACATTTAGATTTGGCTTAGGTTTATTTTTGAAATGTTCCAGTTCTCGCTTTATTTCCCTAAAAGCCTCTTCTTCGTCGTATTTTGGTTCTTGGTTCATTGTTTCACAATTTGGCAGCATGTTTGGATCTGGGAACAAAGTCTGCAAGCATGTCATGTTATTTAAAGTCGCATTGTTAAAGCTGAAAGAAGAAACAAAAGAGAAAATGGCAAAAATCAGAAAGAATAAAGGAAAATGAACGATTAAATATTGATTTTATTTCTTAGAATTGGAAGATAAAAGAGTTTATACTTGGAAATGAAAAAAAAAAGAAACTTAAAGAAAACATCGGAGTTACACCCTGGGATAACTGGGGATGCAGAAAAAGTGGCAGGACTAGTCTACCGGGACTCCTGCCTAATGGGGAATGGCGTAGCCTTCCAATTCTGTAATTTGGCCTCGGGTCCCATGTTCTGCACCTCAGCAGTGCTAGAGCCCTCTCCTGGCTGAACCATGTGGGTTTCATATAGTATCTTTCTCATTGCCCCACATATTTCCTCAATCTCTTCGGCTGTAAAAACCTCCTCCTCTTCTTCTTCATTGTATTTTGGCCTGGCAAATGTTTCGTACAGATGTGGTAGTAGTTGAGGCAGGTCCCATCCATCACACCTTTTGTCATTTGCCTATTTTATGTCATCTGAAATAGGTTGGAAGCCTACCTCGAAGAACTTTTCAGCGACTGGCAGAGTAACTGGTTCAGCTATTCCTTGTAGGGATTTCTGAAGTCCCTTCCGCAGTTTGAAGCCATGTAATTCCATTTCTTTTGCCACCATAATTGATGCATTGGAAAGAAAGGGCTGGGGGTAGGGGTTTCTCTCTTTGTACTGGTCTTCCACAACAACTCCAAAGGCCTGATAAACTATGTGCTCACTTCCTTCTCTCACTTCAAGGCATGGGACTGAGGGGTCTCGATAAATTGATTGTTCATCCTCCCCATGGACCATAATTTCTTGCTCCTCGTGCTGATACTTTACCATCTGATGAAGAGTGAAAGGTACAACCCCTGCTGTGTTGATCCATGGTCTTCTCAAAAGAAGGTTATAGTATGTGTCATTGTCTAGAACTTGGAAAGTCACCTCAAAGTCAATTGGACAGATGGTCAGAATTAGATCGATCTCTCCAGTCGTGTCTTTTGATACTATTGAAAGCTCGTAGGCAGACATTATTTGGACGAATCCTTTCAGTCCCAATCTCCATGCGTTGTAATGTTGAGAGTGGGCGAATATCCACCCCGGAACCTCACTCTACCATAACCTTTTTCACATAATACTCTTCATATTTGAAAGTTAAGTGTAGGGCTTTGTTATATGCATCCCTTCCACCGGCAGGTCATTTTTGCTGAATGAAATCTGGTTGATAGTGAAAAGTCTTTCCACCATTATTTCTAATTGTTCCACAGAAGTCTCAGCTGGCCCGTATGCCTCATTGAGGGTCTTGATTAGTATCTTGTGGTTTTTGGGGGATTTCATCAACAAAGATAGGAAGGAGACTTGTTTAGGGAACTTTCAAAGATGGTCAACAACTTCATAGTCTGCCATTTTTTTTTGAAACAAAGCTTCCGCATCTTCAATACTCACTGGTTTTTTAGTTGGGAAGGGTTTCTTGGTGGCGTTGTTCACTTCTTCCAAATTGAAGTACGTTTCTACAGGGTAGTTTTCTTCTCATGATATTTCTTTCCATTTGTATGTCACCACTGTTTTATAGTAATTCCAGGGCACCGTGGAAGGATTCGTCATGGGCCTCTGTGGCACGCGACCAATAACCACAGGCTCACTCAGCCTTGGTGGATTAGTTGGCCCTTGCACTACATAAGATTCCTTAGGCACAACATCTGGGTGGTTTTATTCAGATTGAATCTCTTGGGAGGACTCAAAATCAACAATTTTTCCTTGCGGCCCCATGGGACATAGAGAACAACATCTTTAACGGGCGTTGCCCCAGTTTCTGCCTCAATTTTACTTTCTGATTTGGGGTGTGTGGATTTGCTCTTTTTCTTACCTTTTTCTTGCTTCAGGGAAGTTTTTGGCTTCCTCTCCACATCAGTAATAACAATTATGGCTTTCAACATCGGGTCCAATTCTTTCTTCACAGATCATTGTGATTATCGGCCCGTTGTTGTGGGCCGGCAGTGAATTGTTGGTCACGTTGGGGACTTCCTCGACTCTTAACACAATCTCCTCTATTCTATTAGATCTTCAAAAGCTCTTTTCAGGATCCAGTAATTTTTCATGTCCTGTCCTTCAGCTCATGAGTGATAGGCATATCGGGTGCCCCACTGGTAGGAAGGTGATTTCGGGTGTTGCCTGTTTGGAGGTACGGGCTGCAGCAGGCCCATTTGGACAAGCTTTGGAAACAAATTGGAATAGGATTCTCCAATCGGTGTAAAATTTGTCCTTCTGGGTGGTTCACGAGGGTGAAAGTTATTTTTGGGAGGATAGGGGTTATAGTGGTTTTGATGATGAGGCTGGTTTCTTGGGAATGGAGTTTCGTTCCTGTTGGCTTGTTGTTGTGGCCGGACAAAAGGTTGAGCATTCATGACCGCATACGGCTGAGGAGTATAGGCCATGTCCTGGTGAGGGTAATAACGCTGAGGAGCTCTTTCTGGGAACATCGATCTGGGAGCATGGTGTCTTCTTACACCTGATGCTGCCATGGATGTTTCTTCTTTCTTCTTGCTCTTTGTTACTACTCCAGACTCACTTTGAATGGATAGGGAGGTTGCTCTTATAGCGGATAGACTTAGAATTCTGTCTATTTTTAATCCATTTTCCATCATTTCCCCGATTTTGATAGCTTCCGCGAATGGTTTAGCCATAGCTAACACATATTCTGGAAGTAGTCGACTTCCTAAGCCTAGAGGAACACTGTGACCATTTCGACCTCATTCATCAAAGGCTTTACTATTGATGCCTGCTCATGTCATTTGATTGCGTATTCCCAAAAGCTCTCTAGGGACTTCTTTTTCAAGTTGGCCAATGAGTTTCTGTTTGGAGCAATGTCTATATTGTACTGTAATTGTCTGACAAAGTCTCGAGCAAGGTCGTCCCAAATGTGCCATTGAGATATGTCTTGATCCATGTACCACTAAAAGGCAATACCTGCCAGACTTTTCCCAAAATAGGCCATAAGTAATTCTTCTTTTCCTCAGGCCGCTCGCAACTGATTGCAGTATTTCTTCAGATGAGCAATAGGATCACCGTGCCCATCGTACTTCTCAAATTTTTGGAGTCTTGAATCCTAGTGGCAAGTTCACATGGGGAACCTGCATAGATCAACATACAATACACTATTCTACCCACTCAAACACTGGATGTTCTGGAGGCTTTGCTATATACTCCTCATCTTTCTAGCGATGTCTTCTTGCTCAGAAGTTTTGGAGTCCTTTCTTGCCCCGGAGTGAACTCAAATTGAGGTGGCTAAGGGAGTTATAAGTGGGGAATTGAGGAGGATCCATTTGGAGGGTAGGAATTTGGAATGTAAAGGTTGAAGGATCAAAGTGGGCCTAGGCAGTGGAGGCTGTGTTATAGCCGAGCATGGGGGAGGAGCGAAGATGTTTGGGGCCACACTGGGTATAAAAATCTGGGGGAAACCCTTAGAGGATGTTCCAACAAAATGGCCTGATATGATTGGGTGTCCTAGTGGAATATTGGGGTGGCTGATTGACAGTGGAAGTTCCACCCATTCTAGGGAAAAGCTCGGGAATTCCAGGAATTGCACCGGGCGGCTCCTTTCCGTTTGACCAGGCATCCCACATTTCCATCATACTGAGACGCAATAACTTGTTTTCCTCGACAGTTGCTGATTCTGAAACTGGGATGCCCGATATTGGGCTCTCGTCCGGATAGGAATTGCTGGCAAAGTGATTTCTCAAGACATTTCAACGCTACCCTTTGATCTCATGAAGTATGGATGGGACGCCAGACTACCACAAAAACCAACCACCGTTCTAAAAATTCCAGGACTGGATTACAAAAACAAACGATTAGTTTGTGACAAATAATAGGTAGGTAATCGCACATTGGGGTGCGATGCATCTATGCAGTTAAATGGGTTTCTATATGTTCTACAACGGTTGCATGCTTCATCACGGATTTTCTTTATCCTTCTAAATTTTCTCTCTTTTTGTTCACTCCCTCTTTTTCTTTCTTTTCTTTTCCTATATACTTTTCTCATTTTTTTCATTTTTAATGTTGGAGTTATTTATTATGACCGGATCCGATGAGGATTGCGTATGTATCACGTAGCTGCGTGAATCAGATCATGTGTAGTTTAAGAAAATGAATATGAAAAGTAAGGAAATAGTTTTTGGGAATTTTCATTTTTCATTAATAAACCTTCTGTTACAAAAGATGTTAACTACTCTTTTTTCATGGAAATAAAACTACACACTCAGAGAAAAAATACAGACTCAATGATTGAAAACTCAAGAATACATTAATGCTTCAACTACTGGGGCCCGCGGGGCATCATTCAGCCTCGCCGCGGGCTTATGTGTGAGTGCCCCTTGTAATTACTCTAAATCACTCATAACTTGGAGGACAAAAGTCATCACCGCAACAAAAAAAATGGTGCAAGTTATGTCCTTGCACGCTTGGCACTTCATGATAATGTAGCCAGTGATGGTCCTGATCATTTCTCTAATTCTGCAATTTTCTTGAAGTAATAGCCATATCTTCCGGTTCCGGGCTTCTAATACTTGGGAGTCATGAAAGTGTTGATCTTCTATTTGATGAATTTCTTTCTCCATTTTAGCCATCAAATTATAACACTGCTCCCTATCATCCTTGAAATCTTTAGTTCGTTTGGTTACCTCATCTCAAGAGTAGTTATCTTTCTTCTTAGGCTGGTAATGGTGCGTTCATAATTTCTCTTCATTTGTCGCACAAATTGTGCCTGTTCTACTGCTTTCTTTATCCATTGTTCCTGGATTTTTGCTAGGCTATCTTCAGACTTTTCTCGGTTTTCTTGACATTGAAGTATTTTCCTTTTTAGTCCACTTATAAGTCTCTCATCAGCCTGAGTTCTTTTGGGTTTATTGGCTATTTTCATCTTTCTGATCTAAGCTTTAAGGGCCTCATTTTCCTAGGCCAGTTTCTTCTTTTCTCCCTTGTCGGCTACGGCTTGAACACCATTTTCAAGATGAAGCTTTATGACTTGCCTTTCCAATTTACTTATTTTGGACTTATATTCATTCTCTTTAGTCAACCAGTCTCATTGCGGTTGTCCCTCAACAGTGAATTGTTGGACATGTGGTCTCTTTGCAGGCTTTTCAGGAATTGGTTATTTCTTACTAAATCATTAAACATATTTGGGGTCCACTTCTCCTCTCGATAGGTTTCGCACTATGCTCTTAGGTTCAAGAAACCTACATTCATTCCATATTTAGCGAATTTTTCCTTCTAGGAATGTAGCTTTTAGACCCAGCGCAACGACATGTTTACTCATATCTCCATCATTGAGGACGATTTGAAATCCTCCTAGTTGACGCAACACCTTGTAAGTAGCATAAGGCTGGATGCTCTGAATGCCCATTAAGAGGATATAAGATACTTCAGCTAACCTGTACACTACTTCAATGACGGGAAGCCATCCAAATGTCTACTCAATTTTATCGGCAGTCAAAGCTCTCATATGTACAAGCCAAGCTTTAGTACCTATAGGGAATTCAATACCTGCTACCCAGCCTTGAAACTCTTCAAATTCAGCCCTGACCGGTCGAACCATAATTCATGTACCCAACTCAGTGACTGAGGTGTTCTTGCATCCATTATTGAAATAGTAAATTGTAACCCTGGAAAAACTTTCCCCCTTCCCGACAGATAATCAAGGCTCGACAAATTTCAACAACGATCACAGGAACCACATGCTATTGGCTTTCTTGATTACCACATCGATCAATCCTACAAGACCCATCTCTATATTCCTATCTTTTCAGGGACAAACCACAACACCCATAAAGGCTACCATGAAAGCTAAATCGCGCCTTGCCTCCCACTTGTCTCTATTTCTGGCATGGGTTAGCCCAGCGTTTGGCTCTTCGAAACCTCGGGGGTTGACATATCGATGATATAAAAACTGGAGTGTGCAATATCCTTTAGATAGATTTCTGTCCTGAACATCCCAACCAATGCTTAAATATCCAGGAATCTCTGGGGGGATACCGGTGTTGGTGACAACAGATATCGACTCCTAAGATTTCCATTGAGGCCCGCATAACCCGAATTTTCCTCTAATGTAGGTGTGAGCTCTAAGTCAGAGAAACAAAACATGTTGCAAGTCGGGTCCCAGAAAGGTATTAAAGCTTTAATTATGTCCGACCTTAGCTTAATTTTTAATAGTTCGACAAGGCCTCCCAGAAATTTCCCCACCGTTTCTTTATTGCCCTTTGTTAGATCATTCCACGACATGTGGAGCTTCAGGGGGATCTCATTAAGTGCTGTGAAGGGTTCAATTCCATTCGTGCTCATCCTGCATATTTATTAAGGCGATTTAATAACTTATTTTAATGAGAAAATAACAATATATATATATATATATATATATATATATATATATATTTATTTATTTATTTTACAAAAATTCAATTTTCGAAAACAAAACCCTGGCTTTGCCGATATGGATTTTTTGCACTTCGGGAAAGAACATTTAAAAGTTGTGCCTGCTAGCCGTTGGAAATGACCCAAGGTGGTTGTTCTTGCAAAACACCCTTCCGGCGCCCTTTTGGGGACAATCAGCTATATATATATATATATATATATATATATATATATATATATATTTTACAAAAATTCAATTTTCGAAAACAAAACCCTGGCTTTGCCGATATGGAGTTTTTGCACTTTGGGAAAGAACATTTAAAAGATGTGCCTGCTAGCCGTTGGAAATGACCCAAGGTGGTTGTTCTTGCAAAACACCCTTCTGGCGCCCTTTTGGGGACAATCAGCTTATTTTAAACAAGAATGGCGTCACCCTACTTATCTGTGACTAAGATTTAAATTTTTGCTGTTTTGGGCTATCTTTGCAAGAAGGGAAGTTGGACCCGATGGGGGTTTCCTACGTATCCCACATCCGGTGGAATTCAAACTGGTGTAGTTCGGGCAGATTTGAAAAAACAAACTATTTTTTCTAAAATAAACGAAAACTTTTTTTTTCATTTTTTTGTTTTTGTTTCTGATTTTTTCTCTCTTTTTTTTCTCATATTTTTTTCAAACATTTCGGCAGAGTTTTGGTATGACTTGGATATTGACTTTTCTTGAAAAAGGTGATCACCGTCTACTATTTTCTTTTCTACTTTCTCCCATTATGTACGAGTTGGTCAGCATGTAGATACGAAGCAAATAAATGCACAAGAAGCAAGTAAGATGCATCAGGATGGTCTTTTTATTTCAGGTCACCTGTCCTAGGTGGACCGAACCCCTATGTTGAGTCCCCTAAGTCAAATGCACGTGATGTAAACAAACGTTCCTACTGGCAATCCGTCTTGATGTTGTGTTATTCTAAGTTCAAAACCTGAGTATGTGTTCTAAAATATGTATTCGAGCGGACAACTCGAGCCGAGGAGGGGGCTACGTACCACAAAAAAAAAGGTCAAAAAAATCATCCAGCTTAGTTACTTGTCCGAGCCTCTTTCTTATTTCAAGGTATGACACTAACGGAATAGGGAGTCTCGACCAGCGAGCACATCCCCGAAGATGAGAAGAGAAGGGTTTCATAGTATTTTTATGTACAATTCACAGAATATCAAAGCGGTAAAAACATTTAGCACATTTGGCTCAAACATGTAGGAAAATCAGATAATAAAGCCAATCATAACAACTATTCTAAGCTCGAATTTTTGAACCCTGAACCAGAGATTCTGGGATCTTCTCTCTCCCCAGCAGAGTCGCCAGAACTGTCACACCTCCTTTTTACACACTATCCCAAAAGGTAGTATACAAGGGAGTTTTTCCAATTTAAGTGAGATTATTCGAAATGAAATTATTATTTAATTATTTGTTCAGAGTCACCACTTGGGATAAGTTTGTTTCTGATGTCCCAAATCACCGGTTTATTTTAAATCCCAAATTGAGGAAGATTTCGACTTTCCATTGGAAGTCTGCGAACCAAAAATTCTAGATAAGGAATTCAATTAACCCGAGGGAAGGTTTTAGGCACCCCGGATTCCGTGGTTCTAGAAGGGTTGCTTAAACTATCATAATTGGCATATTATCTGATTTTAAATATATGTTTTTAACCTATGGTGTAATTTTAAATTATTTATAGTTTTTTTTTATTTCTAAGGAAATTGAACGTCGATTAAAAATGCATCTTTGAATTGCATCACATGAAATGCACCCGTACTCCAAAACACATCTTATTCAACGTTTTGTGACTTGGATTCGGGTCACATGAAATGCACATCCGAGATTAAGAATGTAAAATTATTAAAAAATGCACCTGAAACGACTAACACGTTATTAGCAGCAGCAGGTTCAATAGCAGTAGTAACAGAGACATGAATCAACAACAAATGATATCTAGACTTAGTTAATGAACAAGAAATCAACTTAAAGCCACTGGAACAGTAATGTTCAACACAATTGGATCACAAAAGCTATTCAGGGAAGATTTGAGAATGGAGTCTAAGGATTTTCTTGAATTTCAATAGAACAGTGAAATTTTTTTTTGGTTTTTTTTTTTATTTTAGCTCTTAAAATCTCTAAAATCTCTCTCCCAAAATCCTTGCCTCTAAGGCAAGGGTGTAATGCCTTTATAGGCAGACGATTGGGGAATCATGCAGGTTCTATTCTTGCACACCTAGTCCTTTTTAATTTTTGTTTCTTAGCTTAGAGGCCCCTGAAATTGTTACTTTCTACCCAAGCCAGCCTACCCAAAAGCTAAAAAAGAAATTAACCCCCCACACTAGAAACTTCTAGGGGCTTCTTATTTCAGTTACTACACGATTTCTTATATGATCTGCCCAAATTACCCCCAATTATCCGTGTATTTACTCTCTAATTTGATCAAACAAATCGGGGTTCAAAATGGATCAAACAATTCTAAAAATAATGAATCAGACATGCAATACTTACACCAATAAATTTAATCACATGACTTATCACAATTAAACTAAGCATTAATTAGAATCAATCTAAAACCTAGGTTGAACAATTGACAAGAATAATATTATTGGACCTAATTTAAATTCAGGGATTACACATAGAAATTAACTCAATAGAAAAGATTAATACAACTCGAATTCAAACTAATTAAATTCAGGAATTTAACAAATGAAATTCGACTAACACAAATTAAACCTAATTTAAACTCATATATTAACCAAATAAGACTGATACAACTTCAAATTAAACCTAATTATTTTCAGGAATTAAAAAGTGAAATTCAATTAACACAAATTAAACCTAATTCGAACTGAGGTATTAACCAAATAAGACTAATACAACTTTGACGTAAACCTGACTAAACTCATAAAATCAAATTACAGAAAAAGATATGAGGCATAGGGAAACTAGAAAAGAAAACTTAGCTTAATCTCGTCGAATCGAAACCTGAACATTGAATAGAACTCTTCATGCACTATTTGGAAAATTCTGGAAAACCCTAGATTTGGGTTTTTGGCAGCTGCGGAGACGTTCGAGTGAGGTTGAGTGAGAATTTAAGATGAGAGGGTCAAGGAGTTTATAGGGTGTCGCTTTGGGATTGGTTGGTGGTGATAGGGTTTTGGCCAAGATTTTGATTCAATATTCGACGATTTCGACTGGGATTTGAAGGAAAATAATAGTCGATTCGTGGTGAGAGGATTTAGGAGAATCTAAGGTGTTAAAATAGAGGTATTTGGGTGGTGGCACTGCCGGTCATGGAGGAGGGTCCAAGTTTCTTAGTGATATTTGAAGGGGTTGGGTAAGATTCGAGGGACGGGACTTAGAGATCTGGAAAGGGGAGAAGGAGCGGAACAAAGGGTGTTAATTTGGTGGCCATCAGAGCTCTATCGCCGCCGTGGGAGATTTCCGGCTGGCGGCGGACGACGATGGACGGAAGAGTTCAGGGTGGTCTCTAGGTTTTACAGGGGTTGTGAGAGGAGATAGATTGGGGGGATAGGGATCTCACGAGATTAATATATGAATGGATGCTTAGTTCCTGCCCATTAGATCACTCGATCTAGACGGTTGAGGTTAACTAAGAGCATACAAAGTCGTTTGGTTTGGGGAGGATTCTGGACAGGATTAAGGGACAGGTTTGGTGCGGGTTTGGAGGTTTAAATATCTGGGGTGGCGTATTTTTGGCCCAAAAAAGTATTTTTATGGGACTCAATTTTGTAGATTTTCTTTTCTTTTTCTTTTGAAATTAAATTGAAATTAAAAATAAAATAAGATTGAATTAAATCCTAAAAAATTAAATTAACCCACCTAGTTATGTTAAACCCTAATTAATGGCCAACACAATTAATTAATAACAATTTTAAGGAAACTAACAAAAATTTAAACTTAATCAAAGCAAGAAATAAATCCAAATATTTGATTTTTTTGTATAATCCTAATTACCAATCAATTTTAAAATATGTAAAATCAAATCCTAAATGCAAATACATAATTTTGTATTTCTTATGAATTATTTAAATTAAAAATGCACACAAAAATGCATACAAACACGAAAATTGTGCAACTAATCCTAAAACTTAAATAATTAAAAGAAAAAAAATCCAAAATCTAAGAATTTTGTAGAAGTAATTTACGCAAGGCAAAAATCACATGCTCACAGTCATTACATATAAATAAAACATAAATATCCAAGGTCAAAAGTCTTGCTATAAACACTCTTCTTTGAGTCATTATTACAAATTTATCTGGCTATGTAACTTGATCAAATTTGGCTATTGTTTAAGTTTTTGGTTTAATCCATACAAGGATTTCACTAGTGTACAAACGTTATTCTCCTGTCGCGGTACAATAAATTTCTCTGATTTCTCCCTATTTCTTCTTCTTCTTCTAAATCAACGTTAAAATAGGTGACTTTAATATCCATTGGACGGATCGCCAATACATATTGAAGCCAAAGCTAACAATACTCGAATTATTGTCATCTTTGCTACAGGAGAGTAATTGTCAAAATAATCAAACTCTTCCTTTTGTGGAACCTTTTTTGCAACTAATCTTGCCTTGAATTTTCCTCTCGACCTGTTTGATTTACCTTTTTATTTAAATATCTACTCATACAAATATATTTGCACTATTTGGCAACTCAGTCAAGATCCAAGTCTTATTGTCAACTAATGACTTGATTTAAGCATTTATGGCATCTTTTCAAAACATCGAAGCTACAGAAGATGAATTCTTTGTAAGTTTGTGGATCTTCTTCTATTAGTGTCATGATTCAAATTTCAATATATGGTGATTGTGCCTATAACAGTACTAGGCAAGACGACAATTATAAAACAATTATACATTTTAATTTAAAAGCATAATATATTGAGTTCAATAGTAAAAATCTCATAAACATCTGAAAGGAATAACGATGACTCAAATAGAAAATTTCTAAAGATCTGGGTGTCACCGAGTACATGAACTAATAAATGACAGTACTGTCAGAAACTTCTAATGCAATTGTCTAGAGAGATAGAATAGTGCTAAATAAATTTAAAAAAAGAAGAGTCGAGGTATGTGGATGCCAAAGTAGCTATCTCAATAGTCTCGAAGAAGGAACTGCTCCAAGTCTAGCAACCACCGGGTCCAGTTGTACTTGGATATTCACATGAAGTAGAGAGTGTAGTATGAGCAAAACCGACCCAATATACTCAATAATGTTACGTCTCGCATTTTTTGTACATTAAAATTTCGTCTTCAGTTAATCGACGCAGACTCGAGGATAAGATTATCTTAAGGTTAACGTATTTATGCTATTTATAACAAGAGATAAGTAAGTGTCATGAAGGATAAAGGATAAACTAATATCATAAAATGAATTTCATTAAAGGTTGTCTATTTGGGATAAAATACGATCCGAGCTATAATATATAGTATTTATGAACTAGTGTCATACAAGGTATCCCATAACCACGATAGTAGGGTACGTAAAGTGTATTAAAAATGACTAGTAATTTAAGTATTTCAAAGTATTTCTTAATTATATGATTAATTAGTTAATTATCGGGTAACGAAATATTACCTAATTAATTCATATATTAATGGATAAAGATTAAAAATCTCCAACCTACCACCAACGTGGCAGTAGGCCACCATTACGACATATGACTACGTAGTAATATGAGCTTAGGTTGCTACCTAAAGTGAATAAGTCATCAACGTGTAAATAGTCAAAGTTATAAAAGTTTGGTTCATTCGGACAGAGAATAACAAAGTAAGAATCATATATCTTTCTTCCTTAGTTCAAAGTACTTTAACAACAGAAGCTAAACTCCTTCTGAAAAAGCTTCCAACGAAATTGTTACAACCACATAATTCCATCTAGAATTGTTAGAACCATAGCAACGTAAAATTTTATGGTTCTAAAGGAGTACGCTGCAATATCTTTTAAGAATATTGTATGAAATTTTTCTTACTCCAGGTATGTTGAGGTCATTCCTTCTTTCTTTTAGCATGATCATTACGATACAATTAAAACGAGCAAATGTACAACTTTCATAAATTACTCTATTCATAGAAATGTTAGAGATGTGTATATTTTTATTCTCTCATAAGTCTTATTATTCTATCGTCTATTCATGAGTCTCAGAAAAACACATATTTGAATTCATGCTCCTTAGGATATGCTATGTTTTCACCGTTGCCTCCGATGACTATGGCCGCCTAGAAGGGAAAGTCCATAATGGGTGAGACTACTAGTCGAGCACCACGGGTTACCAGGGCTCTGGGAAAGCCTCATAGTGAGATTTCATTTCAAACTTCACATACTGCCCCCTCTCTAGAAGAGTTCCAAGGGGCACCAGCTCCAGCACCCACCCCGTGCGTTCAATCCCTCAGCCAAATGCACCAGGTCAGGAGATGAGAGATGCTATTCAATTATTAACTAGATTAGTAGCTACCTAGTCTCAATGTCAAAAAATAAATATTGGTCATGTAAATAGGTCCGTCAGTGCAAGGATTCGTGATTTCATTAATTTGACCCTCCGATATTCATTGGGCCAGATCCAAACGAAGACCCACAGTTATTTATCGATAGCATGCATAGGACTTTGGGGGTAATAAAGACCACCAAGACTGAGTCATTTGAGTTAGCTTCCTATAGACTTCAGGATATTGCAGTTAATTGGTACGAGTCTTCGGAGTTGTCTAGAGGTGAGAATGCCCCTCCAATAGTATGGTAGAAGTTTACAGAAGCTTTTCTTCATTATTATCTTCCACCAGAGCTTAGGCGGGCCAAAGATGATATGTTCTTAACATTTCGATAGTGTAACGTGAGTGTTCAGGAGCACAGTCTTCAGTTTGATTCATTGGATAGGTATTCTCCCACTATTGTATCTAACATAAAGGATCGAGTTCACTGGTTTATGATAGGGTTAGAGCACACTTGCTTAAAAATTTTATGTCAGTCCCACCTCATCCAAACATGGATATTTCTCGTATTCAGGCATACGCTCAAGGTGAAGAGGAGCTTAAGAAGAAAATGGAGAGTTGATCGTGAGTATAATAGGGCCTAGAATAAGAGAGCGGGGTCTTCGGGTCCTTTTGGTGAGTTTCGAGGTGGTCAGAGGTAATAGTACCCAAGGTATCTAGTGAAGCCATCGGCTAGCGCACCCCTCAGTTTTGAAGTAAGAGATTTGATCGTTCTACATATTTAGGGTTTGGTCAGAATTCCAAGGCTCAGGTTTTTAGTATAGGGGTGATTTAAGTTAGATGTGGTTGCTTTTTCCATGATGTGCTTACTTTGCTAAGCAGCATGACAGGTAGTGCCATATGGGATTGGGTGTTTGTTATAATTGTGGTAATCCGGGCCACGTTTTGAGGGATAGTCCGACGAGAGGTGTTGCAAGCATAGCCTAACCAGCGGGATCTATAGGCAGTTCGTCATTGTAAATACGCCCCTTGGGCAAGGTTCACAAGCACCAATGAGTCGTGGTAGAGGCAAAGGAGGAGCATCTAGGTCGAGCATCTGGTAGGACGATATGATCAAGAGTCATCATCTGATGTTGTTACAGGTATATTATCAGTCTCCTCATGTAATGTATATGCACTAATTGAACCAGGTTCCACCTTATAATATGTTACTCCATTGGTTGCTACTAAGTTTTGAATAAAATCTAAACTGGTTAAACCTTTCGAGGTGTATACACATGTTGGGGATTCAGGTGAGAGCTAAGCGAGTATATAAGGGTTGTATATAGTAGTTCTTACTTGATCTACCGTAGCGAACCTAATTGAGTTAGATATAGTAGAATTTAATGTTATGATTGGTATGGATTGTTTGGCTTCATGTCATGACAACGTTGATTGTAGATCAAAGATAGTCCGATTTCAATTTCAAAGGGAGCCTATTTTGGAGTGGAAAAGTAATATGGCGTCGCCGAGAGGTAGATTTAATTTCTATCTCAAGGAAAGGAAGATGAATTGAAAGGGCTGTATTTATCACTTAGTTCAGGTTTGGGATATGGAAGTAGAGTCATCAACCATTTAGTCCATCCTGTATTTAATGCGTTTCCCAATGTTTTCCCGATGACCTTCTTAGTCTTCCGCTAGAGCGAGAAGTTGAGTTTGCTATTGACCTACTACTAGATACTCATCCAATATTTATTCCTCCCTATAGAATAGCCCCTACATAGTTGAGGGATTTGAAGGAACAACTAAAGGACTTGCTTGAAAAAGGCTTCATCAGACCTAGTACATCACCGTGGAGAGCACCAACGTTATTTGTGAGGAAGAAAATCCTTACGGATGTGTATTGATTATAGACAGTTGAATAAGGTAAAATTCAAGAATAAGTACCCGGGACCCGAGGATTGATGATTTGTTTGACCAGTTGGAAGGTGTTAACTATTTTCAAAGATAGAATTGAGGTTCGGGTACAATCAGGTAAGGGTTAAGTAGGAAGATATTCCGAAGACAACATTCAGGACCAGATATGGGCATTTTAAGTTTGGTGTTATGTCATTCGATTTGATGAAGGCCCCATCGATATCATTAATTTGATTAACTGTTTTTCAGGCTTATTTTAGATTTGTTCATAATTGTATTTATCGATGATATATTGGCATATTCTCGATCAGAGTCTGAGCATGCAGATTATTTGCGTACTCTGCTCAGAGTTCTACAAAAAGGGAAATTGTAAATTCTCTAAATGTGAATTCTTGTTGAACTATATAGCTTTCCTTTGGCATATTATTTGAGGGTGAAGGCATATAGGTGGATACACAAAAGATTGAGGCAATAAAGACTTGTCCTAGACCTACAACACCAACGAAGGTTCGTAGCTTTTTAAGTTTGGCAAGTTATTACAATTAATTTGTAGAGGGATTTTCTTCTCTTTCAGCACCTTTGACAAAGTTGACTCAGAAGGGAGCAAAGTTTCAACGGATTGATGCTTTCGAACAGAATTTCTAGTCATTAAAGGACATATTAAATCTAGCACCTATTCTAATCCTCCCATAACGCACAGATGGTTATGCTATCTATTGTAACGCGTCAGGTGTTGGACTGGGTTGTATGATGATGCAACATGGTAAAGTTATAGCTTATGCTTTTAGACAACTAAGAAATCACAAGAAGAACTACCCGACCAACGAATTAGAATTAGCCACGGTGATTCATGCACTAAAGATGTGGAGGCACTACTTGTATGACATTCATGTTGATATCTATGCAGATCATATACCCTCTAGTATAATTTCATGCAAAAGGATTGAACTTATGTTAAAGGAGATGATGGAGCTACTTACGTAGATCTATGGGTAGGCTGTCATATTTACAGCCAGAAAATAGGGGAACAGTCCATAAGGTTCATCAACTTGCTAGTCATGGAGGTCGGTTACTGGACTCAGGTGATATTGGAATTACTGTTTAGGATACGAAAATATCATCTTTAGTAAGTGAAGTAAAGGAATGCAAGTATGAGGATTCTATGTTAGTTCATTATAAGAACACTGTTTGAAATTACGAAGATGGGGTCCTCAAATATCCAAGATGATTATGTGTCCCTAATATTGCAGGGCTACATCGGTAGGTTATGGGGGAAACTCACTATTCTTGTTATTCAATCCATCTAGGAGCAAAAAAATGTATCATGATATTAGGGAAGTATATTGGTGGGACGGAATGAAAAAGGATATAGCAGAGTTTGTTGTTCAGTGTCCTAACTGTCAGTAGGTTAAGATTGAGCACCAAAAACCTAGTGGATAATTGCAGGCTATAGAGATTCCAGCTTGGAAATGGAAAGTAATCAATATGGATTTCATGGTAGGCCTACCTCGTACCCAGCGTAAGTTTGATTCGACATGGGTAATTGTTGATAGGCTTACAAAGTCAGCCGACTTTCTGCCCGTTAGGAATACATATTCTACAGAGAATTAAGCCACGCTTTATATTAAGGAGATAGTATAATTATATGGGGTCCCTGTATATGTTATCTCGGATGTAGGAGCTCAATTTACAGCTAACTTCTGGAGGACCTTCCAGAAAAGATTGGGGACTCAGGTAAGTCTTAGTACAACATTTCATCCCAACATGCAGACATGCTGAGCGTACTATTCATACACTTGAGGATATGTTATGAGCATGTGTGATAGACTTCAAAGGTAGCTGGGATTATCATTTGGCGCTTATTGAGTTCACATGTAATTATAACTATCATTTAAGTATTTAGATGACTCCATATGAATCTATTTATGGATGGAAGTGTAGGTCACCTATATGGTGATTCGATGTTGGGGAAACTACATTAGTAGGACTATAATTGGTAAAATAGGCAACCGAGAAAATTAAGCTTATACAAGAAAGGCTGTTAGCAGCTCAAAGCCATCAGAAACCATATGCGGATCATCGATGGCGAGACTTGGAGTTTAGGTTGACGATTGGATATTCCAAAGGTATCACCGATGAAAGGTGTTATGAGGTTTGGTAAGAAAGGAAAACATAGCCCTCGGTACATTGGACCATATATGATAATAGCAAGGTAGGCCAGGTTGAATATGAGTTAGACTTGCCTTCGGACTTGGAGTCTGTACATTCAGTCTTTCATGCGTCTATGTTCCCTAAATGTATCGGAGATCCCTCCAGAGTTGTGTCAGTTGACAAAGTTTAGGTCATAAATTAGCTATTATATGAATAATCTCCCATTGATATATTAGATAGACATGTTGGATGATTGAGAACTAAATATGTAGCTTCGGTGAAAGTACTTTGGAGAAACAAAAATGTGGAAGAAATGACTTGAGAGGCTAAAGAAGACATGAATTCTTGATATCCTTACTTATTTTCTCCTCCAGAGAAGGGTCCGACTGAGACATCACAAATTTAAGGTACATATAGGGATTCTTGTGTTAGTAATTATCATTGGTCATGTGAGGCCATTCTCATTATTGATGATTGTCGTCCTATGTGGTGTGGAATTATTGAGTTTCTACAGGAAGAGTTGATAGTAGTGTTGTTACAAAGGCAACTCGGCCAAATTTATATAGATCCTGAGGAGTTAAACATTCAAGGAGGAATGATTCTAAGGGGGGAAGGATGTTACATCCCACATTTTCGTACGTTAAAGTTTCGTGTTCAGTTAATCGACGTAGACTCAGGTATGAGATTATCTTAAGGTTAACGTTTTAATGCTATTTATAACCAGCGATAAGTAAGTGCTGAGAAGGATAAAGGGTAAACGAATCTATGAAAATGAGATTCGTTGAAGGTTTTCGATTTGGGATAAAATACAGCCGAAATCATAATATCCACCATTTATGGACTAGTGCTATACAAGGTACCCCATGACCACAATCGTAGGGTACGTAAAGTGTATTAAAAATGAGTAATAATTTAAGTAATTTGAGATAATTTTTAATTATGCGAGTAATTGATTAATTAGTGGATAACGATTGAAATCCCCACCGCACCCCACGTGGCAGTAAACTACTATTAAGACATATGACGAAATAGTCATATGAGCTTAGGAGTTTGGTGTCTTTTTAAAATTTGGTTCATTTGGACGGAGAATGACAAAGTAAGAATCATATATCTTTCTTCCTAAGTTCAAAGTACTTCAAGAAAGGAAGCTAAACTCCATCCGAAAAAGCCTCCAATGAAATTATTGCAACTAAACAATTCCAGCGAGAATTGTTAAAATTCTTGCGGTGTAAAATTTTGCGGTTCTAAAGGAGTACAGTGTAATTTATTCCAAGAATATTATAGAGAATTATTCCTACTTCAGGTATGTTAATATCATTCCTTTTCTTTTGGGATGATCTATACGACACAAACGAAACGAGCAAATGTACGACTTTCATAAATTATTCTAATCGTAGAAATGCTAGAGATATGTATATTCTTATTCTTTCAGAAGTCTTATTGTTCTATCATCTATTTCATGGGTCTCATAACAATAATATTTTTGATGAAGTTTATCCGAAAGGCATATTGAGTTTAATGAAATTCCGAGAGAATCTTATTAACGAATTTCCTATGTATTTCATGCATTTATACATGTACATTGACCCATGACCAGATGACATTATATAAACGTGTATGTGTGTGTGTGTGTGTGTATATATATATATATATATATATATATATATATATGTATATGGGAAATGAAAAAAAGGTTACAACATTATATATGCACCACCACTTGATCAGTTGGTATGATGTCACGACCCAAACCTATGGGCCGCAACAGGCACCCAGAACTTTACTCAACTGAGTACCTACATAATGTATCATTCGTATAATTCTTTCATTGGTAAATGAGCCAAAGAGATTGTCATGAGATATGTACAAATAAACATGGAGAAATACTCGATACTGGATGATCCAACATGTAACCCAAATTTATAGATATGACATGCAGGGCTATAAGGTGAAAATAACCACTCGTATAATGAACATAGGCCGATAAGTCTATACAATCTTTTATGTACATGAAATCTATCTATAAGAATTTATGAATACATAATTTTCATAAGGGTCGGGACAGAGTCCCCTCATCAAAAAAATATACGTCTAAATCATATAACCAAACAAACAACTCCGAAGCAAATGGAGCGCACCACAACTTTCACTGAGTTGATAGCCTATTTGGAGAACTCTCGACCTGTCTATCGGGATCTGGGGGCATGAATGGCCTCGTCCCAAGGCAAAAGGGACGTTAATACGAATAATATACCAAGCATGTAAGGCACATAATAAGTATATACAAGACATGGAAGAAATATGGAATACATGACTCAACCTGTAAGTCTAGACAACTCTGTAAATCGTGAAATACTTATAGTGTCGTGCATATGCATATGATATTATGTTGTGCATACATTCATAATATCATCAAGCCTCTGAGGGCATCCAATCATATCATCTCTAACCATTGTGCTAAAATCATCAACGTGGTGGTTCGTATATAACGCCATAACCTTTTTCCATATCCCATATATATATATATATATATATATATATATATATATATATATATATATATATATATATATATATATATATATATATACACACACACACACACACATATATATATATATATATATATATGCATATATAATACCATCTGATCATGGGTCAATGTACATGAATGTAATGCATGCGAAGTATGTTAAAAATCTTTCGGAATGTCATAAGACCATTATGTCTCTAAGTAATATAATGAAGTAAAATTTTTCAACTTCACTTTTTTGGGACCCATGAATAGGTGATAAAATAATAGGATACATAGGAGTTCAATAACATATGAACCTCTAATATTTATATGAATAGAGTCACTTATGAAAGTTATGCATGTTCTCGTTTCGTTTGTATTGTATAGACCATGCCAAAAAGAAAGAAGAGATAGCCTTAACAATCATGAGCTGATTCTCTTTGCAATCCCTTAATATACGTTAATTTGAACAAATCATGTAATCGCAAGATCAGAGTAGGAAAAAGTTTATATGATATTCTTGCAAAAGATTGCACTATGCTCCCTTAAAATTGAAACATCTCCCGTTGCTAAGATGCTAAGAGATTTTGTTTGCATAAACATACCAAAGATTAGAATGCAAACTTTATGATTTTGAAGAAGCAGTAATGTTCTCATTCATGATTCATGTTGCCACCAACCTTGATTTTGTGTTCTTAAGAGATTTTTTATATAATTGGGTATGGGCCCACTTTTCTAATGACTAATACAAATATTTTTCTAATTGTGACACCAAATCTTATGGCTTAAGAGTCACTTGGCTAAATCTTGAAATGCTTCCGTATTTTTTGGGCTCATCCTTATCCAACAATTAACTACTTAATTTCTTAATTAATTTGTTAATTCCTCATTAACCAATAATTTTTTAATTATCTATATAATTAGGTATTATATCAAATTACTTAGAATACCACTCACTTTTAACACACTTTACACATCTTACTATTATGGTCATGTGGTACCTTATATGACACTAGTCCATAAATACCGAGTATTATAGCTCAGACCGTATTTTATCCTAACTTGTCAAACTTTGATGAAACTTATTTTCTTCAATTTGCTTACCCTTTCACCTTCACATATATTCCTATTCCTTATTTAAAATAGCATAATATTTGTAACTACACAATAATCCCAATCCCAATCTTACATTGATTAACCTACGATGAAATTTTAATCATACGAAATGGCGGGATGTAATATCTTATTTTCGAGTTTTCATCAAATTACTTATGTCGTACATTTATATATGAAAACATGGGGTGTAACATCATTCTCCCCTTTGAACATTCATCCTCGAATATTGACTGATGTATTTATCATTCTTACAACCATAGTTCTTGCCAATTATTTAGTACTCTTCTTTCCATGTAGGAGACAGTGCTTTGAAGAAATCCAAAGGCCAAGGCATTACCCCTTTTGGGCATCTTTCTCACACCTCGACTTCTGGTCGGAATCTGTTGCTATCAGCTGTCATGCAACTTGTACAATGTTTTCCTTGTATGTGTGCCATTGCGACTCTTCTCCTTAGCTTTTAGCAAATCTCTAGGCTTCACTTTCGGGAAAATATACAAAATTTAACAAGATTTCCCTCTAGCATATATATATATATATATATATATATATATATATATATATATATATGGGTATATTGAAGTTCTTTATTTGGTACTTTGTCGAATTTACGAATATTGCTTTATCTTGTTTCATAGACCTAGCTATCCATTCACATGATTTTACTACAGCTAGGTAGGTCATATTGTACAATAACCCTTACTTCCACTTATCGTTACTGAGGTCTACTACCAAACTCCCGGTTATTCTTGTTGCTTATCCTATATGCACTTAAATACTTTAATGCTTTTTCCTTAATGTTCAATTGCCTAATCTTATCTCATACTCGATTTATCCATACATTGTTGATTCACCTTAATGTTGATCTGCACTCTACCATGAATAATTTGAAGCCTCTTATGTAACACATCGCTATCAAGGTTTATGTCTCATCGGGGGATATCTAATGTGATTAGCTCGATCAACGTGGGGGCGATACCATACTTCCATAACCGTATCTCATAGTATTTCAATGTAATTCACCTTATAAGGGAGTATCCAAATCCCGTACCGTCCATGAATTTCTTTTTCTTCAAATCATTACTCTATCTAAGGTCCAAATGTCATTCTTTATCTACCAAAATTGCACCTTCATCTCTTTGGCATGATATAGTCTTAGACTCGTTTGAGTTCATTCAGGCTGTACTGAGCTTTCTATAACTTAGAGAAACCATTAATCGCTCGTTTTCATGGGTTTCATCCCGAGGACTTATCTATTCTCGTCACCTTGTCACTCTCCCTTTCATATCCTTACTCTTGCCTTCCTACGACCTTGTCCCTTTGCAATACTTAAGATTGCGACCTACACATATTTATTTATATTACTCGCAACCTTCCTTCGACTTGCTTGCATCATAGGTTTCCTTAGGTCATTCTGGAACATTAAGCGAGACATCACATCGACTCTAACTCGTATTTACTATCTTAATTAGCATCCTCGATACCTAGAAATTGTAGGCTATGATATATGCCACTGACGATGACGCTATTATTCCTTGATATTGAATCCCCGTGCTTTTAGCCTTCTATCCAAAGTATGGACTATTCACAACCTCCTACATTTGATATCACGTACGTTGTTCATTTTAACCTTTCATACCTCAAAATCTCGTATCACATCATCTATCCCTTTCATGACCTCCTTTCCACATAGGTGTAATTCATATTCATAAGTTGAAGTTCTTTATAATACTTGCACACCCCTAGTGTATACAAAATTCGGTAAGAGCTTCATAGTGACTTCTTATAAGGTCGGTACTTCTAGTAACTGGCTTTCTTGTTGTTCTATTATATATTATGGTTGTTATACTATCCCTCTTGTGCCTTTCATATTAAGAATGATCCTGCAATGTTCGCATTCACGGTTTCTATAATTGTCTGGGGTTAATAGTTAGACTCATGATTTACTTAATTGATGTAAATCTTTAGTTTCTTATTCCTTTCGAGTAGCCTTTATGTAGGCTTAAAATATCTTCTAATCTATGGCTCATGGAATTTAGTTATCACTTTAGCTTTTCATGGATGCTATGGAAAAGCACGATACAATCTTCTAATGATTCAATTCTTTATTTATGATCTGGATCAAATTCCTTCTTTTTAACGTATACCAGAATTCTCTATGACTATATATGATGTAGGTATAGAACTCCAAACTCTTATGTGCATTCATAACTTCACCAACTCGGGATCATTGATAATATTATTATTTTCATTCCTTCTTAGCTTTCTTTAATGTAAGCCTTTACCTTAACATGATTTTTTTTGCCCCTTATTGCGTGCATACTTAACTTATCTTAGTTCCTATGCATGCCAGAGTTCTCGTGCAACTCGTATGATCTCGAATATTACTTTTAATTTTTATTTCTCATTCATTAACCACGGTAGGTGCCACTTTCCTTTGGAGTGCTTACAGTGTTGTTGTGAGACTATTGTTACACGACCATTTCCTCTTTAGGTCGTTGTGCTTAGGTTGAAGTCACCTTCCTTATTTCCTCAGCTAGTCATTCATTGTAGTATGTAGGGAGAACCCTTTACTCTCATAAATCTATTAGAGTATTACAGACCTTTTGATGTCCTTCCTTGCCTATAATCATCCGTAGTTGCCTACCTCTGTGCCCTTGTGCTTGTACGGTTGCTTCTGAACATATATTTTGACCGCCTTCCTAGTGGTACTTTCTTTTATCCCCGTAACACTCATACAGTACCTTTAACGACCGCGACACCTATTTAAATATATCTCAAGTATTATAATGATATTACATCTAGGCTAAATTCTCCATGTTGGGGTTTACTACATTTATCTGCATGATCTGTTGATATGTTTGTAACTTCTTGTCTTAGCAATAACTAGGCTCTTCCTGAATCAAATACTAACTACTCGTCGACTCATTCTCATTTCCATATTCCGCATAATCTCTTGGGCTATTTCCTTTATCTAACTTACCTCTTACACTAGCTCCTTATTTATCAATAATATTCCGGGCCGGAACTTTTACTTCCTTTTTCTATCATCGTGCTTACATAACGTTTTGGAATCATATCATATATGTGGATTCGGATAAGTGCAATCTCATACCTTTTTTATTTTTATTTCATTCTTCCTTTATCATTACATATCCCCCCAGAGGAGTAATAAGACTTGGAGATACGACGACATGTATATAGATGCTTTTCCTCTCCATCTTTGGTGTCCTTTATCATCATCAATGACCCTTACTCACCTTGCGGTAATCCTTATGTACCAAGGACAATAAAATTCCTCACTCCCAATAGTGATACTTAGTGTAAGTGGCACATATAGTCCCTTAAGCTTAAGTTTCCTTACATTTCTTTCTGTAGGGAAGTGTTTTCTCGAATGAACATCCTCTGAATTAGTCATGGATCTTCTTCTGTTGTCCATTCTATTATTGTCAAAATGTAATCTAAAATTTTCATGATACTAACTATTATCAAATCACTAAGTTCCCAATTCATGTTTAGTTTATCTTTTTCATTAGTCCATATTGATTTTCATTATTCTGGGGTCTAACTTTCCCTTCTATTAATCACGTTACAGTCGTGGACTTATTTCTCGGAATGAGGACGTGACTGTATGCCCTATATTTTTTTGTTGTCTTAAGGCCCATCACCCCTCATCTCTTTATTCATTTGACTATCGATTCTGTAATACTGTCATCTTTTTGACCTACCATTGTCATCCAGGTATCACATCTTACTCTTAATGCTTCATTAACTCTCTTCTTATTCCCTGCTACAATATCTGTCTATCACTTTATTCAGAACTTTCAACAAGATATTCTTTCTCTTTTAGCTCTCCTTGATTCATTCATTGGATCTTCGGGTTGCTCAATCCCCTCGCTCTACTAGGGAAGAGAGTCACACTAAGGTAATATTTATCCCTTCCAGGCTTCCCATGCCTATCTATTGTAGTACTCATATCCAGCTGTACTATTTTAGAGTGCACCTTTTGGGTATCTCACAAAGAGTTCTATTAGCACATTCACAATATCCTTCAGAAATTTCAATCTAAAAAAAACCATCTGTTCCTCATTTTGGGTTACACCAACCTCATCCAGATCCTACTGTCCTATTCTTCACTTAAACCATATCCGCTAGCCCCCATATGGCATGACTGAGATATGTATGGCCAATTGTACGTACATCTATTACTATTGAAGGTAATTCAAAATGCTTATATCTCCCTTCCTTAATGGTAAATAATGATAATATTTATTAATTGGGTACCTTGTACCTTTTTTCACCTTGCTTCTTTTACTTGCTGCAACTTGTGTCTAACTTTTGATTCCGTTATTCCTTTTTACTGCAAGAGGGGTATTCTTTATTAAAAACTCCTTATCAAGAACTGTGCACCTTTTAGTACACGCATGATGAGATGATGACTTTGCATTTACACATCATAAATATGATGCAAAATCGAATTCCTCTAGTTTAACATTTCCACAGTTATATCTCTTATCGATCATTTTTCTGGATGTAGGAATCGTCTTACTACGAATAAAATAGAAGTTCGGAATTCGAATTCTTATAAGTGAGCTTTACCAAATGATCTAGAATAAGAATAAAGGGTGGCAATCCTAAATGCCCTATAGCCTCCTGCTTAAACAAGACTTTACTAGACACAACTTATAGACACCCTAGGACTGCTTTGGTATCACTTTTGTCACGACCCAAACCTATGGGCCACAATGAGAAAAGGTACCTTACTCAATCGAATACCTACGTAACGTATCTTTCATGTCATACTATCGTAGGTAAATAAGACAAAGAAACTGTCATGAGATAATTACAATAAAATATGGAGAAATACTCGACACTGGACGACTCAACATGTTACCCAAACATATACATATGACGTACGGGACTATAAGGCCAGAATAACCACTCAAATACTGAATATAGGCCAACAAGGCATGCAATCTTTTATGTACATGATATTTGTCAACAAGCCTTTAAGAATACATAATTTTCATAAGGATCGAAATAGAGTCCCGTCATGCCAATAAAATACACGTCTAAGTCATACTAACCAAACAAGTAACTCCGAAGAAAATGGAGCACACCACATCTTTCACTGAGTTGATAGCCTATTTGGAGGACTCTCGATCTGTCAATTGGCACCTGCGGGTATGAAATACAGTGTCCCCAGGCAAAAGGGACATCAGTACGAATAATGTACCGAGTATGAAAGGCACATAAAAAAGTACATAAAAGATATGAAAGAAAGATAGAGTACATGACTCAACCTGTAAGTTTGGACGACTCTGTAAATCATGAAATACTTATAGTGTCATGCATATGCGTATAAATATCATGTCGTGCATGTGTTCATAATATCATCAAGCCTTTGAGGTCATCCCATAGAATTAACTCAGCCACTATGGGCAAAATCATCAACATATATCATTTGATCAGGTTGTGGTGCATATATAACGACGCAACCTTTTTTCATATCCCATATATATATATATATATATATATATATATATATATATATATATATATATATATATATATATATATATATATATACTATACATATATGTGCATATATAATGCCATCTGGTCATGGGTTAATGTACATGATTGCAATGCATGAGAAGTACGTTAATAAATCTTTCGGAATATCATAAGACCATTATGACTTTGTGTAATATAATAAAGTAAACTTTTTCAACTTATATATTTTTCTTGGAACCATAAATAGATGATAAAATAATAGGATACATGAGAATTTAAGAACATATGCACCTTGAATATTTCTATGAATAGAGTCATTTATAGAAGTTGTGCATTTTCTCATTTTGTTTGTATCGTATAGACCATGCCAAAAAGAAAGAAGGGACAACCTTAATATGCATGAGTCGATTCTCTTGACAATCCCTTTAATATACGTCAGTTGCAAAAAAATCACGTAACAACGAGATTGGATTAAGAAAAAATCCATATGATATTCTTTTAAAAGATTACACGTACTCCCTTAAAATTGCAACATCTCACGTTGCTAAGATGCTAAGAGAATTTGTTTGCATAAACATACCAAAGATTAGAATGCAAACTTTATGATTTTGAAGAAACTGTAACGTTCTCATCCATGCTTCACGTAGTCACTAACCTTGGTTTTGTGCTTTTAAGAGATTTTTATATAATTGGGTGTTGGCCAACCTTTCATAATGACTAAACCAAATATTCTTCTAATTGTGACATCAAATCTATGCCAGAAGAGTCACTTGGCTAAATCTCGAAATGCTGCCACATTTATTTGGCTCATCCTTATCCAACAATTAACTACTTAATTTCTAAATTAATTTGTTAATTTCCCATTAATCTATAACTATCCAATTATTTACATAATTAGGTATTATCTCAAATTACTTAGAATACAACTTACTTTTAACACACTTTGCAAACCTTATTATAATGGTCATGTAGTACCTTGTACGGAACTATTCCATAAATACCGAATATTATAGCTTGGACCATATTTTATCTAACTTTGTAAAACTTTGACGAATCTTTTTATTTATTTGCTTATGTGCTCATCTTCACGAATTTATTTATCCCTTGTTTTAAATAGAATAATACTTGTAACCTAAAATAATCTCAAACTTACGTTGATTAGCTTACGACGAAACTTTGATCGTAAGAAAATGAAGGATTTAATATCTCATCTCCGAGTATCCACCAAATCACCTAAATCGTATCTTTACGTATGAAAATTCTTGTGCAACATATATGGTGATGATGTTTCCCATAGTGGCCGAGACGATATGATGGGATGCCCTCAGAGGCTTGATGATGTTATGTACACCTATTCCCATCCATGGCAAGACATCAACCCAAAACCTAAACCAAATTTCGAACCAAAAGCAACAAGCAGAAAAAGAACAAGAACTATTTAATACTAAGCAGAGGAACTAAACAGGATAATAGCTAATAATTAAAACATAATCAGAATAGCATAAACCCCTATACTCTCTCAATTAAACAAACATTAACTTCTGATAAACTAGAAAACGGATTGTCGACGATTAAATTCCTATCATGCAATGAAAGATAAAAACATTAATACAATAACAAAACTTTCCACATAATTAAAATGGGAGAACAAACTGAGATCTAAGCCAGATCAAAGACCTAATCATGACTTGTTCAAACACATGCGAGACTAAGCATAACCAAATTCAGATATTCAAGCCCTCAACCGAGAAGAAATCAAGGTGAAGAACAGAAAAATAAAACCAAACCAATTGAAAATCAGAAGTTAAAAGGATAGGGTTCAGACTCACCGGAAAAGTCTATTAGCAACTCGAACCTTTAATTTTGTCCTCAAATAACATTAGTTGTTTGTTCTTAGTACAACAATCAAATAGTATTATTAGAGGACATAACCAGTATTGGAAAATCGAGAAAAAACCTAAGAAAACATCCATCCAGAGTTGGATTCTTCAAACTAAAATCCGAGCCATCTGAGGGGTATTTGAATAAAAAATTTTGTGGATTTTTCATGACGGAGGTGAGGGGGTCATTTGGTGTTAATTTGGGACCGATTGGTGGCAGCGCCGCCGAGTCCGGTAGAGGAGCCAGTACGTTTGGCCAATATTCAAGATTTTTGACTTGGTTTTGAGGGAAGATGATGCTAGATTTGGAAATAGGAGAGGGAGGAGAAGCGTTGGTGTTAATTTGGTTAGGATTGGACGATCGCCGTCGACCGAGGCGAATTCCGGCCGACGGTGGACGACGGAGATGGGACGGGGTCTCTAGGGTTTACTAGGAGAGGGTGAGAGATGGGGTTTGGGGGATGTGGTAGGGTTTGAACATATATATATATTATTGGACCCCTAGTTCTCACCCGTTGGATCAGAGATCCTCGACGGCTGATATTAATTTGATCTAAACGACGTTGTTTGGTTATTAGGGGGATGGACTGCGTCTGGGGCGGGTATTTGACCGATTTGGGTAGGTTTTTGGGCTGGAATTTAATCGAGTTAGCCAATTTGGGGCTTTTATTAAAGAAGTCCAATTTTAATATCTCAATAGTTTCATATTTTCTTTTTCTTTCTTTTCAAAATTAAAGCCGAAAATCCTAAGTTAAATTAAAAATCCCAAATTAACCTACAAAAATACTAATTAATCCTACATAATCATTATCACAAATAAATAAAATAAAATTACAAGAAAATTTACCTAAAAATCAAACATAAAATAAAAAGTGCAAATTAACTATTTTGTGATTTTTCTATTTTTAATAAATGACTAATTGCTTATTAATTCTTGAAAAATATCAAATCAACTTCTAAATGCACATGCAACATATTTTTTTTATTTTTCACTAATTAAAATGGATAAACAAAATGCAAACAATTAACAGAAAATGCCACAAAAATCTAAAAAAAATTGCAAATAAATAAAAGAAATTTTTTTCTTTTGAATTTATGGGAGTGATTCATGTAGGGCAAAAATCACATGCTCACAGTTGCCCCTCTTACAGAAACACGAAGAGTTTTCGTGCAATTTATGTGAGCGGATATGAGCGATTTTTGCATGTTCAAATACTCCGTGAGAAGCATTTTTGAAAAGCTTGACCACACCCTGCTTCGGAGGCTGCCTATATATCCTCGGCTAAAAAGGAATCGGGTTAGTGTAGCTTAGGAGTGTTTGGTATCTGGGACGACCAACGTCGTGATCTCACTGTTGTTGCTGCTGCTACTACTACTTGCTAGATCCCCTTATTACACCGTGTCAAAATAAAAAGAAGATAAACTAAGCTATAACCTACGGATTACAAGAAAAACCTATATATGTCTTCAAACTTGCTCTCGATCCTTGTTGCCTTGTTGACTTGTGTATCCTCCTACCAATCTTCCTCGTTGCCTTGTTGACTTGTATTCTCCTGGTGAAACTCCTTTGTTGCTGCATTGAATTGTAATCTGAGATGTTTTCCTTTGTTCTCCAGGTGGGTGCCTGATTGCTGAACTTGATATTCCCTTGTTCTCCAGGTGGGTGCTTGATTACCAAAACATAAAATGTATTCCCTTGTTCTCCAGGTGGGCTCCTGATTACCAAAAGTTGAAAGGTATTCCCTCGTTCCCCAGGTGGTTTCTTGATTGCAAAAACTTGAAAAGAAAATTGAAATGTATTCCCCTTGTTCTCCAGGTGGGCGCTTGATTACCAAAACTTGAAATGTATTCCCTTGTTATCCAGGTGGGCGCCTGATTACCAAAACTTGAAATGTATTCCTTTGTTCTCCAAGTGGACGCCTGAATACCAAAACTTGAAATGTATTCCCTTGTTCTCTAGGTGGGCGCATGATTACCAAAACTTAGAATGTATTCCCTTGTTCTCCGGGTGGGTGCCTGATTACCAAAGCTTGAAATGTATTTCCTTATTCTCCAGGTGGGCACCTGATTGCCAAAAATTTTGAAATAAAAATTGAAATGTATCCCTTGTTGACTAGGTGCGCGCCTGATTACCAAAACTTTAAATGTGTTCCCTTGTTATCCAGGTGGGCGCCTGATTACAAAAAACCAAAAACTTGAAATGTATTCTCTTATTATCCAGGTAGGTGCCTGATTACCAAAAACTAATAACTTGAAATGTATTCCCTTGTTATCCAGGTGGGCGCCTGATTACCAAAACTTGAAATGTATACCCTTGTTATCCAAGTGGACGCCTGATTGCAAAAACTTGAAATGAAAATTGAAATATATTCCCTTGTTTTCTAGGTGGGCTCTTAATTACCAAAACTTGAAATGTATTCCCTTGTTGTGCAGGTGGGCGCCTAATTACCAAAACTTGAAATGTATTCCCTGAGACTGCTGCCTTTATACCTGATTACAATAAAACAAATAAAATAGATGAAATTTTTCTTCCCTAGTTTCGTGTTGGGCGCATCTATGAATGTTAATTAAAACCTGTTACCAAATGTCTCTAAATTTTGAAAGCGAAATTACATTATCCAGGAGGGTCTTGACAACTCTTAAAAATTGACAACTTTAAGATTAGGCAATGTTCTTCAAAGGCATTACTTTAACTATGTCTTGTTATCTAAGTTATATCTGTTGGGGACCACTAATTAAAGCTACATCCCATTATCCTGGAGGGTCCTGAAAAATATTTAAACTAAAATTCCATTATCCATGAGGGTCCTGAGAATTTCAAATTAAATGCCAATTTTAACTCTCGGTTGTCTCTGCTGGTGATTGCCAATTAAAGTTACCTCCAATTATCTAAGAGGTTCCTAACGACTCCAATTGGGGAATATTTGTGCCAGATCATGTTACCTGTAACTGTTTGAATTTTAAACTGAGTCATATTTTCTAGGAGGGCCCTATCAACTCTTGACTGAATCCTATTTCAACATGCAAGTCACTTTATGTTCTTTGCTATTCCTGACTATCTCCAACCTTCAAATAGGTTCCATTTCTAGAAGACTCGTGAGAATTTCGAATTAAATGCAAATTTTAACTCTCGGTTGTCTCTGCTGGGTATCGTTAGTTAAAGTTACGTCCTATTATCCAGTAGGGTCCTGAGAGTTTAAGACTAAATTCCATTATCCAGGAGGTCCTGACAATTCCTAGCTGAATTCTAATCCAACTCGCAACTCTTAGGTTCGTTTATGTTCCTTTGTCATTCCTGATTATCTCGAGCTTTAAATAAGTCCCTTTTTCTAGGAGGGTCCTGAAATTAACAATCATACCTGCCAAGTGCTTGCTTCTCCTATGGATGACTTCCTCGAAACCTTCGAAATTTTCTGGCCCACATTTAAATTAAAGGAAATCTTGTCAGTTTGAAATGTGGTGGTTAGCTTGCGGCATTCTAGCTGAAAATGGTGTTCCCGCTGTCATGCTTTGTTGTGGCCAACTTTCCTGACTTGACTATGAGCCGCCTGATTTGTTGGCTGACCGATGCACCCAATGGCTTTTAGATGAACTGAGTGCTCTGTTCCCCAATCATTATGTTACATTGCTGAACCTCTTGCCAAAATCATTTCATCCTTGCTGAGATTACTGAATCATTTCAATTACGAAAACTATCAGTGATTCTTTATATTTCCATTAATACTTTCGATGCGCTCATTATGTTTTAGCCTCCATGTGCTTTGCTATTTGGGAACTGGTAGTAATCTTAGAAATTTCTCTCATGTTTTCTTAAACAAAATTGATTCTTAAACATCTTAGAAGAATTGAGACCCGAAAGAAAACGAAATGCAATGACTCTGAGTTTTTTTGTTTTTGAATAAAAGAATTTCGAATTGGGGGGAAAAATGGATAAACTTATTTGTGGAGGTTCGTATGGTTCCAATGATCAAGACATGCACTTCGGCTTAATCGACCTAGTCTGTTCGAACGACGGCCTTTAGTTTCCATGCTTTGTTGTTGTGACCTTCCTTAACCCAATTTCTTTAACCAAGCTTTGACCTTGCTTATCTTGCTGTGTTCTGAATAGATTTCCACCAACAGCCCTTTTCTAGTTATTCATTTCCTGCCTTGCCCTCACCTTGATGTGCCTGTGAGGGTTTTCACCAATAAGACTCTCATTTTGATTTTCTCTCAACCTTCATCGCCTTACGGTGCCCGTGAGGATTTTCCCCGATAAGACTCTCTCTTTTTCATTCCCCTCAGCTCCCGTCGCCTTACGGAGCCCCTGAGGGTTTTTACCGATAAAACTCTCTCATTTTTCACTTCTCTAAGCTCTCATCGTCTTATGGTGCCCCCCGAGGGTTTTCACCAATAATACTCTCTCATTTCCATTTTTTCTTGCTTGAACTAGAATGTTGCCCTAGGTATGAGTTACCTCTTCTCGTATGACTTGGCATTTCTTAAAGACTAATCAGAAGGTCCTTTTGACCGTAAAGAAGGCTGTTGAATGGGGTTAGAAAGAAAGGGTATTAAAGTCTCAATACAATTCAAATTCAAAATTACAACTTTCGGAATCAAATTTCTTACAACAACCACAACTTCTGCCCTAGTTTCTTGCTTGGGAACTTTTGAATTTTATTTTAATGAAACAGAACCATGATCCTGCCTTCGTATCCTTAAAATGAATCAGGTCAAATGTAGTTCATCCGAAATACTTTTTTGTGATTTTCTCTTCTTTCTTTCTTTTCACCATTTTCTTTTGTTTCTTCCCTTTTCCTTTTGTTGCTTTGCTGTTTTGTCTTTTTTTAGTTTTTTTTTTCTTTTCTTCTTCTTTTTCTTCTCATTTTCTTTCCTTTCTTTTGTTCTCTTTTTTTTCTTTATTCTTTCCATTCTTTCTTTTTCTTTTCCTTTTATTGATTTCTTACACTTACGTTTCTGACTTTTGTTACTGATTCCGAAAGAGGGGTATGAAAGAAAATAATTAAAGCTCAAAAGGGTTAACAAAGGATAAAGTGTTTAGATAGCCAAATAAACCTCCTTCGTCATTCCAATCTCCAAAACATGCGAAGTACAAACAAATATGATTTAATCAACGAAAATTATACTTAGTATCTCTTAACTGCATTGGAATTGATGGCCATTTCTACGCACTTCTCTTCCACATCGGTTACATACAATGCCCCATTGGACAACACTCTTGACAAGATGAATGGCCCTTGCCAATTTGGGACGAACTTGCCTTTTGCTTCCGCCTGGTGAGGGAGGATGCGCTTCACTACCAACTGTCCCACTTCAAACCTTCTTGGACGCACTTTCTTGTTATATGCTTTGGCCATTATTTGTTGATACAACTGGCCGTAACATACTATTGCTAATACTTTTTCATCAATCTAACTCAATTGCTCCAGGCAGATATTGACCCACTAATCATCATCAATGTTTACCTCGGCGACAATCCGAAGGGATGGGATTTCAATTTCTGCCGGTATTACTTCTTCTGTTCCATACACCAACAAGTATGGAGTTGCCCCTACCGAGGTGCAAACAGTAGTTCGATAGCCTAATAATGTGAAGGGTAGCTTCTCATGCCATTGCCTGGACCCTTTCACCATTTTTTGAAGTATCGTCTTTATTTTCTTGATGGCTGCCGCAATTGCTCCATTCGCCTTAGGGCGGTATGGGGTGGAATTCAAATTTGTAATGTTAAACTGCTGACATACTTTTTTCATCAAATAACTATTGAGGTTTGCTCCATGTCAGTGATGATTATTTTCGGGATTCCAAACTGGCAAATGATATTCGAATGCACAAAGTCGACTACGGCTTTCTTAGTCACTGCCTTGAAAGTTTTAGCTTCGGCCTACTTGTTGAAATAATCAATAGAAACTAGGATGGACCTGTATCCATTGGAAGCTTCTGGCTCGATGGGCTCGATAACATCCATGCCCCAAGCAACGAAGGGCCATGGTGCAGACATTGTATGTAATTCAGACAACGGGGAGTGGATCAAATCTCCATGCATCTTACGGTGATGACATTTGCGCACAAAACCGACACAATCTCGCTCCATGGTGAACCAATAATAACGTGCCCGAAGGATCTTCTTTTCCAAACATACCCACTCATATGGGGTCCACAAACTCCGAGATGTACCTTAGTCACGATGGCTATGGCCTGCTAGCATCTATGCACCTCAACAACCTAAGATCTGGCGTTCTTTTGTATAGTACCCTTCCACTGAAGAAATACTCCCTTAATAAACGATGGATTGTTCTCTTTTGGTCACTTGTGGGTTGTACTGGGTACACACCCATACTGATATGTTCTTTGATGTCGTGAAACCAAGGCTAACCATCGAGCTCCTCTTCCACCGTGTTACATTAAGCCTGTTGATCATGGACTTGGATATGCAGCGGGTCAACATAATCCTTATTTGGATGGCGTAACATTGATGCCAAAGTGGCCAAGGAGGTCAACTACCTTGTTGTGGATTATTGGCATATGCCTGAACTCTAATGACTTGAATTCTTGACAAAGATCATGCGAGCATTATCGGTATGGTATGAGCTTCAAATCTCGTATTTCCCATTCCCCTTGAATCTGGTGTACCAGAAGGTCCGAGTCCCCAAAGACCAAGACTTCCTGTAATTCCATGTCTGCAGCTAGCCTTAGACCTAAAATGCATGCCTCATATTTTTCCATATTGTTAGTGCAATAGAAACGGAGTTGAGCTGTAACGGGGTAATGGTGCCTTGTTTCAAAAATGAGTACTGCTCCTATCCCGTCGCCTTTTATGTTGGTGGCCCCATAGTAAAATAGTTTCCATCCAGGCTTCTCGCCGTGTTCCACTTCATTAATATCCATTACCTCCTTATCCGGGAAGTACGTCTTTAAAGGTTAATATTCTTCGTCTACCGGATTCAAGGCCAGATGATCAGCCAATGCCTGCGCTTTCATTGCAGTCCTAGTTACACGGAAAATGTCAAACTCGGTGAGCATGATTTGCCACTCTACAAGCCTCCTTGTGGACATAGGCTTCTGGAAGATGTATTTCAACGGGTCCAGGCATGATATGAGGTAAGTAGTATATGATGACTGGTAGTGTTTCAACTTTTGTGCTACCCAAGTTAGGGCATAGCACGTCCTTTCCAGTTGACTATACTTAACCATATAAGTTGTAAATTTCTTGCTAAGGTAGTATATAGCCAGCTCCTTCCTCCCAGTGACATCGTGCTGACCAACACACATCTGAATGAATTGTCCAAGACTGTCAGATATAAGATCAAAGGCCTCCCAGGTTCCTGTGAGACCAATACCGGTGGTTTCGATAAGTATTCTTCTATTCTATCAAAAGCCTCTTGTCATTCCTCCGTCCATTTGACCGCAACATCCTTTTTCAACAGCTTGAAGATGGGATAACAAGTTGTTGTGAGATGAGAAATGAATCTACTAATGTAATTCAATCTCCCCAACAGACTCATCACCTCTGTTTTTTTACTCGGAGGCAGTAATTCTTGTATGGCTTTGATCTTTGATGGATCAAGCTCAATGCCTCGGCGGCTGACTATGAACCCTAGCAACTTCCCTGATGGCACACAAAATGCGCATTTCGTAGCATTTAGCTTCAGGTTTTACCTACAAAGCCTCTGGAAGAATTTTCTTAGGTCTCTAACATGGTTTGATTGCTTCTTGGATTTCACAATTACATCATCCACATAGACCTCAATCTCTTCATGTATCATATCGTGGAATATGGTTGTCATTGCCCTTATATAGGTTTTCCCAGCATTCTTCAGACCGAAGGGCATGACCCTATAGAAATATTTACACCATGGCATGAAGAATGCTATCTTCTCCACATCCTCCTCATCCATCAAAATCTGGTGATAGCCTGCGTCACAATCTACGAAGGAACCAATCTTATGTTTTGCAGAATTGTCAATCAATATGTGGATGTTCGGACATGGGAAGTTGTACTTGGGATTCACTTTGTTGAGGTCACGATAATCGACACACACCTTGGTTTTACCATCCTTCTTTGGAAGAGGCACGACATTGGCTAACCAGGTAGGGTACCCTGTGACTCGGATGACCTTTGCGTCAAATTTCTTTGTAACTACCTCTTTGATCTTTACGCTCACATCACTTTTGAACATCCTCAACTTTTGTTTGACAGGAAGGCAGGCTGGGTTAGTGGGTAATTTGTGAACCACTATGTCAGTGCTCAACCCTGGCATATCGTCGTAAGACCATGCAAAAACATCTTTGTTTTCAAGTAGTGCTTCGATTATTTCTTCCCTAAGCTGCGACTCAAGATGTACACTTATCTTATTTTCTTTGATATTATCTAAGTCCCCTAGATTGGCTGCTTTTGTATCTCTCAGGTTTGGCTTGGGTTTTTCCTCAAAGTGGCTTAACTTTTACTAATTTCTTCAAACACCCTTTCCTCGTCATATTCTGGCTCATCCTCAGGTTTTATCTCTTGAAATAATACTTCTAAATTAGACCGGCTTTCAGAACAGTTCCAAAGAGTCCTTATGCATGTCATATCATTTGAGCCAGCATAAAAATAATTGTACAAGAAGGAAAAGAAAAGCAAAGAAAAATAAAAACTATCAACACTGACGAAAATGTAAATTACATTTCATTGAAATTGAAACATAACAAGGTTTACATATCCAAATAGATAGAACATAGACTCTGAATTACACCCCTGGAATAATCCGGAGAAATTGAAAGAAAAATCAAAGCAAACTACCAAAACGCCTTCCTGGACGGGAGAGGAGTAGCTTCACAATTGTTGATTTTTTCACGGGGCCCAACAAATTGCACATCTGCTTTGCTAGAGCATTCTCTTGCTTCTACCATATTCACATCTTCAAACAACTTCTAGAACCTTTCAAGCAATTCCTTATCAGGATCGATCACAGCACTTGAACTTGTTATTGTCGAGCACTTCTTGGAACCGGGCCTAACAAATGACCTGAAGAGATGCGGCACGCTCTTGGGGAGGACCCATGCTCTCTACTTCATCATTCTGGCTCTCTTTATGTCTGCAATTGTGGGCTTGAACAGCAAACCAAAGGTTTCTATGTTTTGGGGAGAGACACTGCTTGTACGATTCCCCGAGGTGACGCTCCCAAACCCTTTCCTAAAACAAACAAATTCTTCAATATTTCAACGGCCACCACAACTGATGCAATAGCTAACTTTGGCGTTAAAACACACTCCCCTTCTGGAACTTTTCTCACTGATACCGAGTCATGAACATGATATACACAGGTCCCTTATCATCATCCCCTTCAATGAATGGTACAATGGCATCACTGTGAGCATATAGATGGTCCTCGCTGTGCACAACTATTACTTGTTGAGCCCATTCAAATTTCACAATTTAATGTAAAGTAGAGGGGAATGCTCATGCAGCATGGATCCAAAGACGTCCCAACAGCAAGTTGTTGGAAACATCCACATCCAACACTTGGAATTCCATGGTAAAATCAATTTATCTGATTGTTAGTGTGAGCACGTGATTTTTGCCTCACTCGAAATATTCCTATAGAATTCTTAAAATTAGGATTTTCTTTTATTATTCGCATTTTTAGGAATTAATTGCATGATTTTGTGTTTATTTACATTTTTGTGCATTTTTAAATTGATATTACATTTTTTCTTAGGTTTACTAGTTAATTAATATTGCAAAATAAGGAAAAAATAACAAAAAATTTCATTTTTACATTTGTTTAGTTTTCTTTTTAAATTTGGGATTTAGGTTATTTTAGGAGTTAAATAGTTTTATTTGTAGAATTTAAATTGGGTTTTGTCTATTTTTATTTTATACTTGTTAAAATTTGAAAAAATGCAAAAAAAAAAGGATTAATTAATTAAAAAAGAGAAAAAGAGTAAAAAAAACAAAAATTTTAGTCTTCTTATTAGAAGACTTGAATTCGACCACTTTATATTTGAATATCCCATCCCAAATCCCAAATCCACTTCAAAACTAACCCATAAACCCACCCCAAACCCGATCCAAATGGGCGACGGTTGAAACGACGACGTTTCCTCAAAATCAATCAGGATCGTTGATGATACATGATCGAACAGGCGAGAACTTCCTAGGTTTCTAGATATATTAATGTTTGATAAGGCCCCCGTACCCCCCAAACCATCTCCCAAAAACCCCCTAACACGCTGATGTAACGCCACATAAAATCACCGCTCCCCGCCGACCGCCGCCGCCGGATGGTCTCCAATCGTCCCCAAATTAACACCAATTATTCCCCTTCTCCTCCTCTTTCGAATAACACAAATCTCAACCTTCGAATCCCAGTCGATGGTATCAAATATTTTTTTAAAGCGTTGGCTGCTCTGCATTCCACGGAGGCGATGGTTCAGACGGCCACCAAAAATACACCATACCATCTCCTTTCTACCCTTGTCACAAATCTAAACCCCACTTCCCTCGAATCATAGTGCAATTCCTTAAATATCGATTTGAAATCTGACCAAAAATTTCCCTAACTTCTGAATCAAATCAAACTCGCACCTTGAGTCACCCTCACCTTCCTCGCCACAAAGACAAGATGATATGCCCTCAAATGCCTCCTCAGCCTCTCCAAGTCAGAATTATGGTTCCCGGAGCCCTATCAATGACGCATGCCAATTGCTGAGCTTTGATCAGTTTAAGCTAAGTTTTTTTCTAGTCTCTCTGTTAATTCTTAGTTTTAATTATCATTTTATGAGTCGTTTTGTTTTAGTCTAGACATAGTCTCCATTAATTACGTTTTGGCCTGGGTCTATGCTTCGTTTGTTTTAGTTTATCTTTTAATTTTAGTTGTTATTGGTAAGTTATTTTGAAGGTAGTTTAGTTTTTAGTTTTTTAATTCATTATGTTTTCTTTCTTTTCTATTCTGACCTTAATACATGCATTAGTTTTAGTTAAGGTCTGGATGAAATTCTGTGTTTGTTGTTCATTGTTTTTACTTGTTAAATGATAATTTCCTATTAGCTTAATAGTATGGAATGGTAGAGATCTGTTTAGGGCTAGGTTAAATGGATTTGGTCCTTGGATATTACTATCCTCTTGTGGCTGTTAGTTTAATGCGAAGTTTGTCTTCAAGTGTTAGAATTAAATCTAGTTCAATTACTAGGAATTTTGTTTTAGGTTAGAATTGGATATAGCTGATTAGTTCCATTGTTGGTTAGTGTTAAAGCTATTTATAAACGAGTTTGGAAAGTTGATATGATAAAAATGGTCATTTCAATAGGATAGAAAGGTAGTATAGGTCTTAGATGAGAGGAATTTCACTTGAAACTGATTTGGAAACCCCTAGAAAATTCTAGATGGGGTTCTAATCAGAGTTCTAAAGCTACAATGATATAACTTGGATAGAAAGTCAAGAATTTAGGGACTAAGTGAATAAATCTGAAAAATAAATGGGGGACTAAGGGGTAAACACAAAAGAAAATGGTTGCCCTAGGCTTTAGCTATTAAAAGGCACCCTAATGCCTTCATTCAGAAGTTTATGGCAGTCTGAAATCCCTAAAGATTTCCAAAGTTTTGAAGTCTGAAAAAAATCCTAAAAAATTCCTAAAATGTATTCAAGAAATTCTAAAAATTCCCATAGGTTCAGTGTTCTGAAACTACATCGTTTTATTAAAAAATTTCCTCAGATCAATTTCAATTTCTAGCCATATATTTGAATTGTTAAGAGGAGAATAACTTGAAAGACATGTGTTTGAAGTGCTAAAATTTCACAAGTTTGGTTAGATTCAAGTTCGAGTGTGTTTGGAGTTCAAACAGGGTTTTTTCTTTTGGTTTGTTATTAGTGCTAATTGCCTGAAGCATTATTTTGCGCTTTTTGATATCATTCCTTGGTTTTTGATAGTGATTATTGTTGGGTTTCAATTGCTGGTTGCTTGAATTGCTGCTGACATTCTTCATTCTCTTTGTTTCATTACAAATTCCAGGTATTTCCCCCAACTCAAGAGGTCTGGAAGTACAGATCATTGTGTATCCACAGCTTCAATGTTCAATAATGAAGGAATATTCATTTTTGTGTTAAAATTGTAGATGTATATGTAGATAGCTTCAGCAGTAGCTGTAATATTTATTCAGTGAATGTGGCTTGTAATCACACAAACTTTGGACTGTATGGGACTGTCTAAATTTTGAATTTATTTCTGCATCTTGATCTCAAAAACATTGCAACTAGAAATTAGAGTATGATAGAATTTCAGATTTGTGAATAGTTTGTTTTCTAGGTTTTGTTCGACTGTATGCATTGCCTGAATATTTGAATACTGGGGTTTAATACTAAACCTTATAGTGCTTTCATGCTTTTGAGTACATGCTTCTGCCCCTAACCATGATTGTGATCCATTGTTGATCTGTCGTTACGCCACAGCCTGTGATTTGGACGTTAGAATTAGTTGAGTCTCATACAACTATGTGCTGCTCAGGATGCTACTAATACAATGCAAATTTACATCTCAATAGCATTTATTATGCTAATCAATTTGGCTACCAATAATGCAACTTGCTTAGCCATGGCCAATTCTAACCATTGATGCATGTCAAATTTAGATCCATTGCGATCTGGGCTTCAGATTTAGTTCTGAAAATTGTCTCACGGGAAGCCCAATCTTCTTGTTGTTATCTCCTAGTAACTATTAAGAAGCCCATGTTGCCTTATTTATCAAATACTACACCTTCCTCATTGAAAGCAATTCGGTCATGCAGTTTGGCTCTTCCATGTTAAGTAGTAAATTTAAATTAGGAGGTTTCCTTTGGTTTAAGTTTGGATTTGAACCAAAGTCCCGAATATTATTAATTAGGGCTATTAGAGAAAATTAAATAGAAAAATTCTAGTTCGCCCTCTATTGGCCTTTTAAAATAATGAAATAAGGTGTGACGTGTCAAATAAAACCCATAATTTGCGTGGCCCCCTATAAATGCTCATATTTTAAATACTTAGAAATTTGGGACATGCCGTTTAGCGAACTTCACGGCTTCCCGCAAAGATAATAACAAGATAATCTCTTTAAGCGCGTCGTTAGTAATTTTACCTACCAAAGTACGGGTGCACATTTATGTGAACCAAATCCAAATCTCAATGAAGTTGAAATATGTCAACAACCGCGGGTGCATTTATGTGACGTGGTTTGCGACATGTTTTAACGACATTGCAATTTTCTTTTAAAAATACTAAAAGTGGTAAAATAATTTAAACTCGCACTATAGGATAAACATGTATAAACATCAGAATTTTAGCCAATTGTAATTGTTTAAGCGACCGTGCAAGAACCACGGGATCCGGGGGTTCCTAACACGTTCCCTCGGGTCAACAGAATTCCTTACTTAGAATTTCTGGTTCGCAGACTCCATTCTGGCGATCGAAAATTTCCTCAATTTGGGATTATAAATAAACCGGTGACTTGGGACACCAAAAAACCTAGCATATCCCAGTGGCGACACTAAATAAATAAATAAATAATCCTATTTTGAATAATGTCACTCTAATTGAAAAAACTCCCTTATACGTTTGTCCTTCGGGGTAGCCGTGTAAAAAGGAGGTATGAGCTCTGGCGACTCCTCTGGGGAACGAACCAAGAATCTCTGGATCAGGTTTCAAGAATTCAAGCTTGGTATAACTATTATATTTTGCTTTATCTGCTTTCATTACACGTTTCATGCTATATGTGCTAAATGCATTACCGCTTTGGTATTGGATGAATTGTATATATAAACTGATACGAAACCCTTCTCTTCTTATCTTCGGGAACTTTCTTGCTGGTCGAGACTTCCTATTCTGTTAGTTTCATACCTTAAAATAAGAAAGAGGCTCAGACAAGTTACTAAGCCGGACGATCTTGCGGGTTCCGGGTACGTAGCCCCCTCCTCGACTCGAGTTGTCCGCTGGGGTACACAGTCTAGAACAAATACCCAGGTTCTAAACCTAGTATAATAAAGCCTCATGCTGGATCCCTAGTAGGAACAGTTGTTTGCATCATGTGCATTTGACTAAGGAGACTTAACACAGGGGTTGGGTCCGTCTATGACAGGTGACCCTAAATGAAAAGACTATCATGTTGCATATTACGTGCTACTTGCGCATTTATTTGCTTTGGATTTGCATGTTGACCGACTTGTGAATAAGGAGGGAAAATTTGAGAAAAATGGCAGTAATAGGGATAAATGAGAGTAATCACTTGTTCCAGAAAACCAACGTTCAAATGGCACCGAAATGCTGCCAGATTTTTGAAAAGAAAAGGAAAAAAACAAGAAAAAAATGCATTTTCAACAAATTTTGGTTTTGACAAAATGTTTTGCCCGAACTACGCCAGTTTGTTTCTCGTCAGGTGCGAGATACGTTGGCAACCCCCATCGGGTCCAACCTCCCTTTTACCAAAATAGCCAAAACAAAAAAGAAATGTCAAATTTCATTTGTTGTCCTAAATAAATTGGGTGATGCCTTGTTGTCAAGAATGGCCGAGTGTTACCGAAAGGGACGCTGGAAGGTTAATTTTACACAAACGGCCACCTTTGTGTTTTTATTTTTGGCCGGTTAGCGGGTACGACCTTAAACTCTTCCTGTGGAAATGCTGAAAGGCCGTATTGTCAAAGTTGGGCTTTTGGTATTAGAAAATAATTTTCATAACGAAAGGGGGTCAATTTTGATTTTTGACGTCAAACGGAATAAAAGTCCTAAGTTACAATGCGCCTTAATAAATGTGCGGGATGAGCACAATCCAAAACCCACCTTTCTCGTTTGTAAGCAGAATCCCTTTGGAGTTGCGACTATGGTGGGACGATCTAGGTAGAGAAGGGCAAGACGAGGTAAAGAAATATTTGGGGGACCTTCCAAGGATATTGGAGATTGTACCCCGAGGAGACATCATAAGATCATTGGTCACATGCTGGGACCCGGCGCACAATGTGTTCCATTACTCAGATTTAGAACTTGCCCCAACTTTAGAAGAAATAGCCGGATACATTGGAAATGATGAGCTTCCTTTGTGACATAAGTATTTGGTTGCCCCAAGAATTGGAATTGTACATAAATTCTTAGATACCTTGAAAATAAGCAGAGTGATACATGACTCGAAATTGGCAGCGGGGTTTTGCACCTTTTCATTCTTGTATAGTAGATATGGTCACATAGGGGGTTTCAACAAACCAGAGAACAAAATCTGTAGCAAAGGGAACCGCATCAAAAAGGAAGAACATAAACGTTTCGCTTTTATGGTGGCTTTCCTAGGGCTCCTAATGTTTCCAAGGAAAGATGGGAACATCCAAATAAAAATAGCAGGGGTTGTCAGCACTCTACGCACCCAAGCCAAGTGTACACTCGCGCCTATTATAGTAGCAGAGATCTTTTGTGCTCCTACAGCTTGCAAGGCCAAGAAATATTTCTTTGAGAGGTGCAATCTATTGTTGCAAATATGGATAACTGAACATTTGTACCACCGTCCCCAGTTCATGAGCTATGGCTCAGCGCAGAAAACTCGAATAGAGGAGTTTTACATAAGAATTGCAGGGCTCAGTTTGCCCGAAGGAGTAATAGGATGGATATATTAATTTCGGCCCCTCACTACCGGTCAAATAGAGTGGACGCTGGGATGGTTGTCGGTGGACGAGATCATATACATGCCTACAACGAAGCCTGACTTCCTTCTAATGGGTCTTAGGAGCATCCAGCCTTATGCACTGCATCGGGTTTTGAGACAACTTGGGAGGTGGAAGATAGTGCCAAAAGATGAAGATCTGAGTATCTGGGTAGTGGAGATTGGGCTTGATGGTTAGTTCCCCAATGCAACAATCCGCAAAATTTGGAGAGAATGCCAATACCTAACAGTAAACACTTGTGTACGGGATCGGTCCCGAGGCGAAGTGTCTCCAGGATACCTTACTTGGTACATGAGAGAAATTGAGTTCAAGAGGCCAGCCAAAAGGCCGCATCTCCAGGAATTCGTTGAAGCATCGCAAGAGCAGTGGGACTAGTTGGCTAAAGAAAACGAGTACAGGGAAACTATAGGCCAACTGGAGAATCAAGTAATGAACTTGCAATTCGAGAAAGATTTGCAGGCCATCACGGATGAGGGTGAAAAGAAGAAACTGATCAAATAAAATGAGGCCCTTCGGGCCCAAATTCAGAAAATGAAAGTAGCAGCAGAAACCCCGTTCAGAGTGCCAAGGATACAAAACTTATAGATGGCCTGATATAAAAGGTGGATAACTACAGTTTTGATTTGAACAAAACAGAAAAGGAACTAGCCAAGGCTCGAAAACAATTGGTTGAAAATGTGGCGGAACGAGCACATCTGGTTAAGCAATTATAAGAAGAGTTATTATAGTAAGGTGGAAGGAGTAAAGAAAATGGTCGTCACTGCGGAAACCAAAATTCTCAAATAGGCAAAAGAATCCAAAATTGAAAGGGAACATTGTTACACAGCATTGACACAATTGGATTTGCAACAGCTTCAAAAGCAGAATCAAGTAGCTGAACAAAGTTGGGAGACAGAACTGAGCAGATTAGCGGTTATTGCAGGAGAAAGGTGTCATACGAGAGAGAATCAAATGAGTCGCGCACTATATCACAATGAAATGTAGCAGCTGTGAAGATATGCCTAGATCTATTTTCTTTTCCACCGCGATGCTTTTTGTTCGCCGCGTAATGGAATATCTTCATAACCTCCAAGGGGATTTAGCTAGTCGGCCCTCGCCAAGGCCGAACGATGCCTTGCGAGTCATGGGAGAAATTGAAGCCCTAATGTATTCGTGATTTCTTTTGATTGCATTTTTATTTAAAGTCTGTGAGTTTGTCTTAGAGTCTGTTTTTCATTTATGAATGGTTAGTTGTTCTTCGAGTCTGTAGCTCGTCTTTCATCAAAGTCTATCAGTTTTTGAGTCTTTGTACCCAAATTTTGTTATTATGAAAATTGAAAATTCCAATTTATTTTACTCTTCACTTTTTATTTGCATGAACTACGCTCAGTCTGATTCATGCGAGGCATGATACGTAGACAATCTTCATAGGATTCGACCGTAATCGTAAAAACAAAAACAAAAAGCAACAAAAGAGGAAAAGGAGAGGAAGAAACACAAAAGAGGGAAGAGCAAGAAAAACAAAAAGTGGACATCAAAAGAAAGGAAGTGGAGTAGAAGCTGGGATGACACATGCAACCACTGCAAACATGTAGACATCCGTTAACTATGTAGGTGCATCATGCCCCAATGTGTGATTACCTATCTGTTATCTGTCCCAAACTTACCGTTGTTGCTGTCAAAATTATAGTCTAGGTTTTAGAAATGATGGTTGGTTTGTGGTAAGCTGGTATCACATCGGTATTTCACCAAATCGAAAGGAAGCATAGAAATGTCGTCTGAAATGACTTTGCCGGCATTTCCCATCTCTGAAGATAGCCCAATTACAGGTATCCCGACCTCAAAATCTTCAGCAGCCAAGGAAAACAGGATCCTACATCTTAGATTCATGAAGATGTGGGATGCATGGATAATTTGAAAAGAGCCTCCGAGTGCTATCCCTAGATTTCTTGAGCTCTTCCCAAGATCGGGGGGTACTCCGATTGTTCCCGTTAGCCATCCAAACATCCTACTGGGACAACCCACCATACTGGCAAATTTTATTGGAGCACCTTTTGAAGTACGCCATCAGGTGTTCACATCCGGCATAATCCCCAATATCTTTATGGCTCCCCCATAGGCAGCCACCACACAGCCCGCAGTGCCAAGACCCGTGTTTGATTCATCGGCTTTTACATTCCAAACTCCCAATTACCAAACTGAGCCTCCTCCATACCTCGCCTACACTTATTCTCAACCGCCATATAAGCTTACGCCAATGCAAGAATAAACTCCTAAAGTTCCTGAACAAGATGAGATAGCGAGAAGAATGAAAAGCCTTGAGCATAGCTTAAAGAACATGCAGGGCTTGAGTGGGAAAAAGAGTGTTTCTTATACATATATGTTCATGTTCCCACAGTACATCTTCCCATGGGATATAAAACAGCAAAGTTCGAAAAGTATGATGGTCATGGCGACCCCATTGCTCACCTAAAGAAATATTGCAGCTAATTGCGTGGGGCGGGCGGAAAAAAAGAACTATTGATGGCGTACTTCAAAGAAATTCTAGTAGGCATTGCTTCGTAGTGGTATATGGATAAAGACGTCTCACGATGGCACATTTGGGACGATCTTGCCTGAAATTTTTTAAGGCAATTTCAATACAACATCGACATTGCGCCAGACGGGAATTCCTTAGCCAAAGAAGAAGCCTTCAGATAGTTTCAGAGAATATGATAGTAAGGAGAAAGAACAGGCATCGAGGATGAAGCCGCCCATGGATGAAATAGAAATGGCCATTGTTTTTCTCCAGGCCCAGGAAGTAGATTACTTTCAAAAAACATGATGTCGGCCATAGGCAAGCCTTTTGCGGAAGCAATCAAGATTGGCGAAATGGTAGAAAATGGTTTGAAAACAGGAAGAATTTTAAGTCAGTCAGCCATTAGAGCAACCTCCCAGGACATCCAAGGTAGGACGGGAGGAGTCGCAAGAAACAATAAGAAATAAGAAGCCTCAATGGCAGCATCCGGTCTGAGAAGACATCATGCTCATAGGCCCATGTTCTCGGAAAGAACCCCTCAACACTTTTATTCTCATCAAGACATGCATTATTCTCCCTAGCCTTATGCAGTTATGAATGCCCAACCATTTGCACGACCGCAGCAGCAGGCCAATAGGAACCAGGCTTCGAGAAATCAAACTCCCCGTCAAAGCCACTATAATCCCAACCCTCCTCAAAACAATTTCCATCCCAAGGAGCCACCCAGAAGGCAAACTTTACGCCAATCAGGGATTCCTATTCCAGCCTGTTCCCAAAGCTTGTCCAGTTGGGTCTAATGCAGCCTGTGCCTCCGAATAGACAAAACCCTGAATCACCTTCCTATCGACAAGGTATCTGGTGTGCTTATCATTCAGGGGCTAAAGAACACAACATAAAAAATTGTAGGACTCCGAAGCGAGCTTTGAAAGATCTAATAGAGCAAAGGAAAATAGTGTTGAGGTATGAATATGTCCCGAATGTGACTAACAACCCGTTGCTGACCCACAACAACGGACCTGTTAATCGGCATGATCTGCGAGGACAAAGCATTCGACCCTGCTTTAAAAGCCATTATTGCTAATGCTGGTGCAGATAAGAAGTCAAGAGATGCCTTTAAGAAAGATTAAGAAGAGAAGAAGAATAAAACCACGCACTCAGAAACTAAAAAGAAGGTTGAGGTTAAAGCTGAAGTGGCACCTGTCGAAAAAATTGTCCTTTATGTCCCACGGGGGTCGTTTGGAAAAGAAGTTGAATCTGAGTCCCCTGAAGGGATTTCAGTTTCATAGGACTATGTATGTACCTATAGGAACCTATGTGGTGCGGGGACCAACTAATCTGCCAAGGATGAATGAGCCCGTGGTGGTTTGTCGCGCAACTCAGAGGCCTATGACAGACCCCTCTGCAGACCCTTGGAACTATCAAGAAACGGTAGTGACATATAAAGGTAAATAAATAACTGGAGAAACTCAAGAAAGCTACCCTACAAAGAAATACTCTAACTTGGAGGAAGTGAAAGTGCCACCAAGAGGCGATTCCCACCCAAGAAGCCAGTAAACGCCGAGGTGGCTGAAGTTTTCTTCCGAAAAATTAAAATGTCAGACTACGAAGTAGTGGACCGGCTTTGAAAGTCCCTTGTACAAATCTCTTTATTATCCTTGCTGATAGATTCTCTTGGGCACCAGAAGGTGTTAGCCAAAACCCTCAATGAGGCTTACGTGCCGGCTCAAACCTCTATGCAACAATTGGAGAGGATGGCGGAAATATTCTTCGATGTCAATCAGATCACATTCAATAAGAATGATTTTCCTCCAGAGGGAGTCGCCCACAACAAAGCTCTGCATCTAACCATCAAATGCGAAGGCTACTACGTAAAAAGGGTAATGATAGATGAAGGCTTTGGGGTGTAAATATGCCCACTTTCCACATTACAGAGAATGGAAATCGGGACAGAGAGAATCTGCCCCAAAAATCTATGTGTTTGAGCTTTCGATGGAATTAAAAGAGATACAATTGGAGAGATTGATCTGGTCTTGACCATTGGCCCACTTGATTTTAAGGTAACCTTTCAAGTGTTAGATATGGACACATCCTATAATTACCTTCTAGGAAGACAATGGATTCACACAGAAGGAGTTGTGCCTTCTACTCTGCACCAGATGTTGAAATTTGAACATGAGAACCAAGAAAACGTGGTCCATGGTGAAGATGAATAGTCAATTTACCGCGATCCCTCCGTCCCCTGCCCTGAAGCTAAATAAGGTAGTGAGCATATATTCTATCAGGATTTCGAAATTGTGGTGGCTGATTAACATGAAGAGGGAAAACCCTATCCCCAACCTTTCCTCTCCAATGCCTCAATCAAGCCTGATGTCAGTGATAAGATCAAAGAATAAATCAAAAAACAACTGGGGGCGGGAGTAATCCGAGTGGTTCGATACACCACGTGGCTGGCCAATGTAGTCCTAGTGCCAAAGAAAGATGGGAAAACCCAAGTGTGTGTGGACTACAGAGATTTGAACAAGGCAAGACCCAAAGACAATTTCGCTTTGCCCAATATCCACATCCTTGTTGATAACTGCGCCAAACACGAGATACAGTCTTTTATGGATTGCTACGCAGGATATCACCAGGTGTTGATGGATGAGGAAGATGTTGAGAAAACTTCCTTCACCATACCTTGGGGTACTTATTGCTACAGGGTTATTCCTTTTGGTTTAAAGAATGTTGGGGCAACGTATATGAGGGCCATGACAACTATCTTCCACGACATGATGTCTTAGGAGATAGAATTATATGTGGACGACGTAATTATCAAGTCCAAGGCTAAAGGTGACCATGTATGGGACCTAAGAAAGTTCTTTGAAAGGCTTTCCAAGTATGATTTAAAATTAAACTTAGCAAAGTGTGCATTAGGGGTCCCTTCAGGCAAGATCCTGGGGTTCATAGTCAGTAGGAGGGGTATTGAGTTGGATCCAACAAAGATAAAATCCATTCGAGATTTACCTCCTCCGAAAACCAAGAAGGATGTAATGAGCCTGCTGGGTAGGCTGAATTATATTAGTCGATTCATTACCCAGTTGACTTCTACGTGCGAGCCCATATTCAGGTTGTTAAAAAGGGATGTAGCAATCAAGTGGACGGATATGTGTCAAGAGGCTTTTGACAAGATTAATGATTACCTGTCCAATCCACCAGTCTTGGTCCCGCCGGAACCAGGAAGGCCATGTTTCTATACCTGGAAGTCCTGGAGAACTCTTTTGGTTGCATTCTCAGGCAACATGATGTCACTGGAAAGAAGGAGCAGGCCATCTACTACTTGAGCAAGAAGTTTACCAGTTACGAGGCCAAATACACCTTGCTAGAAAGAACCTGTTGTGCCTTAGCTTGGTTGGCTCAGAAACTGAGTCATTACCTGCAAGCCCACACCACCTACCTCATGACCAGGCTGGATCCTTTGAAGTACAATTCCAATAACCGATGCCCACAGGGAGATTGGCGAAATGGCAAATCCTGCTCATTGAGTTCGACATAGTCTATCTCACTCGCAATGAGATAAAGGCCCAAGCATTAGCAGATTATCTAGCCGAGAACCCGGTTGATGATGAATATCAACCCCTGAATACTTATTTCCCAGATTAAGAGGTGAGCTCGCTGGAGGTAACTGCCGAGGACATCGTTGCTTGGAAAATGTTCTTCGATGGAGCGGTAAATGCAGAAGGTGTAGGAATTGGGGCAATCTTAATCTCACCCACTGGTCAACACTACCCAGCCACGGCTCGGCTTCGGTTCTTCTGCACAAACAACATAGCTAAATATGAGACCTGCATCATGGGCATGAATATGGCTATATACCAAAACGTCGAGGAATTATTGACCATGGAGGATTCAGATCTAATTATCCGGCAAGCTCTAGGGAAGTGGGAAACTCAAGATATCAAACTCATCCCTTATCGGCAGCATGTGGAGTATCTCAGCAAACGGTTCAAGTCGGTATGTTCAGATGTATTCCTCCTTGTCATAATGAGTTAGCTGACGCACTCGCTACTTTGGCCTGCATGATGCCTTACCCCAAAAACGCCTACATCGATCCCTTGGAAATTCAAATCAGGGAAAGTCATGGGTATTGTAATATGATCGAGGCAGAATCAGAACTCTGCCATGGTATTATGATATCAAGAAATTTCTGAAAACAAAAGAATATTCCAAGCAGGCCACTGGGATCAAAAGAGAACCATCAGATGACATGCGAATGAGTTCTTCCTGAGTAGTGATATCTTGTATAAAAGAACCCCGGATCTCAACTTGCTAAGATGTGTTGATGCCAAGAAAGCCAGAAGGATTATGCACGAAGTACAAGCGGGAGTGTGTTGTCTTCATATGAACGGGTATGTTTTGGCGAAGAAAATACTTCGGGCAGGATACTACTGGATAACCATGGAGAAAGATTGCTTCAACTTTGTTCGGAAATATCATCAATGTCAGGTGCACGGTGACTTGATTCATGCACCGCCAACTAAACTACATCCTATGTCAGCACCTTTGCCATTTGCTGCCTGAAGCATGGACGTCATTGGGCCGATCGAACCAAAAGCCTCAAACGGACGTAGATTCATATTTGTTGCAATAGACTACTGTACAAAGTGGGTCGAAGCCATCATATTTTAGTCACTCAGCAAGAAGGTTGTGGTAGACTTCTTGCATTCCAACCTCATTTGTCGTTTCGGTATTCCTGCAACCATCATCAGAAACAATGCTGCCAACCTGAACAGTCGTTTGATGGGAGAAATATGTGAACAATTCAAGATAACACATAGAAACTCCACTCCCTACCAACGCAAAGCCAATGGTGGCGTCGAAGTAGCTACCAAGAATATCAACAAGATTTTGAGAAAAATGATTCAAAGTTCAAGACAATGGCATGAATACCTACAGAGGTAGATATTCCTTCGCTCCAGATAATCGTCGAAGTAGAAATTGAGGATAGCGAGTGGGTTAAGACTCGGTTGGAGCAGTTGTCATTAATTGACAAAAAACTAATGGTCACAATTTGTCACGGGCCGTTGTACCAACAGAGAATGGCCCACGCTTACAACAAGAAAGTGCGCCCCAGGAATTTCGAGGTTGGAAAGCTTGTATTGAGATGTATTCTCCCTCGCCATCAGGAAGCTAAAGGAAAATTTTCTCCTGACTGGAAAGGCACATACATTACCAGAAATATACTTCCCAAAGGAGAATTATACCTGGGAGACATGGAAGGAGACGATCCCGAAACAGCATTAAATGCAGATGCAGTGAAAAGGTACTATGTTTGAACTCCCTACAGCCATGATTTAGTCTGGTTTAAATGACGAAGGCTTTCTTCCCCGCTACCCCAAACACTACCAATCCTTCGCAAACCCTTTGAGCCGGTTACGTTTCTTTGATCATCCTCTTTGGAACTTGGAAGTTCTATTCAAAAAAATAGAAAAAGAGAAAAAAAATAAAACAATCAAAAAAAGAAAAAGAGAAAATGAAAATATATACAAAACAAAACAAAATTAGTTTAGGAAACACTTCCTGCACTACGTCTGACTTGGTTCTGAAAGGATACGTAGGCAGCCTCTCACTGATGTTCAGTCACACCAAAGTAAAAACCCCAATTGCCCAAAGATCGAAAACTGGGGCAGATGATAAAATGGTTTGTCCATGAACCCACCAAAATGGTTCCAAAGTGTTAGTTCTATCCAAACTCCTTTTAACCAAAACCTGGCCCAAGTCCTTACGATCAATTGGCAAAGGCAGGGAAACAACAAACGCCATGGTTAGGATTCGATGCCATTCAATCCGAGAGAAATAAAATGAGAGAGTCTTATTGGTGGAAACCTTTGGGCACCATAAGGCGATGGTGAGTAGAGAAAATGAATATAAGAGAGTTCGTTTAGTGAAAACTCGTAAAGAGCACTATCGGGCGACAGGAGAAGAGAAAGGAGAGAGGTCGATTAGCGAAATCCCAAAAGAGCGTTATTGCCAAAAAAGAATATATATCACCATCAAAGGTCCAGGCAGGGTTCCTTGGTTTCAAATGGTTGAAATACGGTTCAAGAGAAGCTGGAAATGTTATACGGGTCAGGCATCCAGTCCGAGAAGCATTTCATGTCCATTTGAAGTCAGCATGCACCCCTAGAGTGCTTCCTTGAAAGGGACGCTTCTCTTTAAACCCCTATGATTGCTTTTGTATATTGCTTCCTTGAATTTTTTTCGGTTTAAATTTAATTCCATGACTATTCCACAAGAAAAGGTGGTAAGACCAGTTTCACAAAGCTCACCTCGCAAGGATTAAAGAAAATACCCAGCCTCAGTGGAGCGTCTAGCCGATCCCGGCTAGCCATGATGGCTGACGCTTCAGAAGCAGAAAGAATTGGAAAGAAAATCAAAGTCAGATGCCCACAAAGGTAAAATGAAGATTAGAAAGGTTAAGCGTAGTTGCGCTAATTGTCTCAACAATGTTCCAAAAGGCAAGATACCCAAAGGTTCTGAAAATGGAAAGTGGAGCAAAGAAATCGCAACCGAAAGGCCTACGAAGGAAAAATAAATCTGAAAAATGAGTTCTCCCGACCAACCAATGAGAAAAAATCTGGAAAGCCAAAGGTCTTCTCAACAGAAGGGAGGCCAGGATCAAGCTATCAAGGCCACAAAACTGACAACCCATTCAAACTAACAATTGTTCTTTGTTTGAAATCTGAAACAGGTGTAATCGAAAAAAATTGGATAAATAGCATATGTAATCGAAGGAAATGCACAGGAGCTAAGAATAGCCTTACAGCGATGATCAACCAAAAGGGAAGTTCTCTTTAAAACTTTTCCCTTAGTTTTCATAAAAGAAAAGAAGAAAAAGAGAATCACACAAATCATGGTAGCATAGGACCCCCGATCCTTAACTCCATTCCTCAAAATCTTGGACCATATCCCCTAGCTTTCCCCAGTATAACCTGTGGACCTCCCCGGCATTAGGGGTGTTCATCGGGCGGATTGGGTGGCTTTTACTCTTAACGGTTTAACGGTTATCGGCTTTTAAATGTAATCATATGTTAGCCACCCGATAAGATATCGGGTATTATCGGGTTAGCTCTTATCGGGCGGTTACCGGGCGGTTTATCGGTTTAATACCTAAGGGCTCAAATGTATTCTGTTCGCACAGTACATACTACATTGTCCAATGTCCAGTTCCATTGCCACTTCTTTTCCTATTTCAATTACATGAAAAACAGTAAAACACTAAAAGAAATACAGGCCCTGAGGATCAGAAGCTATATGATCAGTAGCTCTACTATCTAAAATCCATGGTTTACTAAATACAGAATTACATGAAGCATTTCGAAAAAGAGATAAACCTGTTGCATTTGCATAACCATCTATGTTACTGTAGCACAATTTTGAGTCATCTTAGACAAAGCATCTGAACTTTGTTGCATGTGAATAGCTACTGGTCTCTTAAGAGTGAGGTCCATGTGAAGTTTGAGAAGAATCTGTAGCATTACCTGATGGAACAATATTGTGCAAGTTACCTTGACTCCTATGTGATGATTGCTGCCCATTTTGGTTGCTTGATTTGTTTAAAACCCATGTGCCATTTTTGAACTTACAACTATCCTCTGTATGGACTCTTTTGTTACAATAATTGCAATGAAATTTAGAGTCCTACAATTTTCATTTGTATGTCCCTCTCTATTGCAGTGTTCACAATGCTCGTGTTTGTACTTGTTAAAAGAATTATTTGAACGGCTTTGAATTGCAGCAGCAATAGAAAAAGTTTCAACTTGTTCTGATGTCATACCTCGTTGCGTTTCTTATTGTATAACAAGAGAGTAAGCTTGGCGAACATTGGGTAGTGGCGACATTATTAGTACATTTAAACGGACAACATTGTAGGTGTCGTTCAGGCCCATGATAAATTGCATTACACCATCTTCTTCCATTTGTTCATTATGTGATTGCAAGTAGGTACAGATCCGTGCGTATCTAACTCGTCCCAAAGGGTTTTGAGTTTTGTAAAGTAAGCAGAAATTGTCATTGTACCTTGTGAAAGAGACGCCAATGACTTTTGGATGTGATAGATTGCTAATATATTTTTGTTATACACTTATAAAGTTATACTATTCATTTTTAAGGTTTTTAATTTTTATATTTAATATATATAATTATGTATGTAAAAATAAATTTTATATATATATATATATATATATATATATATATATATATATATATATATATATATATATATTCTTAACGGGTTAACGGATTATCCGTTAAGAAAATTGAATAATCCGCCCCCAAACCGATAAGCCGTTAATAAAAAAAATTCGATCCGTTCTCCGTCCTTTAAGCCGTTAAGCCGTTACCATTAAGCCATTAAGCTTCGGTTCGGTTCGGTTTTCGGTTTCGGATCGGTTTTGAACACCCCTACCCGGCATAACCCGAGGATCATTCTCTTTCCTTCCTAGCATACCCTGTGGACCTCCCGGCATAACCCGAGGATCATTTTCCAGTCTCCCCGGCATATCTCGAGGATCATTTTCCAGTCTCCCCGACATAACCCGAGGATCATTTTCTAGAGCATAAATCGAGGACCATTTCCCTTTTATCCCAAGCATAACCTGAGGGTCTTTTTCTTTTCTCCCCCAGCACGAGTCTTTTCTTCCCATCCCGGCATAACCCGCGGATTCCTCTGGCATAACCCAGGAGCTTTTCTTCAAATCTTGGCATAACCCGCGGTTTCCCCTAGAATAACCCAGGAGTCTTTTCTTTCCATCCCGGCATAACCCGCGAATTTCCCTGGTATAACCCAGGAGTCTTTTCTTCCCAAATCTTGGCATAACCCTCGGATTCCCCTAGAATAACCCAGGAGTATTTTCTTCCCAAATCCCGGCATAACCCGCGGATCCCCCTAGCATAACCCAAGAGTCTTTTCTTTCCAAATCCCGGCATAACCCACGGATTTTTCTTGGCAAAACCCAGGAGCCTTTTTTACTATCCCAACATAACCCGTGCATCTTCCTGGCATAACCCAGAAATCTTTATCATGTCATCCCGGCATAACCCATGGGTTTTTTCTTATTCATCCGCAGCAGGTACTCTTTATTTTTATCCCGGCATAACCCGTGGATCCTCCTCTTATCCTCAGCAGGGACCTATTTTCTTTCCCAACATAATCTGGCACTCATTCCAAAAGATACAATCTCAATTTTATTATTTTCAATACAGAAATAGCTTAGATATGTTTTGCAAATAACTCACAAAATTTTCCTAGTGAAAACTGGGGCAGAACATTTCGTTCGTTTGTTTGTTTGGTGTCTGAATAGGTTTTACCTCAAGGCGTAGGATTCGAGATGAACGGAAGAGCGAATCTCAATCCAGAATAAAATACAAGAAGAAAAGGAAAAAAGAAACAAATCCAGAATGATTAAAAAGAAAGATGCGGACTGCTCAAATTTGATTGGTCACAAGTCGTGCATGTCCCTCTTGGTTTCAATGTTGAAGAAAGAACCAGAACCTACAGCGTATGAACATCAAGATTCATATCGGGATCCACAGCGAATCTAGCTAAGGCTCAAGATCAAGCTTCAAGAGATTTAAAGATAGGAATGTTGTAACTCATAGTATATATGCATAGGTAGCTTAGCTTTGATTTTCCTTTTGGTGTATTAAGGAGCTCAGCAAGCAGTAGCAGCAACATCAGCAGTGAAATAACAGTTCATGGTAGTCCCAGCTACCAAACAATCCAGAACTATACTGACCTGATTCCTTTGTAGAAAGGATATGTAGGCAACCTTTGAAGCAGGGTTCGGTTAGAATATTTTCAAAAATGCTTCTCATAGAGTGCCGAGTTGGCAAAAATCTCTCATAGTTGCTCATTTGTCATTGCTCGAAAACCCTTCGTGTCTCCGAGCAAAAAGGGGCAGCTGTGAGCATGTGATTTTTGCCTCGCTCAAAATATTCCAATCAAATTCTTCAAATTAGGATTATTCTTTTATTATCTGCATTTTTAGGAATTAATTGCATTATTTTGTGTTTATTTGCTTTTTTGTGCATTTCTAAATTGATATAATTCATAAAAGTACAAAAATAACATATTTGTATTTAGGACTCAATCTTTACATTTTTTTCTTAGGTTTGATATTTAATTAATATTGCAAAATAAGGAAAAAAGAATGGTCATTTTTACATTTGTTTAGTTTTCTTTTGAAATTTGGGATTTAGGTTATTTTAGGAGTTAATTAGTTTTGTTTGTAGAATTTAAATTGTGTTTTGTCTATTTTTATTTTATACTTAATAAAATCTGAAAAAATTCAAAACAAAAGAGGATTAATTAATTAAAAAGGATAAAAAGAATTAAACAAATAAAAATTTTAGTCTTCTTTTTAGGAGACCCGAATTAGGCCACTTTATATTTAAATATCCCAGCCCAAATCCCAAATACACTTCAAAACCAACCCATAAACCCACCCCAAACCTGGTCCAAATGGGCGACACCTAAAACGACGTCGTTACCGAAGTTTCAATCAGGACCATTGATGATGCTTGATCGATCGGGCGAGAACTGCCTAGGTTTTTAGATATATAAATGTCGGATAAGGCCCCCCTACCACCCAAACATCTCCCCAAAACCCCCTAACACGCTGATGTAACACCATCATAAAATCACCACTCCCCGCCGACCGCGGTCGGTCAGAAAATCGCCTCCGCTGGCGGCCGGTCTCCAATCGACCATAAATTAACTCCAATTATTCCCCTTCTCCTCCTATTTCCAATAACACAAATCACGGCGTTCGAATCCTAGTCGATGGTGTTGAATATTTGCTTAAAGAGTTGGCTGCTCCGCTGTCCACGACAGCGATGGTTCAGATGGCCACCAAAAATACATCAATCCATCTCCTTTCTACCCTTGTCAAAAATCTGAACCCCACTTCCCTCGAATCTTAGTGCAATTCCTCAAATATCGATTTAAAATCCGACCATAAAAATTCCCCAACTTCTGAATCAAATCAAACTCGCACCTTGAGTCGCCCTCACCTTCCTCACCACAAAGACAAGATGATGTTCCCTCAAATGCCTCCTCAGCCTCTCCAAGTCAAAATTAGGGTTCCCGGAGCCCTCTCAATGATGCATGCGAATTCCTGAGCTTTGAGCAGTTTAAGCTATGTTTTTTTCTAGTCTCTCTATTAATTCTTAGTTTTAATTATCATTTTATGGGTCGTTTTGTTTTAGTCAAGTCATAGTCTCCATTAATTCCGTTCTGGACTGGGTCTATGCTTCATTTGTTTTAGTTTAGTCTTTTAATTTTAATTGTTATTGGTAAGTTATTTTGAAGGTACTTTTTTTTTGTTCATTCACGATTTTTTCTTTCTTTTCTGTTCTGACCTTAATACATGCATTGATTTTGGTTTATGTACGGATGAATCATTGTTTGTTGTTTATTATTTTTACTTGTTAAATGATAATTACCTGTTAGCTTAATGGTTTGGAATGGTAGGTATCCGTTTAGTACTAGGATAAATGGATTTGGTCCTTGGACATTACTGTCCTTTTGTGGTAGTTAGTTTAATGCCAAGTTTTGCTTCAGGTGTTAGAATTAAATCTGGTTCAACTACTGAGATTTTTATTTTAGGTTAGGATTGGATATAGATGATTAGTTCTATTGTTGGTTAGTGTTAAAGCTATTGATAAACAAGTTTGGAAAGTTCAAATGGTAAAAATGGTAATTTCAATAGGATAGAAGGGTAGTATAGGTCTTACATGAAAGGAATCTCACAAGAAACTGATTTGGAAACCCCTAGAACATTCTAGATGGGGTTCGAATCAGATTTTTAAAACTACAATGATATAACTTGGCCATCAAGTCAAGAATGTAGAGACTAAGTGAATAAATCTGAAAAATAAAAGGGGGACTATGGGGTTAAATACAGAAGAAGATGGTTGCCCTAGTCATTGTCTATAAAAGGCACCCTTAATGCCTTCATTCAGAAGTTTCTGGCAGTCTTAAATCCCTAAAAATTTCCAAAGTTTTGAAGTCTGAAAAAAATCCTAAAAATTCCTAAAATGTTTTCCATAAATTCGAAAAATTCCCATAGGTTCAGTGTTTTCTGTTAAACTACACTATTTTATTCAAATATTTTTAGATCAATTTCAATTTCCAGCCATCAATTTGAATTGTTAAGTGGAGAATGACCTGAAACACATGTATTTCAAGTGCTGAAATTTCACAAGTTTGGTTAGATTCAAGTTCGAGTGTGTTTGCAGTTCGAATAGGGTTTTATTTGGTTTGTGATTGGTGCTAATTGCCTGAAGCTATATCCTGGGTTGTTTGATATCATTAAATGGTTTTTTAAAGTGATTACTGCTGGGTTTCAATTGCTAGTTGCTTGAATTGCTGCTCACATTCTTCATTCTCTTTGTTTCATTACAAATTCCAGGTATTTTCCCTAATTCGAGAGGTCTGGAAATACATATCTATGTGTATGCACAGCTTCAAATTTCAATAATGAAGGAATATTCATTTTTGTGTTAAATTTGTAGATGTATATGTAATTAGCTTCAGCAATAGCTGTAACATTTATTCAATGAATTTTGCTTGTAATTGTATAAAATTTGGACTGCATGGGACTGTCTAAATTTTTAACTAATTGTACTTCTTCATCTCTATCTCATAAACATTGCAACTAGAAATTAGAGTATGATAGGATTTTGAATTTGTGATTAGTTTGTTTCCAGGTTTTGTTCGATTGTATGCATAGCTTGAATCTTAGAAAGCTATGATTTAATACTAATCCTTAGAGTGCTTTCATTCTTTTGAGTACAGCCCCTAGCCATGATTGTGATCCATAGTGGATCTGTCGTTACCCTACTGCCTGTGATTTAGACGTTAGAATTAGTTGTGTCTGATACAACTATGTGCTACTTAGAATGCTACTAATACGTTGCAAATTGGCATCTCAACAGCATGTATTATGCTAATCAATTTGGCTTCCAATAATGCAACTTGCTTAGCCATGGCCAATTCGAATCATTGATGCATGTCAAATTTAGATCCATTGCGATCTGGGCTTCAGATTTAGTTATGAAAATTGTCTCACGAGAAGCCCAATCTTCTTGTTGTTATCTCCTAGTCACTATTAAGAAGCCTGTGTTGCCTTATTTATCAAATACTACCCCTTCCTCATTGAAACTAATTCGGTCATGCAATTTGGATCTTCCATGTTAAGTAGTAAATTTAAATTAGGATATTTTCTTTGGTTTAAGTTTGGATTGAACCAAAGGCCTGAATATTATTAATTAGGGCTATTAGAGACAATTAAATAGAATAATTCTAGTTCTCTCTCTATTGGCCATTTAAAATAATTAAATGAGGTGTGTCGTACAAATAAAACCCTTAAATTTCGTGGCCCCCTTAAAATGCTAATATTTTAAATACTTAGAAATTCTGGACATGCCGTTTAGCAAATTTCACAGCTTCCCGCAAAGATAATAACACGATAATAGCATTAAGCGCGTCTTTAGTAATTTTACTTTCCTAAGTACGGGTGCACATTTCCGTAACCCAAATCCAAATCTCAATGAAATTGAAATATATCAAAAACTGCGGGTGCATTTATGTGACGTGGTTCGCGGCATGTTTTAACGATATTGAAAATTTCTTTTAAAAGTAGTAAAATAATTTAAAATCGCACTATAGGATGAACATGTATAAAAATCAGAATTTTAGCCAATTGTAATAGTTTATGCGACTGTGCTAGAACCACGGGATCCGAGGGTGCCTAACACCTTCCCTCGGGTCAACAGAATTCCTTACTTAGAATTTTTTGTTCGCAGACTCCATTTGGGCAGTCAAAAATTTCCTCGATTTTGGATTCTAAATAAACCGGTGACGTGGGACACAAAAAAAAAACCAAGCCTATCCCAAGTGGCGACTCTAAATAAATAAATAATCTCATTTCGAATAATGTCACTTTAATTGGAAAAACTCCCTTATACTTTTGTCCTTCCTGGTAGCCGTGTAAAAAGGAGGTGTGACAGTCAGTTCGAGCACTATGTCACCGATCGAATCGTTTCCTCGCCATCAAACCTTCGAACACAAATGATGTTCTTGTGGATTCTTTCATCATCCACCTTCAACTTGTTCATCATGGAAAGAGGGAAAATATTCACACTTGACCCTAAACCCTAAGCCCATTATCCACCAACACCCGAGTAACCACAGTATTCTCGCACTTTATCGTTAGATAGAGTGCTCTATTTTGCTCGGTGCCTTCTACGGGAAATTCATTGCCATAAAAAGTGACTCTGGTCACCTCAAAATCTTATTGGCTATCTTCTCCAAGTGGTTGACTGTGATTTTATTAAGAATGTGGGCCTCATTCAATATCTTCATCAATGCCCGATAGTGCTCGTCTGAATGAATCAATAATGATATCAGTGAGATTTGAGCAGGAGTCTTTCTCAGTTATTCTACAATAGAATAATTCTGCATTTTCATCTTCTTCATAAACTCTTCTTCCTCCTCTTCACTCACAGTTTTCTACACTAGCACTGAGCTATCCTTGGTTGGTTTTGATTTTCTCAATTCTTCGGGGGCAAAGCACCTCCCCAATCAGGTCAATTTGTGGGTCTCACAAACTTCTTCTCTAACCTTTTTCCCTTTTTACGTCATTGTTACTCGGTCATAATTCCAAGGTACGGCCTTGTTGCTGATCATAGGTAGTTGAGTTACGGGTTTGAAAATGACACGCTCTATGTGAGCGCCTTCCACAAAAACCACAGGCTTTCTTGCTACCCCCGGTACAACCACTTTTGCATTTTCTTGTTTCACCATCCCGCCTTTCGGGGGTTCCTTACTAGCTACAACGAAAGGCTCACTACTTGCCCCACCCAACTTAAGAATCGACATCTCGCTAGTTGAATTCTCAACCGTCTTTCGCTCACTTGCTTGGATCATTATGACAGTTTGTGAAGGCTTTTTGGTTTCCCTCTCTCCGTTCACTATCTCAATCATGTTTGTCTCTTGATGAGAAGGCAGCGGGTTTTGATTAATATTGGGTTCTTTCGAAGCTTGTACCTCAATCCGATGTGAATCAATGAATTCTTGAATAGCACACTTCAGATGCCAACATTTCTCTGCGTCATGCCCCTGGGCGCCAGAACAATACTCACAACTGACAGAGTAGTCCATATTTCTCGAAGGAGGATTTGGAAATTTTTCTTCAATCAGCCTCAACATATCTAACTATCTCAACCTGTGGAATAAGTTGGAATATGATTCACGGAGCGAAAGTTATCTTCTTCTGCTTCCTCTCAGTTTTTAAAACTTGGTTGGACTGGAAAGCTGGTCTCGGGGGTTGTTGGTAGACTATTGGAGGATAGTTACTTTGTGGAGCTGGGTAATTATTTTGCGGGGTTAGAGCATGCCATTGTGCATGGGCGGGAGGTTGATTATATGTGTGCGCATGATGGATTGAGAAATGGGCGTTAGTAGATGGGTAGTTGTGTTGTGGTAGGCTATATGGAGTGTGTTGGTAGGTTTGATGATGAGGTCAGGGCTGGTTGTAATAGGATGGTCCCCGAGGCCCAAACCAAGTTCCTGAGTCAATTGTTGCTACCTCTTCCTTCTTCTTCTTTCCAATTACTGCCCCGGTCTCGCATTGGATAGCCCGGGTGGTTTCTTTGATTGTTGAACAACTCATAATCTTGTTGGATTTAAGTCTGTCCTCTACTATGCTTCCCATCTTTACTACCTCGTTAAAGGATTTACCGACTACCAATACCAGGTGACCAAAATATATGGGCTTCAACACTTGCAAAAAGTAATCTAATATTTCGCTTTCCTTCATTGGTGGGTCGACCCTTGTTACCTGCTCCCTCCAACGGAACCCATACTCCCTGAAACTCTCATCGTGCTTCTTTTCCAGTTTTGTCAAAGACAAACGATCTGGGATAATCTCAAGGTTGTACTGAAAATGATAGGCGAATTCCTGGGCTAGATCATCCCATGTGTACCACCGAGCATGATCCTGTCAGGTGTAGCATTCCAGCACTGAACCACTTAAACTTTGACTGAAGTATGCCATTAGTAATTCAACCTTCCACCTGCTCCTCTCATCTTTCTACAAAAACCCCTTACATGTGCCACCAGATCACCATGTCCCTCATATAAGTCAAATTTGAGCATCTTAAAGCCTGGTAGAAATTGTACATCTGGGAATATACAAAGGTCTTTGTATGCCACACTCACCTGGCCACCTAACCCTCGCATATCCCTGAATGATTGCTCTAGAATTTTGACTTTCCTGAGCACCTCCTCTTGCCCGGGATTTTTTACTGGTTTTTCAATCTCAACAGGGATTTCAAAACGAGGAGCATAAGAGTAGGGTTCGTGGGCTTTTAAAGTTGGTTCTGGTGGGTAATACTGATTGTCATGAGTTTTGAGCAAAGGTTCATTGGATGATATATGGAGTTCAACGGAAGGAGGCGCCACATAGATGGGAGCAACTGGTAGAGGGGGTGTGGAACAGCTTTGGGTGGTGGAGCTGGTGGTGTCTGGGAAGTTGTACCTTGGTATTGTTGGTAGATGGGGAAGCTTGGGGGTGGATCAGTGGCAGGATGGTTGTGTGATTGGGTCAATGGTGGGATGAACGTCGGGTTAGCAGGATAGGCTGGTGGTGGCCTCCCTCTTACCCATGCCTGATACATTTCAGCCATCTGATGCTTACATCTCTTCTTTCATTGCGTTGACATCCAACTCTTCCACCTCTTTTGAGGGATAAATAATACTTGTGTTGGTTTCTTGGTTGGCCATAGTCAGCTTGCTTTTGGACCGAGTGTTATAGGAGTGGGTTGCCAGAATGCTGCAAAAACTAACCACCTGTCTGAATATGGCAAAGTAATACCAAAACTTATTAGCGGTTAGGCTTCAACACATAGATAGCCACATTTTGGGGACGAATTCACCTAAGCATTTACCAGTTTCTATTATGCAGAATTGGCTGCTTCATCATCCTGGCTTTTAACCTATTCCACTTTTCCTTTCTTGTTTTCTTTTTCTTCTCCCTTTCTTTTGCTCAGCTTGTTTTTGCTTGCCTTCTTTTGTTTATTATTCTCTCCCTTATTTTACCGTTGTTTCTCTCATGATTCTTTCATTTTTTCCTTTTTTTCTCTTTCTTTTCCTTATTTTGGTTATGGTCCAATCCTATGGAGATTGCCTACGTATCATGACCTTGCATGAATCAAACCGAGCGTAGTTCTGGCAAATAAATACAGAAAATATTTTGAAAATTTTGCAATTTTCATAAAATGAAACACTTGATTACAACTACTATAAAAGAAATCAACAAACTCTAACTCAAATAAAACTAACAAATTCTAACAGAAAGATGAAAATAACTAACTTGACAACCTACAATAGACTCAAATAGAAGAAAATACAAATTTCACAAATGGACAAACAGATTTCAAAATCATGAATACATTAAGGCTTCTAATGCTCCTAGGGCCTGTGGGACATCATTCGGTCTTGCCGCAGGCCTGTGTGCTAAATCTCCTTGGAGGTGGTGGAGGTCTTCTATCACTTGACGAACGAAGGCCATTGCGGCAGCAAAGAACATAGATCTTGCCATATCTTCACAGTGGCTACACCTTACGGCGATGTAATAAGCAATCATCCGTACCATCTCTCTTATAGTACCTTTTTTGCAACAATCGCCCAATCTGTTGGGTTCTGGACTCCAAAGTTTGTTCGGCTATATGATTTAGTTCTTGAAATTGTTGAAAATCTCTTTCCAACTGTGCTATTGTTGTGTAACAATGCTCTCTCTCTGCCATAAAGTCTTTTGCATGCTTAACCATTTTGTTTTTAGCCATGATGACCCTCTTCTTCAACCATGCAACTTCATTGTCATACCTTTGTTTCTGTTGTTCAATCACGCGTGTTTGTTCCTCTACGTTTTTGGCCAGTTCTTTTCGGGCTCTGGATAGTTCACCCTCTGCTTTGTTCAAGTCAAAATCATATTCTCCTAATTTTCGCCTCATATTATCTATGAGCTTTCCATCCTTCGCACTTCTAGCGGGATTATCTACTGCTATTTTTATTTTCTGAATTTGGACTCGCAAAGCTTCATTTTCTTCGGCTAGTCTTTTCTTTTCTCCCTAGTCTGCCGAAGCTTGCAGACCATTCTCGAATTGAAGGTCTTTGACTTGATTTTCTAATTTCCCTATTGTGGCCCTGTATCGTTTTTCATGGCTAACCAATTCCATTGTTCTTGTGACGCCTTAGCAAACTCGTGAAGGTGTGGCCTCTTAGTCAGCCTTCCGAACTCTATTTCCTTTTTATACCAAACCAGGTACCCTGGTGCAACCTCGCCTTTAGATATGTCTCGTACTCAAGTGTCCGTCGTCAAGTACTGACATTCACTCCAAATATGCGGACTGCTGCTTCGTGAAACTGACCATTGGGCCCAATCTCGACCACATGGCAACTAATGTCTTCATCACTGGGAATTATTTGGCACCTCCCTAAATATCTCAACACCCGGTACGGAGCATAAGGTTGGATGTTCCTGAGACCCATCAAAAGGAAATGAGGCCCGGTGGATAGCATATATATAACTTCATCAATGAGGATCCACCCAAGCGTCCACTCTATTTGACTTGCACTTATGGTCCGGAGATATGATACCCATTCCATGACCCCTCTGGTAATTTGAACCCATCAACTTTGGTATAAAATTCCTCTATACAGCTCTTTTCCGATGACACGTAACTCATGAATTGTGGTTGATGGCACAGATATTCAACCATCCACATTTGTAATAGCAAGTTGCATCCTTCAAAGAAATCTCCTCCGGCTTTATAGGCTATGAGAGCACGGAAGATTTCATATAATATCATGGGTGCAAGGGTGCTATTGGCCTGAGTGAGCAAGGTGCTGAAAACCCCTGCTATCCCTATATCAGTATTTTCATATTTCCGTAGAAACACCACGAGGCCCAAGAAGAATACCATAAATGCGAGACACATGTGTTCTTCCCATTTGAGTTGGTTTCCCTTACGGCAAATTTTATTTTTTGGGTCGTTAAACCCCCCATATGTGCCCATACCTTTGGTATATAAACTGTGGAGTACAAAAACAGGTTGA